>CM055117.1:1043515651-1044115651 GCA_029206835.1 Rana muscosa | reverse complement strand
TCGCCGACGGTGTCCAATTTTGAACACCTGTCATCGCTTAGGCGAGAATTACATCTCTATGTTACAGATGCCACTAGTCTTGGTATACAGGGTAGCAGACAGGCATACTTTGAACATGGTGACAAAAATAGCAAGCTGCTAGCGATGCTAGCGCAGCAGGACAGGCCCTCAGCGGTTATATCGGAGATCCTCACGGCAGATGGCGCTTTAGCCACCTCTCAGGAGGATATTCTGTCTACATTAAATACTTTCTACACTTCTCTTTATGTCTCTTCACTTCCTGACGGGTTTGATCCTGCGCCTATGATCTCCATGCTGGATACATTGGGCCTGGGGTGGCTCTCCGACACGGAGAGGCAACTCCTTGTCTCGGAGATCACCCCAGAAGAAGTCACACTGGCCATTAAATCTTTTCCGGCAGGTAAAACCCCAGGGCCGGACGGCCTGCCCATTGAGTACTATAGGGCCCACACAGAATTGCTCGCCCCTAAACTAGCTCAGATGTTTCAAGCTTGCTTGAATCAAGACTCCTTGCCACCCTCTATGAGAGAAGCCCATGTGGTACTTATTCCTAAGCCTAATAGAGACCCTAAGTTATGCGCCTCATACAGGCCAATTGCACTTCTCAACTGTGACCTTAAAATTTTGACCAAGTTACTGGCCATTAGACTCAACGTAGTGATAAAGTCCCTGATTGACCCCGACCAAACGGGCTTCATGCCCGGTAGATCTACGGACATTAATATACGCAGATTATTCACTAATATTCATGCCCCCCATACTAACCAGGGTACTAGAACCATTGCCACCTTGGATATAGAGAAGGCATTCGACACGGTGGAATGGGTCTATCTGTGGGAGGTGCTTAGACGAATGGGGTTCCCGTTAAAATTTATAGGCTGGATACGCACACTTTACACTGGTCCTACGGCACGCATTAAGCTGAATGGCTCCTTGTCTCCTCCGTTCTCCCTGCAGAGGGGCACCAGACAGGGATGCCCTCTCTCCCCGGCTCTGTTCGCCCTGGCCGTGGAGCCTATTGCTGAGGCCCTTAGGACCTCGGCCGAGGTCCGTGGTCTTCGGGTGGGCTGGCTGGAGGAGAGAGTGGCTTTATACGCGGACGATATGCTCCTGTTCCTGAATGACGCTGGTGACTCTCTGCGGGGCGCACTTGGTATCATGGATACCTTCGCCGCCTTCACGGGGCTGAGGGTGAACTGGCACAAGTCGCAATTGTTCCCAGTGGATGCGGGGGCCCGGTCCTCCTCGCCCTCCTCTCTCCCGCTTCAGTGGGTTGAGCAGTTCACCTACTTAGGAATTGTTATCTCAAAGGAGACTGGGGATTTTGTGCGGCTAAATCTCGACCCTGTCCTGGTGACCATTAAAGCCAAATTTAAGGCGTGGAGTAACCTCCCCCTTTCTCTCATTGGGCGTATTAACCTGATTAAAATGAAAGTCCTTCCTAAACTCACGTATATTTTTTCGGAATTCCCCTCACTGGCTGACTAAAGTCTTCTTTAATTCCCTCAGGCAACTCTTCCTCTCCTTTATTTGGGGGGGCAGGCCACCTAGATTCAAATATTCCACCTTGACCAGGCCTGTGGACAGTGGCGGCTTGGCTCTCCCTGATTGTTACAAGTACTATTTGGCCACTCATCTTGTGACCGCCCACTGGTGGCTGAGACCGGACCTGACCAATTCCGTGACGGTACTGGAGGCAGCCATAGTGGGGTCCCTGGAGGCACTGGAGGGACTGCTATTCAGGGGGCAAAAAACGCCCCACAATCTCACCCCTTCCATGCGTACCACTATGCGGGCATGGAGGGCGGGTGAGGCACTAAGGGCACCCCAGCCGAACTCTTGGTCTCCTCACACCCACCTGTGGCTGAATCCCAACCTGTCACAATTCCACACTATCCCCGATCCGCAGGCCTGGGCCAAGTATAAAATACTGACCCTCAAACATATCATCACCAACGGAGATCTCACTCCCTTTCACGCTTTATGTGCTAAATTCAACGTACCTGACCGAGCCCGCTTTAGATATCTCCAAATTGCACATGCCTTCAGGTGCCAATTTTTGGGCAGGCCAGTCGAACTGGCATACTCAGAGTTGGAATCTACTATCCGGGTGAAAGACCTGGAAAAACCCGCGTCTCAGATTTATGGATCCCTGCTGGTTGCTGCTATCCCCGAGCTGTCTTCCCTCCGCAGGAAATGGGTGGAGGACATACCGGGGCTGGACGCGGACGACTGGAGGGAGGTTTGGGATTATCCCTTCTCCCCTCTGATCTCAGCAAGGGACAAATTAGTCCAATATAAAATTGTCCACAGGGCTCACTACACACCTCACAGGCTGCACCAGATGTCACCGGAGCATTCTCCGGAGTGCTGGCGCTGCTCCTACCGGCCAGGGGGTTTCTTCCATATTTTCTGGGCTTGCCCAGCAATTGTACAGTATTGGAGCGAAGTGATACGGGTGATCAATAAAGCCACCGGGACTTGCGTCCCATGCAAGCCCATACACTGTTTGCTAGGACTGGTTGAACAACTGCCAATACTCAGAGCCAGAAAAACACTCATATCCCTGTTGTTGTATTATGCACGCAAAGCCATTACAATGAATTGGAAAAAATCGTCTCCCCCCTCTGTTAAATTTTGGAAAAACTTAATTAATGCCAGTTTGCCCCTATATAGAGCCACATACTTGTCTAGAGGTTGTCCGCACAAATTTGAAAAGGTATGGAACTGTTGGTTAGATGACAGAAGCACGGCAAGTGATACAGTGACCACGGTCTAGACTTATATTGTATCTTCGAAATATCGATTTATTAACCCAAAAAATGTCTTCAGGCTACCTTCCTCTAATAACACTTTGAAGCATGATGTATATTGAATGAACCCTCTCCCCAAGTTTGGGGTTGTAGTATAGACTAAGTTAAGTTTTTTGTTATTTGTCGCTCTGTGATGGTCTGATGCCGACACAGGGTAATGGCCCATGCGTGGGCAGCTGTTGTGCCTAGATGTGGGCAAATTGTGTGTATGTTTTATAAAAATTCAATAAAAAAGATTTATTAAAAAGAATTGTAATTGCATGCCCCTGTTGAACAGGGGCTGAAAAATTGGGCCTTTAGTGGTGGTGGTGGTGGTGGTGTTGACACAACACTGTAAGGCCTCACAGTTAGTCTTGGTGGGCGCAGGAATGGGCCCTGCTGTGAATTATTAGATCAAAAATTGTAATTACACGCCCCTGTTAAACAGGGGCTGAAAAATGGGGCCTTAGCCACTGGTGCTGGTGCCACGACACTGCAACCACTCCCAGATACTCTAGTTGGAGTGCAGGAATGAGCCCTGCTGCAAAGCATTGCATAACATTTTTTAATAACACACCCCTGTTAAACAGGGGCTGAAAAATTGGGCCTTAGCCACTGGTGGCGGCACCCAGAAACAAAAATGTTCTTCCAAGCTATCATCGTCAATCGGCTCATTGAGGAGGAGGAGGATAGTCAGTCAACATAACAGGACAGTCTCTCAGCATCAGCATCAGTCTTGAAGGGATGTGACATTTGAAAATAAATTAGTCTGTAATATCAGCTTCAGGTGTTTGGTAGCTGGTGGTGATCCAAGACTGGTTCATCTTTATGAAGGTCAGTCGATCAACAGAGTCGGTGGACAGGCGCACCCTGTGATCCGTGACAAATCCTCCAGCAGCACTGAATGTGCGTTCTGAAAGAACGCTGGATGCAGGACAGGCCAGTAGCTCAATTGCATACTGTGCAAGCTCTGGCCAGTGATCCATCCTCAAGACCCAGTAAGCCAGAGGATTTTCGGTGGGGAAGGTGTCCAAGTCTGACCTTGCCCCTAGATATTCCTGCACCATGTATATCAGACGCTGGCGATGGTTGCTCGAACCGATCATACCTTGGGGCTGCGGACTAAAGAATTGTCTGAACGCTTCGGTCAGATGGCCACCTTCCCCACCGCTCCTTCTTTGACTGACCGAAGCCTCAGCAACTCGTTGTCCAGGACCAGGAGTTTGTAACCTCCCAGTCTCTGGGAACGCGTTGCACAGACCTTTCTGCAAGGCCTCCCAGAGTTGTCTCATCCTCTGCTCCCTCTGCGATGGTAAGATAAGGTCCGCAACCTTACCCTTGTACCGTGGATCAAGGAGAGTGGCCAGCCAGTAATGGTCCCTCTCCTTGATCCGAAGAATACGAGGATCCTTCCGCAGACTTTGCAGGATCAGGGAGGCCATACAGCATAGGTTAGCTGAGGCATTCGGTCCGGAGTCCTCTGGGTCACTAAGGACGACATGATCCGCAGCCACCTCCTTCCAGCCATGTACAAGTCCACTGGTTTCTTGGGACTGTAAATCTTCCCTAAAAGACTGCTGCTGATGATGCTGAGTGCCAGGCTCCACCTCCATGCTGACACAATCCTCCTCCTCCTCCTCCTCCTCCTCTTCTTCCTGTGTGATGGGTGGGACAGAAGGAACACTGTCTGGGTAAAGGGGGCCTTGAGAGGCAAGGAAGTCCTCCTCTTCCTGCCTCTGTTCTGCCTCAAGTGCCCTGTCCATTATTCCACGCAGCGTATGTTCCAACAGGTGGACAAGAGGTACAGTGTCACTGATGCATGCACTGTCACTGCTCACCATCCTCGTGGCCTCCTCAAATGGTGCCAGGACAGTGCATGCATCCCTGATCATGCCCCACTGGCGTGGTGAAAAAAACCTGAGCTCCCCTGACCCTGTCCTGGTGCCGTAGTCGCACAGGTACTCATTGATGGCCCTCTGCTGCGTGTGCAGCCGCTGCAGCATGGCCAACGTTGAGTTCCACCTGGTGGGCATGTCACATATAAGGCGGTTCTTGGGCAGGTTCAACTCCTTTTGAAGCTCAGCCAGGCGAGCACTGGCATTATAAGATCTGCGGAAATGCACACAGACTTTCCTGGCCTGCCGCAGGACATCCTGTAAGCCCGGGTACCTGCCCAAGAACAGCTGCACCACCAGGTTAAGGACGTGAGCCACACAGGGCACATGGGTCATTTGTCCCTGTCGGAGAGCGGAGAGGAGGTTGGTGCCATTGTCGCAAACTACCTTTCCTGGCTTAAGCTGGCGTGGCGTCAACCACCTCTCGGCCTGCCCCTGCAGAGCAGACAGAACCTCTGCCCCAGTGTGGCTCCTGTCCCCCAAACACACCAGCGCAAGCACGGCATGGCATCTTTTTGCCTGCGTACTTGCGTAGCCCCTTGAACGCCTACGGAGCACCGCTGGTTCCGAGGACAAAGCACAGGAAGAGGCCACGGACGAAGAAGAAGAGGAGGGGGTGGAGGACAGAGGTGTGTCACAACCAGTAGTAGCATTTTGGAGGCATGGCGGTGGAACAACCTCCAACACTACTGCACCTTGTCCTTCATCCTTCCCAGCTGCCAAAAGAGTGACCCAATGGGCCGTGAAAGAAAGGTAACGTCCCTGTCCATGCCTGCTGGACCATGAGTCAGCAGTAATATGCACCTTACCGCTGACCGCCCTTTCCAGCGAGGCCAAGACATTGCCTTCCACATGCCGGTAGAGAGCCGGAATCGCCTTCCGTGAGAAAAAGTGGCGTTTGGGAACCTGCCACTGAGGAACCGCACATTGCACAAACTCACGGAAGGGGGCCGAGTCTACCAACTGAAAAGGCAGCAGTTGAAGCGCTAGCAATTTAGCCAAGCTAGCATTCAACCGCTGGGCATGTGGATGGCTGGGAATGAACTTCTTTCGACGGTCCAGCAGCTGGGGCAGGGAAATTTGCCTGCTAGAATCGGACGTCGGTGTACTGCTAGCAGAGTGCCCGCAAGTACTTGGCTGTGACACACCTAATTCTACACCTTCATTCCTCTCAGAGCAGGTTTCAGAGAGGACTGAAGGTATAGTGGGGTTGGAGATCCCAGCTGATGCGGTGCAAGAAGAGGTCAGCTTTGTTCTTTGGTGTGGGTCTTTAAGGTAGGCTTGCCAACGAGCTGCATGGCAGGTCAACATATGTCTGGTCAAGCATGTGGTGCCCAAGCGGGTGATGTTTTGGCCACGCGATATACGCTTGAGACATATGTTGCAAACAGCAGCTGTGCGATCTGATGCACTCGACTCAAAAAAGGCCCACACCAAAGAACTTTTTGAATAACGGGCAGAGGCAGCGCCCTGCACAGGCGGAGCTCTGTGGTGTGATTCTGTCGGTGTGCTGCCCTTACGCTGGCCCCCCGAGGGCATCCTGCCTCGTTGGAGATGTGCCTCCTCCTCATCCTCCTCCTCCTCCTCTCTCCTATTAGGCACCCACGTGGAGTCAGTGACCTCATCATCCCCTCCCTCCTCATCACTGGAGCCAATCTGGCAGTATGCTGCAGCTGCTGGAACATGACTGCCAGATTGGTGTCCTTCTTGAGCATCCCCTCTCTCTGCTCTCACGCTACTGCCTTCCTCTAGCTGGGTATCATCATCAGACCCTTCGAAACGCTGGGCATCCTCCTGGAGCATGTACCCAACACTGTGCTCAAACAGTTCGGGAGACTCCTCAGGAGGACATGGTTGGTCTAGGGAAGGAGTGACTGATGATGACATTGATACCAGGGAAGAGGACGCTTTGGCAGCTGCTTTGCCAGTACCCTGAGCCTGGGTGAGAGAGGATGAGGAGGATGAGGAGGGCTTGGTCATCCACTCTACCAAGTCTTCGGCATGATGCGGCTCAACACGTCCAGCTGCCGAAAAGAAGGACAAGCGTGTCCCATGGCCACGTGCTGATGGCGATGCACCGCGTCCACGACCAGCACTGTTGTCTCTAGACACAGAGCCTACTTGCCCTCTTTTATTGGCTCCTGACTGTCTGCTTCTCCTTGTTTGCCTTCCAGACATTCTAATGGCCTGCAGGGAAATGGGAAAAGCAGCAATACAGGCTAAGTTAAGGTGTAATATGGTCAGGAAGCACACTCCGCCCGCTGTAAGTGCCGCAAAATCCTGTTGGTGTAACACACCAGGAAAAAGCAGCAATACAGGCTAAGTTAAGGTGTAATATGGTCAGGAGGCACACTCCGCCCGCTGTAAGTGCCGCAAAATCCTGTTGGTGTAACACACCAGGAAAAAGCAGCAATACAGGCTAAGTTAAGGTGTAATATGGTCAGGAGGCACACTCCGCCCGCTGTAAGTGCCGCAAAATCCTGTTGGTGTAACACACCAGGAAAAAGCAGCAATACAGGCTAAGTTAAGGTGTAATATGGTCAGGAGGCACACTCCGCCCGCTGTAAGTGCCGCAAAATCCTGTTGGTGTAACACACCAGGAAAAAGCAGCAATACAGGCTAAGTTAAGGTGTAATATGGTCAGGAGGTACACTCCGCCCGCTGTAAGTCCCGCAAAATCCTGTTGGTGTAACACACCAGGAAAAAGCAGCAATACAGGCTAAGTTAAGGTGTATAATGTGCAGGAGGCTTAGCAACAATGACACTGACACTGTCCCCTGCCTATCCTTCTCTCTCTCCCTGCACACAAGGTTTATCAAAGTATATGACACTGACACTCTCCCTGCCTATTCTTCTCTCTCCCTGCACACAAGGTTTAGCAAATAATATGACACTGACACTGTCCCCTGCCTATCCTTCTCTCTCCCTGCACACAAGGTTTATCAAAGTATATGACACTGACACTCTCCCTGCCTATCCTTCTCTCTCCCTACACACAAGGTTTAGCAAAGAATATGACACTGACACTCTCCCTGCCTATCCTTCTCTGTCCCTACACACAAGGTTTAGCAAAGAATAGATTTGACACGATTTGACACTGTCCCTGCCTATCCTTCACTTTCCCTGCTCCGGAACACACTACACAAGGCCGCCGCGCTGGCGGCCTTTTATAGTGTGGGGCGTGTACTAAACCCCCTCAGCTATAATTGGCCACAGGCATCCTGCCTGTGGCCAATCATTGCTCTCCTCGCTGCCGGCGCTGTGATTGGCCAAGCATGCAGGGTCACAGTGCATGCTTGGCCAATCACAGCGCCGGGATTACACTGCGATGGCGCAGTGTATTGTGGGCCGTTCGTGTCACTCGAATTTGGCACGAACGGCCCAAATCGTTCGTTGTTCGCCGAACGCGCGAACAGCCGATGTTCGAGTCGAACCTATGTTCGACTCGAACACCGAGCTCATCCCTATTCCTTAATAATAGGGACGAACACGGACCTGGTCCGGAGACTCCTGATCCCTCTTCAGGGATGAGCCGAACACCCCCCTGTTCGGTTCGCACAGAATGTTCGCGTGAACTTTAGAACCCTATTAAATACAATGAACTCGAACGTTCGAAATCTAAAGTGCTAATTATAAAGGCTTATATGCAAGTTATTGTCCTAAAAAGTGTTTGGGGACCCGGGTCCTGCCCCAGGAGACATGTATCAATGCAAAAAGAAGTTTTAAAAACTGCAGTTTTTTCGGGAGCAGTGATTTTAATAATGCTTAAAATGAAAAAATAAAAGTGAAATATTCCTTTAAATTTCGTACCTGGGGGGTGTGTATGATATGCATGTAAAGTGGCGCATGTTTCCCATGCTTAGAACTGTCCCTGCATAAAATGTAATTTTTGAAGGAAAAAAAGTCATTTAAAACTCAATACCCTGCAATACATACAAAAGTCATTGATAAAAAGAAAAAATAAAGTGTGGGGGTCCCCCAGAATTCAATTACCAGGCCCTTCAGGTCTGGTATAGATATTAAGGGGAACCCGCCGCAAATTAAAAAAAAAAATGCGTGCGGTTCCCCCAAATATCCATACCAGGCCCTTCAGATCTGGCATGGATTTTAAGGGGAACTCCACCCCAAATTAAAAAAACAATGGCGTGGAGTCCCCCCAAAAATCCATACCAGACCCTTATCTGAGCACGCAACCTGGCAGGCCGCAGGAAAAGAGGGGGGGACGAGAGAGCGCCCCCCCTCCTGAACCGTACCAGGCCACATGTCCTCAACATGGGGAGGATGACCCCATGTTGATGGGGACAAGGGCCTCATCCCCACAACCCTTGCCCGGTGGTTGTGGGGGTCTGCGGGCGGGGGGCTTATCGGAATCTGGAAGACCCCTTTAACAAAGGGGACCCCCAGATCCCGCCCCCCCTATGTGAATTGGTAAGGGGTACATTGTACCCCTACCATTTCACGAAGAAAGTGTAAAAAAATAAAAACACACCAACACCTTGGAAAAGTCCTTTATTAAAAAAAATAATAAAAAAAAAACATTCCAGCGGTGAAATCCAGTGTCCCGCGGCGATCCGATGTCCAGCACTGTCCGTCATTGGCTGAGCCTGAGCGGACCTGATGGGGAACTTCCTCCGCAGTCTATTACATGTATAGACCCGCCCCTTCTAAAGTTCCCCATCAGGTCCGCTCAGCCAATGACTCGGTATAAGGCTGAGGACCTGATGCGGAACATGAGAAGGGGCGGGTCTATTCATGAAATGGACCGTTTGTTATGTTGGAGCCCGACCCAAGGGAGGAACACTCTGGCTTAGAAGTAATCCCAGAAGTGGTCCCGCTGAGGGCTCTGAAGAAGGCCCACTATAAGGTCCCTGTGAGTGTCAGGAACACTACGGATGGTCCCATGGAGATCCCTGCCAGGATGTTACTGGGCCAGGTGAGCCCTGCTGCCCTGGTTGCCTTGTCAGAAGTGGAGAAGACAGGAGAAGAAGGGAACGTTTGGGAGAAGCTCTCCATGGAAAACCTGAATCTACCCAGGACTTGGAAAGAGAGAGCCAAGGCCCAGCTGGCCAGGTGGAAGAAGATCTTCTCCCAAGATGAGTTCGATGTGGGGTGTGCAAGGAGTGCCACCCACCATATTTGTCTCCAAGAAGACAAGCCCTTCCGGGAGAGGGTCAGGCGAGTCCCACTAGCAGACCTGGAAGATCTGAGGGAACAACTCGGGGGAACTCAAGCGGAACGGTGTGATCCGGGAGTCTAGAAGTCCCTATGCCTCCCCGATAGTAGTGGTCAGAAAGAAGAATGGATCGTTGAGGTTGTGCATCGACTACAGGACCCTCAACAGGAGAACCATCCCTGACCAGTACACCACTCTGAGGATAGAGGATGCCCTGCAGAGCTTGTCTGGAGCCAAGTGGTTCAGCGTTATGGACCTCAAGAGTGGATACTATCAGATCCCTATGCATCCGGAGGACAAGGAGAAGACAGCCTTCATAACCCCAGTGGGATTCTTTGAATTTGACCGAATGCCCCAGGGACTGTCAGGAGGCCCAGCCACCTTCCAACGTCTCATGAAAAAGACTGTAGGAGACATGAACCTTATCGAGGTCCTTGTGTATTTTGACAATGTCATTGTCTTTGGGAGGACCTTGGAAGAACATGAAGAGAGGCTGGAGAAAGTCTTGAGAAGACTCAGTGAGGAGGGACTCAAGCTTTCGCCCGAGAAGTGTCGGTTCTACCAATCTTCAGTTAACTATCTGGGACACATCGTGTCTGAAGAAGGGGTGGCCACCGACCCCGAGAAGTTGGAGGCAGTTACTTCCTGGCCACGGCCTACCACGGTCACCGAACTCAGATCCTTCTTGGGGTTCTGTTCCTATTATAGGAGGTTCGTGGAGGGGTTTGCCCGAATTGCCAAGCCACTGAATGAACTACTCAAGACAGAGGGGGAAGAGGATGACTCAGGGCCCAGGAAGCCGGGAGAGTCAGTCAAAGACCAGTGGACCCAGAAGTGTGAAGAGGCCTTACAGATGTTGAAGAAAAGCTTAACCACTGCCCCCGTCTTGGCTTACGCAGACCCAAAGAGACCTTATGAACTCCACGTAGATGCCAGTCATGAGGGCCTGGGAGGAGTGCTCTACCAGGAGCATGAAGGACAGCTGCGACCCGTTGCTTACGTAAGTCGGAGCCTGACCCCCTCTGAAAGGAACTACCCCACTCAAAAGTTAGAGTTCCTTGCCCTCAAGTGGGCGGTGGTTGATAAACTCAAGGACTACCTGTATGGGGCCATGTTCACTGTGAAGACCGACAACCACCCCCTTACTTATCTCTTCACCACAGCAAAGCTGGATGCCACAGGACATAGGTGGTTGGCTGCACTGTCTGGGTTCAATTTCAGCCTGAAGTACAGGCCGGGGGCTGGGAATCGAGACGCAGACGCACTGTCTAGAAGATCTCATGCCCCCACTAGTGATACAGAAGACTGGACCCAAGTGGCACCTGACGGGGTGCAGGCTCTTTGTCAAGGGGCTGAACTTCAAGCCAGAGCAGGCTCAAGGGCAGAAGAGATAGGAGTTACCAGGGTAGGAGTTCCCAAGCAATACTGTGGAGTAACCCAGTTGGAAGAAGATAATCTGCCAAAACTGTCAAAGAAGGAGTTGAGATGTGACCAATTGGAAGACCCCATAGGGAGATTGGTCTTGGAGGCCCTGGAGAATCAGGATCCAAGTAGACTCCTGCGCCATCCTTCAAAGGAAGCTCGCCTGTTAAGGAAGGAGTGGGACAGGTTACAGGTGCATCAGGGGGTGGTCTACCGAAGGGGCCCCTCCGATGACTTGGAAGATAAGTGGCAATTGTTTCTTCCTGAGAAACACAGAGAGACTGTCCTGGTCGCCCTGCATGACAATCATGGACACTTAGGGGCTGAAAGAACCCTTCAACTTGTTAGGAGCCGGTTCTATTGGCCCTGCATGAGGGCTGAAGTAGAGGAGTACTGCCATTCATGTGCACGCTGCATCCAGAGAAAGACTTTACCCCATCAAGCTGCCCCAATGGGCCATTTACAAAGTCAAGGCCCGCTGGATTTGGTATGCATTGATTTTCTCTGCCTCGAACCCGACTTGAGTGGACTAGGAAATGTTCTGGTGATAACCGATCATTTCACCCGGTATACCCAGGCCTTTCCAACCAAAGACCAGAAGGCTTCCACAGTGGCCAAGGTACTTATGGAGAAGTATTTCGTCCACTATGGGCTACCCCAGCGACTTCACTCGGATCAAGGGAAGGACTTTGAAAGTCGGCTTATCCGGAAGCTCCTGGATTCCTTGGGGATCAAGAAGACCCGAACCTCTCTTTATCACCCACAAGGGGATGCTCAGCCGGAGAGGTTCAACCGAAGTCTGCTCTAAATGTTGGGAACCTTGAATAGCGAGAAGAAACAGCATTGGAGCAAACACATAGCGGCTATAGTGCACGCTTACAATAGTACCACAAGTGATGCCACAGGCTACTCCCCCTACAGCCTCATGTTCGGAAGAGAAGCAAGGTTACCTGTGGACCTGGCCTTTGGCACCTCCATAGATCATTCCTCGGCCACCAGTCACAAGGGATATGTGGACAGGCTCAGACACAGCTTGAAGAGGGCCTATGAACAGGCCCAAGCGGTTTCAGACCAAAGGGGGGCCAGCAATAAGAGAAACTTTGACCTGAAGGTTCGGATACAGGACCTGCAACCTGGAGACCAAGTTCTGCTACGGAACCTGGGGGTCCCTGGAAAACACAAGCTTGCAGACAGATGGAGACCTGAACCCTATGTCATTTGTAAGAAGCTGCCGGGCCTACCTGTCTATAAGTTGAAGCCCGAAGGGAAGGTGGACCCACTGAAGACCTGACATCGGAACCACCTACTCCCACTTGCCGAAGCAGTTCGGATACCTCCTGTGAGGGACTCCCCAGACCCAGTCTCCATTCTGGATACTCCCAGGCCAAACACTCGGTCCCAGTCCTCTCGAAATGAAGATGTAGAGACCTCTGAACTAAGTGAAGATGAGAGACAGGAACTTGATTGGTTATGGCCTTCTCCGACTCCAGGAACTTCTGCTATAGATCTTTCCCCTACTGAAGACACTATAGACAGAGCACTGAATGAAGTTCATTCCATCCAGTCCTTTGTCAGATTACTGGGAAGATGCCTGTGACACATACTCAGAGGAGGACCTGAGAAAACTCTATGTACCTCCCGGCCCCTGAACCAAGGGTTTCAGAACCAGCAGAATCTCTCAAGTCGGCTCCAGAAGGAGAGCCTGTAGTGTCTCAGCCAGAAGTTCCAAGAGAGCAAAGAGCCAGAAGAGTTATAAGGCCTCCTAAGAAGTTGACTTACCCACAAATGGGAAAAAACTCAGAAGAAACTGTGGTCACTGCAAGGAGGAGTGCAGAGCATCCAGTTCCCTCCACTGTTCATTTGGTGGAGGGCAACCCCAACTCATCCTCTGGCACAGTTAGGCAGGCCACTCATGAAAATGTGACCTGTGGGCAAGGGAATTCAACCCCTCAGTTTTGGTGGGAGTTCCCTCTGCCGACATCTTACACAACGTTGTCTAGGATTGTACGTAGTGTATGTTAAGAGTTATCTTTGGGGACCAAAGAGTTTAAGTGGGGGAAGTGTGTAGCGGGGTCTCCTTTAAGACTCTAGGACTGCATTTCCCAGAACCCCGTTTGGCACCCAGGGTGCAATGCTGCTACCGCAGAGACTTGTGGGTAGAGAGATAAAAGGAATGGGCGAGGCTAAGCTCGGCCTCTTTGGACACCGTGTGGCTATCAACCGGGCTTCCTGTGCGGATCTGCTGGAGTATCGGGCCTGAAGCCTGGGGCCTGGTACCACTTCCAAAGAGCCTTCCACCTTGATGCGAGCCTGGGTGGTATCTGACTTTCTTCAAGTTGCTGACATTCGTCGGATCAGAGACCCGATCGTTCAGACGCTGTGTGCGGAGACACGTTTGGTGGAAGTCCCGGGCTGGGATCGTGTCCGGAGTGGTGAGCGAGCACCTGCTCAATCCAATAGGCTGTACTGTTGCTAGGCCTAGAGACTGCCTTGGCCACCGGCCTTTATTTGCTATTTCACTGGAGACTAGTAGCGGAACGGAGTGAGTGGTCTCCAGTGAACTGTTCTTTTTTTGATTGCCTACTCTGTGGATTGCAAGTGTTGTTTCCTGTATGTGCACCACCGTTCAAGTTGCATGCAAAGAAAGTGTTATTCTAAGGACTAAGTTAAATCTGTGTCAGGCCTGACCGGGGGGAGAATTTTGTTTGGTGCGCCACAGGGCGCATAGATACTAATAGCTGCACGTGGTGTATGACCGCGCTGCGTTATTAGAGTATACTATATCAGAAGCTGCAGGGCTCTGTAAGCAAGTTATGTGTTTGTTTTAACCTATGCCTTTTAACCAAAAGTAAAACAGTTATACTTTACTACTTGCTATCAGTGTGTTATCATTGCACATAGTGCTTGCCTCTTAATATAGTTGGTGTGTGTACAATCAGGTATAGATTGTGATAGATAACATCCCCTAGACAAACTGTGCCATAAGTGGGTTGAGTAGATTGCCTGGGGTTGGTGGAGCTGTACGCAGGGCCCGAAAAAATCAAACCAGCGGCTCTCTTAGCTGGGGGTAGCGCTACATACATATATATACATATATATATATATATATATATGTGTATATATATATATATATGTATATATATATATGTGTATATATATATATATATATATATGCATTGTACCTTTCTATCCAGCAGATGGCACTGCAGTGTTATAATGTGTATTCTATGGTAATGTAATAAGAGAAAGTGTTTGCTTTCCTCTCTGTGCACTTGTTTGTTGTCCTCCTGTTTTCAGTTTCATGATAAGGACATGCTTTAATATCCTCCATGAAAGTAAAGGTATACTCTGCATACAACAAGCTTCCAGAGCACGATTTACCGTATTTATCGGCGTATAACATGCACTTTTTTCCCCTTAAAATCAGGGGGAAATCGTGGGTGCATGTTATACGCTGATCCCCGCGATCCCCCGCTGAAACGAGCGAGCGGAGCCAAGATACACAAAGCTGAAGTACATCTCCACTGATTGCGCCGCTGACATACAGAAAGCCGAGTGTACTTCGGCTAGTCTCGGCTCCTCTCGCAGTCCCGCCCCTGACTGTGAGCAGAGCCGAGTCTAACCGAAGAACACTCGGCTTTCTGTATGTCAGCGGCACAATCAGTGGAGATGGGCGGGACTGCGAGAGGAGCCGAGTCTAGCTGAAGTACACTCGGCCCCGCTCGCTCCTCTCCACAGCGGAAATTGGCGCGAATTTTAAATACCGGCGGTAAAACAAAGAGAATGGCAATGCTGCAAATGCACTGGGCAAGGCTGCAAAGGCACTGGGCAATGCTGCAAAGGCACTGGGCAAGGCTGCAAGGCACTGGGCAAGGCTGCAGATGGACACTGGGCAAGGCTGCAATGATGGACAAGGCTGCATTTAAATGTAAGTTTTTTTTTTTTCCTTAAACTTCCCTCCTAAAAGTTTTTTCCTTAAACATCCCTCCTAAACTTGGGGTGCGTGTTATACGCCGGCACGTGTTATACCCCGATAAATACGGTAATAACCTGCTAATACAGCCCAAGTTAGGTCATTTTTAGTGTATCCCTCTTGCATACATTATCAATGCTAATTTGCTGGGAAAGATAGTTTGTGTATATTGTATGCATATTTTGTGATACTTTGCATGCAGTTAATTTTTTTTTCCTACAGTTGTATGTGTGGTATTTCTGTATAGTAAAGTATATTAACCACTTAAGCCCCGGACCATTTCGGGCCATTAGGACCAGGCCTGTTTTTGGGATTCGGCACTGCGCTGCTTTAACTGTAAATTGTGCGGACATGCAATGTTGTACCCAAATGAAATTTGCGTCCTTTTCTTCCCACAAATAGAGATTTCTTTTAATGGTATTTGATTGCCTCTGCGATTTTTAGTTTTTGCGATATAAACAGAAAAAGACCGAAAATTTTGAAAAAAAATTATATTTTCTACTTTTTGTTATAAGAAAAATCGAATAAACTCAATTTTAGTCATACATTTAGGCCAAAATGTATTCAGCCACATGTCTTTAGTAAAAAAAAATGTCAATAAGTGTATATTTATTGGTTTGCACAAAAGTTATAGCGTTTACAAACTAGGGTACATTTTCTGAAATTTACACAGCTTTAAATTTATGACTGCCTATCTCATTTCTTGAGGTGCTAAAATGGCAGGGCAGTACAAAACCCCCCCAAATGACCCCATTTTGGAAAGTAGACACCCCAAGGAACTTGCTGAGAGGCATGTTGAGCCCATTGAATATTTTTTTTTTGTCCCAAGTGATTGAATAATGACAAAAAAAAAAAAAAAAAAATTACAAAAAGTTGTCACTAAATGATATATTGCTCACACATGCCATGGTTATATGTGGAATTGCACCCCAAAATACATTCTGCTGCTTCTCCTGAGTACGGGGATACCACATGTGTGGGACTTTTTAGGAGCCTAGCCACGTACGGGACCCCGGAAACCAAGCACCGCCTTCAGGATTTCTAAGGGCGCAAATTTTTGATTTCACTCCTCACTACCTATCACAGTTTCGAAGGCCATAAAATGCCAAAATAGCACAAAACCCCCCCCAAATGACCCCATTTTGGAAAGTAGACACCCCAAGCTATTTACTGAGAGGCATGTTCAGTCCATGGAATATTTTATATTTTGCCACAAGTTGCGGGAATATGACAAACTTTTTTTTTTTTGCACAAAGTTGTCACTAAATGATATATTGCTCACACATGCCATGGGCATATGTGAAATTACACCCCAAAATACATTCTGCTGCTTCTCCTGAGTACGGGGATACCACATGTGTGGGACTTTTTGGGAGCCTAGCCGCGTACGGGACCCCAAAAACCAAGCACCGCCTTCAAGGTTTCTAAGGGCATAAATTTTTGATTTCACTCCTCACTACCTATCACAGTTTTGAAGGCCATAAAATGCCAAGATGGCACAAAACCCCCCCAAATGACCCCATTTTGGAAAGTAGACACCCCAAGCTATTTGCTGAGAGGCATGTTGACCCCATTGAATATTTTTTTTTTTGTCCCAAATGATTGAATAATGACAAAAAGAAAAAAAAAATGTACAAAAAGTTGTCACTAAATTATATATTGCTCACACATGCCATGGTTATATGTGGAATTGCACCCCAAAATACATTCTGCTGCTTTTCCTGAGTACGGGGATACCACATGTGTGGGACTTTTTGGGAGCCTAGCCGCGTACAGGGCCCCAAAAACCAAGCACCGCCTTCAGGATTTCTAAGGGCGTAAATTTTTGATTTCACTCCTCACTACCTATCACAGTTTCGAAGGCCATAAAATGCCAAAATAGCACAAAACCCCCCCCAAATTACCCCATTTTGGAAAGTAGACACCCCAAGCTATTTGCTGAGAGGCATGTTGAGTCCATGGAATATTTTATATTTTGCCACAGGTTGCGGGAATATGACAAACTTTTTTTTTTTTGCACAAAGTTGTCACTAAATGATATATTGCTCACACATGCCATGGGCATATGTGAAATTACACCCCAAAATACATTCTGCTGCTTCTCCTGAGTACGGGGATACCACATGTGTGGGACTTTTTGGGAGCCTAGCCGCGTACGGGACCCCAAAAATCAAGCACCGCCTTCAAGGTTTCTAAGGGCATAAATTTTTGATTTCGCTCCTCACTACCTATCACAGTTTTGAAGGCCATAAAATGCCAAGATGGCACAAAACCCCCCCAAATGACCCCATTTTGGAAAGTAGACACCCCAAGCTATTTGCTGAGAGGCATGTTGAGCCCATTGAATATTTTTTTTTTTGTCCCAAATGATTGAATAATGACAAAAATAAAAAATAAATAAAAATGTACAAAAAGTTGTCACTAAATGATATATTGCTCACACATGCCATGGTTATATGTGAAATTACACCCCAAAATACATTCTGCTGCTTCTCCTGAGTACGGGGATACCACATGTGTGGGACTTTTTGGGAGCCTAGCCGCGTACGGGACCCCAAAACCCAAGCATCGCCTTCAAGGTTTCTAAGGGCATAAATTTTTGATTTCACTCCTCACTACCTATCACAGTTTTGAAGGCCATAAAATGTCAAAATAGCCCAAAACCCCCACAAATGACCCCATTTTGGAAAGTAGACACCCCAAGCTATTTGCTGAGAGGCATGGTGAGTATTTTACAGCTCTCATTTGTTTTTGAAAATTAAGAAAGACATTTTTTTTTCTATTTTTTTTTTCTTTTTTTACATTTTCAAAACTTTGTGACAAAAAGCGAGATCTGCAAAATACTCAACATACCTCTCAGCAAATAGCTTGGGGTGTCTACTTTCCAGAATGGGGTCATTTGGGGGGGTTTTGTGCCATCTGGGCATTCCATGGCCTCCGAAACTGTGATAGGCAGTGAGGAGTGAAATCAAAAATTTACACCCATAGAAATCCTGAAGGCGGTGCTTGGTTTTTGGGGTCCCGTACGCGACTAGGCTCCCAAAAAGTCCCACACATGTGGTATCCCCGTACTCAGGAGAAGCAACAGAATGTATTTTGGGGTGTAATTCCACATATGCCCATGGCATGTTTGAGCAATATATAATTTAGTGACAACTTTTTGTACATTTTTTTTTTTTTTTTTTTGTCATTATTCAATCACTTGGGACAAAAAAAAAAAAATATTCAATGGGCTCAACATGCCTCTCAGCAAATAGCTTGAGGTGTCTACTTTACAAAATGGGGTCATTTGGGGGGGTTTTGAACTGTCCTGGCATTTTATGCACAACATTAGGAAGCTTATGTCACACATCATCCACTCTTCTAACCACTTGAAGACAAAGCCCTTTCTGACACTTTTTGTTTACATGAAAAAAAAAATTTTTTTGCAAGAAAATTATGTTGAACCCCCAAACATTATATATTTTTTTAAAGCAAAGGCCCTACAGATTAAAATAGTGGGTGTTGCATTTTTTTTTCCACACAGTATTTGCGCAGCGATTTTTCAAACGCATTTTTTAGGGGAAAAACACACTTTTTTTATTTTTAATGCACTAAAAAACACTATATTGCCCAAATGTTTGATGAAATAAAAAAGATGATCATAGGCCGAGTACATGGATACCAAACACGACATGCTTTAAAATTGCGCACAAACGCGCAGCGGCGACAAACTACATTCATTTTTAAAAGCATTTAAAAGCCTTTACAGGTTACCACGTTAGATTTACAGAGGAGGTCTACTGCTAAAATGACTGCCCTCGATCTGACCTTCGCGGTGATACCTCACATGCATGATGCAATTGCTGTTTACATATGACGCTAGACCGACGCTTGCGTTCGCCTTTGCGCAAGAGCAGGGGGGGACAGCGGTGCTTTTTTTTTTTTTTTTTTTTATTATTTATTTGGCTTTTTTATTTTATTTTTAAACTTTGCCTTCCATATTTTATTTTTTTACCATTTTTATCGTTATCTCAGGGAATGTAAATATCCCCTATGATAGCAATAGGTAGTGACAGGTACTCTTTTTTTGAAAAAAATTGGGGGGTTAGACCCTAGATCTTTCCTCTGCCCTCAAAGCATCTGACCACACCAAGATCGGTGTGATAAAATGCTTTCCCAATTTCCCAATGGCGCTTTTTATATCCGGGGGGGGGGGGACATTCCCTCCCACTGCTTGTAAAAGCAGTCTAGAGGCTAATTATCTGCTAGAATTGCTTTTACATGAAAGCCGGCTGCTGGCTGAAAAGAATGATACCAAGATGATACCTAAACCCGCAGGCATCATTCTGGTATAAACATTCAAAGTCCAGCAACATACCAGTACGTTGCTGGTCCTTGTTGGACATGTATTGTAATCTTTTTTTTTCATACAGCCTATTGGCTGAACAAAAAAAAGAGATTGATTGGTGGGTATGCCCACCATTAGAATACCTCCCTTCATCCACCCACTTCTAATGATGGGCATATATGCCGAAGCATGGGGGCATCCTCCCGCAAAAAAGTTATGCCGCGTACGCACGGTCAAGCCTTCGTCGGAATTTCGACCGTATGTACGCGGCATAAAAGGTTATGCCGCGTACACACGGTCGGACTTTTCCACGGGCAAGCCTCCGTTGGAATTTCGACCGTATATACGCGGCATTAGGAGCAAAATCGCTCCTCCGCCCCTGCTGCCCCCATGCTTCGGCATATATGCTCTTTTTTTTAACTGTGGTGGTGAAATCACCTCCTACAGCGTTGGAGTCACGGCTTTATGTATCGTGGGAGCAAACGCTGTTGCTGTCAAGATAAATAGATCCGCGCTGCAACTGAATGGCGTACCTGCTAAGCAAATGGTGGTTAACATTAAAACAAAGTAACATTACAGTACAACAGTAAGACCTTACCATGCCATACCTGCAAAGCAAATACCAAAACAAAACCTAGTAAAAAATAAAAAAATGTTTTAACGCAACCTGTGCCTAAAATATATATATGCCGAAGCATGGGGGCATCCTCCCGCAAAAAAGTTATGCCGCGTACACACGGTCGGAATTTTCCACGGGCAGGCCTCCGTCGGAATTTCGACCGTATGTACGCGGCATTAGGAGCAGAATCGCTCCTCCGCCCCTGCTGCCCCCATGCTTCGGCATATATGCTCTTTTTTTTAACTGTGGTGGTGAAATCACCTCCTACAGCACTGGAGTCACGGCTTTATGTATCGTGGGAGCAAACGCTGTTGCTGTCAAGATAAATAATTCCGCGCTGCAGTTGAATGGCGCACCTGAAAACAAAAAATTACATACCTGAAAAGCAAGCATGATAAAACATTGCAGAATAGAATACAGTAAAAAAGAGCAGAACAATAGATAGAAAATAGAGAGAGAGAGAACAATAAAACGACAACTATTTTTGGTTTTTTTATTTTATATTTTTTTTGTGTTTTGTTTTTTACGTTTTTTTTTTCTTTTTTACACTTTTTTTTGTAACTTTACAACTGTAATGGTTCGGGTCTCTCAAAATGTAATGGCATCTTGGGAGACCCTGTGTAAGTGTGTCCTTGTCTGTGAAATGCTGTACCCTACGCTAAAACTTCACTTTTGAGTGGTAGCGTTCAAAACATTCACCTTGGCAAAGCCCAGGCTTGTCAGGACAGAGTGGACAAAAACTACGGGTGTCACGCCTAAATCCGCGCTTGCTACAGACACGACATCTTTTTTGGGGGTGGCTTTGGGTAGGGGTACTCGGGAGGACATACGAATAATGCCTCTCATGCAGCCGGCTTACTGCATTTGGTTTGGGATGGTGAGGTGCAGAACCGCCTGGATACAGGAGTTCTGTGACTATCTCATTCTGGAATTTTAGAAGAGATAACGTCCCGCCTGAAGCTCTGTATAGCACATGAGCGTTCAGCAAAGCCAATTGGAATAATGATAGAGACACTTTTTTGTACCAGCGTCTCGCCTTACGGTCAATTAGATACGGCGCCATCAACTGGTCGTTGAGGTCCACCCCTCCCATATTTTGGTTATATTCGTGGACACAGAGGGGTTTCTCCACAACACCAGTCGCCGTACGAATTTGGACTGTCGTGTCTGCATGAAGGGAGGTAAGAAGGAAAACATTCTTATTGTCCCTCCACTTCATAGCGAGCAAGTTATTACACTTCAAGCAGGCTCTCTCCCCCAGCCTAAGACGGGCATCTACAAGCCGCTGGGGAAAGCCCCGGCGATTAGGTCGCACGGTGCCACATGCTCCAATCTGATGATCAAACAAGTGACTAAACAGTGGCACGCTCGTGTAATAATTATCCACATACAAGTGGTACCCCTTTCCGAATAAGGGTGACACCAAGTTCCACACTATCTTGCCAGCGCTCCCTATGTAATCCGGGCAGTTGACCGACTCAATCTGACTGTCTTTTCCCTCATAAACCGTAAAGTTCACTACATAGCCTGTTGCCCTGTCACAGAACTTGTAGAGCTTGACCCCGTATCTGGCACGCTTGCTGGGAAGGTACTGCTTGAAAGACAAGCGGCCAGAAAATTTAATCAGGGACTCATCAACGCAGACAACTTGATCGGGAGTAAACAAGGCTGCAAAACGTTCGTTGAAGTGGTTTATGAGGGGCCGAATTTTATAGAGCCGGTCGTATTCAGGGTCCCCACGTGGACGACAAAGTTCATTGTCGTTGAAGTGCATGAACCGCAAAATCTGCTCGTATCGTGCCCTGGACATGGAGGCAGAGAACACGGGCATGTGGTCAATTGGGTGCGTGGACCAATAAGCACGCAATGACGGAAATGTATGTGTGCCCATGTTGAGGGAAAGGCCCAGAAAGGTCTTAAATTCGGAAACCGTAATTGGTTTCCAATTTCTGGCAATTTTAGGCAACTGGGGGTTAGTGGCGATAAATTGACCAGCATATAAATTACTCTGGTCCACAATAGATCTATAGAGATCTTCCGTGAAAAACAGCGAATAAAAATCAATTGGAATAAAATCAGTTTCCACCTGAATACCGGGTTGGGCAGTGAATGGGGGAAGTACGGGTTCTGCAGAAGTGGTGGGGACCCAATCAGGATAGGCAAATTCTGCAGGAAGGGCAGTATGGGCACGACGGGCCTGCCTTTGTCTTCTTGGTGGCAGCGGGACACTACTTGTGCTTGCCACCTCGCCAGCTTGAACTGCACTTATGGGACTCGCCACGTCACCAAGTGTTACTGCAGTGCTGGATGTACGTCCAGGCTGTACTAGGCCGCTGGTGCTTGCCAGTTCACCAGAAGGAATAGCGGTGCTAGTACTACTTTGCTCCATGATACGAGAGACCTGCGGTTCTTGCTCCTCAACAACCTCAGAAGATCGGGATCGGGTACACCTGACCTTAGCAGGGACCTCAACTTCGTCGTCAGAGCTATCTGACGTGGGGCCGCTGACGTCACTGTCTTCTACGGGAAGATATTCTGAGCCTGAATCTGACAGATACGTGACCTCCTCTTCACTATCTGTCATGCTCAGAATCTCGTAGGCCTCTTTACTAGTGTACCTTCGTCTTGCCATTTTGGGCTCTAAATTTAGGGGTACACTAGTAAGATTCACAGGCAAAAAAGCACCTGACTGTCGTCAGCAAATATATCAAACGCTCCAAAAAAACTGTTAGCGATCGCAGGGATCAGGCCTGTCTCTGCGAACGCTGCAGTTATGTGTGTTGTGTTTGGTAAGTGACAGTGATCGATCGATACTGCACTTGGGTGGGCTGGGCTGGGCGGAGGGGCTAAACGCAGGCGCTAGCAGGTATCTGGGCTGATCCCGCTAACACTGCGTTTTTGGGAACCCTAAACCGCTGGGGATGCTAGTATAGATCTGATCAGATACTATACCACTAAGGGGGCTGTATGCTTTGCGCGTGGGTGTTAGCGTTACTGGCACTAACCTAACACTGCCTGGGGCGACGCAGACCCTCTCTGGCGCTAAAACCTAATTGATCTCACCCGCCGGGCGATCAGGGGGGTTAAACCTTTATTGGGTTATATACGGCGGGTGCCCTGATGCTATAAAAAGCAAACTAATCAACCAGCGTCACCCGTAACCTTTATATGGTGATCACTGGTGAAAGGGTTAACTAGGGGCAATCAGGGGGTTAAAACCTTTATTAGGTTAAATATGGGGGTACCTGACACTATATAAAAACCTGACGGGTAACCTAAATAACTAAATAACTTACTGGCTAACCAGTGACACCAGTGACGCTTATACGGCGATCACTGGTGAAAGGGTTAACTCTAGGGGCAATCAGGGGGTTAAAATAATATATGGGGGTACCTGACACTAATAAAAACCTGCGGCGAACCTAAAAAAAAAATAACTGCCTATCTAAAACACCAGCGACACGAATACAGCGATCGGAAAAACAATCGCTTAGTGACGCTGAAGTTAGGGGGTGAAAGGGTTACCTGGGGGGTGATCAAGGGGTTAAACCTTTATTAGGGGGGGGGTTAGGGGGCTACCCTGGACCTAAAGGGGCCTAATCCTAACTGCCCTGCAACTTTTTACAATCACAGATGACACTAAATGCAGTGATCAGTAAAATAAATGATCACTGCAATCAGTGACACTGTGATTGGGGGCTTTGGGGTGACCTGGGGGTGATCTGGGGGTGACTGGGGGGTGATTTGTGTGCCTATGTGTACCTACGTGTCAGTGGACTGTTGGAGCACTAACCTCTGTCTTCTCTCCTCGGCGCCGGGAACGAAAAGACCGCGGCGAGGGAGATGACATCACTTCCTCCAGCCTGTGTTTACATCACATGGCGGAGGAAGCATTTTCATTGGGCGGGAGCGATCGCGAGGGGGGGGGGGCGGAATCGAGCGGCCGCCCCCTCATGCCTGATCGCTCCCGAACACTTAATGGCCGCTCACTGCAGTGAAGGGGGGTCCGGATGGACCCCCCAACTGCACAAAGGCGATCACGTAGATCTACGTGATTCTGCCTGTCCGTGCCATTCTGCCGACGTAAATCGGCGGTGGGCGGTCGTTAAGTGGTTAATACACTACAGAGCTTTAATTCTTTACTTGGGTTTATTGCAAGAACCTTTAAGAGGCAAAGCAAAACAATGTGCAAGGCTGAATTCCCAGGAGAAGTGGCACAGAACATATGTGGGCTAGCTGGAGTCACCTTGACTACCTCTGACCTTCTACTGTAGTGTCTGTAGGGTGGTGCATATGGCCTTGGGGGACTTTGATAGCATCCTATGTGAGTGGTGGCAAAAGCCTGGGAATGGAGGCCATCAGGGAGTATGTCCGGCTGGGGCAAAGCTATAGATGGGACATTTGGAAGAGAATAACGGTATACTAAAGAAGAACCTTGTTACCCTGGGCCCTGACCATCAGCTGCAGGTCCTGTAACTCGGTGGTGAATCGGCTAAGGCTACAGACTTGGTAGACCCTGGTTCACATTGGAGTGATTTGGCATGCGATTTGACATGTCAAATCGCATGCCAAATCAGCGGAACATGCCAGCAATGGCACCATCCAAATCGGTGTGACGCTGCATTTGTGGTGTCAGACCGATTCCCAAAAGTAGTTTCTGTACTACTTTTGGCGACTTCAGGGTGTGATTTCCATTGACATCTGTGCAGAAACACACACAAATGTCTGTGAAATCACCCCACAAAGTCGGGACTGACATGCGGGAATGAAATCATGCAATTTACCACAGTCGGTGTGAACCTAGGCTCTGAATGACAATTGCACGATCATGCAACACTGTACCCATATTAAATTTCTGTCCATTTTTTCACACAAATGGAGTCTTCCTTTTGGGCGCTGATAGGTGGCACTATTGGGCAGCATTAATGAGCACCACTGATGGGTGGCACTGATGGCCTCTGATAGGCGGCACTGGTACGCTCTGATAGGCAGCACATATGGGCAGCACTGATGGGCACTGATAGGTGGCACTATTGGGCACCACTGATAGCCTCCGATAGGCGGCACTGATGGCCTCAGAAAGGCGGCACTGATAGGCAGCACATATGGGCAGCACTGATGGGTGGCACTATTGGGCAGCACTGATGGGTGGCACTATTGGGCAGCACTGATGGGTGGCACTATTGGGCAGCACTGATGGGTGGCACTATTGGGCGGCACTGATGCTGCACTGATAGGTGGCACCGATGGGCTCTAATAGGTGGCACTGATGGGCTCTAATAGGTGGCACTGATTGGCCCTGATAGGTGGCACTGATTGGCCCTGATAGGTGGCACTGATTGGCCCTGATAGGCAGCACTAATGGGTACTGATAGGCAGCACTATTAGGCACTGATGGGCAGCACTGATATGTGGTGGAACAGATGGGTGGCACAGATAGGCGGCACTTATGGGTGGTACTGTTGAGCACTGATGGGTGGCAATGATGAGCATTATTGGGTGGCACTGATACCTGTAGGGGACACTGATGGATGGCAATGATGGGCAGCACTGATGGGAACTGAAAGGCAGCACTGATTGGTTTCACTAAGGGGTACAGACTGGCATCACTTGCTGGGCACTGCTAGGGCTGCACTGTAAAGTGCCCTAATTATCTGTACAGTCTCCCCTGTGAGGAGATGCCGCTGATCGGCTCTCCTCACACGCTGTCATTTACATGTGATTGGTTGTTATTGGACACAGCCGATTACATTGGTAAAGAGCCAAGTCATCGGCTCTTTACCAAGATTGGGATCATGCTGTGTCATATTTGTCTTGCGTCATAACATCAATATCCATTATTAAACCAGGTGGGCATGGATGGTGAGCTGATTCGGTAGTACAATGGGCCACTCAACTGGACTAGCCCCCCAGGCTTAAGGCTGACAGCCCTCCCCTGTCCAAGAGTGTGGACATTCCTTTGTTTCAAGTGTTAGGCCTCAGGTCAGGGAATGTGTGAGTAGGCCTCTAGATGGGAGAGATGTGCCCAAGATGATTGCTACAAAAACAGGTACATGAGTGCTCTATCCATGAGGAAGATGGGCGGGACTTATACAGTTTGGCTCCAACATCTGCCCAATCCAGGTGCCCTACATGCAACACTGGCAATAAATCTTCTAGTGGTTGTTAGAGGGTGAGGCAATTCCCAGCAACAGACAGAAGTTAAAGTGATTTTTTAAAATAACAATTATGTCATGCTTTGTCCAGCAGTTTCGCACAGAACAGCCCTGATCCTCAGTTTTTCAGGTCTCCTGCCGGAACTTTGGGCTCCACCTCTTCTCCATGTGCCCCCATAGGAAGCTGCTTTCTATGGTGGCACAACTGCAGGCTCATTCTAAAGTCCCTGTGTGTCTATTGACACAAACACTGCAGCTTAGACACACCCCCTGCCCCCTCATAACTGGATATGAATGACACCAGCAGGAGCCAATGGCTCCCACTGCTCTCACTGAGTCAAGTGAAAGGGGAGAGAGAGCAACACCGCTGCTCTAGGGCACAGCGCTGGATCGAGTTTGGCTCAGACATGTTTGGGCGGGGGGGTGAATGCATTAAGCTAAAAAACCTTCAGCCTTTACAACCACTTTAACAATAACATTGAACATACTGGAAAACCTGAGGAGAAAATCAGATTTAGTTGTAAGTGGTGTTTAGCAAGTTCTTTTTTTAGCAGAACCAGACCAATGCAGACAAAAAAGAAAAGTTTAACTGAAAAAAAAAAAAAAAAACTCCCCGCTTCAACACTCTCCATTAGATCAGCTTGTCTGCCAGCAATTTCAATGGCCTTTGAATCCCCCAGACCTCCATAACGCTTCTATCTAAAATGATTTATGTTAATGAACATCTGTAGGAAGAGTTAATGACAGCGTGTAGTGCAATTTTGCAATGACGAGCCACATTTCCCTGTCGCCTTGTTGTGATATTCACATTTTTCTTAAAGATATTTTAGGGCTGTGAGTTTTATTCCTCACATTGAGCTCTGGAAGACTGATGTGTACACGGTACAGTAGGTTGGCATAAAATGGCTTCTAGAGGATCTATTATATAGCAGTTCCAGGCAGCAGGTAAAATGGATTATTAGTGTTTGGCTAGAAATATTAATGAAATTCTGCAACTATGCTTAAAGTGGTTGTAAAGGAGGAAAGTTATTTTACCTTCATACATTCTATGGTTAGTACATGGATGTGTGTGTGTATATATATATATATATATATATATATATATATATATATATATTGTGAGGGGGTTAGCTCGGCAGCGGGTGTGTGTGACCCCCGGGATGGGCTCCCCACACAAAACAGGCCCAGCAAACGGAGGTTGTGGTTTTCAAAATCAAAAAAGGTGCGGTTTATTTTCTATTTACAGTGACAAAACACAGCAAAGCAAAAGAAACATAACCAAAATAAATCCTGGTCAAGTTGACCTCTGACTAAACATACAGGTTTCCTAACTAACAACTGGGATCAGCCTAGTGCTGTCCTAGTCCCTAAGTCCCTGGTTTAGTAAAAGTCCAAACAAATAGCCACACAGGCTTTGCCTCACCGCACAGGGGTTCACTCTCCCTAGACAGTCCACACAGGTCTGGTTCCAGGCATGAGCTAACATCTAATGAAGCTGGGAGTTCTTATAGAGGCCTAAATGAGCTGACAAGGTTCAGCTGGTCTCCTCATCTCTGTCTGCACGACGCCCCACACTCTCCCTAGAGGTATGAGTCATCCATGAGCCCACTAGCCTTATACAACTCTCCACCTAGTTGTATAAGTCGGCGTAAAGCCTGAATCTGGGCGAAATATATCTACCCCCCTGGATGCAACCAGGTGACTTTACCTTCCTGCTGTCACATACCCCCCCCTCTTGTTTTAACCTCGGGGTTGGAACACCAGCAATCAGGCATTCATGTACTCGAGACAAAGCATCCACATTCCCCATTTGAACGCCAGGGCGATGCTTTACTGTGAAGTTGAATTCCTGGAGGGCCAGGAACCACCTATTCACTCTTCTATTTGTTTCCTTGTTTTGAGCCATCCACTTTAACGGAGCGTGATCCGTAACCATGTCAAAGTGCCTACCTAGCAGATAGTACCGAAGGGAATCTAGAGCCCACTTCACCGCTAAACACTCCTTTTCAACCGTGGCGTAATTTACCTCATGGGACTTCAACTTCCTGCTGAGGTAAATGACTGGGTGCTCTTCCCCGTTCCAGACCTGGGACAATACTGCTCCTAACCCCACATCTGACGCATCACTTTGTACGACAAAGTCTTTAGAGAAGTCGGGTGAGTACAACACTGGCTGGCTACATAAGGCTTGTTTCAAGAATTGGAATGCTGCCTCAGCCTCGGGGGTCCATTTAATCATGACCGACCCTTTCCCTTTCGTCAGGTTGGTTAGGGGCACAGCCTTAGAAGCAAAGTGGGGAATGAATCGCCGATAATACCCAGCGATTCCCAGAAAGGCTCGTACCTGCTTCTTGCTGTTGGGACGTGGCCAACTCTGGATGGCCTCGACTTTGTTGAGTTGGGGTTTTATTACTCCCCTCCCAATGGTGTACCCAAGATATTTGGCCTCCTCCTGCCCAATGGTACACTTCTTGGGGTTAGCCGTAAACCCCGCTTCCCGAACAGAGTCCAGGACTGCTTGCACTTTTGGCAGATGTGAGGCCCAATCTGTGCTATGGACAATTACGTCATCCAGGTAAGCCGCAGCATACTTCCGATGGGGCCTCAGCATCTGGTCCATTTTCCGCTGGAATGTGGCCGGCGCATTCTGTAACCCGAACGGCATTCTTTTATATTGGAACGCCCCGTCTGGGGTTACAAATGCGGTTTTCTCTTTGGCCGACTTGGCCAGGGGGATTTGCCAATACCCTTTTGTGAGGTCAAGAGTCGTCATGTATCGGGCTGTTCCCAGCCGGTCGATCAACTCATCTATACGTGGCATGGGGTAGGTGTCAAATTTTGTAACTTTGTTCAACTGACGAAAATCGTTACAAAATCGCCAGCTCCCATCCGGTTTAGGCACCAACACGATGGGACTAGACCAATCACTTTGGGACTCCTCTATCACCCCTAAGTTCAGCATTTTCTGTACTTCCTCCCGTATTGCCTCCCGTCGAGTCTCTGGGATCCGATAGGGTTTTAACTTCACCCTTTCACCGGGCGGGGTAATGATGTCATGCTCTACCCCAGATGTTTGTCCTGGCAGCTCAGAGAATACCTCCTTGTTGCGAAGCACAAACTCCTTAACCTCCTGTTGTTGGGGTTGTGACAAGGTGGCTGCTATTCCAACCTCAGGAATCACGCAACCAGTTTGAGCTGGTGACCAAGTGTCTGCGACTAGGGACTCTCTATCCCTCCAGGCTTTCAACAGATTAACGTGATAGATCTGTTCGGGCTTTCGCCTTCCTGGTTGTCTGACCTTGTAATTCACTTCGCTCACTTTTTCCATTATCTCGTAGGGGCCTTGCCATTTGGCAAGGAATTTACTTTCAACCGTAGGGACAAGTACCAATATCCTATCCCCCGGGGAAAAGGTACGGGTCTTGGCTCCACGGTTGTACACTCTCTGCTGTGCCAACTGGGCTTGGGCCAAATGTTCCTTCACGATGGGCATTACCTGTGCAATTCGATCTTGCATCAGGGCGACATGCTCAATCACACTCCTGTGGGGAGAACTCTCACTTTCCCAAGTTTCCTTGGCAATATCCAACAGCCCTCTTGGGTGTCTCCCATACAGTAACTCAAAGGGGGAGAATCCCGTAGAGGATTGGGGCACCTCCCTAATAGCAAACATCAAATAAGGAAGTAAACAGTCCCAATCCTTTCCATCTCTATCCACCACTTTCTTCAACATTTGTTTTAGGGTTTTGTTGAATCTTTCAACCAGCCCATCGGTTTGGGGGTGATACACAGACGTACGCAATTGCGTCACTTTGAACAATTTACACAGCTCTTTCATAACCCGGGACATAAAGGGTGTACCTTGGTCCGTAAGCAGTTCTTTACAAATACCCACCCGGCTAAAAACAAGAGATAGCTCTTTGGCTATGGTTTTGGCCGAGGTATTTCGGAGAGGGATCGCTTCTGGATAACGGGTGGCATAGTCCATTATAACTAATATGTACTGGTGCCCCCTAGCGGACTTGATTATAGGACCTACCAAATCCATGGCGATCCTCTCAAACGGGACCTCAATGATGGGTAGAGGGACCAGCGGGCTACGGAAATGTGGCATCGGGGCCAACCTCTGACACACAGGGCAGGAGGAACAATAATTTTCTACGTCCTTCATCACCCCCGGCCAATAGAATCTCTGTAATACCCTCTCTCGGGTTTTCTCTGTCCCCAGATGACCTCCAAGAATGTGCCCATGGGCCAACTCCAACACCAACTTCCTGTAAGGTTTGGGCACCACAAGCTGCTCAACGGTTTCTTCTGCCCTTTTTGCCACCCGATACAGTAGGTCCTTCTCTACGCTGAAGTATGGGTAAGTGCAGGTATTATCTGGGTTCACTAACTCACCATCTATTTTCACTACGTTTTCCCGTGCCTTTATTAGGGCGGGGTCTTTCAACTGTTCTGTGGCAAAGTTTTCCCTGTGAACCTCAAGATCAGAAAACTCCACAGACGGTAGGTTTTCGTCTGAGGAGGTGGGCTCCTCTCCAGTTTCTTGAGTCTCCCCTGCCAATACTGATAAGGGAAATTCCGGAGAGTCCTCACCACTCTCAGGGGAGTTCTGGCTATCACATTCCTGGTACATAGGGGCACCAGTGAGGGGCTCAGGATCATCCCACAGTTCCCAGAACTTCGGAAAATCCCTTCCCACAATGGCGTCATGCGGTAACTGAGATACTAAGCCCACTGGATGAGAGAGGGTACCTTTGGGGGTCTCGAAACACACTGTAGTCACTGGATACTCTCGGGTGTCCCCATGCACACAAATAACAGCTACCTTGCTATTCCCAGAGACCTCTGTTTTAACTAACTCAGCCTTTATCAGGGTCACAAGGCTACCTGAATCCAGCAATACCACAACATTTCTACCATTAACACACATTTTGCATAAATGTTTCTCAGTTCCTCGAATGGCAGTGCATGCGACTGTCGCACACAGCGACTGACGTCTGCCCGTCAGAAAGTCACACTGCATGGGTTCCTCCACAACCGGGCAATTGGCTGCAATATGTCCCGCTTGCCGGCAGCGGTAGCAAACGATCCTTCTTGCCGCCTCTTGAGCCGCTGATTTCCCAGGCTGTTCTCGCCAAACTTGGGGTAGAGCTCCCACCCTCTCACTCTCTCCACCCTCACCCCTTGGAATCCTCTTATCCGCCCCTGGGGATGGTCTGGTCTTAGGGTGGAAAGTCCGAGTGTCTCTGGAAGAGGCCGTCAGGTTCTCTGTAGCCAAGTATTTCTCCACACGATCCACAAGACCATCGGCCGTCTCTGGGTCTCCATGGCTTACCCACTTTTGGATGGCAGTAGGAAGAGCTCTCAAAAACCGATCCATTACAACACGTTCCACAATCTTTGGTGCGGACAAAGTCTCTGGCTGTAGCCACTTTCTGCTCAGGTGAATGAGATCATACATTTGAGACCTGGGGGGTTTTCCAAGCTGGAAAGTCCAGTTATGCACACGCTGAGCCCGGACAGCCTGGGTGACACCCAGCCTTGCCAATATTTCAGCTTTTAGCATCACATAGTCTTTTGCTTGGTTAGGCTCTAGGTCATAGTAAGCTTTCTGCGATTCACCAGTTAACAGAGGAGCCACCAGTCCAGCCCACTGCTCCTCAGGCCACTTTTCTCTTTCAGCGGTCCTTTCAAATGTGGTCAAAAATACCTCTGGATCATCCTCTCCAGTCATTTTTGTCAATAAACGACTCACCCCAAAGGACGCGGTATTAGTGGGACGGCTTTCCTCACTGGTCTGCGGACGTTGCTGCATTACTGCTTCCATCTGTTGTTGTAGTCTCTGCTCTTGCTTCTGCAACAGGTCTATGAAGCGGGCCTCAGATTGCTGCTGGGCTCGTTGCTGAGCCTCCAGACTCTGTTGCAAAGTTGCGTTTGTCTGCTGCTGGGCTGCAAGGCTCCTTTGCAAACCTGCATTTGTCTGCTGTTGATTGGCATTTGCTAGAGCCAGCTGCTTCAGTATCTCCTCCATGCTGGCTTAAAAAAAACTGCCACTGGTTCTCCACCAACTGTGAGGGGGTTAGCTCGGCAGCGGGTGTGTGTGACCCCCGGGATGGGCTCCCCACACAAAACAGGCCCAGCAAACGGAGGTTGTGGTTTTCAAAATCAAAAAAGGTGCGGTTTATTTTCTATTTACAGTGACAAAACACAGCAAAGCAAAAGAAACATAACCAAAATAAATCCTGGTCAAGTTGACCTCTGACTAAACATACAGGTTTCCTAACTAACAACTGGGATCAGCCTAGTGCTGTCCTAGTCCCTAAGTCCCTGGTTTAGTAAAAGTCCAAACAAATAGCCACACAGGCTTTGCCTCACCGCACAGGGGTTCACTCTCCCTAGACAGTCCACACAGGTCTGGTTCCAGGCATGAGCTAACATCTAATGAAGCTGGGAGTTCTTATAGAGGCCTAAATGAGCTGACAAGGTTCAGCTGGTCTCCTCATCTCTGTCTGCACGACGCCCCACACTCTCCCTAGAGGTATGAGTCATCCATGAGCCCACTAGCCTTATACAACTCTCCACCTAGTTGTATAAGTCGGCGTAAAGCCTGAATCTGGGCGAAATATATCTACCCCCCTGGATGCAACCAGGTGACTTTACCTTCCCGCTGTCACAATATATATATATATACTCAGATTTTTGGTGATTTATTATTATTATATTGAATTGTTTGTTTTCATGTATATTATTTCAGTTTTGGATATATAATGGTGCAATGGCATCTACTAACCATGTAGAATCTGATATTATTCATTTTAAAAATGAACCCATTGCAACATATCACTTAATATCTGATTTTCCCTCATCTCTTCATCTTCATTTCACTTGTAGTGTGGCCTCCCACTCACTAGGGTCCTCATATCACGCCAGGTATTCCATCTTGGAAATAAGACTACTGGTCCTTTTTTAAGAGTGCCCAACCCAAATGCGGTGTAAATTTACTCCTGTGTCATGTTGGGATAAAGAGGAAGCCCCTAATAGTGTAAAGTTGTATGGTAACACTTTTGTAACGGGAGGGCCCGGGGAACCCAGAATCTCCTAGAAAGTATGAGATACCCTTGCTTCAGCTTCCCCAATGCCTCTTATGTGTAAACCACCCTGTGTCTCTATTAGGGGCACAGGGTGAATGAGAACCCCAGTATGATCTGTGCTAATCAGATTCAATGCTGTATATAGATTGTATAGATTGTGTGTGTATATACTGTGTGTGGGCTGTTATGTAATACTTGCTGGGATGGGGTGTGATTACATTCCATTGTCTATTGTGGCGTGTTTGAGTTAAGCCTGTAATTATAGGTATTGTACTCTGGCAGCCAGACAGTCTGCTGAATATAAGGGTCATGCATAATCATTTAAACTAGAAAGGGATTAGCTAACCTGTTGTCTTCTAAGAGATGTGTATTGGGAGACAGAAAGGTCATGTGTCTGAGTCAGCAGCTGTAGTTAATTGGCTCATGTAAATTGGGTCTGGTCAGAGGTGTATTATGGTAAGAGGAAAATAAGAAACTCCTCTCTATGTGTATATAAGTTGCAGTGTTTTACAATAAAGAGTCAGTCTATTTTGGAAAGATACAGAGCGTTTGTCTCGTCCTTCTGGAAGGATTATTTCTCTGGGAAGTGGTCGCCTGACTGTGGAGGATCGGTAGCGAATGGGTGTCAAGGAGAGGGAAGGTCTTAAACAGCGTTAACACCTTTCATATTAGGGGTGCTGTTACAACTTTATTATAAAATTTAAATTGCACCTTCATCAAATAAAAATACTCAACGCATTCAATGGGGAATAACATTTTCTGGTTTGACGTCACTTCCGGTCCATGATCCCTCAGGCTCTGCCAGCAGTCACGGGTCCGATAGTAAGGTGTATTAGACTACCAGCAGCATTCATAATGGACTGAAGGGGGGGTAGCCTGTGTAAGGGTAGGCATGTGAGCAGGGGGTTGCAGTAGTCAAGGCAGGAAATAACCAAAGGGTGAAAAAGTTGTTTTGTGGTGTCTTTAGTCAGGAAGGAAGGAGCGAATTTTGGAAATGTTGCAGAGGTTAATCACTTGCAGACCGGAAGATTTGGCTGCTCAATGACCAAGCCATTTTTTGCGATACGGCACTGCATCGCTTTAAATGAAAATTGCACGGTCCTGCGATGCTGTACCCAAACAAAATTTGCGTCTCTTTTTCTCACAAATAGAGCTTTCTTTTGGTGGTATTTGATCACCTCTGCAGTTTTTTTTTTTTTTTGCACTATAAACAAAAAATAGAGACAATTTTGAAAAAAAAAAACTATATATTTTTTTACTTTTAGCTATAATAAATATCCCCAAAAGTTATAGCATCTACAAACTATGGGAAAGATTTATGGCATTTATATTATTATTATTTTTTTTTTACTAGTAATGGCGGTCATCTGCAATTTTTAGCGGTACTGCGACATTGGAGCCGAGAGATCGGACACTTTTGACAAATTTTTTGGGACCAATGACATTTATACAATGGTCACTGCTATAAAAATGCACTGATTACTGTGTAAATGTCACTGGCAGTGAAGGAGTTAACACTAGGGGGCGATCAAGGGGTTAAATATGTGTTCCCTAGGTGTGTTCTAACTGTGAGGGGATAGGACTGACTGGGGGAGGAGACTTAGTAGGAACAAACGATATGTCTCTTCTCTCCTGACAGAATGGGGATTTGTGTGTTTACACACACAAATCCCTGTTCCTGCTCTCGTGCAAGCGATCGCGGGTGGCCGGCGGCGATCGCGCCCGCTGGCCACGCGCATCGGGTTCCCCGCTGTGCAGCCGCCCGCTATTGCCCTTAAAGGTACAGACGTACCCATACAGCGATTCGCGGGAACTAACCACTTTGCCACCACATATCCATGTGAGCCGGTAAGCAAGTGGTTAAAGGGTTTGTTACCCTAAAATAAAAAATAAAAATAAATAAAAAAAAGGTCTCCTGTTCCCTTAAAGCATTAGTGCTTGGGCTGTGTAATTTGTCCCTGTATCATATAAAATACCTGGCTGATCCTTCCTGAATATGCCCTCCCCCCTGTAAACTGACCACGGTTTATCATGGCTGCTGAGCCCTGACACAGTGGTCAGTTTAGGTGCCTCTGTCATATGCAGCTCTCCTCTGTCCTCTCTCTCCCCTCCCTCCCTGCCTGTCAGCTGTGTCAGTGCCCTCCCCTCAACTTCTGCAGAATTAACTTGGTAATTTTCAAGCACTCACTTTTCTTCCTTAATTTCTGGAATTTCCTTTCTATACTGGCACTCACGTGACCACCCGCCGCTCTCCTCCCGACTGACATCAGCGGGGGATTTTCAGCCCTGTCCACTGTAGCTGTCAGACCTGGAGAGGAAAGCGGTGGGCGGTCATGTGAGTGCCGAGCGGCGCTAGAATGTAAAGTGTAGAACAGCATTTTTTCTAATAAAACACATACAGGGCATTTAGCATTAAGGAAGACAGGTGAGTGCCTGAAAATGACCAAGTGGGGCACAACCACTTTAAGATTTAACCAATGAATGGATGTGGGGGCTGAAGGAAAGGTCGGTGTCTAGGTTTACACACAGCACCCTGGCATGTGTGGAGGGACCACCCCAACATATAGTGGGGTTTTCTCAAATTTTACTTCAAAAGTGGTAAATGCTTTAAGCTTCACAGCAGCAGAGGCATCTGTCAAAACCTGTCCGGGTGGGGCTATTGTCAATTCACGTCGGTGGCTGCGTTCAACTTTTCCAGGTGGCCGTCTGCTGTATGTGTGTGGATATTGTCAAGTTCATTGACCTGATTGAATGGAAATCTTCCCGAGCTGAGGTTTTCCCAGCAGAAAGTTAAATCGGCTTGTTTGCCATTGAGCTGCACTTGAGGAAATTAAAGGTTTGTGTGATGTTGACTGTTTGTTGCTGAAGAGTAATTTAGATCAATGCTGAACTTCATTATGTACAGACACCAGTGAGTGCACACAAAGGGAAAAGACACAAATTCTTCTGATTAGATGGATGACTTTGTTATCCTCTTACAATGAATAGTTCTGGTTTTGCAGATGTTTCTCTGTGACTTTGCCTGCCTGTGGTTTAAAGCAGAAAAAATGGGAAAAAACTGCGCTTAGAGACAAGCAAGCTGCCAACACTCCACTAGACACATAGCGCAAAAATATATAAACAATAATTAGTGTAGCACTCAAAAATAGTGAAACAAAGTAAATTGAAAACAAACGTGTAAAACCTGGATGACCCAAGGTGTATACAATGGTGGACGAATAATCTCATAAAATTGAGAAAGTGAATGAAAATACTGACAAAATTGTTAAAAAATAAAAAAAATATGAATGATTGAGAATTAGTCAAAGTTCCAGACATGTACAGAGCAGGAAAGGAATGTAATGCCGCGTACACACGATCGTGATTCACGGCGGTGAAAACACCGCCGTGAATCACGACATGAAATTAAATGAAAAACGAGGGAACGGCATTTTCCCACACACACGACCGTTTTTCCCGTCATTTTTTTCTTTGTCGAGAAAAACGACCGTCTGTGGGCTCCGCGGCAGTGTCTCCCTATGGGAAAACTGCCGCGGAAAAAAATGATGGAAAAAACGATGAGAAAATTTAGAACATGTTCTAATTTTTCTCGTCGTTTTTCCTGCCGTTTTTCTCAACGAGAAAAACGGCATAAAGCCCACAGACGATCGTTTTTCTCGGCGAAAAAAAAAAAAGTCATTTTTCCCGACGGGAAAAATGATCGTGTGTACGCGGCATAAGCGTAGGGTATACATGACAGGGTGGAAGGAGAACTACCAGAGGGGAATAGGTTAAAGAAGGGGTGGGACAATTTGAAAAAGTTAACTGGCCCTTACCTGATTGGTGGTAGTTTGGTGCAGGATGGGGAGGAGCTGAATAAGTAGTTGTGGGTGGAGCAATGAGGCATCAGTTGCAGGGGAAGTCATTGGTGAATCGTCCTGCCCTCCCGCCCTAGTAATAAAATTTGAGGTGCGTAATGTTGCCAGTTGGGGTCCTTGACGAGGGTTAAAATATATGAGGTATTTGATCAAATGGTGGGGACCCGTCCCAGGTATGTCTAGTTCAGTCTAGACTACCGGTTATTAAGGTGGTAGGGGTCTGTGGTCAGTAAGTAGTCCTCGAGGCGGTATTGCGACTGCGGACAGAATCTAACTTGGAGGTACCACAGATTCCAAAAAGTTGATGCCGTCAACGGTCTGCAATCTCGTGTTCAACTAGAGATGGAGCATTTCAAAAAGTTTATGTTTAAAATATGTTTAGTGTTAATAAAAGGCCAAAACGGCCATTTAAATCCAACATGGTGTCGGTGTCCATACTGGGGGAAGAAGGATGTGGGGTAAGTACATACTTGTGTTGAGGTAGTAAGTTATCTGAACTACCCTAGTCATCATGAGTAAACATCATATGGTAGTCCTTTCTAAACAGTTAATCCTAAAAAAGTAGAGGAAACTCCTGTACTGTTCAAAAGGGTGAAACTTGACATCACAGTGCAATCAAAAAATGACAATGTTGGCATGCTTACCGGAGATGGTGGACTCATACAGTATACTGTACAGCATAAGAGTCAAACCGGCAGTAGCAGGGAATCGCCTCAATTAAATCCGACACAACAAGGCCGATATTGAAGAGTAAGCCCCATTCAATGTTGAAGGAGAGGTTCCCACTATAGAAATCGCACTCCAGGATGTGTGGAAGGACCACATCAGATGTTAAGGTAATCCATGATGGTGTATGTAGCGGGGGTCCTAAATTTAGGGATTGCTATACTAAATTTAGGGGTGATTCGAGTGGTAGTTGGCTCGAATTTTTCAATTTACTGGACTCTGCCTTGCTGCTGTTTCACCTGGTGTGCAGTTCCCCTAAGAAGTATGGGTGGCGCTGTCACTTGTACTCAGGGTTGAACCACAGGTGATAGAGTGGCGATTGGGTGTCCTCTCTCGGCAGCCAATCGGGAGGAGGAATCCCAGGGTGCCGCCTTGCGAGGGGACCCGTTTCTAGAAGAGGAGGCTGGGGGAGGACCATTCCGAAGGACTGGTGAGAGATCACAGTGAAGGAAGGGGCCCAGTAACTCTCCGGACTGATGTCATCCGTCCGAAAAGGGATCTAAACAAGGGGACCATTAGGAGGTTCGGGACACTATAGATTCTGTGGCAGAGGATCTCCTGAACGCATCCATTAGGGAATCTGATAGACTGTTCAAGCTACATGCCGGCTGCTAGTGCCCTTGGGTGACTATCCGGGTGAGCTATACTCACTCGGGATCGAGTGGCGAAGAAGCCATGAGTGCCTGAATTGATATGTCTTCCTAACACCTTTCTCTCTTCTCAACTTTGTGGATGTTCATGCATAAGGAAAAATAAACTCTACGTTGGAGTGGCTACTGGTGTGGACCTTGGAGTTACTTGGGGTATAGAGACTTTTTCCTTACATTCTAGGGACAGAAACCAGCTTTGAGGGGAACCTTGCCGCAAGCCCCGTAAGTTAAAACAAGTGTGCTTAACCTCTGCAAACCAGGGGGTACGGGCATGGTGTGCCTTTTTCTCCTGTGAGCGAGCCAAGGACAGTGGAGAAAGAGGGCCGTGTGCTACATGTATAAAAAGCAAAAAAATAAAATGCACATAGTGTAACTCTGAAAAACAATGGTTTAAAGCGACTGTTACTAAAATAAAACTGTAGATAAGTGCAGCCCCCTGGTCCTAAACTGGGGTTACTATGCACATTTAGTTTTTAGCTGGGCTGTAGACAGCTCAGATGGATTGTAGTTTATCTGGTCTTTCCCTACGCGCAATTAGGTTGTGCATTTCTCACTGTTGCCAGTAGCTGTAACTGGTACCACAGGCCAGTATGAGATAGTACAACTAGGTTGAGTTATGAATTTTTATATTTCAACCAGTCCAGTATGAGGTTCTTGGCCACTGGTGCATTCTGAGAGAGGATCTATGGGGTGGGGTGTGCCATGTACTCGCTCTCTTGCCTCAGGCCTCTGGCCTGGGGAGGTGCTGCTGAAGTGAGCTCTGCTTGTAAGCCCAGAAACCTGTCTGGGGCCTACTAATCCTGAGGTGGTCCTTAGTGTGGAAAAAGCCAAGCCAAGGTGAGAAGACCCAGAGGAGGACCCTTGATGGAGAGAGCCAGAATGAAGGCTAGTCTCTCTGAAGGGCCTGGTGACTCATTTGGAGGACACACCAGAATCTGAAAATGTGCTTGCAGTGTTGCCGGGTCCGCTTAAAGGTTCTGACACTGTGAAGCTGGATCTTGTTCTACATCTGAAAACGTGTTTGCAGTGTTGCTGGGTTGGCTTAAAGGTCTTGGCACTGTATAGCTGGGATTTTTCTGGATTCAAGAAGTCTGTAAGTGATCTGCTGCTGGTATCTGAGACCCCTAACCCTCTCTCCTACTACCTTCTTTCAAGTTCCACACTAAAGCTTTGAAAAGATCAAAAGTGTCTGGTGCCCAATTTCTGTTCAAAACTCCCCATTATAGCCATGGACTTAAACATGGGGTAAATGCTACCTTGCTCTATGTCTCTGGAAAAAAACACAGAAAAGTGCCTCTGAGTACAATGTTTAATATATAGTACAGTAAAATTATCCAACACTTACATGTAAGTAAGAACAGATGTGCTCGTAAGAGATCAGCATCTCATGGTGATTGTTCCAGTGTCTGAAGCGTGTCCAGAGTCATCCCAAGTCCAGACTATGAGAGCCGCAAGGGGCCAGAGAGGAAGCTGGCTATTTCCTTCAGTGGAGATGGTGACATTCTGCTCTTGGAACAGCGTGTGATGTCAGCAGGATCAGGGGGAACACACAATGCGTTTCAGAGCATGCGCGAGCCCGTATGGAGCATGCGCGCTCCTTTCTCAAGTGAGACATTTAGAGCCTGGACATGGGATGGCTCTGGACACGCTTCAGACACTGGAACAATCACCATGAGATGCTGATCTCTTACGAGCACATCTGTATTTACTTACGTGTATAAGTGTTGGATAATTTTACTGTACTATATATTAAACAGGCGCTTTTCTGTGTTTTTTTCTATGTTGATAACCTGAGTTGGGTTCACTCTCTTGAGAAGAGCTGCCCTTAGTGCTTGTTTCTAAAAAGACTCTGCCATTATTATCAGCCTTCAACTTTTTTTCCCTTACCTGTGGACTTTTTATATTTGTTCTTTCCAGCCCTGCTTTTAGTTCCCTTTATCGAATTTAAATGATTGTGAGCCATTAGGCCGGTATCCTGAGTGTTAGCATTTGCTGTTTTTGTTCATGCTCCATGTCTTTGGAGGTTGCACCCTGCCTTTGTAAAACACAGAGGGGCGCTACCTAAGTGTGGCCCCTGCAAAGGAGAAAGTGAATACTCACCTCTCCTGCTGGCACCTATTACCGCTATAGTAAAGAAAAATCTCTCTTCAGAATTGGACTCTTCCAGGAGTGTCGGATTGCTGGTATCCCACTGTGCTCAGAGGGTCCTTTCGCCTACCCCCATGTCACTAGTGTATCCTGTATACTGAGGTGCGAATTGGTAGGAGGAGTCGCAGTAGTGGAGATTGACACTTTCAGAAGTATTTACTGTATTTTTTGCAGGGAGGGACCACATTTATTATCAGGTTTATTATAACCACAAAGTCAGTTTACCTCTTGCAGCCACTGATTGGTGTATTCTGACAGCGGCTGTCAGAGTACAATGTTCTCATATGGAAATTCCTCCAAATACGTTGTTTGTGTGGATGGGGGGAATCTGTTCTTTTTCTGGTGTTGTTTTTTTTCGTTCAGCTTGTCAACTGAACAAAACAAAAAAAAACTAACTATACAGTATATGGCCAGCTTTACTTTCCCTCATAGCTCCCAACTGTACCTCTTTCCTCCTCCATTGTCCCTCACTATGGTCTGATGTACAGCTCTCCATAAATGTTCACTATTTAATCACTTGACCTCCGGAAGATTTACCCCCCTTCACGACCAGGCCATTTTTTGCAATACGGCACTGCATTACTGTAACTGACAATTGCGGGGTCGTGCAACGCTGTACCTAAATAAAATGTATGTCCCTTTTTTTCCCACAAATAGAGCTTTCTTTTGGTGGAATTTGATCATTTTGGTGGAATTTGACATTTTTATTTTTTGCGCTATAAACAAAAAAATGCACAGGGAAAGTATTCCTCTAAGTGGGACTTTAAAAGGTAAACCTCCGCTATAAGTAAAGGCATAAGGTATGAGTATAAGTTATTTATCAAGATAACAGTAGATAGACATGTAGCGGCTGCTCCTCACACTCCCCTCTTGGTCTCGTCTTTCTCTTGTCTAAGGGTACCTTAGACGGGAGGGAGCGGGGACACTACGCCTAGCTTCCACCACAGATGTTAGTGTGATATAAGCAACAGTTCGGTATTACCTTCGGGTCAGTGCTGTGCACCTGGATCCTCCCTGCAAGAGTCACCGTGAACCATGTCCATTAGAAAATGAGCTCCACACTATTAAAGTTCAACACTCCTTTATTCTCCTTGTCTGAACACAAACAGTTGAACTCCCTTGATAGAACAGAACAGAAAAGGAGGTGTGGATGCGAACAGGCCCAGACACAATGTAAGCTGCCACTTCCCTTCCTAGAAGTGTGTCCTGGTCTCCGCACAAGGGTAGATTTCCTTCCAGGCCGTCTCCGACGAGAGACTCACTTGTCACTGGCAATATGCTGCACTGGGTCTTCAAATGAGGAGCTCCCCCCGGTCCATTGCCCCTTCCGGATTCGGGTACCCGATCCCTGGGTACCCTAGGATCTCCTTCCCTTGCGGAACTCAGTGTTGGGCACTGAGCTCCGGACCTCCATCCAAGTACCTCACCCCAGGCTAAAGGTGCCTGGGATGGAACTCGACCTCCGCTGTCCTCTAGGCCTAAGCCACCCAAAGGAGCGACACGACCCACCGTCCGCAAGCTGAAGGTGCCTGGGACGTCGACCCCGTGACAAAGATGGCCGGCCCCCTTTATACCCTCTCCCAGCAAGCACGGCGGGTTCCCCGCCCCACCATACCGCTGCCGAGGGAGGACAAAAAGGAGGACGGCACACAGCAATGATTCAACCTCAGCTCAGGGCGACAGCGCCACGCACTGGGCTGCAGGGAATTACACATCACTGATGTCTCTGCCAAATTCAAAATTACACCCGGGAAAGTACATACCCGCTACACTCTCCCCTCGGTCCTTTGACACTGGTCCCCAGTGTCTGGAGTAAACCATGCCCTAAACAGCTGACATGATTCAGTCCAGAAACAGACTAAAACACAAAAGTTTCTGCGCTGCTACTAAATACAAAAAAGCGGCTGCAAAACCTGTGGACAAAAAGGTGCATAGAACAAAAAAAGAAAAAATTGCAGCGCTAAATAGGTATGTGTCAAACAAATAAATGAATGAGTGAAATAAACAAATGTGCAAGGGAAAACTAAATATTTCCCTATGTGAATAACAATACAGTTTTTGAAAGAGTCCTTGATGGATGGTCCTCAAAAACACGTGCAAACAATTGCAAAAATTAAAGTCCAATAGTGTTCCACAATAATCCCAATTTTTTTTTTTGAGATGATTGGACTACAAATACTTCCAAATCAATATTGAAGAAAAAAAGCCACAACCAATATAAAGGAGGCTTACCAGACTTAGTGGACCCTACTGAACATATGTCCAGAGGATCAACATAGGCTTTTGATGTATATTCCTGAAGGGTCAACAGTTGATAGTTGAACCAAAGAATGTCTCTCACGACAGCTCCCAATGAAGAGGTTGATGAAAACTTGAGAGACGATGACTCAATGATGTTTAAACCGAATCAATAGCACAATGTGAAAGGAAAAGAAGAAGGCACATAGCGTGATACTGCTAAAAACAGTGTATTTAATGTAGGTAATTGCACTTACATTTAGGTGGTTAAAAAGCGCTTCATAAAAATCAATGGCAACAGTGGAAATACCGACGCGTTTCGCAAGAAATTTGCATCATCTGGGGTATGCATCCACTGCTGCCTCCACACATTATATAGACAACATAACCCCCTAATGGGGTAAGAGTAACCTCACCTGTGAATTCATCACATGAGCAATCAATTCCTGGATCATCCAAAATGGCTCCTCAACGTCTACTTCCTGCCGCTACGTGGGGTCGTGAATGATGTTCAATGTTGATAAATATTCCAGGGGTATGTGGTCTTTTAGAGTAAATATATATGGAATTTTAAAAAGCCATACATAAATGAGAGGGGGGTGGACAGACAAAATTCTGGCCACCACATTTGGCTTATATATTAAATATGACCAACATGATGTATCATGTGCCCGAGCATACAGGGCAGGCACAGGAAATGGACCAAATGTGGTCTATGGGGTGACCGTACACAGACTAGTGTGTAAAAAGCAGAACGTCCGCGCTAATCGCGTCACATCCCGCAACACACCGTCATGTGTTTCACGCATGGCTAATGTAATAAATATAGCCAGCATGGTGTGTCATATGCCCGAGTACACAGGCCGGGCATAGGAAATGGACCAAATATGGTCCATGGGGTGACCGTGCACAGACTACGAACTGGTGTGTAGAAAGCAGGACGTCCGCGCTATTCCCGTCACGTCCCGCAACGCACCGTCATATGACTCATGCGGCATCACGTGATGCGCTCCAGGCGTAATCACGTGATGCGTTCCAAAGGAAGGCCGGCGTGACACGTCCGCCCTCCGTACCGACATAATGTCGTGAGGGCTGGACGTCTACACCAACCCACCCTGTCCCACATGTGACCTGTACCACATCACGTGATGCGCACCAGGCGCAATCACGCGATGCGTCCCAGGAGAAAGACGGCGTGACACGTCCGCCCTCCACATCGACGTGATGTCGTGAGGGCTGGACGTCCACACCAACTACATCCCATCCCACATATGGCCTGTACAGCATCACGTGATGCGCTCCAGCTGTAATCACACCATGCGTTCCACACACAATGCGGTGACAAACAGAGAATAAGTAGGAAACACCAATGCGCTCCCCTACAACAAAAACACACAGTCGAAGTCTCAAAGAGACAAAGACTAAAATGTGTGTAATGAATTTCTCTGATAGAAAGTTAGTCAATAAACAATAAAAAATTGCCATGACCCCTAACTAGATATTATAACGATCTTATATGAAAAATTAAAATATCAAGTGTGTATAAAAATAAAAATAGAAAAACCCAGGAGATAGTGATCTCCATAGCAGTTGGGGGCAACTAAACTAGATAGCAAATCATGGATACACATACATATAAACCAAAACAAAAAATGAATTATAAATTCATTTAATAAGTTTTGATTAAATTAAATTTCAATAGAATTGAATTAATGGGGGAGCTTCATGGATTGGAGAGATGGAAGGCAACAAATGTTGCAGGTGAAAAACCTAACAGGCCAGCCGCTCACTAAATGAATCCACAGACAAGGAAACCCCTCACATTTTACAATGAAGAAATACATTAAATTCAAATTAAAATATTTTTGAAAAAATATGTATGTGACAGCCCTCACGCAGATTATTCCCTAAGCGTATCAAATTTGTATTATATGTAGAAAAAAACTGAAAAAAGGATTGGGGTTGTCAAGGGTCCAACTATGAGTCAAAACCTGGGCGGACCTACGACAGCCTCTACTTCAAAGAACGGATCGGGGAACCACTCACAAATTCCCCCGGTAAGAGTCCGTCAGTCTAGTTCACATACCCCCCAAAAGTCTCAACGGGGAAGAGTTAAACTTAGAGGGAATAGGGGAGGTAGAGGTTCATCAAGAGGTAATTTCCATCACCCTGGTGGCCAGCGGCATTATGACTATGATGATCATTATTACAATCCCTCTCCTGCCAGACATAGGGATCGTTCAGACCCCCGTCGGGGCCATTCCCCTTATTACTGTCCCCCTTCTATATCTACACAGAATAGATTTTCCCCTCTTAGGGATATGCGTAGTGATAGTTACTATCAAACGCATAATAGTAACCCCTATGATTCATCCTATTACAATCGTGAGCAGTCCAACTCACAGATGTATAGAGGACGGGATTTTCACGAGGACCGAACAACTTACAAAAAGGGTCCAGATCCAAGAGAGGGACCAGAGGGGGACAGAGAGCTCAGAAGAGGAAAAAGTAGGCGCACATAGCGGGTCAAGGTGTATTCAACTTAAGTACCAAGGTATTCACACCAGATGAATTGTCGGTTTTGGATAAAGGCCTCAAGTTCGCCCCTCCAAAAAGACTGGACAAATTTGGTACTTTCATTGACATACACAAATATATACGTAAGATTAACATACAGCGATATCTCATTACTAACCCCATTAGAAATGAGTGTAGGGCGGCTACATCAGGGACAGTACATTCAGGTTTGTCTAACCCTTCGTTATTCAACCCGCCTGTCCCAGCAGCACCTGCTGTTAATATTTTTAGGGACCTAGTTCTTAAGGATCTAGCAGAGATTCCCGACAACTATAAACACCGCCAGACCTTGTCCAAAACGGGTCTCATGTCTTTGTGTTCAGACAAGGACCTTGTGATCCGCCCGGCGGACAAGGGTGGCGGCATAGTTGTCTTGGACAAACTCGATTATGAGAAAGAAATGTTCAGAATTTTGCAGGAGCCAAACACTTATCAAATATTATCCACCAATCCCACTTCTCGCTTTAAAGCGGAACTTCAAAAGTTGGTTGATAATGGATATGATAGAAATATATTGAATAAAAAGGAGAAAACGTTCTTAATACCCACAGTCCCTAGGATACCTACTATATATTATTTACCCAAGGTCCATAAGGACCCTGTGAACCCTCCTGGACGACCGATTGTTAGTGGTATCAATTCGGTCACATCCCGAATTGGTCGATATATCGACCACTATTTACAGCCCTTGGTCAGACGTATACCGTCCTATTTGGGCGATACAGGTGCGACCATCAGGAAACTCGAGAGCATAGACATACGCGGCGATTACATCATGGTAACAGCCGACGTTGCCTCGTTATACACCTGCATACCCCACCAATTAGGTTTTGAGGCGGTACAATACTTTCTGAATAAGGAAGAATCTTTGGCTTCCTTTCAGAAAGAATTCATCATGGAGCTGCTTGAGTTTGCCACTAGGAGCAGTTACTTTTGGTTCAATAACCAATTTTATTTACAGTTGAGGGGTGTGGCCATGGGGGCTAAATATGCCCCCAGTTTGGCCAACCTTTTTATGGCCAAGTGGGAGGAGGATGTCGTCTATGCCCAGGACGCCACGTCACTGGTGTTGTGGGCTAGATATATAGATGACATCCTCCTCCTCTGGGATGGCATCATGGCGTCCTTAGAGACTTTTATGAACCATCTCAATTCCAATAACAGAGGGATCTCTCTTTCTTATACAGCCAGTCAAGACAGGATTCAGTTCCTTGATCTTGAAATTAACATCATTAATCGGTTTCAATTTCAAACTTTTTAAAAAAAAACTGACTGTAATGGCTTTATCCCTCATGATAGCTGCCATCATAGATCTTGGCTCAGTTCAGTTCCCCGCAGTAAATTTATCAGGCTGCGCAGAAATTGCACTGATACGGACACATTTATTTCTCAGGCTAAAATCCTTAAAGATAGATTCATTGACAAGGGTTATGATCCTGCTGTTATTGACAGAGACCTTATGTTGATTTTAGAGACTGAAAGGAGTTCTCTGCTGGAGATAAAACCCAAGCGGGAAGTGGATGAGAGCTATAAATGGTCTATGGTCACCGCTTTTTCTACCCAACATAAACGGGTAAAAGCCATTATGGCTAAACATTGGGGTATTTTGAAAAATGATAGTGTTCTGAGTACCGTATTACCCGATCAGGCCAAAGTAGTGTTCAGAGGGGCACCAACTCTTCGGAGCACAATAGCTCCTAATATCATTACCCCCCCCCCGTACGCCCATCTTTTTTCACCAATTAGTAGGCTATCATCCCTGCAAAAGGTGCAATGTGTGCAAATACAATATTTCGGGGAGAGTAAAATCATTGACATTTAGGTCAACCGTGACTGGTAGGACCTACCCCATCAAACAATTTTGCATTTGTGCTACCACACACATTGTATATTTAATTACATGCCCATGTGGCAAACAGTATGTGGGCCGCACCATCCGAACGTTTTCGGTAAGGGTGGGTGAACACGTTGCCCTGATTTTGGGTGGTGATGTTCACCATACAGTACCCAGACACTACAAGCTGTGTCATAATAGAAATCCGGTAGGCACCCAGTTTCTATTTATTGACCATTACATACCACCATGGAGGGTTGGAGGCTAAAACTAGGGGTGTTTCACAACTTGAAACATACTGGATTTATGAACTCCAGACACACAGGCCTCTCGGCCTGAACGTCGAGTGGGATATAAATTCCTTTATTAATAAATCCTAATGACATATTTGGTATCCAATTTGTCCTTCAATGTGGGTTTTTCTACGTTTTCATCCTTTTTTCAGTTTTTTTCTACATATAATACAAATTTGATACGCTTAGGGAATAATCTGCGTGAGGGCTGTCACATACATATTTTTTCAAAAATATTTTAATTTGAATTTAATGTATTTCTTCATTGTAAAATGTGAGGGGTTTCCTTGTCTGTGGATTCATTTAGTGAGCGGCTGGCCTGTTAGGTTTTTCACCTGCAACATTTGTTGCCTTCCATCTCTCCAATCCATGAAGCTCCCCCATTAATTCAATTCTATTGAAATTGAATTTAATCAAAACTTATTGGATGAATTTATAATTCATTTTTTGTTTTGGTTTATATGTATGTGTATCCATGATTTGCTATCTAGTTTAGTTGCCCCCAACTGCTATGGAGATCACTATCTCCTGGGTTTTTCTATTTTTATTTTTATACACACTTGATATTTTAATTTTTCATATAAGATCGTTATAATATCTAGTTAGGGGTCATGGCAATTTTTTATTGTTTATTGACTAACTTTCTATCAGAGAAATTCATTACACACATTTTAGTCTTTGTCTCTTTGAGACTTCGACTGTGTGTTTTTGTTGTAGGGGAGCGCATTGGTGTTTCCTACTTGTTCTCTGTTTGTCACCGCATTGTGTGTGGAACGCATGGTGTGATTACAGCTGGAGCGCATCACGTGATGCTGTACAGGCCATATGTGGGATGGGATGTAGTTGGTGTGGACGTCCAGCCCTCACGACATCACATCGATGTGGAGGGCGGACGTGTCACGCCGTCTTTCTCCTGGGACGCATCGCGTGATTGCGCCTGGTGCGCATCACGTGATGTGGTACAGGTCACATGTGGGACAGGGTGGGTTGGTGTAGACGTCCAGCCCTCACGACATTATGTCGGTACGGAGGGCGGACGTGTCACGCCGGCCTTCCTTTGGAACGCATCACGTGATTACGCCTGGAGCGCATCACGTGATGCCGCATGAGTCATATGACGGTGCGTTGCGGGACGTGACGTGAATAGCGGGGACGTCCTGCTTTCTACACACCAGTTCGTAGTCTGTGCACGGTCACCCCATGGACCATATTTGGTCCATTTCCTATGCCCGGCCTGTGTACTCGGGCATATGACACACCATGCTGGCTATTTTTATTACATTAGCCATGCGTGAAACACATGACGGTGTGTTGCGGGATGTGACGCGATTAGCGCGGACGTTCTGCTTTTTACACACTAGTCTGTGTACGGTCACCCCATAGACCACATTTGGTCCATTTCCTGTGCCTGCCCTGTATGCTCGGGCACATGATACATCATGTTGGTCATATTTAATATATAAGCCAAATGTGGTGGCCAGAATTTTGTCTGTCCACCCCCCTCTCATTTATGTATGGCTTTTTAAAATTCCATATATATTTACTCTAAAAGACCACATACCCCTGGAATATTTATCAACATTGAACATCATTCACGACCCCACGTAGAGGCAGGAAGTAGACGTTGAGGAGCCATTTTGGATGATCCAGGAATTGATTGCTCATGTGATGAATTCACAGGTGAGGTTACTCTTACCCCATTAGGGGGTTATGTTGTCTATATAATGTGTGGAGGCAGCAGTGGATGCATACCCCAGATGATGCAAATTTCTTGCGAAACGCGTCGGTATTTCCACTGTTGCCATTGATTTTTATGAAGCGCTTTTTAACCACCTAAATGTAAGTGCAATTACCTACATTAAATACACTGTTTTTAGCAGTATCACGCTATGTGCCTTCTTCTTTTCCTTTCACATTGTGCTATTGATTCGGTTTAAACATCATTGAGTCATCGTCTCTCAAGTTTTCATCAACCTCTTCATTGGGAGCTGTCGTGAGAGACATTCTTTGGTTCAACTATCAACTGTTGACCCTTCAGGAATATACATTGTGACAGCAGGAAGGTAAAGTCACCTGGTTGCATCCAGGGGGGTAGATATATTTCTCCCAGATTCAGGCTTTATGCCGACTTATACAACTAGGGAGTTGATGAAGCCCAGCTGAGGCTAGTGGGCTCATGGATGACTCATACCTCTAGAGAGAGGGCTGGGCGTCGTGCAGGCAGGGAGTTGATGAGACCAGCTGAAGCTTGTCAGCTCATTTAAGGCCTTTATAAAAACTCCCAGCTTCATTAGATGTTAGCTCATGCCTGGACCCAGACCTGTGTGGACTGTCTAGGGAGAGTGAACCCCTGTGCGGTGAGGCAAAGCCTGTGTGGCTATTTGTTTGGACTTTTACTAAACCAGGGACTTAGGGACTAGGACAGCACCAGGCTGATCCCAGTTGTTAGTTTAGGAAACCTGCATGTTTAGTCAGAGGTCAAACTGACCAGGATTTATTTTGTTAATGTTTCTTTTTGGCTTTGCTGTGTTTTTGTCACTGTACATAGAGAAATAAACCGCACCTTGTGATTTTGAAAACCACAACCTCCGTCTGCTGGCCCTGTTTTTGTGTGGGGAGCCCAACCAGGGGGTCACACACACCCGCTACCGAGTTAACCCCCTCACAACATCAAAAGCCTATGTTGATCCTCTGGACATATGTTCAGTAGGGTCCACTAAGTCTGGTAAGCCTCCTTTATATTGGTTGTGGCTTTTTTTCTTCAATATTGATTTGGAAGTATTTGTAGTCCAATCATCTCAAAAAAAAATTTGGGGATTATTGTGGAACACTATTGGACTTTAATTTTTGCAATTGTTTGCACGTGTTTTTGAGGACCATCCATCAAGGACTCTTTCAAAAACTGTATTGTTATTCACATAGGGAAATATTTAGTTTTCCCTTGCACATTTGTTTATTTCACTCATTCATGTATTTGTTTGACACATACCTATTTAGCGCTGCAATTTTTTCTTTTTTTTTTTTTTTCAGAAACAGACTAACAATTAGATATACAAAAATATAAAAAAAACTTTGTAAAACTATCCTACTAAAACATTGTAAATATATTGGGGTTTGGGGGAAGGAAATTCGCAAGTTCCCACTAATAAGTAAGTGATCAAGTGTGTCGCTTACTATAGATCATTAACCTTGTAAGGTATTGTTGCTGTAACCATTTAAGCATATAGGATTAAAGGGAATGGGGAGAGGGATAAGCCTGTTTAGAGACAGGCAAAGGGGTTACTTTGGCAACAAAAATAGATCAGACAACAGGAATGTTATGAATTAAATATTTATTCCTGTAAACCTTATAACATGTAAAGATTAAATAAAGTGCGAGGTGAGTACCCAACCTGTGGATGATTAATAAAACTTGATAAAAGGGACATCACTGGACAGACAAGACTTAACAAAAAACATGTAACAATACACTAGTCCGGACGTGTGGTTCAGTCCTATGTATTAAGTGACCCAGTAAAAATCTTTTTAAGTTGCCTTCCTCTAAAGGATGTAAGGTAATTGGATCCACCAATAATTGTGTGGATCCCTTTATTAAATCCAAATGGGTACTGTATAACAAAGGGCTGAACCTGATGGGGCGGGGGAAGGGGAGGGGGATTGGAGTAATTGGACTGAGGCAGGGAGACCGCTGTTGGTGCGGAGAACCGGGAATCCCCTGGTGGTACTATTGGCCGACTAATGTTCCAATGAATTCAAATTGAATACCGAATGAGAAAGTAATAAATTTCCTCTGACAGTTGCTGGTATGATTTAAATTGAAAAGTTCATCAATGTGATTTGATTCAAGTGTCAAGTGTCAATAATTCATTTGGTACGTAGCATTGGTAGGGCAGCAATACAAGGGATTTTAGACATAGTAAGATCAGTCAATACTCATAGTATTTAGCTCTACTTGGTCCTATACATCAATAGGGTGCGTACGTTACCGATGGACGTCTTCGCTGTTAGAGTTGAGTTTGATCAGATCTGTGTCACTAGATCTCTGATTGCCACATACCTTGCAGCTGATGTTAGATTATTCTGGCCATTCCAAATAATCTCGTCGGCCGTTGGCGCTTACGGATATCCAGGGGTATCCTAGGGCTGTCAGGTGGTGCTCACGCCACCATATAATCAATCCAATGTAGCGGCATTAAAAATGCCGAGTGTCGCGGTCGTTGTAGGTAGTTTGGACGCTGACTGCTGCCTGCAATCTCCTGTCACTCCACCCGCTCCATTCGAAATCACGTCATGTGACTGTGTAGGGTATGACGTCGCACTTTATTTAATCTTTACATGTTATAAGGTTTACAGGAATAAATATTTAATTCATAACATTCCTGTTGTCTGATCTATTTTTGTTGCCAAAGTAACCCCTTTGCCTGTCTCTAAACAGGCTTATCCCTCTCCCCATTCCCTTTAATCCTATATACTAAAACATTGTGTCTGAGCCCTGTAAAGAAAGGGAATAAAGACAGAAGAGAAACAACAGTATTGATCCATAACTTTGAATCACATATTCACATTTGACTTTTCCCACCCATCCTGACTAAGACCCACCCCATCCTCAGTAAACTTGATGGGATGTTCTCCTGCAGAGGGAAAAGAAAGGATTAACACACATAACCCTGACACCTGTATTCGTGTAATGGAAAATAAACTTCTCCGAGAAGAAATCCCTTTTCTCCAAAGTGAGTGTGTGATAAGTGTTTAAACGTTGCGCAACACTGCCACCTGGTGACAGCATCGCTGTAACTGCACCCGTGGAACTTTCCTCTTTTCTTTCGGCCCTATCTACCCCAGAGTCAGTATTCTCTTTGCTGGAAAAGTGAAGAACAAACAGGAACAGTTCTTTATTCCTCTGGGCACAAAAGCAACGGGCCCCAGAAAGTTCGGCAGCATGATAAGAATGGAGTCTCTTTTCTCCTACAGGTAAAAGTGGGGATGCGGCAGAACAAGTGGTTTCAAGTGCTGATCCATGGTTTCCAGATGATACTCCACATCTTCTCCTTCCTTTCTTTGGATCAACACTTTATCTGCATGGATGTGTCGTCCTAACATCCATTCTGCTTTGCAGTCTTTGAATCGCTGGGAGGCCTTCGGAGAGCATGCCAGGTACCTGCGGGCGTGAGGAACCTGAATGTGAGTCCACACAAAGTCATTGTACCAGCGCCCCCGGCACACTTCCACCTCATAGAGTAAGTCCTTCGATAAGTATGGATACTCCCATCCGTACTCCGCAGCAACCTTCTGCCCAAATAGGCGTTGTAGTCTTGCCAGAGGAGGCATGGTAGCTTTGTCCCCTTCGCCAGGCAACACTATCGAGTCCGGGTGGCGAGGGACCTTGATCACATCTGATCGGGGCATAGGAGCCCGCAGCAATAGTCTCTTTTCCCCGGCCTTTGGCACAGATGGCACCGGGGATGTAACAGCAGACTGGGGACGGGACCTCTCTTCAGGCGCTGATGCCTCCACCCGGGGTGTGCTTTCCCCTGTTGACATGGGTGGATCTCTGATCCTCCGAGATGAAGCAAGCGGTACTTTGTCCCAGCCCTTCTCAGCAAACAAATCGTCTATCGCCACATAGTCTCCCATGTCCGAGAGCGACTCCAGGTCGGAGGTGTCACACTCTACCGCGGGTATGTAGCCGGTTGTAGAAACTGAGCCACCACCTACCGCAGATTCGCTAGGCCATGACTTCCCGACATCTCCACCCACACACCAAGTCTCTCCGCCTGGCTTACCTCGGCCTTTACTTGAAGCGGGACGTCCGGAACTCTTGTCGACGGATTCATCGGGGCCGGGCGTAAGCGGGCGAGATGGTCCACCACAACCGCTGGTCGGGGCTACCATGCCGGTCTTCCTCTTCGGTGGTGGACGCTGCGAGACCGTGGTGACCGAGTCAGCATCCTCGGATTTCTCCCGTTGGGGTTTTATGACCTCCTCCGCGGTCGTTGCAGTGTGCGCAGGGGTGACTCTCACAGCAGTGATTCCTCCTCTTTGAGTGGTGTTGCCTGAAGCCCGGCCAGGGTAAATGGTCTTCGGCCTTTCCACCGCCGGATCCACTTCGAACAGGAACTTCCCACAGGCCTCACAGCGTCCGAACGGCTTCAACTGGCACACCAGTCTCGAACACCCGTGACAAATCACACCCAAGGCCTCAACGTCCATGCACGAGTACAGGGCGAATCGACCCCTTGGCTTTAGTCGGATCCCCGTATCCGTTACTGAAGCACCAGCGGTCAAAGTCGTGGTAGAAGGATGAACTGGAATCCACGAGGTGTGTCCGAACATGGCGAACTGTTGCTGATCCATCGCACACTGCAAAGTTTTTGCGCCAACGTCCCACATGTAGTCCTTCACACGTATTGGACTCCTCCCCTTTGCTCCAGTTCGCGGGCTTTTCTTCTTTTCTGTTTCTGAGTCACGCCCACGAACTAAGCGGTGGGGGTGTGCCTGGTGGCGCAGTGCAATAGAAGCCCCCACGTGTACTACTTCACATGGCTGAGCTTCCCCCTTTTTCCACTCTTCTGCGCGGGCCTTTCCTCTTTTCGGGTCATGTCCACGACTTCGAGCAGGGATGCACTTCGGCCAATGAAGGCCTGCCTGTTCGCTTAACTCTTCCAACAGACACATTCAATACTGTGGTGCACAAACACTATACCGGACCCGAGCCCCCACGTGTAGCTGCTGCTCCTCACACTCCCCTCTTGGTCTCGTCTTTCTCTTGTCTAGGGGTATCTTAGAGGGGAGGAAGCGGGGACACTACGCCTAGCTTCCACCACAGATGTTAGTGCGGTATAAGCAACAGTTCTGTATTACCTTCGGGTCAGTGCTGTGCACCTGGATCCTCCCTCCAAGAGTCACCGCGAACCATGTCTGTCAGAAAATGAGCTCCACACCATTAAAGTTCAACACTCCTTTATTCTTCTTGTCTGAACACAAACAGTTGAACTCCCTTGATAGAACAGAACAGAAAAGGAGGTGTGGATGCGAACAGGCCCAGACACAATGTAAGCTGCCACTTCCCTTCCTAGAAGTGTGTCCTGGTCTCCGCACGAGGGTAGATTTCCTTCCAGGCCGTCTCCGACGAGAGACTCACTTGTCACCGGCAATATGCTGCACCGGGTCTTCAAATGAGGAGCTCCCCCCGGTCCATTGCGCCTTCCGGATTCGGGTACCCGATCCCTGGGTACCCTAGGATCTCCTTCCCTCGCGGAACTCAGTGTTGGGCACTGAGCTCCGGACCTCCATTCAAGTACCTCACCCCAGGCTAAAGGTGCCTGGGATGGAACTCGACCTCCGCTGTCCTCTAGGCCTAACCCACCCAGAGGAGCAACACGACCCACCGTCCGCAAGCTGAAGGTGCCTGGGACGTCAACCCCGTGACAAAGATGGCCGGTCCCCTTTATACCCTCTCCCAGCAAGCACGGCGGGTTCCCTGCCCCACCATACCGCTGCCGAGGGAGGACAAAAAGGAGGATGGCACACAGCAATGATTCAACCCCAGCCCAGGGCGACAGCGCCACCCAATGGGCTACAGGGAATTACACATCACTGATGTCTCTGCCAAATTCAAAATTACACCCGGGAAAGTACATACCCGCTACAGACACAATCTACAGTACACAATCTATGTCATTGGCTTGAGCGGGGAACTTCCTTCACTATGTAAATTTAAATTACACAGTGAAGGAAGTTCCCCGCTAAAGCCAATGACGTAGGCGGGTCCGACATACCGAGGGGGCGGACCTGATGGGGAACTGCTCTCACTTTGGTAATACATGTATAGACCCGCCCCTTCTCATGTTCCGCATCTGGTCCGCTGAGCGGACCTGATGGGGAACTTTAGAAGGGGCGGGTCTATACATTTAAAATACTGAGAGGGAGTTCCCCATCAGGTCCGCTCAGGCACAACCAATGAAGGACAGCGCTGGACATCGGGATCGCCGCGGGACACTGGATTTCACCGCTGGAATGTTTTTTTTTTTTTTAAATAAAGGACTTTTTCAAGGTGTTTGTGTGTTTTTTTTAAACATTTTTTTACGCTTTCTTCGTGAAATGGTAGGGGTACAATGTACCCCTTACCAATTCACATAGGGGGGGGCCGGGATCTGGGGGTCCCCTTTGTTAAAGGGGTCTTCCAGATTCCGATAAGCCCCCCGCCCGCAGACCCCCACAACCACCGGGCAAGGGTTGTGGGGATGAGGCCCTTGTCCCCATCAACATGGGGACATCCTCCCCATGTTGAGGGCATGTGGCTTGGTACGGTTCAGGAGGGAGGGGGGGGCGCTCTCTCGTCCCCCCCTTTTCCCCTGCGGCCGGCCAGGTTGCGTGCTCGGATAAGGGGTCTGGTATGGATTTTTAGGGGGACTCCACGCCATTTTTTTTTAAATTTGGGGTGGAGTTCCCCTTAAAATCCATGCCAGATCTGAAGGGCCTGGAATAGATATTTGGGGGAACCCCACGTCAATTTTTTTTAAAATTTGCGGCGGGGTTCCCCTTAATATCCATTCCAGACCTGAAGGGCCTGGTAATTAAATTCTGGGGAACCCCCACGCTTTTTTTTTTTTTTATCAATGACTTTTGTATGTATTGCCGGGAGCCGACAATTCATTAATAGCCGCGAGTCAGTTTTAAATGCATTTTTTTCTTTCAAAAATGACATTTTTTGCAGGGACAGTTCTAAGCACGGGAAACATGCGCCACTTTACATGCATATCATACACATCCCCCAGGTACGAAATTTAAAGGAATATTTCACTTTTATTTTTTCATTTTAAGCATTATTAAAATCACTGCTCCCGAAAAAACGGCCGTTTTTAAAACTTCTTTTTGCATTGATACATGTCCCCTGGGGCAGGACCCAGGTCCCCAAACACTTTTTAGGACAATAACTTGCATATAAGCCTTTATAATTAGCACTTTAGATTTCTCCCATAGATTTTTCGAATTTGCCACGAACACCCCAATTTGTTCGTTGTTCGGCGAACGGGCGAACAGGCAATGTTCGAGTCGAACATGAGTTCGACTCGAACTCGAAGCTCATCCCTAGCTACTAATGAGTGCGGGGTTAAAGGTTGCCCTATGCCACAGAGTCCCCTACAAAAGCTTCCTCGCATCTCACGAAGGGCAGGAAGGGATCTGTGAGATGCACCGAGAGGAAAGCTGCCCTTGTGAACACAGAAAGCTTCTGTGTTCACAGATGACAGTGGTGAGTGGGGAGAGAAAACTGGAGGTGGCGGAACATAGCCACGTTTTGGCTGAAAAAAACCCTGGGTGCAAGCACCATATGAAATGGCCTGGATTCGGTCCATGGGCCTTGTGTTTGACACAAGTGGCCTAGGCCTGGGCCCTAACAGTTCAGTTTAGCTGTCTTCAGGACATGTATTCCTAAAGCTAGTTTTCCTTCTAGAATAAGCTAATCCCTTCCCAAGCATTTGTCATCCATTACATAATCAGCACGCAGTACAATAGGTGACATGTCCTCCATACAGTATATGACTATGTACAGTTTGTCTTAAGCTTATCCTGACACAGCCTCCATTCTTCTATGGCCTGTTATTGGGACACGTGAGCCTCCGACCTCGCCCTCTCTTCATTCCTTCACTTTATGACATTATTTACCTTCCATTTGGCATGGGTTGGATGTTTATTCAGTAACTACTTTTAAATCAGTGTACTATTTCTAAACAAACACAAACATGGCAACTGGAAGCTTTGTACTGGTCTGGCAAACAGGACATCATTCATTGGATCAGTCAGCCCTGAAAGATGAAACTGCCTGTATATCATGTGTGATAACAATGTTTACCGCTGAGCTGAAGAGCTTATTACTGCTTGGATAAAATCAGGTCAAGAGGACAGCTTTGTATATACTTCTACCATGCTAAATAAGTGGCACTTGGAGCTGCCTGGGCATTGTTGCTGCTAAGCGTGCGGAGAGAGACAGAAGTATGACCCAAGAGAGGAACAATGAGATCCCAACCATGGAGGACCCACTTGATGTAGACAAGTAGGTGCTGCGGCTTTGCTCTGGGAAAGGGAAGATACTTGGTGGTATAAATCAAGTGCTTAACAAACACAGAAACATGAGTTACAGCAAGGTTATTTAGTCAAATGGGTTTTCCAGGCAAAGGCAGATTGCTAGGGCTGTTCTTTTATCTAAAGCAGCTTTTCCAAACCAGGTTTCCATGGGATCATAGAGTTCCTCCTGAGGTTACTAGGGGTTCCTTGAGCATTGATTAATTTTTTACTCTTTTTCGATACCCAACCACAGACATCAATGATCTTTTTGTCTGTAAAGCTGGCATTGAAATTCATCCAGTTCAGCAGGGACAGCCTGAATTTCGATCCATGTTTGGGCTGCCTGATTGTACACAGTTGATCTTATTGATTTGACTTGTGTACAACCAGCTTGTCAGCTTTTTTCCCCCAAATTATCATTGCTCCTGGCCAACTGACCACGAATGTAGGGAGTCTTTTCCCCACTGTCCATCATGCTAATGTACTATAAACTGTTGATAAAAGTAGTTATTATAATTTGGCACACCTTCTCTTTTTTCTTTTCTTTCCTTTTAGTCCTTTCCTGTCTGTCCTTTTTCTGGGGAGCAACATTCCCACGCTTATTGTGTGGGATGTCGACTCCTATATTTACGTGGTTGTGAAGTCATTCTCTCCAATTGGTGGAGGTCGGGTACCATACATTATGCCAGTGTAAAAGACTGTGGAATGTGTATTTGGCCAATAGTATAGATGTCTTCTGTTGAGACTCAGCTGTGAAGTTCGCATTGTGCCTTGGCAGTTTACTGTTAGACAAAGTAGCTATCTTGACCATAGTCTTCTTAATTAGAAATGTACCGTGGTGGTAAGCTTTTGTGATCATTGTGCATGCAGTTAGGCTTACCGCAACCATGGACTTCAGTAGGTCCAGATTTCCATTACCATATGTGATTCAATTTTTTTTTAATTATTATTATTTTTGTAAGTTTGTGGAGAAGTATGACTTTGCACTCCCCCAATGTTATAATATATTGTGATTTATAACTTTCTCTTCTAAAATACTTTTCAATAAAAATGATTGCAAACAAAGTAGTAATTCGCAGGGGTTTCCTGAGACTGTTAAGTTATTTTAAGGGTTCCTCCATGTTAAAAAGGTTGAGAAAGACTGATCATAAAGCATATGTACAAGTCAACATTTTTCATTTTGGATAGAACATGAAAATACTTCAATCCGAACTCCAGGTGAATTGATAATTCCCCCTTGCAATGGAGCTGCATACATTTAGGTGTAGGAGGCATGTAAAAATACATTTACTTATCTGATCCTTCAAGGCGTTAGACTGGTCCCCACAGTGTCTTCTCCCCCATGCTCCAGGGGTCTAAGGTCCTGACATCATCAAGACTAGTGATGAGCCGAACACCCCCGGGTTCGGTTCGCACCAGAACCCGCGAACGGACCGGAAGTACGCACAAACTTTAGAACCATATTAAATACAATGGATGCGAACGTTCGAAATCTAAAGTGCTAATTATAATGACTATTATGCATGTTATTGTCCTAAAAAGGGTTTGGGAACCCGGGTTCTGCACCAGGGGACATGTATCAATCCCCAAAAAAGTTTTAAAAACTGCCGTTTTTCGGGAGCAGTCATTTTAATGATGCATAAAGTGAAAAAAAAAAGTCAAATATTCCTTTAAATATCGTACCTGGGGGGTGTCTAAAGTATGCCTGTGAAGTGCCACGTGTTTCCCGTGTTTAGAACTGTCCCTGCACAAAATTACATTTCTAAAGGAAAAAAAGCCATTTAAAACTGCTTGTGGCTTTAATGTAATGTCTGGTCCCGGTAATATGGATGAAAACCTTTAAGAAAAATGGCATAGCTACCCCATCACAGCCCCCCCCCCCCCCTACCCCAGCCCATTACCAGCCCCTTGTTTGAAAGTAGGGGCCTGCCGTATATACTCAGCTGAAATTTGCCCCTTACATGTTGGTGTTGCCACAACACTGTGAGCCCTCACAGTTACTCTTGGTGGGCGCATGAATGGGCCCTGCTGTGAATTGTTAGATCAAGAATTGTAATTGCATGCCCCTGTTAAACAGGGGCAGAAAAATTGGGCCTTTGGTGGTGGTGGTGTTGACACAACACTGTAAGGCCTCACAGTTACTCTTGGTGGGCGCAGGAATGGGCCCTGCTGTGAATTATTAGATCAAGAATTGTAATTACATGCCCCTGTTAAACAGGGGCAGAAAAATTGGGCCTTAGGCACTGGTGCCACAACACTGCAACCCCTCACAGATACTGTACTTGGAGCACAGCAATGAGCCCTGTTGCAAAGTATTGCATCAAAAATTGTAATTACACGCCCCTGTTAAACAGGGGCTGAAAAATTGGGCCTTAGGCACTGGTGCTGGTGCCACGACACTGCAACCTCTCCCAGATACTCTAGTTGGAGTGCAGGAATGAGCCCTGCTGCAAAGCATTGCATAAAAAATTGTAATAACACGCCCCTGTTAAACAGGGGCTGAAAAATTGGGCCTTAGCCACTGGTGCTGGTGCCACGACACTGCAACCTCTACCAGATACTCTAGTTGAAGTGCAGGAATGAGCGCTGCTGCAAAGCATTGCATAAAAAATTGTAATAACACGCCCCTGTTAAACAGGGGCTGAAAAATTGGGCCTTAGCCACTGGTGCTGGTGCCACGACACTGCAACCTCTCCCAGATACTCTAGTTGGAGTGCAGGAATGAGCCATGCTGCAAAGCATTGCATAAAAAATTGTAATTACATGCCCCTGTTAAACAGGGGCTGAAAAATTGGGCCTTAGCCACTGGTGGCGGCACCCAGAAACAAAAATGTTCTTCCAAGCTATCATCATCAATCGGATCATTGAGGAGGAGGAGGATAGTCAGTCAACATAACAGGACAGTCTCTCAGCATCAGCATCAGTCTTGAAGGGATGTGACATTTGAAAATAAATTAGTCTGTTATATCAGCTTCAGTTGTTTGGTAGCTGGTGGTGATCCAAGACTGGTTCATCTTTATGAAGGTCAGTCGATCAACAGAGTCGGTGGACAGGCGCACCCTGTGATCCGTGACAAATCCTCCAGCAGCACTGAATGTGCATTCTGAAAGAACGCTGGATGCAGGACAGGCCAGTAGCTCAATTGCATACTGTGCAAGCTCTGGCCAGTGATCCATCCTCAAGACCCAGTAAGCCAGAGGATTTTCGGTGGGGAAGGTGTCCAAGTCTGACCTTGCCCCTAGGTATTCCTGCACCATGTATATCAGACGCTGGCGATGGTTGCTGGAACCGATCATACCTTGGGGCTGCGGACTAAAGAATTGTCTGAACGCATCGGTCAGACGGCCACCTTCCCCACCGCTCCTTCTTTGACTGCCCGAAGCCTCAGCAACTCGTTGTCCAGGACCAGGAGTTTGTAACCTCCCAGTCTCTGGGAACGCATTGCACAGACCTTTCTGCAAGGCCTCCCGGAGTTGTCTCATCCTCTGCTCCCTCTGCGACGGTAAGATAAGGTCCGCAACCTTACCCTTGTACTGTGGATCAAGGAGAGTGGCCAGCCAGTAATGGTCCCTCTCCTTGATCCGAAGAATACGAGGATCCTTCCGCAGACTTTGCAGGATCAGGGAGGCCATGCAGCTTAGGTTAGCTGAGGCATTCGGTCCGGAGTCCTCTGGGTCACTAAGGACGACATGATCCGCAGCCACCTCCTCCCAGCCACGTACAAGTCCACTGGTTTCTTGGGACTGTAAATCATCCCTAAAAGACTGCTGCTGATGATGCTGAGTGCCAGGCACCACCTCCATGCTGACACAATCCTCCTCCTCCTCCTCCTCTTCCTGTGTGATGGGTGGGACAGAAGGAACACTGTCTGAGTAAAGGGGGCCTTGAGAGGCAAGGAAGTCCTCCTCTTCCTGCCTCTGTTCTGCCTCAAGTGCCCTGTCCATTATTCCACGCAGCGTATGTTCCAACAGGTGGACAAGAGGTACAGTGTCACTGATGCATGCACTGTCACTGCTCACCATCCTCGTGGCCTCCTCAAATGGTGCCAGGACAGTGCATGCATCCCTGATCATGCCCCACTGGCGTGGTGAAAAAACCTGAGCTCCCCTGACCCTGTCCTGGTGCCGTAGTCGCACAGGTACTCATTGATGGCCCTCTGCTGCGTGTGCAGCCGCTGCAGCATGGCCAACGTTGAGTTCCACCTGGTGGGCATGTCACATATAAGGCGGTTCTTGGGCGGGTTCAACTCCTTTTGCAGCTCAGCCAGGCGAGCACTGGCATTATAAGATCTGCGGAAATGCACACAGACTTTCCTGGCCTGCCTCAGGACATCCTGTAAGCCCCGGTACCTGCCCAAGAACCGCTGCACCACCAGGTTAAGGACGTGAGCCACACAGGGCACATGGGTCAGTTGTCCCTGTCGGAGAGCGGAGAGGAGGTTGGTGCCATTGTCGCAAACTATCATTCCTGGCTTAAGCTGGCGTGGCGTCAACCACCTCTCGGCCTGCCCCTGCAGAGCAGACAGAACCTCTGCCCCAGTGTGGCTCCTGTCCCCCAAACACCAGCGCAAGCACGGCATGGCATCTTTTTGCCTGCGTACTTGCATAGCCCCTTGAACGTCTACAGAGCACCGCTGGTTCCGGGGACAAAGCACAGGAAGAGGCCATGGAGGAAGAAGAAGAGGAGGGGGTGGAGGAGAGAGGTGTGTCACAACCAGTAGTAGCATTTTGGAGGGGTGGCGGTGGAACAACCTCCAACACTACTGCACCTTGTCCTGCATCCTTCCCAGCTGCCAAAAGAGTGACCCAATGGGCCGTGAAAGAAAGGTAACGTCCCTGTCCATGCCTGCTGGACCATGAGTCAGCGGTAATATGCACCTTACCGCTGACCGCTCTGTCCAGCGAGGCCACATGCCGGTATAGAGCCGGAATCGCCTTCCGTGAGAAAAAGTGGCGTTTGGGAACCTGCCACTGAGGAACCGCACATTGCACAAACTCACGGAAGGGGGCCGAGTCTACCAACTGAAAAGGCAGCAGTTGAAGCGCTAGCAATTTAGCCAAGCTAGCATTCAACCGCTGGGCATGTGGATGGCTGGGAGTGAACTTCTTTCGACCGTCCAGCAGCTGGGGCAGGGAAATTTGCCTGCTAGAATCGGACGTCGGTGTACTGCTAGCAGAGTGCCCGCAAGTACTTGGCTGTGACACACCTAATTCTACACCTTCATTCCTCTCAGTGCAGGTTTCAGAGAGGACTGAAGGTATAGTGGGGTTGGAGATCCCAGCTGATGCGATGCAAGGAGAGGTCCGCTTTTTTCTTTGGTGTGGGTCTTTAAGGTAGGCTTGCCAACGAGCTGCATGGCAGGTCAACATATGTCTGGTCAAGCATGTGGTGCCCAAGCGGGTGATGTTTTGGCCACGCGATATACGCTTGAGACATATGTTTCAAACAGCAGCTGTGTGATCTGATGCACTCGACTCAAAAAAGGCCCACACCAAAGAACTTTTTGAATAACGGGCAGAGGCAGCGCCCTGCACAGGCGGAGCTCTGTGGTGTGATTCCGTCGGTGTGCTGCCCTTACGCTGGCCCCCCGAAGGCATCCTGCCTCGTTGGAGATGTGCCTCCTCCTCATCCTCCTCCTCCTCCTCCTCTCTCCTATTAGGCACCCACGTGGAGTCAGTGACCTCATCATCCCCTCCCTCCTCATCACTGGAGCCAATCTGGCAGTATGCTGCAGCTGCTGGAACATGACTGCCAGATTGGTGTCCTTCTTGAGCATCCCCTCTCTCTGCTCTCACGCTACTGCCTTCCTCTAGCTGGGTATCATCATCAGACCCTTCGAAACGCTGGGCATCCTCCTGGAGCATGTACCCAACACTGTGCTCAAACAGTTCGGGGGACTCCTCAGGAGGACATGGTTGGTCTAGGGAAGGAGTGACTGATGATGACATTGATACCAGGGAAGAGGACGCTTTGGCAGCTGCTTTGCCAGTACCCTGAGCCTGGGTGAGAGAGGATGAGGAGGATGAGGAGGGCTTGGTCATCCACTCTACCAAGTCTTCGGCATGATGCGGCTTAACACGTCCAGCTGCCGAAAAGGACAAGCGTGTCCCATGGCCATGTGCTGATGGCGATGCACAGCGTCCACGACCAGCACTGTTGTCTCTAGACACAGAGCCTGCTCGCCCTCTTTTATTGTCTCCTGACTGTCTGCCTCTCCTTGTTTGCCTTCCAGACATTCTAATGGCCTGCAGGGAAATGGGAAAACCAGAAATAAGGCCTAGCTTCAGGAGTATATTTTGCAGGAGGCACACTCCGCCCGCTGTAAGTGCTGCAAATGCCTGTTGGTGTAACACACCAGGAAAAAGCAGCAATACAGGCTAACTTCAGGTGTAATATGATCAGGAGGCACACTCCACCCGCTGTAAGTGCTGCAAATGCCTGTTGGTGTAACACACCAGGAAAAAGCAGCAATACAGGCTAACTTCAGGTGTAATATGATCAGGAGGCACACTCCACCCGCTGTAAGTGCTGCAAATGCCTGTTGGTGTAACACACCAGGAAAAAGCAGCAATACAGGCTAACTTCAGGTGTAATATGATCAGGAGGCACACTCCGCCCGCTGTAAGTGCTGCAAATGCCTGTTGGTGTAACACACCAGGAAAAAGCAGCAATACAGGCTAACTTCAGGTGTAATATGATCAGGAGGCACACTCCGCCCGCTGTAAGTGCTGCAAATGCCTGTTGGTGTAACACACCAGGAAAAAGCAGCAATACAGGCTAACTTCAGGTGTAATATGATCAGGAGGCACACTCCGCCCGCTGTAAGTGCTGCAAATGCCTGTTGGTGTAACACACCAGGAAAAAGCAGCAATACAGGCTAACTTCAGGTGTATAATGTGCAGGAGGCTTGGCAACAATGACACTGACACTGTCCCCTGCCTATCCTTCTCTCTCCCTGCACACAAGGTTTATCAAAGTATATGACACTGACACTCTCCCTGCCTATCCTTCTCTCTCCCTGCACACAAGGTTTAGCAAAGAATATGACACTGACACTGTCCCCTGCCTATCCTTCTCTCTCCCTGCACACAAGGTTTATCAAAGTATATGACACTGTTCCCTGCCTATCCTTCTCTCTCCCTGCACACAAGGTTTATCAAAGAATATGACACTGACACTCTCCCTGCCTATCCTTCTCTCTCCCTGCACACAAGGTTTAGCAAAGAATGTGACACTGACACTGTTCCCTGCCTATCCTTCTCTCTCCCTGCACACAAGGTTTAGCAAAGAATATGACACTGACACTCTCCCTGCCTATCCTTCTCTCTCCCTACACACAAGTTTGAGGTACAAATAGCACTGACACTGTCCCTGCCTATCTAACTCTTTCCCTGCGCCGGAACACACTACACAAGGCCGCCGCGCTGGCAGCCTTTTATAGTGTGGGGCGTGTGCTAAACCCCCTGAGCTATAATTGGCCACAGGCAACCTGCCTGTGGCCAATTATGGCTCTCCTAGCTGCCGGCGCTGTGATTGGCCAAGCATGCGGGGTCACAGTGCATGCTTGGCCAATCACAGCGCCGGGATTGCACTGCGATGGCGCAGTGTATTGTGGGCCGTTCGCGTCACTCGAATTTGGCGCGAACGGTCCAAATCGTTCGATGTTCGCCGAACGGTCGAACAGCCGATGTTCAAGTCGAACTTATGTTCGACTCGAACACCGAGCTTATCCCTAATCAAGACCAAAGGCCCTGCACTGCATGTGAGGATGGCATTGGACAGTCATCGGAGTGTGGGGGAGAAGCAGAGGATCGGGTAAGTAAAAGTGCTTTTTCTCTTCTAGACAAGCGTTAACTCCTGCAGTGTGGGTCCAGCCTCGCTGCAAGTAGAAATTTGCCATCTCTGTTTAATTGGGACCATTTGTTTCCCTTAATTTCCTGTCCTGTAGCCACAAGAGGAAGTAAGAGGAACTTTCTCTAAAGTTAGGGTAATCCCCTTTCGGTTGCTACTTTAGCAAGCAGAGATGTGCACAATTAAAAAAAATTGTTTTGTATCAGATTACTTTGTTAAGTTAATTATTTCATTTCGTCATATTCATTTCATTTCGTCATATTCATTATGTTAGAATGATTCGTTTTTGGAATTTGTTTTTTACATTCTGACTTCATTTTGTATATTCTTTGTTCCAAATCTATTCGTATTTCTGAAGATTAGCTATATTAATTTAATGTGTTAATTCATTATTTCAGGAGATTAGGGACATTACTTATGCACTCTGTTTGGCTTGGTTGGAGTTTGATCCATCAGAAGCTCCGAATCATAACATAATGAATTGGACAAAATTTATTTTGGGTTCATTTGTTATACTTTCTTTCGGAGATTGTGATGGATCCACCTCCATCCAACCCAAGTAGGAATCATCATCTTATTTAACTGTTATACCTACTGTATTTATTGCAATATGTTTTCATTTCATATGTACTATAGTGTATTTTTTTTATAATAATGAAAAATGTTAATGCAACATAAAATGTAATGGATCTGAATCAATTTGGATCATTCATTATATTATATTTAGGAGATTGTGATCTATCCACCTCCATCCAACCCAAACACAATAAGTAGAAATCATCATCTTTCTTCACTTTTATACCTTACTGTATTTATTGCAATATGTTTTCATTTCATTTGTACTGTAGAGCATTTTTTATAATAAGAAAATGTTAATGCAACATTTTGGGTGCTTCAAACATTAAAAAAGGTCAGAATTTAAAGGATGAATGTATAGAAATTAGTTCATTGTTTTGTTATAATTTTTATTGGATTCATTGAAATTTGTTACTATTGTGATTTGGAGATTCAGATATATCCGAATCCCCAGATAACAAAAATTTTGTCCGAATTTCGATTTGTAATGAAACAAATTGCACTTGTGTATTAGCAAGTATCCCCATTGAATGATTTCCCCTCTATTCCTGATCTGGTGGCAACTACAAATTTTATTTCACTTTCATTTCCAGTGATAATAATCCCATAGACAAATAAAGAGTGTATCTGCCCATCGGAAGCAAAAAACATCAATATAAAGGATCTTATCCTTGCCTAATTTATCCAAAATTAACAAAAAAGTTTTGGGCTTCGATGTACTTTAAGATTTGAATTTCTTAGCATCATGTAATTATTACCTTGTTAACAAATACCACATTTGCAACCTCTGTGCTTAAGCACAGAGGTTGCAAATGTGGTATTTGTTAACAAGGGGATAAGGCTCACTTCAGTGCTCATAAGGCTAAAGTTCTCATGGGTGGCAAAGAGGCAGTAAAAAACAGTGGTTGTTTTTACCATCCCCTGACCCACTACCAGTGGTGTCCCATCCATTAGGGGCCCACGGGCGTCTTCCTCCCCTATCCATGCCACCGCCACCCCCTATCCATGCATCTGGCCTCTTTCAGGACGCTGGACACATGAATTACAGCGGTGGGGGCCAGAGGCTCTAATAGGCTTCAAAATAGGATGGATTCCGGGCGCAGAGCATTTCGCTCAGAGCCCATCCAGGTGTGAGAACAGCAAATTAATATTCACTATTCTCACACTGAACCGCCTCTCTGCCAATCAAGAAGCATTGGTCTGAGACACGTTTCCCGATTGGCTGAAAGGAGAAGCATTCTGAGTGGCCACCGAGGAGGAGGGAGGAGATGGAAGCCGCCAAGCAGGGGAAGGAGAAGCTGCTGGGAAAAGAAGAGCTGGGGAAGCAGCCCGTGATTGCCCGCCATGGATGTGGTAAGTGCGCTGACTGACCGACGGCCCAACCTGACCGTAGGGGGGGGTGGCAGGTGCACTGTTTGCCGCTGTTTCTCAGAAAATAGGTGCAGGAACTCAACCATGGAACCCAAAACCCCCTCTCCTCGCACACACACACACCCTCCAAACCACATCAAATAGTGGGTATGGTGAAATCATACTAATAGTGGGAGGGTTTTAAAGGGGCATTAAATACCAGGAGTGCATTATGTATATAGTGCAGAGTTCAGTAGGGTTACACAGAGTGCAGAGTTTAGGGTTGTGCTACATAGTGCAGAGTTCAGGGGTGCGCTAAACACAGAGTGCAGAGCCTTCTCCCACAGCTGCTTACCACTGCATCCTCCATCCACATCTCACCTTCACCCCTCTTCTTCCCTAGTACCTCCCCACACACTGTAGGTGGCTCCACCTCTCTCCTTTGCAGGGAGATTATCCAGTGGGGGTGTCAGCACCCACACTGTACCCCAGGCACCTTCATCTCCCAGGTCCCCATCCTGCACTCAGTGGAAGCCGCTCAGGAGATCAGATCTGTGGGAGTCATTGGAAGACAAGCTGTCACTTGTAAACACAGAAGCCAGACTTCTGTGTTTACAAGTGATAGTGGTGATCAGGGAGCAAAGGGCCTGAGCCAGAGGTGGTGGAACTGAGTTCCACCAAGTTCCAGCTGAAAAAAAGCCCTGCCGTCCCCCCAAAAAATTACCTCCAGCTGCCACTGCCCCCTACCTACTGCTCACATTTGTCCACATTGCTGCAACAGCAATGCTTCACTTCGAGGTGTGAAAAAATTTCTGTTTCAATAAATTTTTACTGGACAAACGATATAGAATCTAGTTACATACACCTAAAGAGGAGCTGAAGTTTTGCTATAAAAAAAAAAAGAAAGTGAGCAGGCAAGCTTTCATTAATACATTTGCAATGACTCTTATGCAAAAAAATGCCCCCACCTGTCTGCTCCCTGTCTTCTCTATAGCTGTAAACTGAGCTGCGCGTGCAGAAGGTGGAGTACAAGAACCCCCATTGATGTCAGTGAGTGCAATAATAACCTTCAGCATTGGTGTCAGTGAGTGCAATAATAACCCCCAGCATTGGTGTCAGTGAGTGCAATAATAACCTTCAGCATTGGTGTCAGTGAGTGCAATAATAACCTCCAGCATTGGTGTCAGTGAGTGCAATAATAACCTCCAGCATTGGTGTCAGTGAGTGCAATATTAACCTTCAGCATTGGTGTCAGTGAGTGCAATAATAACCTCCAGCATTGGTGTCAGTGAGTGCAATATTAACCTTCAGCATTGGTGTCAGTGAGTGCAATAATAACCCCCAGCATTGGTGTCAGTGAGTGCAATAATAACCCCCAGCATTGGTGTCAGTGAGTGCAATAATAACCTCCAGCATTGGTGTCAGTGAGTGCAATAATAACCCCCAGCATTTATGTCAGTGAGTGCAATAATAACCCCCAGCATTTATGTCAGTGAGTGCAATAATAACCCCCAGCATTTATGTCAGTGAGTGCAATAATAACCCCCAGCATTGGTGTCAGTGAGTGCAATATTAACCCCCAGCATTGGTGTCAGTGAGTGCAATAATAACCCCCAGCATTGGTGTCAGTGAGTGCAATAATAACCTCCAGCATTGGTGTCAGTGAGTGCAATAATAACCTCCAGCATTTGTGTCAGTGAGTGCAATAATAACCTCCATCATTGGTGTCAGTGGACGCAATAAAACCCCCAAACATTTGTATCAGTGAGTTTAATAATAACCCCCAACATTGGTGTCAATCAGAACAATAATAACCCCCAACATTGGTTTCAGTGAGTTCAATAATAACTCCTAATGTCAGTGACTGCAATAGTAACCCCCCAGCATTGGTATCAGTACTATTATCCCCCCCATATTGATGGTCTGTGGCAGAGCAATTTAACCCCCATCTTACATTGGTGGTCAGTGGCAGTGCAATTTAACCCCACCACGCATTGGTGGTAAGTGACAGTAACACTGGTTTCACATTGGTGCGATGTCAGACATTGCATGTGATTCCCATTACACTGCTGTGCAAATCACATGCAATGTCTGTGCGATGCAAATTCAGCCATACAGATTGTATAATTGAATTTGCATCATATTCGGACCAAAGTCGCGCAGGACCCTTTCTTTGGTCCTCACCACAAACGGATCGCATGCGATCCAATTCATGTCCAAATTGACAGTTCACACTGCGATATGTGAACCGATCTGGGGGTGTCATTAACCTTGTATTGACACTCCCAGCGGTTCGCATAGGGGAGTGTGAACTGCCTGCAAGTCTGGTACGATGCGGGAACCCGCAGTGGATTTGCAGGGTTTCCTGCATCGCACCAATGTGAACCGAGCCTAAAAGTTAACTGTCCCAGAGTAGTGATGGTCATGGCAGTGAAAGATAGCCCCTACCCCCCCCCCCATTGATGAGCACTTACCTGTAACACACTTCCACGCTGCTCATATTGTGGTTGGAAATAACTCTGCCCACCGTACAGACTCTCTCATTCACTGTTGGGTGCTGGAACGCAGAGAGAATTTTAGAGCCCTCTTCCTGTACGATACCCAATATGTGCGGGCTGCATACAGAGGGCCGGCAGGGACTGTGCAGCAACCAGGTGCTAAGTGTGGTTGCCTCACGTTATTTCAATGGAAAAGCTCCCTTGGGATGGAAAAGAAAACAAGCATTCAGAAGGCTGAACAGCAGCAAACTCCTGCTCAACCAACTCTAAAAAGCGATCCACCACGGATTGCTTCTCAGAAGGATAGTAATCTCAGCGTTGTGAAAGAAGCCTTAGACTCGGTTTACACTGGAGCCGTTTGCGGATCGCACAGGAACGCGGTGCTTCCCCATTCTCTGGTTCAAGGACGAGTCAGAGCCAAATCTTTGCCTGAATTCGGTGTTTCTGTGCAGTGCACTCCACAGCCGCCCTGGAGATATGTGAACCGGCTCCATAGAGAGCTGGTCACATTCTCCTATGCGAGTTGGATCTAATTTGCATAGGTGTGAACCCAGCCTTATGCCCTGTACACATGACCGGATTTTCCGATGGAGAAAGTCAGATGGGCTCTTTTCATCGGATATTCCGACCGTGTGTATGCCCCATCGGACTTTTTCCTTCGGAAATTCCGACGGACTTGGAGAACATATTTTCTTTTTTTCCGACGGAAAATCCGTTCATCTGGATGCAATTCCGACGGACTAAAAACCACGCATGCTCAGAATCAAGCAGAAGAGCCGAACTGCCTATTGAACTTCATTGATCTCGGCTCGTCGTACGTGTTGTACCTCACCTCGTTCTTGACGGTCGGATTTTAGTGTGACCGTGTGTATGCAAGACAGCTTGAGCGGAATTCCGTCGGAACTCCGTCGGACAAACCGTCGGACTTTATTCCGAGGGACAATCCGGTCGTGTGTACAGGGCATTAAAGTGAGTCCAAAACTTTTTTTGGGTGGAGTAGGGAATAATGAGAAAGTTTGCAGCAGTCCTGTCATTATTATTCAGGATTTTCAGCCTCCCAGGACTTGTACCATTCTGCTTTAATTCTGCTCATGTCGTGTTATTGCTTTATTTCTTTACTATTATTTACTAGCTACCAGATTTTGTAGTAATTAGAACATATTGATTCTGCCAGACATTAGCTGGAGATATATTAGCAGTTTAGTTTCACTTGGTTCTTAATAGCAATTATATCTTTTATATAATTTGTTTGGATGATCAGCGCTGAATTTTTTAAATTTTTTTTTTCTTTTTTTTTAATTCTTAATATTACATTTTTCATAATACAGAAAAAAAAGGGTTTCAATAGGTTTCAAATAAACAAAGTGCTAGGCACCACATGACATAGGACAGACACCTAGAGAAATTTAAATAAATTTTACAGACGTGCCAATGTTAAACAGAAAAACATATAATTAATCTAGACGGAACTTTTCTCTTTCTCCCTTTGCCATCATATATAATGAGAGACGTGCCATCTCAAAGAAAACAGTTGTAGCTAGAAAGGATCTTTGAATAACTTTTATTGTACTTATAACTTACTGTATCTCAATGACCCGGGTCATGCCATGATAAGCACCCTGGTCACTGGCTGATATTTGCCATATCGTGGTCTGGTTGGATATTGGGATGTGTTGCTTTTTAATTGTTTTTTTTAGGTGTCCGATTTGTCCACCGCAATATCGCAGTCCTGCTAAAAATCGCTGATCGCTGCCATTACTAGTAAAAAATAAATAAATATAAATTCCATAAAAATATCTCCTAGTTTGTAGACGCTATAACTTATATGCAAACAAATGAATATACGTTTATTGGGATTTTTTAACCAAAAATATGTAGCAGAATACATATTGGCCTAAACTGATGAAGAAAATAGATTTTTTGGGATTTTTTTATTGGATGTGTGTTAAAGCAGAAAGTAAAAAATATTTTTTTTTTTTTTTTCAAAATTATCGCTCTTTTTTTGTTTATAGCACAAAAAATAAAAACTGCAGAGGTGATCAAATACCACCAAAAGAAAGCTCTATTTGTGGGAAATAAAGGAAATCAATTTTATTTGGGTACAGCGTCGCACGTCCATGCAATTGTCATAGACCCCTTTCACACTGAAGGTGGATTTCAGGCGTTTTAGCGCTAGGAATAGCGCAACGCCCAGATGTGAAAGCCAGAGTGATTTCACACTGGGTCGTTGCGCTTGCAGGATGTTACAAAAAGTCCTGCAAGCAGCATCTTTGGGGCGGTTTCCTAAACCGCCCCTGCCCATTGGAATGAATGGGCAGCTCTTCCGAAGTACCTGAAAAGCAATTCGGAAGTACCGCAACACGGGCGGTTTTAACCCTTTCTTCGGCCGCTAGCGGGGGTTAAAAGCTCCCCACTAGCGGCCGAAAAGCGCCGCTAAAATGAGCGGCACTTTACTGCGCTTTACGGAATTTGCTGCAACACTTCACCTGTTATTGATCCTTCATGCAAAAGACATCACAGACAGTGCAGGGTACATTAAAAGTTGACACGTTTCATGCTGTGGTTATAGCCTGAGGTTATGATTAAAGCGCTAGCCACAGCATGAAACACATCAACTTTTAATGTACCCTGCAGTGTCTGTGATGTCTTTTGCATGAAGGATCAATAACGGTGAAGTGTTGCAGCAAATTCGGTATTTCTTTTGATTATATATATGCAGTCGAGCTGTGCTAGCACCTTCACCTAAATCCTGGCTATGCTGTGGATGGATGGCTAATGTGCTCATCTGGAGTGGTTTTCTCTTCAGTATAGAGAAGTGTGGTCTCCAAACTGTGGCCCGGGGGCCAGATGCGGTCCTTTGGTTGCTTTTATTTGGCCCTTGGGTCACTGTTTCATTCACTCAAACCAGCAATGGGGCATACCCCCCCCCCAGTAAAAGGGCACAATTCCTCCCATTGACACCAATGACGGGGCACAATTCCTCCCACTGACACCAAAGATAGGGCATTGTTTTTTTGTTTTTTCCCATTGACGCTGAGACCTTTTTTACTCCCATTGGCCACAGTCTGACCCCCTTAAGTCTGAAGGACAGTAAAGTGGCCCCTTGTTTAGAAAGTTTGGAGACCCCTGGTATAGAGGGATATGCTTTGTTCATATTTCATGTCTGAGGCTTACAACCACTTTAATAAGGTAGGGTCATCAAGAAGTATGGAGTCATTGTTTAGTTCTACTGGTGGAACTGGGAAGACTGATGGAGACGTCGCCCCATTTAGAACCCCCAACGTATTGTTCAGAAATCCTTGTGTGTGGTCAGCTCTAAAACTTAACACCAGCCAAAACCTACATTTCTATTATTTGTAGTTGTTGGCAAGTCAGATTCTTATTCTTTTGGAAACTCCAGAGATATAACTGCAAGACTTCTCAGTTCTACTGAAATGGTGCAGATATTACAGAGCTAACTGATGCTATCACGCTCCATTGGTGCATTTTCCATTAAGTAAGCAACTAACTAGGAAACCCAGTTGTGAAATATTGACACCTCTTTTGTGGACTTTTGGTGGAGGACAAAATGTACTGCAATAAACTTTTCAAGAGATAAAGAAAAATGTGTTTGTGTTCTCTCTTTTATCTTGAAACTATTTATCCCTTGTCAAAACATCTATATCCGTTTAATATAAATCTATTATTTCTAGAGGTTTTCTGATTTTTATATATCGTCATTCAAAATACAAATTAAAGTGTTTGTCCTTACTAGAAAGATAAGCCGGCGCAATATTCCTCGCAACCACAGTAACACGACGACGTGGTTTAACGCACTGGATAAGTGTGAACCTGACCTAAAGCATAACTCTAGTTTGAAAACCATCCCCCTCCCCTGAAACTTATACCCTTATACAGATCTTAAAGTGGACTTTCCTCCTCCTGTGGCAATGTCTGCTTTCCAGGTGCCCCCTTTCTCTTTCTCCCTTACTAAAATGCTACAAAAAATAATCTATGGGGGAAACATTGTTAAAGCTGAACTCCATGCATTATTTGTATTGTATACTTACTTTGGTCGAGCTTGCAACATTGTAAGTATTCCTATCTCATACTTGATGGGGCGCTGGGGAAGCTGGAGGTCAGTGTAGTAGTCAGCACTACTACAGCGATAGTCACGATCTTCCAGGTTTTGCTCAGGTTCTGTGTGACTCTGCACACTGACCACAGGGGTTTTCTCATTCGGTCCCATCGCCATTTCCTTGTATTTTTTTAATCAATACAAGTTATCTAATTTGATGAAATGAAGAGGGAGACGGTCCTTTCACAATGCCCGCTGACAAAGTCCCGCCCTCTGGGACATAACGCATACGGAATGGAATCACGTGACGTCACCCGCATCCATTGCTGATCCTTGTGGATCTGGATCAACTGTGGGTATAGAATTGGGTTTATGGGATTGTATGATATTATTTATTTATTTATTTTTTATTTATGTTATGTATGTATTTAGCGCACCCACCTTTTCTCCAGCCTGCATTTAACTTGGCTCCTCACAGGGGGGAGAAAGGCACACCGCACCACAAGCCCGTACCCTCCTGTGTAAAGAGGTTGAGCGGTGTTGTTGTTGGGTCTTGTCTGCAGCCAGGGCCAAAATCCTCCTGAGAATGATTCTCACCTCTACCGTGAGTAGAGACAAGTCCTTGACTTCCCCAGTAACAGGAATGTCCACACCAGCTGAAACTCCAACTCAAGATTTATTCTCACTTTGCAATCAATAGTCTTTTGGATAGGAAAAAACAGGTTGGAGCAAGGAAACAGGACAGCCCAAGGTGTGGAGGAGGTCCAGGCACAAACGTAGCTCAATATTTACTACTGAAGCCTCGTTCGTACACACGACCGATTTTCTCGTCCAAAACCGGCATGAAAAGTGCCGCGAGAGCTTTTTGATCGAGAAAAACGTTCGTGTGTATGGTTTTACGACGAGAAAATTGCCGTGAATCTCGACGAGAAAATAGAGAACCTGCTCTCTATTTTCTCGTCAGGATTCCAGATTTCCTCGTCGTGTTTCTCGTCGGCCTCTTTTGTGACGAGAAAATGGTTCGTGTGTATGCTTTAACGAGTCTTTCAAAAGCGCGCATGCTCAGAAGCAAGTATGAGACGGGAGCGCATCTTCTGGTAAAACAAGCCTTCGTAATGGAGATAGCACATTCGTCACGCTCGAAATTATTGCATCGTTTAAATGTTGTGCATTGAAATCTTCTTTAGAATGTTACATTAATCAAAACGAAAGAACTTCTTTTGCTGCTGATATTCACACAGAGTTATGACTATCTTTTTTTAACCTTTTTCATGCTGCTCTTAAGAAGATTTATGTGTATTATATCGTGCAAGTTTTTATGAATATTTTACATTTTTATATTTGTCAAACTGATGTTAATTTTAATTTCGCAATGTTTTGATAGTGATATCCCATTGAATATTTTAATATATAGTTGTAAAATTTAACACCCTCTTTTTGGGAAATCAGATTATTTTATTTTTTAGGGGGGTTGTTATCTGTCCCTTTTTTTGTCAGTCAAATGTCTCTGCTTACTCCAAAGCTAAATTTTACATTTTTACAAATACACATAGTCAAGTATGAACTTAGACAAAAATAACATTTATTCATGTTTCAAATAAAATAAAGAGAAGGCAGCGCTGGAGAACCTGCTGCCATTTGTGCATCCCAGGGACCCCAGACCACACATCAACCCTGTGTGGACACTAAAATTGGGAGCTTGAGAAGGCCAACATTTCTGAGCACAATCTGATGCTGGCCTCCCAGAGGTCAGGAACAACAGCAGGTGAGATATATGTCCCAAGTGTGTGGTACTACAACAGGCTGCCTTCTGTCCGACCACAATGAAGCAAGGCCATCACTTCCTCGTCTTCCTGGCAACCTTCCCTGCAACCTTTCCTGAAGCCTTCCCTGCAGTCTTCCTTCTTCGTTTGGCTGGAGGCTGGGCCACTGGAGGGGTACTCCTGTCAGGAGGAGGAGGAGGTGGAGGAGAAGGGGGTGGCACAGAAGAACAAGGTGGAGGTGGAGGAGAAGGGGGTGGGGCAGAAGAAGAAGGTGGAGGTGGAAGAGAAGGGGGTAGGGCGGAAGAACAAGGTGGAGGAGGAGGTGGAGGAGAAGGGGGTGGGGCAGAAGAAGAAGGTGGAGAAGGGGGTGGGGCAGAAGAAGGTGGAGGTGGAGGAGAAGGGGGTGGGGCAGAAGAAGAAGGTGGAGGTGGAGGAGGAGGTTGAGGTTGGGACAGTTGTGCCACCTCACAAATTGCAGTATTGGGGGTAATTTTTCCCATCACCCCCTTGTTGAGCAAGGTGATGAGCAGGGGCTCGCATAGGAGGCGTTGCTCCATGCTCATCACCTTGAACTTTGCCTCCACTAGGCCGGCAATGGCCTCTTCAGGGGATGTGGGCTCTTTGAGGGTGGCATGGGCCTCTTTAATAAGGGCCATTGCTGCCTCACTGGTGGTCCTGTCCCTCCTGCCTCTTTTGGAAAATCGGATGGGAGGCACCTGTGATCTGGTGCTTCTCCTTTGCCCTGCCACCTCCTGGCTGCCACTGGGCCCTGCCACCTCCTGGCTGCCACTGGGCCCTTCCACCTCCTGCCTTCCACTGGGCCCTGCCACCTCCTGGCTGCCACTGGGCCCTTCCTCCTCCTGCCTGACAGTTTCCAGACCCTCCTTCTGGCTGATTTCATCCTGTGTATGAAAAAGGGACATAGTTTAATATGTTGCTTTAATCTTTGCCTCCAAATTTATAATCATGATTGAACCAATTAGAATGTAAATCCTGAAATCAGTTTCTAAAATTTACAACTACATCAGATTGACTATTTAGCACCCAATTAAGTGCAGACTAATGTCTAGAGATCTTGATTTCACTTGTGGAACTCTAAATAGTTTATGTTTGTCATCTTGACATATTTGGCAAACATTAATTTTATCCCAATACATTTTCATTTAATACTATACCTGGCTCCAGATGGCCAAATCAGGATCATCCAGGATGGCTGCCTCCTCTTGCTCCAGAGAAGGCTCAGGTTGGCTGCAGGGAAGTCTGGGGGGAAGAGTGGAGAGCATAGGTGTGCGCAGCCTATTGCATTAGGGTGTGCACCCCAAAGCCCAAACACCCACTACCGATCCCTCACGGTGTTCATTCAGAAAGGGAAGGGGCCGGTAAGTTACATATTTACTGGCCCCTTCCCCACTCCTAAAACATCCCAGCAGCAACAGCCTATAGGAGAGCAGGGAAGCTGGCAGCGCTGCGGGGGAAAGATGGGAGCCAGGGCAGTAGGGGGAATCTGTGCTGCACAGGGTGGTTAGGGTGTGCCTGGGCACACCTGGCACACCCTGTGCGCACGCCTTTGGCGGAGAGTGATGGCCTTGCCTCAATGTGGTCATCCAGAAAGGACATCCTGCTGTAGTACCACAAATTCGGGACATACACATCATCTGCTGCTGCTCCTGACCTCTGAGAAGCCAGGACCTTAGAGCGTTCAGTCCTGTAGGTGCCTCTCAAGCTCCCAATTTTAGTGTCAACCTGTTTTGCTGTGGCTGTGGGCACCTTGGTATGCACAAATGGGAGCAGGGTCTCCAGCGCTGCTTTTCTCACCACTCTTTTTTTGTGGATGGGGTTTTTCGTCTCCCACAGAGCGGGCAGCTCCCTTACCCGGTCTATAAATTCCGCAAGGAATTCCTTGTCACTTATAAAGACATTCATTTTGGGTCTGCAAGTAAAATAAATAATATATAACTAATGTGAGGCACACAGTCTAACCTCCTTAACATCGTAGTCACCATATATATTCTACAACATTCTCAAGACAGTATAGGCCAACTATTTGTCCAAGTCACAAAATCACATACCTTTGTTCGCACGTCCGTAACTTGAACTCCTCTCTCCGCACACCGAACGTAGTATAGTCACATGTGTGTTTGCTATATATACACCACGCATGCGTCAAACTACGAACACGTCGCTTCGCACACGTCGCCCGCCCATGACGTTCTAACTAACATCTTTTCCCCGCCCCTTCTCTTTCGGCGCGCAGACAGATATGGCAGAGTTACAGCAGGTGTCTGATAATTCCGCAATTAACGAGGAGGAGACAAGCCCGGAGACCGAGGAAACGTCACGATCAAGGAGGAGATTCAAGGCATCTAATATGTCTTTTGCGGAGATGGCGGAGATGGTAGACATATTGCTCAAGTCTGATTATGACGCAAAGCATGGGCCGTATAGCAAACCAAATAGAAGGAAGGCCAAAATCCTCACTAAAGTCGTGAAGAGTCTGAAGACGAATTTCGTGCTGAAACACTCAAATGAGCAGCTCAGAAAGAGGTGGTCAGACCTCAAACTGAGGGAGCCAGAGCAGTTAAGGAGCATTAAGAGAATGCTAGCAAAAAGTAAGTAAAATGTACACTTTTCGGCTATTAATGTTTTTCTCAACTTACATGTTGCTCCTTTTTGTGATTTTATCATATTGGACTCCCTTCCATAATTTAATAATTTGAACTTGGTTTGGCACAGTAATCGTTCGTTACATTACAGACACTTAGTTCGGCCACTATCCGCTGTTTTGGCTTATTTTATAGCCACAAAAGTAATTAGACATCTGCGTGTTTTTTTAACATTTGTGTTCAAAATTTTTAGGCTAGATGATGTGTTTGTAAAGAGAATGAAATGCAAACTTTAGTCAGTGTAAAGGAGAGGACACTCAGCAGCTGCTTCCACATCTGTACTTTGTAGTACTATAGTGTAGGCCACCAGACCCGCCTTTTTTGGGTGTCCCACACAGGTGCATCAGTGATTTTTTGTGGTGCCTCCATGTCTAAAAACTGACAGCCAAAGGTGAATACTAAACATATTATTGGTCAGAAATAATGCATTCATCTTTAACTTCCGCCCAAACACACACTTGTACCCCACTTCCAAACAATTTAGCCTGGTTTTATTTTTCATAGAGAATTTCAGTGTGATAAATAGACCTTTTGTTTGATTCTCATAGGGGAGAGAAGACTGGGAGGAGAACACTCCAGGGAGCACAGGAACCCCACAGCTTCACAACAACCCCAAACTCCCAAAGACCCACAACCGAAGGATGTTGAGGAAGTTGAGGTGGAGGAAGGAGAAGTGCAGGAAGGAGAGGTGGATGACGTTGTGGAACTGGTCACCACAACAGGTCAGTATCTGTCACCACAGCTTCAGGTAAGAGATGTAGGCCTGCAGAGTTATAATACCTTTTGTATTTTGTTTTTAGGGGATGTAAATGTTGTGGTGAAGGATAGTACACGTTTCTCTGCTGACAGTGCCCTCCGAATAATACAGCAAGTGATGGAATGTAGCACGGAACTGGACAGAATAAAACAAATAATTCATGTGATGGATCAAACATTTAAAGACATTCTAGATGTTTTGGGGAGAATCGAATAAGTCAACCAAACCCCCATTTTTTTTTCAGGAATGACTGTTCATCAACCTTTTATACTGTTTTTGACAATGCAACCAGCCAAAAATTGAATATGCACACAGTGTGTCAACATGTGCTATCTGCCATCAGGGGGCATCCATGTACGTGTTTTGGAGGTGCAACCCCTTCCTCGTATCTAAAGTAGGTGAACTGAGGAAGGGGTTGCACCCCCAAAACACGTCCATTGATCACCCCTGATGGCAGATAGCACATGTTGACAATAGGGATCAGGAGTCTCAAATCCCTAGTGGAAATTAATACAAAATGTGTGCATATTCAATTTTTGGCTGGGCAAGGGGTGGCAAGACCCCATATTAGGACGGGCACATAGAGACATAGTTTGTCTAAGTGAACGTGTCAGATTGCTCAGAGGTATCCAATGTTGTAATTTTTGGAATGCAACTGTTTTTGTATTTTCCTAAGAAAATAATTGGCGGTTTGTGGCCAGGAAAAAAAAAAGGAAACGTGTGTGAATGTGCACAGAGTAAAATGTTTGAACAGAAACAACGTGTAGCTTCTTTTTTCAATACGCTCTAACCTGATTTGTGTTTTTTTTAAGGTTACATAGTGAAATGGTTGTTATTTACTAAAGGAAAATACACTTGGCACTACAAATGCACTAAGACAAACTAGGAGACAGGAAACAAACCTAAGTTAAAATTATAAATCAGATTTTTATTTTAATCATTCTCCAGGAATCTTTAGCCATAGCCTGGCATAGGAATTGCCCCCCTACCCGTGAAATATTCCATATATTTGTCCCGAACCTCACGGGCATTTTGGGGGGGGGGCAAGCCAGGACAGGCAGATTCCAGGCCCGGCAGGGGATTAGCAGGTGAAAGTCCAGCCTCAGGCAATACTGAGGCCATATATGAATTTGATTTTCTGCTGAGAAAATTGTGTAGCACACAGCAGCATAAAACTACATAGTTTATTTTGTAGTCCGCCAAGTGGATGGAAGTCATAAAAATGCGGAACCGGCTGGCCATTATGCCGAAGGCATTTTCAACGACTCTTCGGCCCCTGGCCAGCCGGTAATTGAACACCCTCTTCTCTGGGGTCAGGGTCCTCTGAGGAAATGGCCTCATAAGATGCGGTCCGAGTCCAAAGGCTTCATCAGCCAAGAAAACAAAGGGGAGTCCTTCTATATTCCCTGCATGCAGTGGCAATGCAAGGTCGTCACTCTGGAGACAGAGGGCAAACTCCGTCTGGATGAAGGATCCCCCATCAGACATCCGGCCATTCTTCCCTACATCAACATAGAGGAATTCATACCGTGCTGACACCACCGCCATCAGCACAATGCTATGAAACCCCTTGTAATTGAAGTAGTAGGACCCAGAACGGGGTGGCGGCACGATGCGGACGTGCTTCCCGTCTTTGGCACCACCGCAGTTGGGGAAGTCCCACCGCGTGGCAAACTCCGATGCCACAGTCTGCCATTCCTGTGGCGTGGAAGGAAGCTGGGGAGTCAAACAAGATGAAAGAAAATTAGAAATTAAAAATATTACATTACAAGGAGATTATAATAAAAAACATTAGAGGCCAACATCAATCAAATTCTACGTTTATTAAGGTGTTTTCAATAAGTATAATGGAAGGCTCATGTTTCATATTCATCACCCCCTCTGATGGTCCATTAATACATGATTTTGGGGGGGGGGGATGTGTTTGGCCACAGGATAGCAGTGCAGTGGCGGTGCGTCCAAAGTGGGCGCTGGAACACTGCCCCCTCTCTCCTGTGCCCGTCACTCAGAACAATACATAGGTTCTTGCCTTGCATTAACCTATGTATTGTCAATGCCGCCCACTATTCAGGTGGATGGCCCCCTGTTAAGCGACCAACATATGAATAACTGCGGCATTTATGGGGTGAAAATTGCATATCAGAAACAGGGAGGCAAATAGGCTTGCACATTACAGCCTGAGGGATGTAATTGGCTTCGTAAAAGTTAAATAGGGGACGCAGGGGGGGGAGCATTCCTTGGGTAAACACTGACAGGCTGCTCTGCCAATCATGTTCACCAAGTCTGTTTAATGGTAACATGATTGGCTGATGCAACATCAAGGGAAGGAGAAGACATCAAGGACAGAAGAAGGATGGCGCTGACCACAAGAAGGTATGTGCAGGGCTGGGGACAAAATGGCTGCATTGGAGGGGACAAAATGCCTGCATTGGAGGGGACAAAATGCCTGCATTGGAGGGGACAAAATGCCTGCATTGGAGGGGACAAAATGGCTGCATTGGAGGGGACAAAACGGCTGCATTGGAGGGGACAAAACGGCTGCATTGGAGGGGACAAAATGGCTGCATTGGAGGGAACAAAATGGCTGCATTGGAGGGGAAAAATGCCTGCATTGCAGGGGACAACTGGGGGCGTTTAATAGGCACCTTTGCAAAAATGGAGGAAGTTTATTTCCTAAATTGGGGTTGGACCCCCAAACATTTGTTGCAACAGGCGCCCCTGCTGGAAAGGTTAGTAAAGGGAAATATGCATGGAGGAGAAAAAAGGGGCAATCTAAAGCTTCCAGCATGCATGGGGACAAAGGGGACATTCTCAGCATATTACAATCATGGTAATTAGGGAAGGATGAAAGAAATACAATACATTAGCATACATGGAATACATAAAATGTGATGTTAAAGGAGAAAACTTACCCTAATATAGTCCTCCTGCAGGACTTGTATAATGGCAGAACAGGTGTCTGGGATTATGAGGCCCAGAGCCTGGGGGGAGATGCCTGTCGTGAACTTTAAGTCCTGAAGACTTCTCCCTGTCGCCAGGTAACGTAAGGTGGCGATGAGCCTCTGCTCAGCACTGATGGCTTCCTGCATAACGGTGTCCTGCCTGGTAATATAGGGGGACACCAAAGCCAACAGTTCCTGAAAAACGGGGTCAGACATCCGCAGAAAATTCCTGTAGTCCTCAGGATTATTCTCGACTATCTCCCGCAGCAGAGGCATGTGGCAGAATTGGTCCCGCTGGAGCAACCAATTCTTGGTCCATGAACTCCTCCTCACACCATTCATGGACTGGTCTTGGTCCAAAACAAGCAGACCAACACCAAGCGCACGCACAGCACGAACTCGACGACGAGAACGTCCAGGCGACATGGCTAGGAAACGGTCGTCTGATCAGAACGTACAGAACAGAGCGCACTTTAGAACAGCAAGGCCTATGAATAACGAACTTAAAATCAGAAACGAACGGGCAAGAACGCACTGTAAAACAGATACGACCTGCCTAGATGCCCTGAAAGTCAAGATACGAACCCACAAGCACAAACTGAACCTCAGAAAACGAACTGAAAAGCACGAAGACTGAAAAGCGCGAATCGTCTCTTCCCAAACTTTTACTTCACATGCGGTAACACGAGATCAGCAAAAGCAGCCAAAGGGGTGGCGCCAAGAAAATCGATCTTCCCCTTTATAGTGCCATCGTACGTGCTGGACGTGAGCGCGGAGAACAACGAGGAAATTGGGAAATGTCAGTGTGTACGCATGGAAAGCTTGACGAGAAACTCGTCAAGGTTAACAAGAATCTCGTCGAAAAAAACGACATGATTTTAACGACGAGAAACTCGGTCGTGTGTACGAGGCTTGAGATTCTCAAGCTGTATACTAAGCGCACAGTCTCTGCCACAGACCGTGAGGTTGGTCTCTGCCACAGAGCTGGTGAAAAAGACCACTGCCACTGACCTGGCAAACCTGGTCTCTGCCCCAGACCTGATGGATATGGCCCCTGCCACGGACCTGGTGAAGTTGGAATCTCCCTCTTAGAACGTGGCCCCTATCAAGGAGAAGACGTCCCCCTAGAGAGTCAACAGACCCTTCCTTCACCGTGACTCCCGCATCGGTTCTTCGGAATGATCCTCCCTTCTCTGAGAGTGCGGGTCCCCTCGCAAGGCGGCACCCTGGACTCCTCAATCCTTAGCGGACCCCAGCTGAGGGTGCTGGGCCCCGGGCCTTTTCCGCAACCCCTGGGTCTTCATACCCAGGCGAACAGGACGGCAGGGTAGTACCTCATCCCAGGCCAAAGGTGCCTGAGATGGAACAGGAACACAGCCTCCGGGCCTAGGGCACACGGAGATGAACCTCACTCACTCCCAGGGTGAAGGTGCCTGGGTGTGGACCCCGATCAGGAGATGTCTGCCCCTTTTATATCCTCTCCCGGCAAGCACAGCAGGTTCCCCGCCCCACTGTACGGCTGCCGAGAGGGGACACAAAAGGCACAAAAATGGTCCATAACCCCTAACAAATCAAGGTGTCTGAGCCTAATTACCACTCAGCGACTCCCCCTAAATTGACCACCCCGCTACATTTATTTTTATTTTGTTTGAACTGGATGGACTTGTGTCTTTTTTAAACCTGACTAACTATGTAACTATGTTGTGGAATTGTTTGTACACGCTCGCATACTAGGCAGTGGGTTGCAGTGCCGGGTTTGTAAGTTTTATTCTTTTAATACAATAAATACCAATCCTTGCAGAGAGCACTATATATTATTTTTATCACATGCAATTTGTGATATCGGAGATCTGGTCCAACTTACTTAGAAGAGTCTGGAGCACAGAGAGAGGGATCCTTCCTGTCAGCTCAGCTCGGTGATTACATCTACTGACACAGTAATACATACCCTATTGGGGAAAGCACTTGTGGCCCTTTTATTCATTTAGGGGTCCACTTTGTGAGGTGAGCTGCTAGTATTTCAAGTGGTGGAGGTTCTTCACAGATTCACCTGCATGATCGTTCATATAAGCACTATTTTGGACACTTATTATTGGTGCTTGTGTTCTGCTGCATATAAACTTTATTTGTTTGCTATATGTTTCTTCGAGCGCTGCACTGTTTTACATGTAGCAGCCTCTACCTAGGTAGGTGTTAGAGTAGTATTTCTTTTTCGTACATCACGGGACACAGAGCGGCATAGTCATTACTAATGGGTTATATAGTTTACCTTCAGGTGCTGGCACTGGCAACTTCCAAACCGGAAGTACCCTCCCCTATATAAGCCCCTCCCATCCGGGAGCACCTCAGTTTTTTGCCAGTGTCTAAGGTGTTGGCCAAAGAGTAACATGTGTTTTCCTGGGCTTGCGTACAGGTTCTTTTACGGGCCTTAGTAAGCTGTTCCGGATCCCACCAAAAAAGCTTCATAGCTAAACGGTCGGTACCCGGGCCTTGCAGCAGAAGAGCAAGGTTTTGCATGTAATGCCTCTCTTAGGAGGGCTGGACCCTGGGATCCAGAGCTCTGGTCATACCCACGACAAAGATGTTTTCTGTGCAGGGTGCTATACAGGTCCAGGGGAGTGGAATCCTTGGGAACCCGGTCCCTGAAGGTTTAATTACAATGCCTGCCGTGATAGGTGAAATTTGGGCTTCTGTGGACCAAACAGAGTCCTGCGGCGGGGAACAGGTAAGTGGGGGCCCGTAGGAACTTGGTTCTATTGGGGGACCCCCAAGCCTAATTTGTCTTTCTGTCTGTTACCTAACGGTATTCCCGCTAATATCTGTGTATGCCTATAACTACTGGAAAATGTAAAATTTTAATAGTAGTCAAGAAAAAAAAAAAAAAGAGGACCGCGGTACCTGTGTTAAACCACTAGAGGCCGCTGTGGTCCATTTTTCTTGTCATGTGGATCTTTGGTTTTCTCAAGTCAAAAGATCCAGGCAGTTGGTAAGTTTCTCTGTGGGAATCCAGTTCCTCTGCCCTGTTGCTGCGCTCATCCACCGCACAGGCCCTCCGGCAAAAAGGGCCCTGGCTCCTAGTCCCTGCTTGGTTTCAAAAAAGGGCGCCAATGGCGCGCGGGCGCGTGCACGCGCCTCCTATGGGAAAAAAAGGGGCGGGGCGGGTGGATGACGCTCGATGCGCGCCGCGGCGCTTCTGCGCATGTGCAGGCGTCCCAGCATGTATAAAATACACAGTACAAGTGTCAGCTGGATGCAAACAGAGCTAGCAACAAAACGGTGGCACACAGAGGCGGTTGATGCAGGCATCCCCATAGAAAGGCACTTTAGTGGACACCAGCTGGTATATAGCAGCAACTGTGTTAGACTATTACCAGCAAAATTGGTGTATGACGACGGGAATACCTCAGCTTTGTGCTTAAAGGATATGTCGTCCAGACGCTCCGGAAATAAGTCTTCCAGGAAGCCAAAGGGGTCTCCATCGGGCTCTGAGGATATTGGGCATGCTTGTACTGCACCAATCTCCCCTGAAAATTCAGAGGTCAGTAGCCGTAGGAACCCCGCAGGAGTGCCTGGTGCTGCGGCTGTCCCCAGTCCACCTGCTCCTGTATATATATAACAGAGGAGGTTTTATCCTCAACTCTGGGAGGATTGGAAGAGAGATTAACAGCATTGATCGCTGCTTCCCTGTCACAGGGAAAGCGCGTCCGATCTCTGTCTCCTCCTTCAGAGTGCCTGTTAGTGGAGGAACAGCCCCACACAGAGATCGACCTACCTGAAGGGGATCAGGATGAGGTTGATTCAGTTATAGAGGAATCAACAGTGGAAGAACCTTTCTCAGCATCTCAGGCTGAAAGATTATGGGTTCAGTCTCTGACTAACATGGTCCGATCAGCATTTAAAATGCCTCTGGTGGAACCATCAACCACTACGGTTTCCTCGCTGGGGTCGCTGAAAGCTCCCCAGGCTGTCTGTTCCTTCCCAATCCACCCTTTATTGGAAGGGCTTATTTACCAGGATTGGGAGCATCCTGATAAAATATTTACTCCCCCCAAGAGATTTCCAGTGATCTATCCCATGGAGGATAAGTTCATAAAAAATGGAGGGTCCCTACAGTGGACACAGCCATCTCTTGTGTAAATAAATCACTGACATGTCCAGTAGATAATGTTCCAATTGTTCAAAGACCCAATAGATAAAAAATTGGAGTCTTTACTAAAATCTGCTTTCTCTACAGCAAGCATGGTGACACAACCTGCAGTAGCAGCGATTGGAGTCTGCCAAGCAATGAAAGATCAGTTGAAACAAGTCTTAAGGGACTTACCAGATCAGCAGGCGCTTGCCCTAGCTGACCTACCTAGAGCCTTGTGTTGCGGTGGAAGCCATAAAGGATACAATCCAACAGGCATCCCGCTTTACGCTGTCTGTAGACATATGCGTAGGCTTCTATGGCTCAAAAACTGGTCTGCTGAAGCTCCCTGTAAGAAATTGCTGATTAGCTTCCCATTTCATGGAGAACGCTTATCTGGAGAAGATCTGGACAAATATATCCAGAAAACTTCTGCCGGTAAAAGTACACTCTTGCCGGTTAAGAATAAGGGTAGAAGTCCTTCTTTTAAGAGGCCTACTTCTCCAGTCCCTGGCACATCGGCTGTGAAACAGTTCCGACGGCCTCCGTGGTCAAATCCAGGGGGCAGAAATCAGGGACAATCACAGGGTAACAAGAAACCCTGGGTCAAGAGAGGTACAAAACCTCCCCCCAAGTCATGAAGGGTTGCCCCCACTCAATCGGGTGAGGGGAAGACTTCAGTTGTTCACAGAGACCTGGCGGGACACCATCAGAGACAGATGGGTGATCTCCGCAGTAAGTCTGGGATACAGGCTGGAGTTAAAAGACATTCCTCCTGCCCATTTTATAAGGTCAAACGTGCCAAGCGATCCCCAGAAGAGTGGATCCCTCCTTCTGGCACTAGAACAACTATTGCTCCAAGGGTAATCATGAAGGTTCCCTTGGAAGAAAGCGGGTTCGGGTTTTACTCGAACCTTGTCACAGTCCCCAAACCAAATGGGGACGTGAGGCCCATATTAAATATAAAAGGGCTAAACAAGTTCCTACATATCAGGACTTTTTCGGATGGAGTTGATCCGATCGGTGGCCACCGCCCTACAAGGGCAGGAATGGTTAGCCTCGATCGACATAAGGGATGCTTATTTGCATATTCCCATCTGTCTGGCCCACCAGAAATTTCTACGCTTTGCAGTAGAAGGGCACCATTTTCAGTTCAGAGCCTTACCTTTCGGTCTGGCCACAGCACCACGAGTGTTCACAAAAATTCTGGCCCTACGATTGGCCAAACTAGGAACACAAGGTGTAACGATAATGGCATATCTAGACGACTTGTTGCTGATAGACCACTCAGTGAAAAAAACTAGAAGTGGTCGTTCACAAGATAATCAAGTATCTGGAATCTCACGGTTGGCATTATCAACCGAGACAAGTCAGCCCTAAAACCAGTCAAAAGTCTGGAATACTTGGGGGCTAAGACTGGATTCAAATCAGAGAAAGATTTTCTTACCTCCAGAGAAGGTGTCGTCTTTGAAAGATTTGACCCACTTAGTGGGTACAAAAAAGGAAAACCATCCATACGCCTGTGTATGAGGCTGCTGGGGAAAAATAATGGCTTCATTCGAAGCAGTACCCTACGGTCAATTCCAATCAAGGAACTTTCAGAGGGCCATACTGTCAGCCTGGAACAAAAAAGTTCAGGCTTTAGACTTACCAATGTCCCTGTCCCCTTCCGTTCGCAAGAGCCTCCATTGGTGGTTGGTGCCCCAGAATCTGGAAAAAGGGAAACCCTTCAGTCCGGTTTCTTGGAAGGTGGTCACTACAGATGCCAGCCTCATAGGCTGGGGGGCAGTACTGGAGCAATGGTCTCTCCAGGGCAAGTGGTCAGAAGCAGAGAAGGCCCTGCCCACCAATCTCTTAGAGATACGAGCAGCCCGGTATGCCCTAGTAGCATGGACATCCAAACTCCAAGGGTCACCTGTCAGAATTCAATCAGACAATGCCACAGCAGTGGCATATATCAATCACCAGGGTGGCACCAGGAGTCGTGCAGCCCAGAGGGAAGCGAATTGCATCCTGGAATGGGCAGAAAGATATGTCACAGCCATATCCGCGGTTTTCACCCCAGGAGTGGAAAATTGGAGAGCGGACTTTTTAAGTCGCCAGCAATTATGCCCGGCGAATGGTCTCTTCACCCCGAGGTTTTCCAGGCAATATGCCAGCGGTGGGGAACACCGGATGTAGATCTGCTAGCATCCAGATTCAACGCAAAGGTGGACAGATTTGTGTCTCGCACAAAGGATCCCCTAGCTTGCGGTTTGGATGCCCTCGTGTTCCCTTGGGATCAGTTCAAGCTGATATATGCATTCCCACCGCGATTAATACGCAGAATCAGGGTAGAAAAGAAACCAGTGATTCTGGTGGCTCCAGCGTGGCCCCGAAGGGCATGGTATGCGGAGATTGTAAAAATGTCAGTGGGAAGTCCTTGGACCCTCCCACATCGTCCGGACCTGCTTTCGCAAGGACCGATATACTACCCTTCCTTACCAGCCCTAGGTTTGACGGCCTGGCTATTGAAGCCCACATTCTAAAAAAGAGAGGGCTCTCTAATCCTGTGGTATCTACCATGATCAATGCCAGGAAGCCGGTATCCAGGCAGATCTATTAGAGGATCTAGAAGGCGTACATCACGTGGTGTGAGGCCAAGAAATGGCATCCACGTAAGTACGTAATAGGTAGGATTCTGGACTTCCTACAGTGGGCTGTACATAGGAAGCTTGCCTTGAGTACTATCAAGGGTCAGACGGCCTTGTCAATATTTTTTCAAAGGCCCTTGGCTTTGCATTCATTAGTCAAAGCTTTCATACAAGGAGTGATGCGTATTAGCCATCCGGTTAGTATTCCCATATGTCCATGGGACTTAAACCTGGTTCTGTCGGTTCTACAGAAACAACCATTTGAACCATTGCGGCACATTTCCTTGGTTCTTTTCACCAGGAAATTGATTTTCTTAGTAGCCATTTGTTCGGCTAAAAGAGTATCGGAATTAGCCGCCTTGTCCTGTAAGGAGCCATATCTGGTTGTCCATAAGGACAGAGTAGTATTACGTCCTCATCCAGCCTTCTTCCTAAGGTGGTATCGAGGTTCCATTTGAACCAAGATGTGGTTCTTCCTTCCTTTTTCCCCAAACCTAGTTCGGTAGAGGAAAAGTTATTGCATTCTTTGGATGTAGTAAGAGCAGTTAAAGCTTATCTAAAAGCCACTGCTCAGATTCGCAGAACGGATACTTTGTTTGTTCTGCCGGAAGGCCCCAGAAAGGGTCAGGCAGCATCAAAAATCTACTTTAGCCAAGTGGATTCGACAGGTCATAATACAAGCCTATGGCTTGAGAAAGAGACCGCCTCCGTTCAAAGTTAGGGCGCACTCCACAAGAGCAGTTGGAACTTCATGGGCAGTGCATCACCAGGCCTCCCTGGCTCAAGTCTGTAAGGCCACAACATGGTCCTTAGTACACACGTTTACTAGATTCTACCAGGTAGACGTCAGAAGTCAGGAGGATGTCGCCTTTGGGCGCAGTGTGTTGCAGGCCGCAAAAGAGCCTCATGCCTGATGGCGCCCAGCTTATGTATAGTGTATCCCTCCCCTCATTTGGCATTGCTTTGGGACGTCCCATTAGTAATGACTATGCCGCTCTGTGTCCCGTGATGTACGAAAAAGAAAAAGGGATTTTTATAACAGCTTACCTGTAAAATCCTTTTCTTGGAGTACATCACGGGACACAGAGCTCCCACCCCTCTTTTTGGGACACTTATTGCTTTGCTACAAAACTGAGGTGCTCCCGGATGGGAGGGGCTTATATAGGGGAGGGTACTTCCGGTTTGGAAGTTGCCAGTGCCAGCACCTGAAGGTAAACTATATAACCCATTAGTAATGACTATGCCGCTCTGTGTCCCGTGATGTACTCCAAGAAAAGGATTTTACAGGTAAGCTGTTATAAAAATCCCTTTTTTTGGGGGGGTTAATTTAGGCAGGTCAAGCTGAAAGCTAGGCCTTTTTGTTTTGTGTGGGCTGGGAGTGGCTCAGATTAGCAGCTATGACTCAGACAGCATCACTTCACTGTTACCTCCCTCTTGCTTCTGGAGGATTCGAGGAGGGGAAGAGAGGTGGAGCTGCCTGGCGTATGTTAACCACTTAACGACCGCCCACCGCCGATTTACGTCGGCAGAATGGCACGGACAGGCAGAATCACGTAGATCTACGTGACTGCCTTTGTACAGTTGGGGGGTCCATCCGGACCCCCCTTCTGTGCCGTGAGCGGTCGTTACTTCACCGGGAGCGATCCCAGATGAGGGGGCGGCCTTTCGATTCCGGCCCCCCCCTCGCGATCGCTCCCGGCGAATGGAAATGCCTCCTCTGTCTGTTTCAGACAGAGGAAGCAGGAGGAAGTGATGTCATCTCTGGTGCGGTGCTCACATATACCGAGCGCCGTACAAGAGAAGACATCAGGTCAGTGAGCACAACACTACACTGACACCAGGACACATAGGAACACTAATCGCCCCCCCCAGGACCCCCAGACCCCCCCAGATCACCCCCCAGATCACCCCCCAGCCCCCAGTCACAGTGTCACTGATTGCAGTGACCATTTATTTAGTGATCACTGCAATCAGTGACATTTGTGACTGTGAAAGTGTCACTAAAGTTTAGTTTTAGGTCCAGTGTAGCCCCCTAACCCCCCCTAATAAAGGTTTAACCCCCTGATCACCCCCCAGATAACCCTTTCACCCCCTATCACCGCTGTCGCTATGCGATCATTTTTCTGATGGCTGTCTTAGCATCAGTGATGGCGATCGGTAGCCAGTAATTTTTTTTAGGTTCGCCGCAGGTTTTTATAGCGTCGGGTACCCCAATATATTATCTAATAAAGGTTCAACCCCCTTGATCGCCCCCCAGGTAACCCTTTCACCCCATATCACCGCTGTCGCTAATCGATCGTTTTTCTGATGCTGTCTTAGCATCAGTGATGGCGATCGGTAGCCAGTAATTTTTTTTAGGTTCGCCGCAGGTTTTTATAGCGTCAGGTACCCCAATATATTATCTAATAAAGGTTAAACCCCCTTGATCGCCCCCCAGGTAACCCTTTCACCCCCTATCACCGCTGTCGCTATGCGATCATTTTTCTGATGGCTGTCTTAGCATCAGTGATGGCGATCGGTAGCCAGTAATTTTTTTTAGGTTCGCCGCAGGTTTTTATAGCGTCGGGTACCCCAATATATTATCTAATAAAGGTTTAACCCCCTTGATCGCCCCCCAGGTAACCCTTTCACCCCCTATCACCGCTGTCGCTAATCGATCGTTTTTCTGATGCTGTCTTAGCATCAGTGATGGCGATCGGTAGCCAGTAATTTTTTTTAGGTTCGCCGCAGGTTTTTATAGCGTCAGGTACCCCAATATATTATCTAATAAAGGTTAAACCCCCTTGATCGCCCCCCAGGTAACCCTTTCACCCCCTATCACCGCTGTCGCTATGCGATCATTTTTCTGATGGCTGTCTTAGCATCAGTGATGGCGATCGGTAGCCAGTAATTTTTTTTAGGTTCGCCGCAGGTTTTTATAGCGTCGGGTACCCCAATATATTATCTAATAAAGGTTTAACCCCCTTGATCGCCCCCCAGGTAACCCTTTCACCCCCTATCACCACTGTCACTAAGCGATCGTTTTTCTGATCGCTGTCTTCGTGTCGGTGATGCCAATCGGTAGCCAGTCATTTTTTTTAGGTTTGCCGCAGGTTTTTATAGCGTCAGGTACCCCCAAATATGATCTAATAAAGGTTTTAACCCCCTAATTGCCCCTAGTTAACCCTTTCACCAGTAATCACCATATAAGTGTTACGGGTGACGCTGGTTAGTTAGTTTGCTTTTTATAGTGTCAGGGCACCCGCCGTATATAACCCAATAAAGGTTTAACCCCCTGATCGCCCGGTGGGTGATATCAATTAGGTTTTAGCGTCAGAGAGGGTCTGCGTCACACCCCAGGCAGCGTCAGGTTAGTGCCAGTAACGCTAACACCCACGCGTAAAGCATACACCCCCCTTAGTGGTATAGTATCTGAACAGATCAATATCTGATCTGATCAGATCTATACCAGCGGTTTAGGGTTCCCAAAAACGCAGTGTTAGCGGGATCAGCCCAGATACCTGCTGGCACCTGCGTTTTGCCCCTCCGTCCAGCCCAGGCCACCCAAGTGCAGTATCGATCGATCACTGTCACTTCCAAAACACAACACACATAACTGCAGCGTTCGCAGAGACAGGCCTGATCCCTGCGACTCCAGTGCTGTAGGAGGTGATTTCACCACCACAGTTAAAAAAAAAAAAGCATATATGCCGAAGCATGGGGGCAGCAGGGCGGAGGAGCAATTTTGCTCCTAATGCCGCATACATACGGTCGAAATTCCGACGGAGGCTTGCCCGTGGAAACGTTTGACCATGTGTGTGCGGCATAACTTTTTTGCGGGAGGATGCCCCCATGCTTCGGCATATATAAATGGTGCATGTATGCCCATCATTAGAAGTGGGTGGATGAAGGGCGGTATTCTAATGGTGGGCATACCCACCGATCAATCTCTTTTTTCGTTCAGCCAACAGGCTGCATGAAAAAAAAAGATTACAATACATGTCCAACAAGGACCAGCAACGTACTGGTATGTTGCTGGACTTTGAATGGTTATACCAGATTGATGCCTGCGGGTTTAGGCATCATCTTGGTATCATTCTTTTCAGCCAGCGGCCGGCTTTCATGTAAAAGCAATCACAGCGGCTAATTAGCCTCTGGACTGCTTTTACAAGCAGTGGGAGGGAATGTCCCCCCCCCGGATATAAAAAGCGCCATTGGGAAATTGGGAAAGCATTTTATCACACCGATCTTGGTGTGGTCAGATGCTTTGAGGGCAGAGGAAAGATCTAGGGTCTAGAAGACCCCAGTTTTTTCAAAAAAAGAGTACCTGTCACTACCTATTGCTATCATAGGGGATATTTACATTCCCTGAGATAACAATAAAAATTATAAAAAAAAAAATATATGTAAGGAACAATTTAAAAATAAAATAAAAAAGCAAAATTAATAATAAAAAAAAAAAAAAAAAAAAAAAAGCACCCCTGTCCTGCCCTGCTCTTGCCCAATGGCGAACGCAAGCGTCGGTCTGGCGTCATATGTAAACAGCAATTGCACCATGCATGTGAGGTATCACCGCGAAGGTCAGATCGAGGGCAGTCATTTTAGCAGTAGACCTCCTCTGTAAATCTAACGTGGTAATCTGTAAAGGCTTTTAAAGGCTTTTAAAAATGTATGTAGTTTGTCGCCAATGCGCGTTTGTGCGAAATTTTAAAGCATGTCGTGTTTGGTATCTATGTACTCGGCCTAAGATCATCTTTATTATTTCATCAAACATTTGGGCAATATAGTGTGTTTTAGTGCATTAAAATTAAAAAAAGTGTATTTTTTCCCCAAAAAATGCGTTTGAAAAATCGCTGCGCAAATACTGTGTAGAAAAAAAAAATGCAACACCCACCATTTTAATCTGTAGGGCCTTTGCTTTAAAAATATATATAATGTTTGGGGGTTCAACATAATTTTCTTGCAAAAAAAAAATATGTTTTCATGTAAACAAAAAGTGTCAAAAAGGGCTTTGTCTTCAAGTGGTTAGAAGAGTGGATGTAAGCTTCCTAATGTTGTGTATAAAATGCCAGAACAGTTCAAAACCCCCCCAAATGACCCCATTTTGGAAAGTAGACACCCCAAGCTATATACTGAGAGGCATGTCGAGTCCATGGAATATTTTATATGTTGACACAAGTTGCGGAAAAAAGACAATTTTTTTTTTTTAATTTTTTTTTTGCACAAAGTTGTCACTAAATGATATATTGCTCAAACATGCCATGGGCATATGTGGAATTACACCCCAAAATAAATTCTGTTGCTTCTCCTGAGTACGGGGATACCACATGTGTGAGACTTTTTGGGAGCCTAGCCGCGTACGGGACCCCAAAAACAAAGCACCGCCTTCAGGCTTTCTAAGGGTGTAAATTTTTGATTTTACTTCTCACTGCCTATCACAGTTTCGGAGGCCATGGAATGCCCAGATGGCACAAAACCCCCCCAAATGACCCCATTTTGGAAAGTAGACACCCCAAGCTATTTGCTGAGAGGTATTGTGAGTATTTTGCAGATCTCGCTTTTTGTCACAAAGTTTTGAAAATTGAAAAAAAAAAAAAAAAAAAAAAAAATTTTCTTTCTTCATTTTCAAAAACAAATGAGAGCTGTAAAATACTCACCATGCCTCCTCAGCAAATAGCTTGGGGTGTCTACTTTCCAAAATGGGGTCATTTGGGGGGGTTTTGTGCTATTTTGGCATTTTATGGCCTTAGAAACTGTGATAGGTAGTGAGGAGTGAAATCAAAAATTTGTGCCTAGAAATCCTGAAGGCGGTGCTTGGTTTTCGGGGTCCCGTACGCGGCTAGGCTCCTAAAAAGTCCCACACATGTGGTATCCCCGTACTCAGGAGAAGCAGCAAAATGTATTTTGGGGTGCAATTCCACATATAACCATGGCATGTGTGAGCAATATATCATTTAGTGACAACTTTTTGTAATTTTTATTTTATTTTTATTTTTTGTCATTATTCAATCACTTGGGACAAAAAAAAAAATATTCAACGGGCTCAACAGGCCTCTCAGCAATTTCCTTGGGGTGTCTACTTTCTAAAATGGGGTCATTTGGGGGGGGGTTTGTGCTATTTTGGCATTTTATGGCCTTCGAAACTGTGATAGGTAGTGAGGAATGAAATCAAAAATTTAAGCCCTTAGAAATCCTGAAGGCGGTGCTTGGTTTCCGGGGTCCCGTACGTGGCCAGGCTCCTAAAAAGTCCCACACATGTGGTATCCCCGTACTCAGGAGAAGCAGCAAAATGTATTTTGGGGTGCAATTCCACATATAACCATGGCATGTGTGAGCAATATATCATTTAGTGACAACTTTTTGTAATTTTTTTTTTTTTTTTTTGTCATTATTCAATCACTTGGGACAAAAAAAAAAAATATTCAATGGGCTCAACATGCCTCTCAGCAATTTCCTTGGGGTGTCTACTTTCCAAAATGGGGTCATTTGGGGGGGTTTTGTACTGCCCTGCCATTTTAGCACCTCAAGAAATGAGATAGGCAGTCATAAATTTAAAGCTGTGTAAATTTCAGAAAATGTACCCTAGTTTGTAAACGCTATAACTTTTGCGCAAACCAATAAATATACGTTTATTGACATTTTTTTTACTAAAGACATGTGGCTGAATACATTTTGGCCTAAATGTCTGACTAAAATTGAGTTTATTCGATTTTTCTTATAACAAAAAGTAGAAAATATCATTTTTTTTCAAAATTTTCGGTCTTTTTCCGTTTATATCGCAAAAAATAAAAATCGCAGAGGCAATCAAATACCATTAAAAGAAAGCTCTATTTGTGGGAAGAAAAGGACGCAAATTTCATTTGGGTACAACATTGCATGTCCGCACAATTTACAGTTAAAGCAGCGCAGTGCCGAATCCCAAAAACAGGCCTGGTCCTAATGGCCCGAAATGGTCCGGGGCTTAAGTGGTTAAGGAGCCCTGACCAATTCCCAACTTGGATAGGCAGGAGGCAGGCCTCCTTGAAATACCCAGAGTCAGGCCAGCTGGGGTGGAGTTGTCGGGTGGAAGAACTCAGGATAGAGTACTAGGCTGTCGGGGCCTTGGAGGGAGCTCCCCAGTCTGGGGGGGGGGGTGATCTTGGGCCTGGGACTCGGGTGCAGGAGGAGTCAGAGAGAGGACAGCAGGAGCTAGTACTGCCGGGCAAGTCTTCAGGAGGGAACCACCGGTTGCAACCAGGAGGGCTGATGAGTGACATGGGCAGTCGGGAGGACTGGAGAGGCATGCCAGAGAGCACTGAGAGGAAACAGTCAGAGCTTGGTGTGGAGCCAGTAGAAAGGACTGAAATGTCATGGGCAATGAAGTCAGGCAGATGCAGCCAGGAGGGCTGACAGGGCATGAAGAGGACTGACTGGGAGCAGTAGTCCATCAGGAGGACAGCTAGCACTAACAAGACTTTCCATGTTTTCTGCTACGCTATAGGGGCCCACAGTCCCTGCCTGCAAAGGGCAAGTTACTTAGGCCTGGCTGAGCCAGTGTCAGGCCTAGCTACCATGTGCTAGCTGTTCCTGGAATCACTAAATAGGAAGCGACATTCAGGAGGAATAAAGCAAATCACTAGATAGGAAGTGAAGAGTTGTGCTGGAGGACTCTGGAGAACTGTACAAAGAGTGTACATAGTTGTCCTTAGCAACTTTTCTATTATTCCAGCGGGCATCCCATAATTCCCATCCCCATCTAAGTTAAATTTCCCCAATAAAACAACAAAAAAAACCAAAGTTAGCAGACTGTATTGGCGTGTCTGGGAATTGAATGCCAGGCCGGGCAGGGTGACAGGTGGGCCACATCACTTAGCAGCCCCTATACCCACCTTGTTCAGTCAAAAAAAGACCTTGTATTCACGAGGTGTACAAGTATATACAAGGTTTTCTATTAATGACAGCAGTGCCAAGTAACCTACTGTAGTCAACGTGCAAAGGTGCAGCCGCTCACACAGGACTTGAAAGATCACGGCTTTCACTGTAGTGGCACTGACTACTACAGTGATTGTCAGCATCCACAGTGGACCATCAGGTTTGAGTAATGCATACTTACACTCACGGCTGCTGTTAAAAACGATGGTGTCCCAAGCAGCCAACCTGACAGCCCCCCCTCTAAATATACACAGTTTACTATGCTTAAGCTATGAATGAACACAGTGAGTGATAGGTAGAGCGCATTTATTGTGTTCATTCAGGAAAGGAAGGAACTGGTAAATGTGACATATTTTTGACCCTTTCCCCACTGTCCATCCTGAAGAATCCTATTGCTTCTGGTGGAAAGCAGAGGAGGGAAGCTGGCAGCACTGTGGGGGTAGGGGGGCCTGGGCAGCAGGGGGAACCATATGGTGCACATGGGGGTTGATTGGTGCGGTGGTGAGGAGGCAATTACTGGAACTGATCCTCTGTATGGCTCTATCTGCATAAAACAAGAAATTGGTCGCACACTGGAACTCCAACTTATCTTGATGTCATCTTTGTTGTCAAAAGGATCAGACAGATACAGGCAATGGTAGACGCATTTCACAATACGCAAACGTACGTAAACATGACAGTTCTCAAGGCGATTTTTTGATAGCATTCATATGTCTGAAGCCTCGCTCACAGCAGCACATGTCAGGGCTCAGTGTTAACAACAGATCCGCCTTTAGAGCAGGCCAGGGTCCCCATATATCCCCCTTTAGAGCAGGGTCCCTAAAAGATCCCCCTTTAGAGCAGGCCAGTGTCACCATAGATCCTTCTTTAGAGCAGGGTCCCCATAGATCCCCCTTTAGAGCAGGGTCCCCAAAGATCCCCCTTTAGAGCAGGGTCCCCAAAGATCCCCCTTTTGAGCAGGGTCCCCAAAGATCCCCCTTTAGAGCAGGCCAGGGTCCCAATAGATCCTTCTTTAGAGCAGGGTCCCCAAAGATCCCCTTTAGAGCAGGGTCCCCATAGATCCCCTTTAGAGCTGGGTCCCCATGGATCCACCTTTAGAGCAGAGCTGGGTCCCCATGGATCCACCTTTAGAGCAGGCCAGGGTCCCCAAAGATCCCCCTTTAGAGCAGGGTCCCCAAAGATCCCCCTTTAGAGCAGGGTCCCCAAAGATCCCCCTTTAGAGCAGGGTCCCCAAAGATCCCCCTTTAGAGCAGGCCAGGGTCCCCATAGATCCCCCTTTAGAGCAGGATCCCCATGGATCCCCCTTTAGAGCAGGCCAGTGTCCCCATAGATCCTTCATTAGAGCAGGGTCCCCAAAGATCCCCCTTTAGAGCAGGGTCCCCAAAGATCCCCCTTTAGAGCAGGGTCCCCAAAGATCCCCCTTTAGAGCAGGGTCCCCATGGATCCCCCTTTAGAGCAGGCCAGGGTCCCCATAGATACCCCTTTAGAGCAGGCCAGGGCCCCTATAAATCCCCCTTTGGAGCAGGCCAGGGTCCCCCTTTGGAGCATGGTTTCGTCCAATTTTCGGATCGTGTGTACGGGCCATTAGGCTGGGTTCACACTGCTGCGCTGTGAATTTGTTTCGTTTTTTGTCCTGTGTGAGGTGCGAATTTACCGCAAATTTCAGGAGTTGGACATAGCTGCGATTGATGTTCTAGCCAGTGGAATCATAATGTAAAAAAAAAAAAGGTGTTAACTTCCTGGTTTTTGTGGAGAGTAGTGTGATGGAATTCGCACATATGTGAACCATCAATGCGATACCAGAACGATTTACATTGATGTCTATGGAGACTAAATTCGCAACGCTGTAAACTCACACAAGACCCTTTTTTTTTTATCGCATTCGTAGAGGAATCGCAACGCATGTATGTGAACGAACGTCATTGAAAACAATGACTTTATGGATGACATATGAATTTAAAATGTTTTTGACGCATCACATTCGTTATGAACTTGCATTATTGTGAACTGGGCCTAGTGTATGTCTGTAATTTTTCAATGTCCTTTAACCACTTTAACTTCCGGAACATTTTACCCCCTTCATGACCGAAGCATTTTTTCCTATTCGGCACTGGGCTACTTTAACTGGCAATTGCGCAGTCATGCAATGCTGTACGCGAATTGCATTTTTATAATTTTTTCACACAAATAGAGCTTTCTTTTGGTGGTATTTGATTACCTTTGGGTTCTTTATTTTTTGCAATATACCGGTAAATGAAAAACGGCCAAAAATTGAGAAAAAACAAACCAAAAATATTTTTTACTTTCTGCTATAGAAAATATTTAATAAAAAATTAAAAAAAATCAAATTTCTGCATGAATTTTTTTTTTTTTAAATTCTATATTTTATTTTAAGCAATTTTCTACAAACAAACAGACAGACATATACATATAACATATCGCAGATCAATTCTATTATAAATAAATATACAAATCCTTTTGAAGTCAGAATTCTTCTTTTATAAATCTAATGACGATATAGACTTTGACCTCTGGCGTCCTAGCTGTTTATCCAAAAAGTAAACAGAGATAAAAAAAATAAAAAAAGGGAAAAGGGGGATTAAATAAAAAAAAAAAAAAAAAAAAAGGTAGAGGGGGAGGAGGAAGAAAATAAATAAATCTCTTTTTTTTTTTAAATATAAATGAAAAACGGCCAAAAATGTAGAAAAAACAAACAAACAATATTTTTTACTTTCTGCTATAAAACATATTTAATAAAAAATGTAAAAAATCTAATTTCTGCATGAATTTAAGCCAAAATGTTTTCTGCTATATGTCTTTGGTAAGAACAAATTTCAATAAGTCTATATTCATTGGTTTGTGTGAAAGTTATAGCGTCTGGTATAGATGCAAGCCGAATCCAATAAGCACATATGTAAACCCAACCTACCCAAACCCCTTGCCTATCTCTGAATGGTTAAAGCACAGGTTCTCTTTGATGGTATTATTAGGGTGCTGAAAATATATTTGTGATCAAATCTACTTGCAGTACTACAATATGATAACCTTTCTGTAGAGCTGGTCTCTGAATTGGTGTTCTGTTCTCCAGAAATAAATAGAACCATCTTCAAATGGAATACAATGGAAGATACTTTATTTTATACATCCTGAGCAAACTGTTATTTCAAGGTTCCCTTTGCCGAATATAATAGTTTCATCAATAAAAAAAATCTGAATATTATTCTACCAGCACAATGCTGGTTTATCTTTTCCCTTGACATACCTGATCCATTCATCTGCCTATCCATTCATTACCTTTTCTGCCAGTAGATGGCAGTAGATTTCCACCCTCTAAATTCCCATTGTTTTACCATAAACAAACAAATAGGGAATGTGTATAAGATAAGATTGGGGGTGTATGGCTATTTTCTGGGGTGTCTGAGTTGTTTTGACCTCAACGCTAGCAGAATTTGTAGCAAAATCAGACAGCTGAAAATGATTTGATTTTGCTGAACCTTTTTTATTATTATTATTATTATTATTCCTATCTGGGTATAAAAATACTTCTGCTGCTTCTCTTTCAGATCATCTGGAAAATGCTGATGCAGTATGAGATAGCTCGTTGGAATGGGAATAAAAGCAGATAAAGCAGTCTGGTGTTTCATTGTCAAAGCATATTGCGAATAGTGAGAATATGGTCACATTAGGGCATTTGTGTATATTCTATGATCATTGTACTAATTATATATATTATTATACACCTGGTATGGATTAATGAGTTAGGGCAGGGGTGTATTTAATGGGAAACTATAGTGAATTAAGAGTAAGCACATATTTTTGTTAATTATTGTGTATTGTAAAAGCTCGTGCACAACACGTGCATAACCGCAATAGGACACCAAGCAACCCACCAAGGGTTCAATGTGCTGCAGTGCCATTCATTTTGAATGGCACCCCAACGATTCTCCAATGTGCAACTGTGTTACAGTGCACCACTATGCACAATTTACGCTGCGATGCACTACATAAAAATGGAGCAGGAACATATCTTACTGTGTTGAGAACTCAGTCAAAATGCAGGACATTTGGTAGCATGCATTACCACCAAGGCTACTGAAATCATGGGGCCCCATACAGCCTACCTGACAGGACCCCCCCCCCAGGCCCAAAGTGACTGAGGACAAAGATTTATCAGTCCCTTAACCAGTTAAGGACCAGTCGCTGCAGTTATACTGTGGCAGGTTGGCTCCCCTGGGCAAATCACCGTAACTGTACGTCGGCCACTGTAAGAGCCCGCGGCACTATGACTAGAGTGACCATGTGTCCCGGATTGCCTGGGACAGTCCCGCATTTTGCAGGTCTGTCCAGGGCACATTCATTCCAGGACATCAGTGTCCCGGAATGAAACTGACACAGCCACCCCCCAGGCCAATCTGATGCCCCCCAAAACAGCCGCCACATCACCGCTTTACTCACTGACAGTACTTGTCTTGACCGGGAAAGCCTGGAGGAGCACAATCCCGCCCCCTGCTTGTGATTGGAGAAATCATAAATCCCACCTCTTGTGTCCAATCACTGTGCTGTGATTCGTTACAGCACAAGCTGATTTTTGGCAAGGGAGGGTGTCCCTGAATGGTAGTTTGGAAATGTGGTCACCCTAACTACGACAGAGCCGATGCGCATTCCCAGTGGGCCGCAATGTCCCCCGGGCACCTGCGATCGCTCCTGAGAGAGACAGGACGGAGATCTGTCAATGTGAACAGACAGATCTCCGTTCTGTCAGGAGAAAGGAGACAGATCTGCTGTTCATACTGATTATGAACACCGATCTCTCTCTTCCCCTAGTCAGTCCCATCCCCCCACAGTTAGAAACAATCCCTAGGACACACATTTAACCCTCTTCGCTCCCCAGTGTTAACCCCTTCCCTGACAGTGACATTTATACAGTAATCAGTGGTTATTTTTAGCTCTGATCGCTGTATAATTGTGAAAGGTCCCAAAAAATTGTCAAAAGTGTCCTATCTGTCCGCCGCAATGTTGCAGTCCTGCTAAAAATTGCAGATCACCGCCATTACTAGTAAAAAAAAAAAAGAATAATAAAAATGCCATAAATATATCCCCTATTTTGTAGATGCTATAACTTTTGCGCAAACCAATCAATATACGCTTATTGCAATTTTTTTTCAACCAAAAATATGTAGAAGAATACGTATCAGTCTAAACTGAGGAAGAAATTTGTTTTTTTTTTTTGTTTGTTTTTGGGGGGATATTTATTATAGCAAAAAGTAAAGGGGGTACACAGGGGGGCCTCGGACAGCAGATAGAAGGGGCGTATGTGCTAGAATCAATTCTCTTGCAGTGCAGCTGGGGGGAGGGGGGGAGATGAGGAGACGCTGCCAGCGCTGCAGGGGGAGGCAGATGAGGATCGGTTTCTTAATAAGGGGCCCGGGCCCCCCTTGTTTTAACTGCTGGGGCATGGGCCCAGTAGGGGAGGGCTGGTTGTACTGTTTTATCAAGCGGCCCTGATTACCACAATGCAAGCAGGTGTAAGTGATCACTAAAGCCCAATTCCACCTACAATTAAACCTATCTAACCTCTTTTTCTCCTGCTCCCAGAACGTGGTGCTGTTTTTTTTATGCCCATCTACTTGTGGGAAGGGCTTGCTTGCCCTGCACGTGAGGGGTACCTTTTTTGTGTACGCGCTCACTCAGGACAGGAACGACCAAAATCATGTGATTTCATTACAACATTAAGGCAGAACCCCGGATGAGAAGCAAGCCCTACACCTTGGGCAGCAATGAAGCAACATACAGTTTTGTAACACACTCTGTCCTTTATCGCTGCACACCTTGTCTTCTGAATGTCACATTTAGAGGGGGACACCACTGAGCCCATCTCCTGCTCCACCAGTCCAGCTTCCCTCTGCCACCGAACTCCCAATGACAGAGTGGGGTCCGGTCGTGCAATAACGGCGGACCTCATGCATGCACTTGATTAACCTCTTCAGCTCTCCCATACCATGTGGCTAGGTCTGTGGGGTCTCTGTACCACCAGTTCAGTCCTGATTGCTTTAGGGGTACCGACCTCTAGGGAGAGAGAGCCAGAGCACTGACCTGGTCGCTAGGGGAGGACCTGTCACCATAGGTGTGTGCAGCTTATTGCATTAGGTTGGGCACTTCAAAGCTCAAACACACGGTACCGATCATCAGTGTTAATTTCGTGGAAGAAAACATTTTTATCAAAAATTTTGTCAGCTGCCTTTTTCCACTGACGAAAACTATAATGAACATCAATTTCGTTTTCGCTAACGAATGAAAACGAAACGTGCTTAGCAGTTAGCACTGTGCAGTATTACAGGCCTCCTCAAAAAGAATGTCCAGAGCAGCACTCTGCATTACAAGCCTCCCGACTCACGACCATCCAGAGCAGAGCACTGTGAGTGTGTACATTACAGGCCTCCCCTCAGACCACCGCCCAGAGCACTGTGCAGCATTACAGGCCTCCTCTTACCACCATCATCCAGAGCACTGTGCATTACAGGCCTCCCCTCAGACCACCATCCAACACTGTGCAGCATTACAGGCAGTGGCGGCTGGTGCTCAAAATTTTTGGGGGGGCGCAAACAAATTGAAAAAAAAAAAAAAATCAATTGCCACCACTGTACGCATTAAACGCAGCCACTGTGCCCAAACGCCACCAGTTTGCCCCCTCAAATACAGCCAGTTTGTTTCCATATACAGCCAGTTTGTCCCCATATACAGCCAGTGTGCCCCCATATACAGCCAGTTTGTCCCCATATATATATATATAGCCAGTAGACATGTGCACACTGAAATATTTCGTTTCGGAATTTCGTTTTCGTCCAAAAAATAAATTTATTTAGTTACTCCCGAAATTCGTTTTTATTTATTTCCTTTTTCGTTAAAAATTGCATTCGTCCGAAAATCTGAATTAATTAAGGTCGAATCTGTCATTGAAGGCTTATGGTGTCTGTCGAATGTTCAAAGAAGATTCGACGGAGCAGCGAAACTGTATGACTCTGCAATCATACATTTCCGGTCGAATGTTCCGCCCACAAGCAGTGATCTTTTCTCTCTATGTCGAATCTTTTCTCTCTATAATGTCAAATCTTTTCTCTCTATAATGTCAAATCTTTTCTCTATAATGTCGAATCTTTTCTCTCTATAATGTCAAATCTTTTCTCTCCTATGTCGAATCTTTTCTCTCCTATGTCGAATCTTTCCTCTCCTATGTCGAATCTTTCCTCTCCTATGTCGAATCTTTCCTCTCCTATGTCTAATCTTTCCTCTCCTATGTCGAATCTTTTCTCTCTATAATGTCGAATCTTTTCTCTCCTATGTCGAATCTTTCCTCTCCTATGTCGAATCTTTCCTCTCCTATGTCGAATCTTTCCTCTCCTATGTCGAATCTTTCCTCTCCTATGTCGAATCTTTCCTCTCCTATGTCGAATCTTTCCTCTCCTATGTCGAATCTTTTCTCTCTATAATGTCGAATCTTTTCTCTCCTATGTAGAATAATCTTGGACTAATAGAGTTAAGGTTAGGCACATTCGACCACAGATTCGATAGACACAGATTGTTATTGTCAGCGTCACGTCGAATCTCCTATCTATATCGAACTGTTGTAGCAACGAAAACGAAAATAAAGCATTTGTTTATGTCGGATCTTTCGGTTTTCGGATACTGTGCTTTAGTTTTCGTTTGTTAAAACGATAACGAAAATAGCTGAAATTCGGACGAAAATGCATTCGGACGAAAACGAATGCACATGTCTAATAGCCAGTGTGCCCCCATATACAGCCAGTTTGTCCCCATATATATAGCCAGTGTGCCCCCATATACAACCAGTGTGTCCCCATATACAGCCAGTTCCCCCCAAATGCAGCCAGTTTGTCCCCCATATACAGCCAGTTTGTCCCCATATATATAGCCAGTGTGCCCCCATATACAGCCAGTTTGTCCCCATATATATAGCCAGTGTGCCCCCATATACAGCCAGTCCCATATATATAGCCAGTGTGCCCCCATATACAGCCAGTTTGTCCCCATATATATAGCCAGTGTGCCCCCATATACAGCCAGTGTGCCCCATATACAACCAGTGTGCCCCCATATACAGCCAGTTCCCCCCAAATGCAGCCAGTTTGTCCCCCATATACAGCCAGTTCCCCCCAAATGCAGCCAGTTTGTCCCCCATATACAGCCAGTTCCCCCCAAATGCAGCCAGTTTGTCCCCCATATACAGCCAGTTCCCCCCAAATGCAGCCTGTTCCCCCCAGCCCTGCACTTACCTTCCTCGGTCCGCGCCGTCCTCGATGTGTTCTCCCGCCCTCGATGTCTCTTCAGCCAATCAGGTTACCGGTAACCAGATCCGGTGAACCTGATTGGCTGAAACCTCCACAGTCTTCTCCAAGGAACGCACCCCCGTGCGTACCTGGGAGGAGTTTTTGGAAGCCGATTACAGCCTGAGAGCTGTATTCGGAAAGCCTATCAGAGCCGCTGGCTCTGATAGACACTTCCAGAACACACCCACCGCCGGCCGGCGCTCACCAGGAGGCCGGCCATATGAATAGTGGGCAGCGCGGCAGCGGTGACAATACACAGATTCATGCAATGCATGAATCTGTGTATTGTCTTTAAGTGGCGGTGCGGGAGCGAGAGGGGGCGGCGCTCCGGCGCCCTCTATGGACGCACCACCACTGATTACAGGCCTCTCAGACCACCATCCAGAGCACTGTGCAGCATTACAGGCCTCCTCTTACCACCATCATCCAGAGCACTGTGCATTACAGGCCTCCCCTCAGACCACCATCCAACACTGTGCAGCATACAGGCCTCTCAGACCACCATCCAGAGCACTGTGCAGCATTACAGGCCTCCTAAGACCATCGTTTATTACAGGACTCTCATACCCTCATACTCTCTAGGGAAACTCTAGTGAATTAATTATTTTAGTTAATTATTATGTGTACTGTAAAAGCTTGCTTACAACATTGCATTGCAGTAACACGTGCATAACCGCAATAGCGCACTGAGCAACCCACCAAGGGTTCAATGTGCTGCAGTGCCATTAATTTTGAATGGCACCCCAACGATTCTCCAATGTGCAACTGTGTTACAGTGCACCACTATGCACAATATACGCTGCGTTGCGTTACATAAAAATGGAGCAGGAACATCTCTTACTGTGTGGGGTGGAGGAAATTGACTGGCCTGCACAGAGTCCTGACCTCAACCGGATAGAACACATTTGGGATGAATTAGAATGGAGACTGCGAGCCAGACCTTCTCGTCCAACATCATTGCCTGACCTCACAAATGCGCTTCTGGAAGAATGGTCAAACATTCCCATATATACACTCCTAAACCTTGTGGACAGCCTTCCCAGAAGAGTTGAAGCTGTTATAGCTGCAAAGGGTGGGCCAACTCAATATTGAACCCTACGGACTAAGACTGGGATGCCATTAAAGTTCATGTGCGTGTAAAGGCAGGTGTCACAAAACTTTTGACAACATAGTGTATATCTGAAGCCCTGTACACACGATTGGATTTCCTATGATTTTTAAACCGATGGATTTTTCCATCGGAAAACCGATGAAGCTGACTTCCATCAGTCTTGCCTACACACCATCAGTCAAAAAACCAACCGTTCTAAACGCGGTGACGTAAAACACTCCGATGAGCCGAGAAAAATTAAGTTCAATGCTTCTGAGCATGCGTCGACTTGATTCTGAGCATGCGTGGGTTTTTTATCCGATGGAGTTCCTCACAGACGATAGTAATTTGCTATCGGTTTTTTAACCATCGGATAAATTTAAAACATGTTCTATTTTTAAACATCAATGGAAAAAAGACAGATGGGGCCCATACACGATCGGTTTGTCCGATGAAAAAAGTCCATCGGACTGTTTTCATCGGTAAAACCGATCGTATGTACACGGCTTGACAGTACTCAGGCTTTGCATATACCTACACTTGTTCCAGGTAAGGGACCCAAACTTTTCTGAACCCAGTTGGGGTTGGTGTACTAGCCAACTAATATCTTCAGAAAAGGATTGGCAATAGCAACCCCAATGTATTTCTCAGCAAGGTAATTTTAATATAGAAGCTTATGGAAAAGCCCCGGTGACATCCTACAATTTTTTTTAACACAATTTTAATCTCAGAATTCTGACTTTGAAATTTAGAATCGTATGTAAACAATTTAGGATGGCCCCAGGGCTCTTCCATAGAGATAAAATCCTCACCCACATAGAATTAGCCCGGCCATTGACCAGTCGAAAACCAAATGTTCTGTTTATTAAAAAACGAAAATGGCGCATATGGATTGTGCAATCATTTGTTTCTAAAAAATGTCAGCATGTTGGATCAGGTACTTTCGATTGCGGCACGAAAATCACATGTCGCAGCTGGCACACTAATGATGTGAGCCAAAACGACCTGACGATCAACAAGAATTTTCGTTTGATTTTCGATTTGCATTGTATTTTCCAAAAAATCATGAATTTTTTTCATTTTATCTAGGGTCAAAACTTGAAAATCTGAATCTATAGAATTGCTATACTTTCTGAAAACTGAAATAAGAAAGCCTGCAATGAGAAAGTCTAATATACTGTAGGTGTGAGTGGATAGGGTTGGTAAGGAGTGAGTAGGGTTGGTGTCAGCAGGATAAGAATACAATGATACCTCGGTTTGCAAGTAACGTGGCATACGAGCGTTTCGGCCAGACGAGCTATTTAAAAAAAATCCTGACTTGATTTGCGAGCGATGTCTCGCAAGATGAGCAGAAGTCAAGCCGCTGGTGTATATATTACCGCATGTGCCCAGAGGTCTGGAGAACTTGGAGACAGGGTTCGACAAACCCCGGGCGCCAGGTCGCCATTGCGACTAGAATTAGCGACCTGGCGCCTGGGCGGCACAGCTGGGGTATACTGTGTCTCTGTGCACCCCCCCCCCACCACGCCGCACGATCGCGTCGGGCTACACCGGCCGGTAATTGAGGACACGGCTTTGCGGCCTTCTGCAGGCCTATGCTTCCTTCTGTGATCTGGCGCCATCTTGTGGTGGCCGTTGGTATGACAAGACAACCAGCAATGCTAATGGAGCTTCCCCTGTCTGTTTTCACTGCCATCTCCTTCCCTCTAATTATAACCCCCAAACATTATATATATTTTTTATTCTAACACCCTAGAGAATAAAATGGCGGTCGTTGCAATACTTTCTGTCACACCGTATTTGCGTAGCGGTCTTACAAGCGCACTTTTTTGGGAAAAAATACACTTTTTTTTTATAAAAAAATAGGACAACAGTAAAGTTAGCCCAATTTGTTTTTATATTGTGAAAGATAATGTTACGCCGAGTAAATTGATACCCAACATGTCACGCTTCAAAATTGCATCCGCTCGTGGAATGGCGACAAACTTCTACCCTTTAAAATCTCCATAGGCAACGTTTAAAAAATTCTACAGGTTGCAGGTTGCATGTTTTGAGTTATAGGAGGTATAGGGCTAGAATTATAGAGCTAGAATTATTGCTCTCGCTCTACCAATCGCGGCGATACCTCACATGTGTGGTTTGAACACTACTTTCATATGCGGGCGCTACTCACGTATGCGTTCGCTTCTGCGCGCGAGCTCGTCAGGACGGGGCACGTTCCTGGCTCCTAACTTTTTTAGCTGGCTCCTAGATTCCAAGCAAATATGTTAAGCCCTGCTCGAGACACTCCCAGCTGGGTGTGGCAGGCGTAATGTGTGTCGGAGCAACCAAAAGTGTCAACAGTGTCTCCGAGCGTCACGAGCGCCCCTACACCTCTGGCCACATACAGTACTGCCAACACCAGCAGTGGTTGTGGAACGAATCATCTGAGTTTCCATTATTGCTTATGGGGAAACTTTCTTTGATATACGAGTGCTTTGGATTACAAGCATGCTTTCGGAACTAATTATGCTCGTAATCCAAGGTATTACTGTATTTATAAAAGGAAAGACACCTTCTGAATGAAGGTTCTTTTATTATGGGCAGTAGTAAATTACCACATTATGGCCAGTAGATGGAGCTGAGGAGCAAAGAAAATACATACGTCTTTGTAATAATACAATGGAACGATTCTAGCTTGTTTATTTGTGTGTTAATTCCTTCAAGTGTTCTCTAGCATTGTTACATTGTATTTCTTGTTATAAAGATGTATGCATCTCCTATGCTTGCCAGCACCATCTATTGGCCATAAATTGGTTTTTAATACCGCCAATAAAAAGGATTATTCGTTCAGAAGAGAAAAAAAAAAAGCCTAAAGGGCATTTGTTTTTGCCCAATTCTCACAGCAGAACAATGTACATGCAAATTCATTGGACAAATGGCTATGCTAGTTTTTTTTAAATAAATAGACCCCATGGTCCACAGAGGAGGCTAGAAGCAGGGGAATAACACAGTTTGTAGGGATGTACAATGTTAACAATGTTGTACAGTATATGAAAAGCGTTTCAATATTTTGACAGATGAAATAAATGCCGTATAGTGTATATGTTTCCGCTGCATATTTAGTTGCTTGGCTGGAGCTGTCCTTCAAGCTAAGCTGAACACAGACCTTAAAAAGTGTTCTTATTATTGCAAGTGAGCCAATCACTGAACAATCTTTTTTTGGAGCCTAGCAAGTAGATATGCAATGTCATGGCTCTCTGCTGTGCACATATCCATGCATAGCTCTACTGAGAAAGTTTGCAAACCTTGTCAAGAATGAAGAGGCTGTGTCAGTCCATGGACGAAAGTTTGCAAACTTTTTTGGCAAGGTTGCAAAAATGCTTGTTGGGTGACTAGTCTACTTTCAAAAAATAAAGCAATGCCTAAGCTCTGTGTTCAGGCTAAGGATCAATAGTCTGCATGAAGGAACATTTAACTTGTTAGATTTCCCACAAGTGAACCTGGGCATTGACCAGGCATTTGGGTTCACTGGCTGCATGCTTGCTCCGGAATTTTTTTTTGCCAAACAACTAGAATTTTCAGATGGTGGTCACCAATGACGGCCTGCCGATTTCTTTGTACAAAATTTCATTAAAAAGTAACCTAAGGTTAAGGCATGTTTTAAACAATTACAATTAACCACTTCAATACCGGGCATTTTCACCCCCTATCCTGCCCAGGCCAACTTTCCTCTTTCAGCACGGTAACATTTTGAATGACCATTGCGTGGTCATGCAACACTGTACCCAAATTCAGTATCATTTTTTTTCCTCCACAAATAGAGATTTCTTTTGGTGGTATTTAATCATCTCTGCGGTTTTAATTTTTTGCGCTATAAACAAAAAAAGAGCGACAAGTTTGAAAAAAACACAATATTTTGTACCTTTTTGCTATAATAAATGTCCTATTTTTTTAAAAAAACAAACAAACACATTTTTTCCTAAGTTTAGGCCGATATGTATTCTTCAGTTTTTTTGGTAAAAAAAAATAAAAATCGCAATAAGCGTATATTGATTTGTTTGCACAAAATTTATAGCGCCTACAAAATAGGGGATAGATTTATGGCATTTTTATTATTATTATTATTTTTTACTAGTAATGGCGGCGATCTGTGATTGTTATCGTGACTGTGACATTGCAGCGGACATATCGGACACTTTTGACACTGTTTTGGGACCATTGACATTTGTACAGCGACCAGTGCCATAAAAATGCGCTGATTACTGTGTAAATGTCACTGGCAGGGAAGGGGTTAACACTAGGGGGCGATCAAGGGGTTAAGTGTGTTACCTAGGGAGTGATTCTAACTGGGGGGGGATGGGACCGACTAGGGGAGGAGACCGATCGGTGCTCCTATATACTAGGAACACACGATCTGTCTCCTCTCCCCTGACAGGACATGGATCTGTGTGTTTACACACACAGATCCACGTTCATGCTCTGTCACGAGCGATCGCGAGTGCCCGGTGGACATCGCAGCCGCCGGGCACGCGCATCGGCTCCTCTGTGACACGGCGGGCACCCCCTATACCGCCGGGCAGCCAGAGACATCATATGATGCCCGCCCAGGTTGGGAGATCCCATCTGCGGACATTCTATGACAATGGGCGCTATTGAAGTGGTTAAGGAAGCATTAGCGAGGGTTATGGTGGGCAGGCTGGGGTTAGAATTGTTAAAAACATATGAGTGCTCCAAAAAATAAATAAAAAATCTCTTAGCACAGTACTATGGTTTATAGGACCTACACCTAGCAGAAGGTTAGCTGGCCTGCATTTTAGACACCTGTGACTTTATTCAGTTTGACTGGAACCCTATGTTAGTAATAGCTAGTCACATCCAACTGGTCTTGTTCTGTAATGTTAAATAATTTTTTTTGGCTTATCCAAGCTACTTTTTCAGTTCTGATGAGTGTTAGCAAGATAATTCATCATTTATATCCACACAGGTCAGTGGTGTAACTAGAACTTTCAGGGCCCCAGTGCAAGAAACCATAAAGGGCCCCCCTCCCTCCAAGCCAGGTCGCAAGTGCGACCTTTGTGACCCTGGTAGTTCCACCACTGGTGTCAGTAGTTTTTTTATTTTTGTTATTTTATTTTTTGCAATTTTTTAGGAGCCTCGTTGGAGGTCTATGGCGAAATATTAGGGGTGTAAACAGACCACTGGTGTTCCACCTTTGAGACAGGGAAAGGAGATTGAGGACATAGCCCTCAATCCACTTCTCTGCAGCCTCAGCTGTACTGAATGAATGGATAGTAATGGATTCCCCATTCAGAAATTGAAGCATAGTAAACACAGTTTACTACGTTTTAGTTATCAATCGGTACAGATCACTGACTATTCATTCAGACAAGGAAGGGGCCATAAGTGACACATTTACCCGCCACTTCCCCGCTCTCCATCCTGATTGGGGGGCCAAGAAAGAGCACAGGGTGGACTGGAGAGCACACAGGGGGCAGCAGAAAAAAGCTGGATAGGAGGAGCGACGGGGGTGACTGCATATATAGGAACAAATCTCTCAATTTTCCTCCTGCAGCCTGCTGAATGCCTGCAGGAGGAAGGTGAGGAGAAGCAGGCGTTCAGTATCAGGAGGAAAATGGAGAGATCGGTTCCTCTATATGCCGTTCCTCCTATCCAGGTGTACAGGGGGCCTCAGGACCCCCTGCAGCACGGGGCTGGGTCACGATTACAACCACTGCAACGCTTTGTAGGTACACCCCTGGCACAGGTAGCACAGACATCTTGATCCAATCACCATGGAAAGGCAGATTTTGATTGTCCAGATGGTGTTGAAGGCCCCCATCCTACACAGTCTAAGGCCAAAGAACAGAGATTTCAACAGTGCTTTAAAAGGTGTCACTGGCCAGACTTGACTTTTGTTATAACATTCACAAGGTCAAGCAAAAACACAGGACCATCTAACAGAGAGGAACAACAGAACAAAGTAATGTAGTCATACCTAATGTAGCTGGTGTGTTGGAAAAACTCTTGAACAAACATCACACGTTGTGCCTTGTACATCCATTGACCCAACACTCCAACACAAGCAAAGTAACTTGATATATGCAGTGCAGTGTAGTATTGGACCGGTACCTTGGGGATACAAGACAATATTTCAACAAACAATGGTCTAGCAGGAGGGCAAATTCAACAGGTCGAGACCCAACAGTTTTCTTACACTTTAAGGTCAAGGGACATTCAGTTGAGAACAATGAAATACACATTTGGACTTTGGAGATGACAACTGGTTTACAAGAAAAGTGAAAATGGCCATGTAGGTCAAACTAGAAAAACTATCCCTGAACATAGGTGGGGGCCAACACCATCTGTCTTCTACATATAATGCCATGTAAACATCTCTACCCTGGCAATTCACACCTTTTAGCCATGTAAATCAAAATTTTCCTTATATTATTAATTATAGGTTCATTTATCAGCACCCATCACACCAGTTCCCATTATCATTGACCTGCACACCACTACACACACAGCTCCCCCTCCCTTCCTCCTTCTTCCCTTCCCCTCCCCTCCCCCGCACACACCCCATCTTGGCTTTTAGGTTCATTTTGAAATTCATATTCTTTTCTTTCAACATATTGATTACTTTCATTTTTTCATTTTTCCTCATTTCTTTCCCCAGCACTTGTCTCTGTGCTCTGCTTGTGCCTTCCTCTCAGTTTGGCACTGTGTCGTGTTTGTCCGGGTTTCTCCTTGACTAATGTCCTATGCCATCTTCTCCTTTGCTCTCCTCTCAATTGCCAGGGCCGTTGGAATGTTTTTGGGGGCCCATCCCCGCCTCAACCCCGGGGGAGACAGTTCATCCAGGACCACCACTCCATTCCATATTTGAAACGCTTGGGTCAACCCAACTCTGGGCTTTGCCATTGGTAATATACTAGACAATCTGATTCAGTTTTTTGTTTTAAGCATGACACCATCCCATTTGAGACCTTATTGACCTATCTATCTATCCATCCATCTCCCCTCTAGTCAAATTATATGCACCCCACTCCTGATGACTGGCTTCAAACGCCAAGAAACGCGTTGAGTACATGCTCAGGGATGCCAAGTAAAGCCTGCCCAACTATGTATCTATCAACTGAATTCTTGATCTTTTATCTGGATAATCATGTTCACTGTATCTGTATGTCCATGTTACTGATATTGCTTGTATTAGTCATGTCTTTGATAATGATTATTGATCATGTTTATATGACAACCCCTACCTGCATTATGCCTTTGTTTGCATGATCTGTATATTATATTTTACTATGATACAATATATTTTGATACTTATACCCATGCCTTGATTTTTATTGCCTTGACTGATTATGTAGCATTTCCACATGACTACAGACCATTCCCCAATGGGATTGTGACATTTCATTCATCTCTGATATCCTAGACTATTTCTCCACGCCCATCCATGCCTCATTTAAAGTCCCACATCCCATTCCCTCCTTATCTACTGTATCAGGGATGGAGGCATGGTCATGGTATCTATGGGTCCCAATTGGTCACCTGCCTCTTTTTATATAACAACATTTTCCTTGTCAAATTTGTTTATTAAATTTTCAAAATTACAAGCATATATTGTCAATAAACATAGTCACTATAAATAGTAGCAGTTAGGCCCCTTTCACACTGGCACGTTTTTCAGGCGGTTTAGCGCTAATAATAGCACTGTTATACCGCCTGAAAAAATCGTGCCCTGTAGTCTTCAATGTGAAAGCCCGAAGGCTTTCACACTGAAGCGGTGCGCTAGCAGGACCGCTCCAAAAGTCCTGCTAGCCGCATCTTTACAGCGGTGAAGGAGCAGTGTGTTCACCGCTCCTTTACCGCGGCTGCCCATTGAAATCAATGGGATACCGCCCGCAAACCGCGGCAATAGCCGCGGTTTGCGGGCGGTATTAACCCTTTTCGGCCGCTAGCGGGGGTTAAATTCACCCTGCTAGCGGCCGCATACCGCGGTAATAACGACAGTATAGCGGCGCTGAAAATCGCGCCGCTATACCGCCACCGCACCTGCCCGCCCCAGTGTGAAAGGGGCCTTAAGGAGGACACAAATTAGATATTTATATCAAGCTCCAGTGTTTTTTAGAAGGCAACAACAACAAAAGAGAAAAAAAACCCAGTAATTTGAGTTTAACATATGTTGACCATTATCTGGAGACTTGCTAAAATATATACTTAGTGTTGAATTTAGTAATTACAAACCAGATTTAGTAATAATATATAACATGTAAGGTAATATAAGGATTTATAAAGAAAAAATGAAGGGCCATAATTTCTAGACCTCGTATAATGGGGTAATATATAAGGAAGATAAACGGGGATTTATTGTATAGACATTAGGTTTGTATTGTTTCAATGGAGCTCTAAAGCTGAAATATACTGATAAATAAAAAACTTTAAAAAAAAGGAATGCTGCTACCATTTTTCATATAATAACAATATATGCTAAGAAAGAAAAAACAACAAAAAAAGAACTAAAGAGACAAGATAGAAGAGAGGGAATGGTAAAAAGAAGAAGAGAAAAAAAATAAAGATAATAGGTAGATAAGATAGAAAATATAGAAAAGGTAGAAAAAGTCCCCGGGGTACCTTATTATGTTAAAAAAAGAAAAAAGCTGCGCCAAAAAAATACATTTAAATAATCTTAATAAATTATATAAAAGTCCAATCATGTATCCTCCAGAAAAGGAAACCAGAGAAAAGGACAATGTGCTGTAATTGGTCCAACAGTCCTGTATGCTAGCACATCCTGACAGACACCAACACCATAAAAAGTGCCTGCTTACCAGATAACAGCCAAATGAACGCAGTCGGCTATGACCCAGCCGTGGCCTTTGAGTAGAAGGGGAATCCAGGAATTAACAGGGACGCTCCTCTAGTGATTCAAGACCTCTTGATGGCTCAATGACACAAAAGGGAAAACAATATAGGATAATATCATTTGGATATTATAGGACAGTGAAAAAACACCACCACAGTGAATAGAAAGAGGAATCGTGAATAGCACCCTGGTAATGATGGCTCCTTACCGGACGCCAGAGAGAAACTCACGATTAGCTATAACCCAGCCACGGCCTTTATCCTATGTGAATTACCCGGCTTAAACCAACGGAACTTTTCTCAATGGTACCACACGCCACCAACATTCCATATATGATAACAAAAAAGAGGGAGGAGAGACCATAAAGTAGTATCTTCAAGGATTTATTGTAGAAAAAAAGTTAGCGTACTTACAAGAATACGATAATAGTAAGCATTAAAACATGCCAGCCGGCATTAAAACAGAAGCCCTTCCTTCGTCGAGCTGCGCGGTGACGTCACTACGTGTCCTCAAACGCGTTTCGTCATATATGACATTCTCAATGGGATTTTTTTTTGGGGGGGGGGGTTTTGGGGGGGGAAAGTGCGTCTTATGGAGCGAAAAATACGTTAGTTTTCCTGTGGACAGAGTCTCTCACCTGAGCTGTGGATCTCTGCAGCTCCTCCAGAGTTACCATGGGCTTCTTGGCTGCTTTTCTAATGAAGGCCTGTCAGTTTAGGTGGACGGCCATGTCTTGGTAGGTTTTCAGTTGTGCCATAATCTTTAAATTTTCAGATGATGGATTGAAGAGTGCTCCGTGAGATGTTCAAAGCTTGGGATATTTTTTTTATAATCTAACTTTGCTTTAAACTTCTCCACAACCTTATCCCTGACCTGTCTGGTGTGTACCTTGGTCTTCATAATGCTGTTTGTTCACTAAGGTTCTCCAACAAACCTCTGAGGGCTTCACGGAACAGCTATATTTATACTGAGATTAAATTACACACAGGTGGACTCTATTTACGAATTAGGTGACTTCTGAAGGCAATTTGTTCCACAAGATTTTAGTTAGTGGTATCAGAGTAAAGGGAGCTGAATACAAATGCACGCCACACTTTTCACATATTTATTTGTAAAAAAAATTAAAACCATTTATCATTTTCATTCCACTTCACAATTATGTGCCACTTTGTGTTGGTCTATCACATAAAATCCCAATAAAATACATTTACCGGTACATTTTTGGTTGTAACATGAAAAATGTGGAAAAGTTCAAGGGGTAGGAATACTTTTTCAAGGCACTGTAACTAAAGGCAAAACTAATTTTTAGTTTTGGACTTAGTGTAGATGGATTAAAACACCTGTCAGGTTTTTTTTTTTTTTTTTTACTTCTGCCCCTGTTGGGTAGATTCACCCTCTCTATTTGTCCTGCTTACCTTTATCATTGAAAGTTAAAGTAAAAGAAAATACAGCATTTTCGGTTGTCCCAGAACAGTAATAGAAGGGAAATCTTCCAGTGAGGACAATAGTTCTTGTGACGTGGGGGGACCCAATAGATTCCCTTAATTTTCCGCAACCACACCAGCAAAGGGGGGACATAGAGGGGGGAAATTTTGCTAGTCTTTTAATGGGTATACTGCCATCTGTTACTTATTTTAAGCATCAACTCCCAGTGGTTGACGCAGTGTGTCGCTTTATATACTTCTTGAAATGCAGATTGCCACTGGTGTGAAGGAAGCATGTAAATCTGTTTCCCATTTTAGGATTGCGTCAGTTTTGCGGAATGTCCACTTATCCTGTAGGATTTTGTAGTAAAGGGATATATCTTTATCGATTGGCTTTGGCAAGGTAAAGAATTGCCAAGTCTGGTGGTGTATAGGTATTTCTGGAATAGGATGATGGTTTAAAAAATGTGTACTGCATGAGCAAGTGAAATGTATAGCTCTCAGGAGGTCAAATGCAGTCACAAGAGCTTCAAAATACTTGGGTTTAGAGTTAAGTTTAAAATCTTGTATATAGCTTATTCCAAAGAGGGGAAATCGCTTAGTGGAGAGCAGTGGGACCATAGCTTCTATTAGGTCCAGGGGGTACTTATAGTCAACTTTTGTCTTCGTGCAGGGATGTTGGATGTGTAGAAGTCTCCAGGCCATTAAGGACGCTTGAATGAGTGGAGAGAAAGTGGAGTGTCCCAGGGTTTCCATAGATCCTCATATGGAGGGATATTAGGTGGGTAATGGTACTGTGTTTTTAACCGCTTGCCGACTGCCTCACGCACTTATACGTCAGCAGAATGACACAAGCAGGCAAAGCAACGTATATATACGTTGCTTTGAATCTGCCGCCTAGCGGGCGTGCGCGCGCCCGCATTGGTCTCCGTGGCCGCGACCGCGGGAACCGCGGACTCTATGTCCGCCGGTGTCCTGCGATCGGGTCATGGAACGGCAGAACGGGGGGATGCCTTTGTAAACAAGGCATCTCCCTGTTCTGCCTAGTGACACAACACTAATCGTCTTCTCCCTCTCATCGGGAGCAGCGATTAGTGACGTGTCACAGTAAGCCACGCCCCCTAACAGTTAGAATCACTCCCTAGGACACACTTAAACCCTTCCCCGCCCCCTACAGGTTAACCGCTTCCCTGCTAGTCACATTTATACAGTAATCAGTGCATTTTTATAGCACTGATCGCTGTATAAATGTGAATGTTCCCAAAATAGCGTCAAAAGTGTCCGATGTGCCCGCGGGACCCGCGGACTCGATGTACGCCGGTGTCCCACGATCGGGTCACGGAACGGCAGAACGGGGGGACGCCTTTGTAAACAAGGCATCTTCCTGTTCTGCCTAGTGACACAACACTAATCGTCTTCTCCCTCTCATCGGGAGCAGCGATCAGTGACGTGTCATAGTAAGCCACACCCCCCATCAGTTAGAATCACTCCCTAGGACACACTTAATCCCTTCCCCGCCCCCTACAGGTTAACCCCTTCCCTGCCAGTCACATTTATACAGTAATCAGTGCATTATTATAGCACTGATCGCTGTATAATTGTAAATGGTCCCAAAATAGCGTCAAAAGTGGCCGATGTGTCCGCCATAATGTTGCAGTCACGATAAAAATCGCAGATCGCGCCATAACTAGTCGCTCTATTTTTGTTTATAGCGCAAAAATTAAAAACCGTAGAGGTGATCAAATACCACCAAAAGAAAGCTCTATTTGTTTGAAAAAAGGGACTTCAATTTTGTTTGGGAGCCACGTCGCACAACAGCGTAATTGTCAGTTAAAGTGACGCAGTGCCGAATCGCAAAAAGTGGCCTGGTCATTTGGCAGCCAAATGGTCTGGGGCTGAAGTGGTTAAGGAAAGTCATTTATAAATGGTGCTCCAGAAATAAGCTCCCACCTACCCATGTTTTGTTTACAATATTGTGGTTGTAAAATAGGTATGTCAGGGAAAAATAAATAAAAATAAATGGTATGTTTCTGCAATGCATGAACATTTCCCTATGTTTTATCCTGTTTAATACCCTGAAATTACAGACAAATACCTGTTAATCTTTCAGAAATGCAACTGGCTCCTAGTTCTATTTGTGGGCTGTTAACACATAGCATTTTTGTGGATGTGATGTCAGACCTTCCAAGGTCACATCCACAGTGCTAAACCTTTCATCCAAATTATAAATTGCTGCATTTGTAATTTTAAAAAGCAAGGATTAAGGAAAATTTGTGGGTTTAAAATTTTACGTCGCTTTAACTGACAATTGCGCGGCCGTGCGACGTGGTACCCAAACAAAATTCGTCCTTTTTTTCCCACAAATAGAGCTTTCCTTTGGTGGTATTTGATCACCTCTGTGCTTTTTTTTTTTGCGCTATAAACAAAAAAGAGCAACAATCTTGAAAAAAATATATATTTTTTAGTTTTTACTATAATAAATATCCCCCCAAATTTTTGGGAAAAACAAATTTATTCATCAGTTTAGGCCGATATGTATTCTTCTACATATTTTTGGTAAAAAAAATCGCAATAAGCGTATATTGATTGGTTTGTGCAAAAGTTCTAGTGTCTACAAAATAGGGGATAGATTTATGGCATTTATTATTATTATTTGTTTTACTAGTAATGGCGACGATCAGCGATTTTTATTGGGACTGCGACATTGCAGCGGACACATCGGACACTTTTGACACTTTTTTGGGACATTGACATTTGTACAGCGATCAGAGTTAAAAATAACCACTGATTATTGTATAAATGTCACTGACAGGGAAGGGGTTAACACTAGGGGGCGATCAAGGGGTTAAATGTGTTCCTTCAGTGTGTGTTCTAACTGCGGGGGGATGGGAGTGACTAGAGGAGGAGACATATTGCTGTTCCTAACTAATAGGAACAGGAACACACGATCTGTCTCTCCTCTCCTGACAGAACCAAGATTTGTGTGTTTACATACACAGATCCCTGTTCTGTCTCTCGTGCCCATGATCGCAGGTGGCTGGCGGCCATCGCGACCGCCGGCCACGCGCATTGGTTCCACTGCTACGCGCACGCTAAGGCTCTTAAAGGAGGGGCGTGGCAGGGGGTGTGTCCTATGCCAACATACTTTTGCTAATAGGTGTCCCAAAAGTTAGGAGGTATGAAATAAGGCAACTACTATTGTTTGTATGGATTTTTATACCTGGAACTTCCATTTGCAAGTAGAAGCCTATGTAGGCATGTTCGAGCACTTGCCGTGGTTCTATTCATGATCACTACATTAGATCCATGTACACTGTGGTAATTTATGCACAGTAAAGACTATGCTATTTTTATGTTTAGTGCTTTTTTACGGTTACCATCAGAGCTCATTCACACTAGGGTGCATTGTGGTAACGCATGTGCTGCAATGCCCTTTATTATGTGATGCAGTTCTCTGTATTCCAGAAGCCTGTTGCTGGTGTAAATAGGCATTTGGTGGGGATTCGTGTTGGGAGAACAGTTTGCCGAACACACCGAATTTGAGCGCTGCACAGTGCGATCTGCGCCCCGATTGGGCAAAGCGTAGCCCAATCAGGACGCAGTGTAAGCTGGTTGTTATGGAGCAGGGCTGTGGTGTCCTTAACAAGGGATGAGTCATCAGCTGTTAATGGGTTTCCCTGCTGATAGCTGCATATTAAAAAAAGTGCTGGTTAAAAAAACAAAAACACGTGGGTCTCTCTCCCCCCCCCCTCCCCCAGTTCATACGAGACACAAAGGGCTAGTATGGATTTTACTGGGACTCGAACTGGGCCGAAATGTAAAAAAAAAGCGGTGTGGGATCCTCCTAAATCCCATTCTAGACTCTTATCCAGGCAAGGGCCAGTGGTTGTGGGGGTCTGCCGGTGGGGGGGCTTATCAGAATCTAAAAAAAAAACTTTAACAAGGGGGCCCCCAGATCCCTGCCCTCCCCCTATGTGAATGAGTAATTGGTATATAGTACCTCTACCCATTCACCCAAAAAAGTGTACAAAAAAATAAAAACAGGAGAAATTATATGTTTAGTAGTAGTATTGCTACCACTGCTAAATGTCACTGCTCAGGCTTGTTCTTAGGATGCCAACAGACACCGGCTTTCTTGCAATGAGTGATCCTTCCTCTCCCGGCTCATTCAGATGTAAGCTGAGGATTTATTCTTCATGATTGACAAGGATCTGCATCCCAGGATAATGTGATTGACGATGAATCCACTTAAAGGGACATTTTTTGTTGTTGGGTAAGGTTACTGTGTACCTTTTGCTAATTCACGTACGCTTCCAGATTCCAAAAAGCCCCCACCAATAAATTATTTTCTCAGAGAATCGGTGCAGGTACTCCCTACTTCCAAATCACCCCTTGTCTCTGCCCCCTACCCTAAGGTGACCAGATTTTTAAAAAAGAAATCCGGGGACATATTTTTTTCTTTACTATTAATGGCGCTAATCAGCGACTCTCTGCCCGTCGCCGCCTCCCTCACAGCCGGTCAAGTCTTACTCTCCAGGCCCCTGCTACTACTGGGTGGGGTGCAGAAGAGGATCACTCCACCAGGGAAGGCAAGGAAATAGACAGGCAGGCGGCTGGCCGGGACTTGAGCCAAGGCAGAAGAACATGCGAGCGGAGCTGAATGGACATGCGCCCAAAACTGAAGAAATATTCCCTTCCCTTCCCTTCCGACCAGCACATGATCATCAGAAAGGGGCAGAGGTAATGAACAAAAAAATATACGCCCTAAGCTAGTAGGAGCGGCGGAGCAGGGGGTGTAATTCGGATTTTTTTTTTAAATTCTGCACTGACTGTCTTTGAAATTGCCCCAGCCCCTGTTCAAATCCAATCCGGGGACAAAACAGGGGACAGACTTGGTCTGGGGACAGTGTCCTCAATCCAGGGACTGTCCCCTGAAACTGGGGATGTCTGGTCACCCTACCCTACCCACCTCTGAGCACCGTTGCTTGGTTTCATATCCATCCCACCTTCCAGTACCATCCCTTTTAGAGAATACAGAACCAAGTAATTATTATAGAATTTGATAGTGATAACAAGAAAAGCAATAAAATAGATCCCCTGCAGCCAACAACACTAGACACCCCCTCATCAATAATAGACCCCTTGCAACAATAGATCCACCTAGCAACAATAGATGCCCCCAGCAACAATAGAGCCACCACAAAAATACCCCCTTCCCCAGCAATAATAGACCCCCACTAGCAACAATAGATCTCCCAGGAGCCAGCAACAATAGACCCCTCTCTAAACTGTAGATCCCTCCCAGTAACAATTACCCCCCCTTCCAGCAACAACAGTTCCTCCGCCAGCAATAATAAACCTCCTCAGCAACACTAGACCCACGCAACATTAGATCCATCAGCGACCATAGATCCAGCAGTCAGAATCAGTAGACCCTCCAACACAATCTAGTACCCGGGACCATTACATACATTCTATACTGGAGTTGCCGGAACTGCATTCCCCCTGAAAAAAAAGCCCTGCTAAGGATAAGGATGCTGGTATGAATTTTAGAGGGATCAATTCACCACAATTTTACTTGTCATTCTTGCTGCAGTAAAAGTGACATCTTAAAAATGAAAAATAAATAAAAAATTACTAAGTAATATTTTTTTTTTTTTTTTGTAAAAATCCCCCCAACGGCCCCCCCATAATATATACTGGCCCCTCATGGTATGGTATGTATTTGGGAAGGTGGGGGGTCCCCATGCCATTTTTTTACAAAGAAAATCACACTGGAAGGGAAATGTTATTTATTAACACTATTATATTGCAATTTAAACAGCATTTTTATTTCTTGTAAATGTAATTTTTGTTTTGTAGTACATTGTATACATTACATAGATACGCCACTCCATATACAGGTTTAGAGCATTCCCCCAGGGATGTTATTTTTAGGAATTATGCATTTTAAATGTTTCACTTTAACTTTGAGTCTGAAGCATTATGGGTGGAACTGCATACAGATGTGCATAGTTCAAAGTTAATAATTGGAGTTTGTAATAGACCACCCAATGTTATTGAGGAGGTGGAGACTCAGCTTCTTAAACAGATGGAAAGGGCTGCAAGGGCTGGGACGGTGATAATAATGGGGGATTTTAACTACCCAGAAATTAACTGGAATAATGGCACTGCTGGGACACTTAAAGGGCAAAAATTTATAAACCTATTGCAGGACAGTTTTATGGTCCAGTTTATTGAGGTCCCAACTAGGAATGATGCTCTGTTGGACCTGGTAATCTCAAACCATGCAGAGCGTATTACTAATGTTCAAATAAAGGAACACCTGGGTAGCAGTGACCATAACATGATTTCATTTGATGTTAGCTGTAAGCAAAAATCACATACGGGAAAGATAAAAACACTTAATTTCAAGAGAGCAAATTTTCCAAGGATGAGGGCTGCTCTCCAGGACTTAGACTGGGAGGGAATATTGGCATCAATGGGCACAGAACAGAAATGGGAATTCTTCAAAAAGACTGTTTGTGAACTCACTGCAAAGTATATTCCCATGGGCAATAAGTTTAAAAGGCTAAAAATAAAACCTATGTGGCTCACGGCCAAAGTTAAAAAAGCTATAAACAATAAGAAAAGAGCTTTTAAAAAATATAAAAATGAGGGAACACTAGTGTCATTTAAATGTTACAAAGAATATAACAGAATATGTAAAAAGAAAATCAAGGATGCTAAAATTCAAAACGAACGACAGATTGCAAAAGATAGTAGGACAAACCCCCAAAAATTCTTTAAATATATTAACCACTTCCATACAGGGCTTTTTGTACCACTTCAATACCGGGCCTATTCTAGCACTTCTCTCCTACATGTACAAATCATCATTCTTTTGCTAGAAAATTACTCAGAACCCCCAAACATTATATATGTTTTTTTAGCAGACACCCTAGGGAATAAAATGACGGTCATTGCAACATTTTTTCTTGCACGATATTTGCGCAATAATTTTTCAAACGCCTTTTTAAAAAAAAAAATGGTTTCATGAATTAAAAAATAACAAAACAGTAAAGTTAGCCCAATTTCTTGGGAAAATATGAAATATGATGTTACGCCGAGTAAATAGATACCTAACATGTCACGCTTTAAAATTGCGCACACTCATGGAATGGCGCCAAACTTCGGTACTTAAAAATCTCCATAGGCGACGCTTTAATTTTTTTTACAGGTTACCAGGTTAGAATTACAGAGGAGGTCTAGTGCTAAAATTGTTGCACGCGCTCTAACGCACGCGGCGATACCTCACATGCGTGGTTTGAACGGCGTTTACATATGTGGGCGAATTACGTGTGCATTCGCTTCTGATCGCGAGCTACCGGGGACAGGGGCGTTTTAATTTTTTTTTTATAATTTTTTTTTTTTTTTTACTTATTTATTTATTTTTTTACAATTATTTTACTTTTTTTTTTTTTTTATCACTTTTATTCCTATTACAAGGAATGTAAACATCCCTTGTAATAGGAATGTGTGTGACAGGTTCTCTTTATTGAGAGATGCGGGGTCAATAAGACCGCACATCTCTCCTCCAGGCTGGAAAGCATGAGATCAGTGAAATTTTTTTCACTGATCTCATACTTACAGCCGCAATGGCGGCTTTGTTTACATTTGAGGCCCGGGCGTGACGTCATCACATCGCGCCCGGGCCTCCGACGATCATCTGGTCACCAGTCATCTCTATGCTCATCACGTGACCCACCAACGACGCCGGAAGATTCGCTCCGGGTCCCCGATCGCACGGGAGAGCCCGGAGAAGCACCGGATGGCGGCGGGAGGGGGGGTTATGTCCCCTCCCGCCGCCTATAAGAATGATCAAGCGGCGGAACGCTATGATCGTTCTTATGGTGCACAGAATCGCTGGCCCAAGAAAAGGATATCTGAATGATGCCTCTAGCTGCAGGCATCATTCAGATATCCCCCTACAAACCCGAGGACGTCATATGACGTCCACCCAGGATGGGAGATCCCATCTGTGGACGTCATTTGACTATGGCTGGGTAGGGAAGTGGTTAATAGTAAAAAGGTCAAGTTTGAGCATGTAGGCCCTTTACCAAATAATCTAGAGTGGGTGACTGGGGACAAAGAGAAGGCTAATTTATTAAATACTTTCTTCAGCTCTGCGTATACAAAGGAGCATGGGGGAGCTCATGTCCATAATGGGGGTGGTAGTGACACAGCCCCAAATCCACAATGGCTCAAAAGTGATATGGTCCAGAAATATTTAGACAGAATAAAGTTCGATAAAGCACCTGGACCAGATGGCATCCACCCACGGATCTTAAAAGAATTGAGCTCTGTAATTTCAAAGCCATTGTATCTAATTTTTAGGGACTCATTAATGACAGGAATCGTACCACTGGATTGGCGCAGGGCCAATGTTGTGCCTATATTTAAAAAGGGAACAAAGTCTTTACCAAGTAACTATAGACCTGTTAGTTTAACTTCTATAGTTGGGAAGATACTGGAGAGATTAATAAAAGACCACATAGATGAGTTCTTGCTGGGAAAGCAACAGACAGCATGGATTCATGAAAGACAGAAGTTGTCAGACAAACCTGATTTATTTTTATGAAGAGGTAAGTAAAACCTTGGACAGAGGGGTGGCGGTGGACGTGGTATACTTGGATTTTGCAAAAGCGTTCGATACAGTTCCGCACACACGGCTCATGTGCAAGGTGAAGTCTACAGGCTTGGAAATATCAGTTTGTAAATGGATAGAAAACTGGCTAAAAGACAGAATTCAGAGAGTAGTGGTTAATAATTCTTACTCTGAATGGTCTAAGATTTTCAGTGGTGTACCCCAAGGTTCAGTGTTGGGACCCTTACTTTTTAATATCTTTATAAATGATATCGGGTCTGAGATCAAAAGTAAAATTTCTGTCTTTACAGATAAAATAAGTACTGTCCGTGATACTTTTTTTATTTGCACTAACATACAATTTTTCAGGACAAGCTTTCGGGGTATGTCCCCTTCTTCAAGGTCCAAGCAGTACTGATTCACAATTTTTTTAGCAGAATGTTAAAACAAAACAAGAAAAAAATCTCAGAGGGAAAGCTAAAAAAAATTGTGAATCAGTACTGCTTGGACCTTGAAGAAGGGGACATACCCCGAAAGCTTGTCCTGAAAAATTGTATGTTAGTGCAAATAAAAAAAGTATCACGGACAGTACTTAATTTTCTCTGTCACAATTGCACTAATACGGCTACAATTACGTCAAGTATGTCTTTGCAGATGACACTAAGCTATGCAGTGGAATAACGTCCTTACAGGATGTCGCAAATTTACAAGCCGACCTCAATGCCCTGTCTAATTGGGCGACTATGTGGCAGATGAGGTTTAATGTTGATAAATGTAAAGTTATGCACTTGGGGGCTAAGAATATGAATGCATCATACATACTAGGGGAGTACAACTGGGGGGATCCATAGTGGAGAAGGATCTGGGGGTTTTGGTAGATCATAAGCTCAATAATGGCATGCAATGCCAAGCTGCGGTTTCCAAAGCGAGCAAAGTCCTTTCTTGTATTAAGAGAGGTATGGACTCCAGAGAAAATATATAATTTTGCCCCTGTACAAATCATTAGTAAGACCTCATCTGGAATATGCAGTTCAGTTTTGTGCCCCAGTTCTCAAAAAGGATATTGGGGAACTGGAGAAAGTGCAGAGAAGGGCAATCAAACTGATAAGGGGCATGGAGGAGCTCAGCTATGAAGAAAGATTAGAGGAACTGAATTTATTCACTCTTGAGAAGAGGAGATTAAGGGGGGATATGATCAACATGTACAAATATATAAGGGGTCCATATAGTGAACTTGGTGTTGAGTTATTCACTTTACGGTCAACACAAAGGACAAGGAGGCACTCTTTACGTCTAGAGGAAAAGAGATTTCACCTCCAAATACGGAAAGGTTTCTTCACAGTAAAGCCTCGTACACACGAACGAGTTTCTCGTCAAAAACCAGCAAGAAACTTGCTGGCAGAGATTTTTTGCAGAGAAATTCGTTCGTGTGTATGGTTTCTCGTCAAGAAAAGCGACAAGAATCTCGACGAGAAAATAGAGAACCTGCTCTCTATTTTCTCGTCGAGATTCTCCTCAGCCTGTTTCTCGACGAGAAAATTGTGTGTGTGTGTACACTTACCTTTTCGCCGGGAAGCCCGCGCATGCTCGAAATTACTTTGACGCATGCGCGGTAGCTTCCTAGGCATAAATAGGGTATACCAAGATGGCGGCGACGGCATCGAATGTGACGAGCGCATGCTCGTCGTAGTCGATGACGTCACCGTGTACGCTCCATTCAAAGAACCGCGGGTTCTTTGAATCGAGCGTGTGTACACTCGGCCGGGACAATTTTCTTGTCCAAGAATCTCATCGAAAAAAACGACATGTTTTTTTCGACGAGAATCTCGGCCGTGTGTACGAGGCCTAAGAGCTGTGAAAATGTGGAATAGACTACCTGCAGAGGTGGTTCTGGCCAGCTCAGTAGATTGCTTTAAGAAAGGCCTGGATTCTTTCTTAAATGTACATAATATAACTGGGTACTAACATTTATGGGTAAAGTTGATCCGGGGAATATCCGATTGCCTCTCGGGGGATCAGGAAGGAATTTTTTCCCCTGCTGTAGTAAATTGGATCATGCTCTGCTGGGGTTTTTTCGCCTTCCTCTGGATCAACTGTGGGTATAGAATTAGGTATTTGGGATTGTATGATATTATTATTTTATTTTTTAATGGTTGAACTGGATGGACTTGTGTCTTTTTTCAACCTGACTAACTATGTAACTATGTAACCACTTGCCCACTGGGCACTTTTACCTCCTTCCTGCCCAGGCCAATTTTCAGCACGGTTGCACTTTGAATGACAATTGCGCGGTCATGCAACGCTGTACCCAAACAACATTTTTATCAGGTTTTTTTCACACAAATAGAACTTTATTTTGGTGGTATTTAGTTACCACTGGGTTTTTTATTTTTTGCTAAATAAACAAATAAAACCCAAAAATTTAGGAAAAAAAAAAAACTAACTTTTTCAGTTTGTTATAAAATTTGCAAACAGGTAATTTTTCTCCTTCACTGATGTGTGCTGATGAGGCTGCACTGATGGGCACTTATGAGGCAGCACTGATAGGTAGCACTGTTGGGCACTGATGAAGAGGCACTGATGAGGCTGCACTGATAAGCGGCACTGCTGGGCACTGATAGGCAGCACTGGTAGGCGACACTGATGGGCACTGGTAGGTGGCAATGATAGGTGATATTGATGAGGAGACACTGGTGGGCACTGATTGGCGGCAGTGGTGGGCACTGATTGGCAGCAGTTGCTGGCACTGATTGGCAGCAGTGGCGGGCACTGATTGGCAGCGCTTTTGCAGAAGCCGATTATCAGCTCTTTTCTCCTCTCTTCCAAAGGCTGACAGTGTGAGAAGGAGCGGTGTGAAGAGAGCCAGTAATTGGCTTCTGTTGACATTGTGTAAGCTGTGATTGGACACAGCTGGTCACGTGATAAAAAGCCACTGATTGGCTCTTTACCTCAATCTGTGTTCAGGAGGACACTGCAAACACAGTGCACGCTGCCCACGCCCAGCAGTGGGCACGTGACAGGTGCGATCATGGGAGGTCAACATATGATGGCTTCCCGATACTGGACGACCTCGTTGTAGCCATCATTCGGCGGTTAAGCATTATTGAAATCACTGCTGCCAGCCAAACGGTATTTAGTTTCAATATTTCTTTATTGGTTTGTCAAGTAAACAAGCAACAATTTAAAGTCACGTAGTATGATGACAATTATATGTAGGTAGTAGATGAGTAACCGGGGAATTGAGAGGGGGAGATTTGGAAAGGGGATAAGTGGGGAGAGAGAAAAAGAAGAAGAGGAGGAGGGCTGGTAAAAAGTTGAGAGGTAGGCCAAATGGTAATTAAAAAAAAATATTTCTCTTTCGTTCATGGACGTACACAGCAGCTTAATCTTGCCTTAGGGTTATTCGCCTTCTATCAGGAGAGGACTAAGCAGAACATGTAACATGTTAAAAAAACATCAAAACTGTACAGTACCGCCCAGGGGCGGTCTCTCTGGCTATAACCCCTCACACTGCATCCAGCAGCTCAGTTTTTTTCTGCCTAGCATAGGAGAAGGACCTGGCTCCCTTTTGGGACCATTGGTCCTGGAGATTTTTTTGCTTTTTTCTACTTTTTTGATCCTGAGATCTACTATCAACTGCCGAATGGGTGACAGGCTGGATAATATAGATCCTTGTAGTCTCCCCAGTCTGGCCATCGAGCGTGGGAAGACTTTTAGCTACGCACTGGGTCGGCCACGACATGCCCCATTGCTCCAGGGGTGGCCGGTGAGCTATATGCTCCGGGGAACACATATGACAGGGCTACTGATGTCCGAGTCACAGTGTGCCGTGGCCGACAGCCAGCCCGTACCGATCGGGGGATGGGTCTGTCCGGAATGCGTCCGGCAGTCCCCGCAGGACGGGTAAGTAGAGTTCCCCCTGTTTCGGCAGGATGGAACAGCTGGGCATTCCTGGGGAGGTCGACTAGGGGGTCTCTCACCCTTCCTTTCTTCTCTCCCTGTCCTTTCCCTCCTCCCCATGCTCTGTGGTGGCTGGGCCTGCTGTGTACTGACCGGTGGTCCTCCGGGAGGGGGGGCTCCGAGTCCTGGCTGGGGGCTGCGCTGGGTGTCCAGGGTCCGCTCTCCATAGTGGGGTGTTGTCTGGTCTGCCATTAGGGGGGCCTCCGTTTGGAGGCCCAGCGTGTTCGCTGCCTTTTTTCTTGCTTCAGAAACGTCCAGCGCCCATTTTAGTGGAGCCCGGGGCCATTTTTTTTGTAGCCGCGCTCGTTTTAATGCTGAAGCAGCCTGCGGCCATTTTCTTGTAGCTCGCATGCTTTTTACTGGGGCGGCCAGTGGCCATTTTCTTGTAGCCCCAGCTTAGTTTTTGCCTCTACCGGTGGGAATATCTCTATAAACAGTGCAAACAGCACAGGAACACCTCAGAGACACAGAAGAACACCTCAGACAGGGAGAGGGTGGACGGCAGCACTGTGCAGTTTCTGGGTCAGGGTGGTGAGTCCTCTGTGGGGCCCCTCGGTCTGTGGCAGCTAGGAGGGTGGACTTTTTGTGTACCTTGCCTTGGTCCCTACGGGTGTCAGGCGAGTGTGGGTCAGCATGGCATCAGAAGCTGGCGCTTCTTCCCCAGACATCCCTGTGTTGGCAACCGGTGCCCCTGCACCTGCGGTGCCTATGGACGCTTTGTCGGCGGTCCTGGAGTCTTTTGTTGCCAGGGTGGAAGCGGTGTGCGGGCACAAGGGGGGTAAAAAAATGCCCCCTCCCCCCACCATCTTCTGGGGAAAGCTCTGATTCAGACTCGGGCCTTGCTGTGGCACACGGCCCCTGTTATGAAGTGTCAGAGGATGCGGACCAAGACCATTCAGACAGGGAGGATGACTCTGTGTCCGGGTCAGCGCAGGAAAGAGCGGGGGCATCTACTGAGGTGTCGGTCCCTTTTGGGTCCCACAAGCCGGCCCGCACTGCTAAGGTGTTTCCTTACATAAATTATTTTGATAAGTTTATATACAAGGAATGGGAACGACCGCAGCAGGCCTTTTTGGTCCCAAAACGCATGGCGGTCCGTTACCCCTTTAAAGGAGAGTTTCCTGAAAAAATTGACATCTCCCCCGATTGTGGACCCCCCAGTGTCCAGGTTAAACAAGGTAACCACTATTCCGGTGGAGGGGACCCCTGCTTTTAAGGACCCTGCAGACAGGAGGGCCGAGGCGGTGGCCCGCTCCATGTTCACGGTAGTGGGGTCAGCTTTGCGGCCTGTGTTGGCTACGGCCCTGGTGTCACAGACACTTACCGAATGGGCAAAAATGTTGCACCACGAGTTGGAAAAGAAACAGGCTTCCACGGTCTGCGTGGAACTGGCCGACCAGTTGGTACATGGCCTTAAGTATGTCTGCGATGCGGCCTTAGATATAGCTCCCTTTCTTTCCAGAGCCTTGGTATCTGCTGTGGTACTACGTCGCCTGATTTGGCTAAAATGCTGGTCTGCGGACCAGACATCTAAGAAGGCTCTGGCGGATTTGCACTTCCAGGGTGAGAGGCTATTTGGAGCCTCGCTGGATGACATTATTAAAAATGTCACTGGGGGTAAGAGCACACTGCTCCCACAATCCAAAAAATGTAAGGAGCCACGCCGTAGGCCAGGGCCCTCCTTTTCCGCTCAAAAGTGTTTTTTTCGTACGCCCGGGGCCGCAGGTAAGCGTTCCCAGACCGACAAGGTGCCTGCTGAGGGGCAAAAACGTCCCTGGTTTCGCAAGCCAAACAAGCCTGCGAACAAATCTGAGACAACATGAAGGTTTGCCCCCGCCTGACTCTCGGGTGGGGGGTCGCCTTTGCGAGTTTGCAGCTCGGTGGACCTCCCTGCTTTCCGACCAGTGGGTTTGCAAAGTGGTTTCATCAGGGTGCACAATAGAGTTTCTCTCTTGTCCACAAAACAGATTTTTTCCCTCCAACCTTCACCTTCCTCCGGCTTGTCGGGACACCCTGTTTGGGGCAGTGCAGGACCTGCTGGTGCACGGGGTGATAATACCTGTGCCGTTGCCGGAAAGGATTCAGGGATTCTACTCCAATCTGTTTGTAGTCCCAAAAAAGTACGGGGTCCGTCCAATCCTGGATCTCAAGGCCCTCAACTGCTTTGTAAAAGTACAAAGGTTCAGGATGGAATCAGTTCGCTCTGTGGTTGCTGCACTCCATCCGGGGGATTTTCTGGCGTCCTTGGACATCAAGGACGCATACTTGCATGTCCCCATATACGTCAGGCATCAGAGATTTCTGCGGTTTGCAGTCGGGAACGAACACTACCAATTTGTAGCCCTCTCTTTTGGCCTGGTGTCGGCACCAAGAGTTTTTACCAAGGTGCTTGCCCCGATTCTGGCCTTGCTGAGGCAGCGAGGGATCACTATCGTGGGCTACCTGGACGACCTCCTTCTGAGAGCAGCTTCCGCCTCAGAATTAAAGGAGGATGTGGCGATTGCCAGTCAGGCTCTTCGGGAGTTTGGTTCGGTACTGAATCTCCAGAAGTCGGTGTTGGTACCGACTCAACGCCTGGAATACCTGGGCTGGGCTCCTCAGAGGCGAGAGTTTTCCTCCCTTCGGACAATTTGCAGTCTCTAAAGGCTGCGAGCCCTGGGTCTCATGGTAGCCTCCTTCGAGGCGGTACTGTATGCCCAATTCCACACTCGAGTCTTGCAAAAAGAGATCCTGTCAAAATGGAACAAATATCCATTGTCTCTGGATTGTCAAATCCGGGTGAGCCGGCTAGTCAGGGATTCCCTGATCTGGTAGCTGAAGTCTCCGGATCTTCAGTCCGGGAAGTCGTTCCTTCCTTTTCACGGGACGGTGATCACGACGGACGCCAGCCTGACCGGTTGGGGAGGAGTTTGGGGCGTACAGTCGACACAGGGTCGCTGGATGCAGGAAGAATCCCGCCTGCCGATCAATGTGCTGGAACTTCGGGCGATCAGGCAAGCCTCTCCACATGGTCACGGAGGCTGCAGGGACGCCCAGTCAGGATCCAGTTGGACAACGCCACGTCAGTGGCTTATGTAAACCATCAAGGAGGATCAAAAAGCTCAGCTGCAGCATTGGAGGTCGCTCACATCCTGCGGTGGGCAGAGCAGAGCGTGCCGGCTCTATCGGCTGTATACATTCCGGGTGTAGAAAACTGGCAAGCGGACTACCTAAGTCGTCAGATGCTGGACCAAGGAGAATGGTCGCTACACCCGGATGTGTTTCGACTCCTTTGCCTGAGATGGGGCACGCCAGACGTGGATCTCCTGGCTTCTCGACTCAATCGGAAGGTATTGAGGTTTGTGGCCAGGTCCAAAGATCCCTGGGCGGACGCGACAGACGTGTTGGTGGCTCCGTGGGGACAGTATCAGGTAATTTATGCCTTCCCCCCGCTGAAATTTCTTCCTCATCTGCTTCGCAGAGTAGAGACTGAGGGGATTCTGGTGATCCTAATTGCCCCAGATTGGCCTTGGCGTCCCTGGTACGCCGACTTAGTGCGACTGGTGGCGGATGTTCCTTGGCGACTGTCGATGCAAGAGGACCTTCTGTCGCAAGGTCCTATACTTCATCCTGCTTTACAGTCGCTGGCTTTAACGACATGGCTGTTGAAAGCCAGGTACTAAGGGACCGAGGCCTGTCGGATTCGGTAATTTCCACCATACTGAGGGCACGGAAATCATCTTCTCGGAAGATTTATCATTGCACGTGGAAGGCCTACATCTCCTGCTGTTTTTACAGCGTGGAGTGGATCAAAAACTTGCCTTAAAGCGGAGTTCCACCCTAAAATGGAACTTCCGCTCATCGGATTCCTCCCCCCTCCGGTGCCGCAATTGGCACCTTTCGGGGGGGAGGGGGGACAGGATACCTGTCAAAGACATGTGAAACATCAGCTGCGGTGCTGACATCGAGGGACACCAGGACAGGTAAGTCTCCATTTATGAAAAGCCAGCAGCTGCAGTATGTGTAGCTGCTGGCTTTTATTTTTTATTTCTTGGCGGATTTCAGCCCTGGTCATCTTCTTTCAACGTCCCTTGGCGGCTCATTCACTGGTGAGTACGTTTGTGCAGGGGGTTCGACATGTGGCCCCTCCGGTTCGACCACCACTGCCTCCGTGAGACTTGAATCTGGTCCTCTCGGTACTTCAGAAACCACTGTTTGAGAACATTAGAAAGATTCCCCTATTGACGCTCTCTCAGAAGGTAGCCTTTCTGGTGGCTATTACATCAGTCAGGAGGGTTTTGAAGTTGGCGGCCTTGTCTTGCAAGGCTCCCTATTTGATCCTCCAAAAGGATAAGGCGGTGCTACGCCCGCAGCCTTCATTTCTTCCTAAGGTTGTTTAAGCTTTTCATCTAAATGAGGACATTGTGCTTCCATCCTTGTGTCCTCGGCTGTCGCATCCCAAAGAGGTTGCGTTGCATTCCTTGGACGTGGTCCGAGCTCTGCGGGTGTATCTGTCTGCTACGGCTCCGTTCCGGAGGTCAGACTCACTGTTTGTTTCGGTGGTTGGTCCAAAGAAGGGCCTGGCGGTCTCGTCGGCCACCATTTCTAGGTGGATCAGACAGATCATGATTCAGGCTTATGCCCTGAAAGGGCAGGCACCTCCCTTTCCTGTCACGGCACATTCAACCAGGGCAATTGGTGCCTCTTGGGCTTTCCGACATCAAGCGTCTGTTTCCCAGGTGTGTAAGGCGGCGACCTGGTCGTCTGTTCACACCTTCACTAAATTTTATAAGGTTGATGTAAGTGCATCTTTGGATGCTTGCTTCGGCCGCAAGGTTTTGCAGGCGGCTGTTTAAGGTTGCAACTCCTCCGTTGAGGAGCTCTGGTTGTTTTGGGTGGAGGTTTGTTTGCTTGCTGTTCCCACCCCTCGTTTTTTGACACTGCTTGGGGACATCCCTAAGGTAAAGATTAAGCTGCAGTGTTCGTCCATGAACGAAAGAGAAAATAGGATTTTTGTGCTCACCGTAAAATCCTTTTCTCTAAAGTTCATGGACGGACACAGCACCCATCCCTCCTTTTTATGTTTGTACTGCTTTTTGACGAACTGAGCTGCTGGATGCAGTGTGAGGGGTTATAGCCAGAGGGACTGCCCCCTGGGCGGTACTGTACAGTTTTAATGTTTTTTTAACATGTTACATGTTCTGCCTAGTCCTCTCCTGATAGAAGGCGAATAGCCCTAAAGTCAAGATTAAGCCGCTGTGTCCGTCCATGAACTTCAGAGAAAAGGATTTTACGGTGAGTACAAAAATCCTATTTTTGCAGTGGTGCATGTTCTCCATGCCCAATTCACCATGCCATTTGTTTGACAATCCCTTGCCTATTAACATTAAAAATGGGCAGAACAGATTTTATTGATTTGGCTTCAATTGACTTTATAGGGGTTCAGATTAATGTTCAGAACCTCCTGCGAACTGAACCCACGTACAATCAGCTCATCCCTAGCCATTAGTAGTGCCAGTACACAGTATATACTATTGTACCACTTACCTTTGGAAGGACTGCTGGATACAGACAAGTTCTAATTGCAGCTCTTTCTAGAGGTAACAGGGAATGGCCAGTATATCTAGGACGCAACAGCAGCGGTTCATATAGCCACTTTTGGCACTTACAGTAGTCCCCTTCTGGCACTTGCACAACTAATAGTCCCTAGCAAGGTCTTTACTCACAGATGTCTGCCACCCAGCATCATCTGGTAGATCCTCGGTGAAGGAGATAACAAGATCCTTCTTCAGACCAGGACTTCAGTGCAGTGCCTTCCACCAAAATCCATCAACAATCTTCGCCAGTCGCTCAGCACAGCAGCTCAGCAGCTGCCGAGGCCCAGGCTGCAATTTCTTGTCTCAGTAAAGCTGCCTCCAGGGGCCCCAAGAGAAACAGAACCCTCCCTGGAGGGAACTGAACACTCTGACAAGGCTTCCCAAACATTCACCACATTCTTCTGAATGCCTCCTTCCAGGGATAGGCAGGGCCATGATAAATATAATCATTTGAATCTCCCTGCCCTATACTCTGGAAACTTCTTTCAGAGACAGGTGGAAGGAATTAAACTCTCAATAAGGCTTACCTGTAGGTACAGTAAATATCTCCTAAATGTGCACTGTTTGGGAGAGATTCACTTTTGTAGCGCCGGTGACGTCACCAGCGCATGCGCACTGCGCTCTCAATGGGTGGCATGTTGTTCATAAGGCGAGCTGTGACGTGGCCATGACTCCTGCAAGCATGCGTGGGAGTGATGTCATCACGGCTCTGCCAGTCAAATGCCAGCTGCCCACGAACCCCGAAGGAAGACCGGGTGAAGATGGGAGCCCTGTCAGCAGTGAAGGGCTACGTTTTTAGGTAAGTCTTTCATAATGTGCTAGTATGCGATGCATACTAGCATGTTATGACAATAATTTGCAAAGAGTAGATGTTTTTTTGGGGGTTTTCTTCTGCAGTTTACTACCGCTTTAACCAGGCAGCCTAACTAAAGGAGAGTACTTTGTAGTCTTGTTCCTGTGTTATTTGCACATGCAAGGTAACTAACAGGTGTCAAATAGCCTCAAAACCATTAGCAAAAATAATCCCCTTAGGCCTGATTCTCACCTATACATTTTTGAGTGCATTTTCAGTTTTGCAGAAACACACTACAGTCCATTTAACATGATTTCCTATGGATCACGTTCACATCTGTGCATTTTATGGAAAGGCCAAGGACTTTTTTTCTGGTTTTTGGTTCCTTAGACCTCAATGGGTCAAAAACGTGCATTGAAAAACGCAAAATGCACCTGGAATATGCAAAGTGCAACCTGCATAGGTGTGAATCAGGCCTTATTTTTGCAGAAACATTAGCACCAAGTTGGGACACGTTCAGATGCTGGAACATACAGTCCTTAGCAGGGCTTTTATTCTCAAAGAATAGGTGCAGGAACTCCCCCCTTCTGAGTCACTACTTGCCTCCGCCCCCTACCCACTCCGAGCATCGTCGCTTGGTTCCACCTTTACCCACATTCCAGTACTGGCCCTTTTAGAGAATACAGAACCAAGTATTATTTTGTGGTACTTTTGTATGCTATTCAGTAATGATAACAAGAAAAGCAGTAAAATAGATCCTCTGCAGCCAGCAAAAATAGACCCCATCCCAGCAACAATAAATTCGCCCAGCAATAATAAATTCCCTCAGCAATAATAGATACCCCCAGCAACATTAGACCCACCCCAGCAACATTTCACCCACCCCAGCAACAATAGATCCCCCAGCAACAGACACCTCCAACAAAAATAGACACCCCCAGCAACACTAGACCCACCCCAGCAACAATAGATCACAAAAGATCCCAGCAACAGTAGATCCCCCCAGCAACAATAGATGCCACAGCAACAATAATTCCACCCAGCAACACTAGACCCACTACAGCAACAACAGATTCCCCAGCAACAATAGAGCCCCCATGCAACATTATAACCCCTCCCCCCCAGCAACAATGGACCACCTGTTACAAAATACCACCCCAGCCACAATAGATCCAGCCCAGCAACAATAGACCCCCAGCAACAACACCAGATTTCCCAGCAGCCAGCATTAATAGACCCTCCAGCAGCCAGCAACAATACACCTCTCCCTCAACAATTGCCCAACCAGCAACAATAGACTCCCACACAAAAATATATTCCTGCCAGCATACCCAAGTACCCATTGCCATTACATACATTCAGTGCTAGAGGTGCCGGAACTGCGTTCCCTCACGTTCCCCCTGAAAAAAAGCCCTGGTCCTTAGTAAGCCACGTTTGGTAATTTGCCGTATGTGCAGTGTGACAGTCGCATGTATTATAGGTGCATAGTAAATATAATTACGCAATGAAGATGTTTTTTGGCCAACACCACGAATCCACTCATATGGCAGGGCATGCGAACATGGTTTAGTAAATTGGGCCCTATGTCTCTTTACCAAGTTCAAAGTCTGCGGATATGACCCGGCACACCAGCAAAAAAAGATATATGACTCTGACACTTATAGTGGAAAATTGGATTCTGATTTCAATTTAAGTCATTTTGTGTCCACTCTGTATTTATGTAGTTGCAGAGAACTTGAGCGTCTATGGTAGCTGAAACAGTAATCTGTTGTATATCAACACGTAAAAGCTGTCATCTCGCTACAGGTTATCATTGAGTGTAGGGTCAAGGGAAAGAGAGCGTCAGCAGTGCAAAAGATGAAAAATAAGTGGCACTCTTGGGAATTAAATGTACTGTAAAATCAAACCTAAAAAAAAAAATCAGAATGGAAACATACCAGACAAATCTATCCAGGTCTTGCTTTTATCTTATTGTTTCAGGAGTAGACCCTACATAAAAAAAAAAAACTTTCACAAAGGGCTTTAATTACCTTAAAGTAGAACTAAAGGAAAAGCTTTTTTTCATTTTGGATACAGTAAGGGAGGGTTATAATGCCAGTCAGTTTTTTTTTTCTAGGGGGCCCCTGGGCGGTTTAAGTCATAAGGTGCTAGTATGGCACATAATTGTAAAGTGGAAGTAAAATGATAAATGGTTTTCAACATTTTGTTACAAATAAATATGTGAAAAATGTGCATTTGTATTCAGCCCCCCTGAGCAAATACTTTGTAGAACCACCTTTCACTGCAATTACAGCTGCAAGTCTTTTTTGGGGATGACTCTACCAGATTTGCACATCTAGAGAGTGATTTTTTTGCCCATTCGTCTTTGCAAAATAGCTCAAGCTCTGTCAGATTGGATGGAGAGAGTCTGTGAAAATGAATTTTCAAGTCTTGCCACAGATTCTCAATTGGATTTAGGTCTGGACTTTGATTGGGCCATTCTAACACATGAATATGCTTTGATCTAAACCAGGGGTCTCCAAACTTTCTAATCAAAGGGCCAGTTTATCGTCCTTCAGACTTTAGGGGGGCCGGACTGTGGCCAGTGGTAGAGGAAATTTTCCTGGCATCAGTGGGAGTAAACATTGCCACATTTGGTATTAGGGGGAGGAGCAGTGCCCTATTATTGGTGTCAATGGAAGATATTGTGCTTCATTGTTGGTGTCAGTTGGCAGAAAAGGGCCTCAAATCAGTGGGAGGAGTAGTGTCCCAAGGGCCGGATAAAGGCAGGCAAAGGGCCGCATTTGGCCCCAGGGCCACAGTTTGGAGACCACTGATCTAAACCATTCCATTGTAGCTCTGGCTGTATGTTTAGGGTCGTTGTCCTGCTGGAAGGTGAACCTCCACCCCAGTCTCAAGTCTTTTGCAGACTCTAATGCCGCGTACACACGATCGGAAATTCTGACAAGAAAACCGTGAATTTTTTCTGACGGAATGTTGGCTCAAACTTGTGTTGCATACACACGGTCACACAAATCTTGTCGGAAATTCCGACCGTCAAGAATGCGGTGACGTACAAGACGTACGACGAGCCGAGATCAATGAAGTTCAATAGGCAGTTTGGCTCTTCTGCTTGATTCTGAGCATGCGTGTTTTTTTGCGTGTCGGAATTGCATACAGATGAGCGGATTTTCCGATAGAAACTTTTTCCGTCGGAAAAATAGAGAACCTGCTCTCAATCTTTTGTTGGCGGAAATTCCGACAGAAAAAGTCCGATGGAGCCTACACACGCTCGGAATTTCCGACAAAAAGCACACATCAGACTTTTCTTGTTGGAATTTCCGACCGTGTGTACGTGGCACAACAGGTTTTCTAACAGGTTTTCTTCTAAGATCGTATAACAAATAATAGTGAGTTAAACCTCAAAATGTATAATTAATAATAAACTCCAGTGAATATAACAGTGACCAAATATAAATATAAAAATATGCAAGAAGTCCACATGCACAAAAATATATATATTTCTTGAATGCTGACAAAACGTGAATAAAAATCATTCCATTATCCGTGACAGTCTCTGCAGGATATACAGTATGTGCTGAAAATAATCACCACCACCTCAGTTTGCAATGCCTGCTCACCTCAAAGGAAGACCCCCTATCGCGCAAGATTGAATATATTCCTTGCTTTTAATTACCGTATTTATCGGCGTATAACATGCACCCTAAGAGGGAAGTTTCAGGAAAAAAAACTTTCCACAGCCCCCTGCGTATAACACACAGGCACAGTTTACCCTCTATTTTCAGGGTAAAAAAGTGAGTGTTATACGCCAATAAATACAGTAATAAAAAATTCTTAATCATATGCACTCATATAGGGAGGAGCCAGTGACGACACTTCCGGTGTCTCGTAGTCAAGGAAGTGTAATGAGGAGGAGAGCTGTTCCATTGTAAACTGATCGTTTGAGGCGTTGTTATCACTAATTCAATGTGAGTCCATATGATTAAGAATTTTTTATTAATTAAAAGCAAGGAATATATTCAATCTTGTGCGATGATGATTTTTTATTTGCTTTGTGAAATTGAACCTGGAGAAATTAATTTTATGAGGAGACGTTCTGATAATCCCAGAACCAATAGCTGAAATCCTTTTCTGATCTGGCTGATCTTTTTGGAGCATCACTGAAAGAGCACAGTCCTTGTATCTTCATATGATGGGACCCCATATATTACACACAGTCCTGATATCTTCATATGATGGGACCCTGAATATTATACACAGTCCTGATATCTTCATATGAGGTGGACCCCCTATATTATACACAGTCCTGATATTTTCATATGATGGGGACCTTGAATGTTATACACAGTCCTGATATCTCCATATGACGGTAACCCTGTATGTTATAGACAGTCCTGATATCTTTATATGATGGGGACCCCCTATATTATAGACAGTCCTGATATCTTTATATGACGGTCAACCCATATATTATACACAGTCCTGATATTTTCATATGATGGGGATTCCGTATATTATACACAGTCCTGATATCTCCATATGACGGTAACCCTGTATATTATACACAGTCCTGATATCTCTATATGATGAGGGACCCCCTATATTATACACAGTCCTGATGTATTTTTTATGATGGGGACCCCCTATATTATACCAGTCCTGATATCTTTATATGACGGTCATCCCATATATTATACACGGTCCTGATATTTTCATACAACGGTGACCCCCTATATTATTCACAGTTCTGATATCTTCATATGACAATGACCCCGTATAATATACACAGTCCTGATATCTTCATATGATGGGGACCCCGTATATTATACACAGTCCTGATATTTTCATATGACGATGACCCTGTATATTATACCAGTCCTATTATCTTTATATGAGGGTCACCCCATATATTATACACAGTCCTGATATTTCTTCCATCTAATCCTTCCTTTCACATAATTAAGTGATTCTTCCTGCTTTCCATGTACCATAGTGATGCTTCCTTCCTGCCTTCCATGTACCGTAGTGATTCTTCTTGCCTTCCATGTACTATAGTGATCCTTCCTGCCTTCCATGTGCCTTGGCAATCCTTCCTTCTTGCCTTCCACTTTCCTTAGTGATCCTTGCTGCCTTACATGTGCCATAGTAATCCTTCTAGCCTTCCATGTGCCATAGTGATCCTTCCTGCCTTCCATGTGCCATAGTGATCCTTCCTGCCTTCCATGTGCCATAGTGATCCTTCCTGCCTTCCATGTGTCATAGGGATCCTTCCTGCCTTCCATGTACCATAGTGATCCTTCCTGCCTTTCATGTGTCATAGTGATCCTTCCTGCCTTACATTTGCCATAGTGATCCTTCCTGCCTTACATGTGCCATAGTGATCCTACCTGCCTTCCATGTGTCATAGTGATCCTACCTGCCTTCCATGTGTCATATTGATCCGTCCTGCCTTCCATGTGTCATAGTGATCCTTCCTGCCTTCCATGTGCCATAGCGATCCTTCCTGCTTTCCGTATTCCATAGTGATCCTTCCTTCCGGCTATCCATGTACCATAGTGATCCCTCCTTCCTTTCTTCCATATACTATAGTGATACTTCCTTCCATATAACAGTGATCTTTCTCTCTCTAAGGGTTGGCTCACACTGGAAACTCCAGCTTGTGGCACAGCAATCAAAAAATATTTTATAGGTGCAAGGAAGCCCAGGTTTTGTTTAACCACTGCTCTTAAGCCCCTTCCACTATCATGTTTAGCCCACCCAATTTTTGCTGCGGCACGCAGGTCACTATCTTGCTGTCCCTCATTCTCAAGTTCAAAAGCTGGGAGTTATGCTACTCTGCACTAAACATTATCCGTATTCTACAAAAATAATCCATACACATTCACTACTCAATGGCCCTGTAATTTATTTTTCATGAAAATGTCATATATTCATTAATAAGCTTATTGAGACCTAATCTAACTCTCTCTTCTTTGGTGATCCTGCAGCTTCTCTGTGGTTGAACCTGTGTCCAACACTCCTTTCACAGATAGAAGTTTGGATGGTGACTCCGAAACAGAAGCAGTGGCCTCTACAGTTTATATTCTGCCCCCAGAAGCTTTTGAAAACACGGAGAAGACTGAATGTGGGACGGCACTCATAACTCATAAGGTATCAGTTGAAAAGTTAACGTAGTTAGTACATAGACAGTCCATCAAGTGATATACTTTTCGTTAAGATGGGACTATAAAGTGCCCTGTGCAGTATGGTGGACCAATAGGCCACATTCACATCTACAAATGGACTCAACCACAGCGGGGTTGCAACATAGTTTAGATTGGCCGCTCAGGAGAATTTTTTTTTTCATTTTTGCACACATGTAAAAATCTGCATTTTTGGCCATTTGACCCTTCCTGCCTTCCATGTGCCACAGTGATCCTTCCTGCTTTCCACGCTCCATAGTGATTCTTATTCTGCACACTTGTAAAAATCTGCATTTTTGACCATAAAATTACTAAAACCACCCAAGCTTGATATATTTTCTGAAAGAAGAGACATTGTAGAATAAAAAGATGATAGTTACAATTGTTTATGTTGCACAATATTTGTACAAATGTTTATCAATTGCATATTTATAAAAAATAAGTATACAAGTATCGGTAAAAGCATTGAGAAAACTACATTCTTTCAAATGGTCGCAGCTTCCCACCAAACCGCTCCTAATTCCTCTTTGCACCCTCCAACTGATATCGCCAGACCTCATTATACCCAAGTGGGTACTGGAACAAGCTCAATACATCTCTAAACTCAGGGCTATGATACTAAAAAAAAGCTTTGACCAAATACAAACTACATATACCGCTCCCAGTACCGATTACTTCAACATATATAGACTCCAAAAATGCCTGAGAGCACACTCACATATTGAAGGTGCCCTACCCACCACATTATGGAATTACTACTTCCAACGTAATACAGGCACCAAAAGGAATCTCACTAATTTACCTTACACTTCAAGAAAAATTTGTATTTCACAAATCTAAACCCCTTAAAGACTGGGAAGAGGATATGTGATCAAACTTTTCTGATCAACAATGGCAACCAGCCTTTAAATCAATATTTAATGCCACTTGCTGCACCTCTTTATGGGAACTTTATGGGAACTATCACACAAAATATATCTAAGATGGTACCTGACCCCACAGAAAATATCTAAATTCCAAACAACTACCTCCCCTACCTGCTGGAGAGGATGCCAACACACAGGCACTTTATTACACACCTTGTGGTTCTGCCCGGCAATAACTAAAACTAACCTGTGAACAGATGTAGAACATATTCTACAAGATATATTTCACTCACCTCTGACACTCACCCCACAACTAGCTTATACTAAACTTAAACACAGAATCGCTCCCTCCTTCCTGGAGAATAGTAACCACACACATTCTCCTGGCAACTAGACTGCTCATAACTAGGTGCTGGAAATCATAAACATGCCCAACAGTAACAGAAGTAAATACTCTAGTGCAACTACATTACACCCATGAATATATCTTGTCTCGCGGCAAACCATCACACCTCAAAATAAGTAACTTATGGTGCTTACATTTCTTGTGACAGCAATAAAAGTGCTAAAAAAAAAAAAAAAATGTAAAGCAGCAGTGTAAAAATAATTGTATAGATGAATAATTAAAAAAAATTGAGGTGCCTCCACCCCCCCCGATGCTAGCGCGCAAAGGCGAATGCATGCGTCGGTCCTGAACGCACGCAAACCGCGATCATCCCACACATGTGAGGTATCGTCACGAATGTTAGATCTAAAGTGGTAACCTGTAAAGGCTTTTAAAGCGTTGCCTATGGATAGTAGAATTTATGTCGTTTGTCGCCGTTGTGCGGGCATGCACACTTTTAAAGCATCATATGTTTGGTATCTATTTACTCTGGGTGACATCTTCTGTATTTTACAAAAAAAATGGGTTATGTTTGTGTTTTTTTGCATTACAATTTTAAAAAGTGTATTTTTACTTCCCCCCCAAAAACTGCATTTGAAAAAACGCTGCGCAAATACGGTGTGACATAAACAATTGCAAAACCCACCAATTTATTCTCTGCCTTTGCTTTAAATAAAATATATACTGTTCTAAACAAACAAAAAGTGCCAGAAAATGCCTGGTCTTCAACTGGTTCATTTTATTGCTATCAGAACAGGTGAACATACCAGCATGTGCAGCAGCGGCCTGTGCATACAGGGTGCAGGGGCGCTGCCCCCCTAATCCATGCACCTGGCCCCTAATTTACATGCAGGGTGCTGGACACATGGATTCCAATGGGGGTATTTTTTTTTAGAAGCACATGATTAGAGCCAGAGCAAATTGGCTTAAAAAAAGGGTGGGCTTGGGGCGCAGAGTACTGCGCCCTGAGCCCACCCAGTTGTGTGACAATAGCGAATGAACATTCGCTATTGTCCTCCTGATTCTCATCCTGGCTCAGGAAGCAGGTCCTGAGACCGGATTGGATGAGAGGAGAAGCAATCCTATTGGCTGCCGAGGAGGAGGAGGAGGAGGAGGGAGGAGACGCAGGGGAAGCCGCGCTGACATGAAGCCGAGTAAAGATAAGACGCAGGGTGAAGCCGCCGCCCCCACCCCAAAAAAAATATATCACCAGCCGCCACTGCCCATGTGACAGCATTGTGCAGGTGTCAGATACTTTTTGTGGAGACATTGGTGTCTCCCTTGCCCTCCAAAGAATTTAACTGAGCAGACATCTGCTCATTTAGATGCTCCCCTGGCTCTACCTGCCAGTCAATGTAAGCTCTGAAACAGCAAACGACATCATCTTTGTTGCTTCTAGTTTAATTTTGTGAAGAGGAAATCGAAGAACGAATGTTTCTTGGTTGCCTTCCTCTCTCCATCTTGAAGTGACTGGGGGTGGTCCCGGGCTTCTGGTAAGAGCAAGAGAGCCCAGGAACCACGCACGCAAGGGATAACTTTTACTTTCCAGCTGGCAGCTGGCTGAAAAAACTGCACAATCTTTTGCTGAACGGTTCACTCTTTGGACCTACTATGTCCAAAGAGTCCAAAAAGCTGAGCTTGTTAATTACACTGGATTTTGTATGTTGAGAGTTTTGGAGCTTTAAGCTCAGACATTTGGTGCGTTATGTGTTCCGATGGTGCCACCATTCATTTTGAAATTTGATTATCCAAGCCTTCAATTTCACCTCATGTTGCTACAGAAAATAAATTTTGTGGCCGGGAATCTTCTTTTCTATCCAGGTCACAGCTCATGTGTGTAGCAATAGGGGCCGCTGGTTTAAGATTTGGGCCTGCCGTTACCTTACTGCTCACCACGTCCATCTAGGGGTCTTCCTTGAAGAGTTGTTAATAAATGTCTGCACCAAACACTTATGCCGCGTACACACGACCGTTTTTCATGACGAGAAAAATGCAATTTTTTAATTTGGTCATTAAAAATGATCGTGTGTGGGCTCCAGAGCATTTTTCACGACATGAAAAATGGGCATTAAAAATTTGGAACATGCTCTAATTTTTCTCATTGTTTTTCACGTCGTCGTTTTTCTCGTCATGAAAAATGGCCGCGTGTAGGCTTTAACGACGTTAAAAAAAAAGGGCATGCTCAGAAGCAAGTGATGAGACGGGAGCGCTCGTTCTGGTAAAACTAGCGTTCGTAATGGAGATAGCATATTCGTCACGCTGTAACAGACTGAAGAGCACAAGGCTGAAAAGCGCGAATTGTCTCTTACCAAACTTTACTAACATGAGGATCAGCAAAAGCAGCCCAAAGGGTGGCGCCACCCGAATGGAACTTCCCCTTTATAGTGCCGTCGTACATTTCGTACGTCACCGCGCTTTGCTTGAGCATTTTTTTTCATGATAGTGTGTAGGCAAGGCAGGCTTGAGAAGAATCACGTCGAGAAAAACGTTTTTTTCAATGACATTAAAAACGGTCGTGTGTACGCGGCATTAGTCTCTTTTTCTCAAGGGTTTATTTCAAGAACTTCAGACAGAGGGATGGAGGGTTAGGGGAGATTCAGGATCCTTAGGTTTTGAGGATCATGGTACTTTCCTTTATCCAGAGAACCAATAACTTCCACACTGGATGTAGCATCCACCGGATAGGCCTCTCTCACTGACCTAGCAGCCGGTGCGAGCTTGTTCAAAAGTCTCTGCCACAGACTTGTATAATCACATGCTTGGTAAAGTTCTGGAACATAACACACAGTACCAGGATCTTTCAGCCAGGCCGGTAGCACTGTGAGGTAGATTTGATCCTGATGCGTCCTCCAATTGAGTCCTCAATTGCTCGGTCCCTTCCCGCAGGCAAGGCGACACAGGACCATCTCTGGATCAGTAGGCCCCAGCAACTCCTGGACCTACTCTCAGTTACAGAGCCTCGGGGGGTCTGCAGACCCCGAGGCGAGGAAGAAAACTGCCAACACACACCTGAGGCCAGGAGGGCCGTCAGGTCAGGATCGGAAGACCCTGCCAAAACAGTGCCTGCTCCTTAAGTACCCTCTCCCAGAATGCACAGCGGGGTGACCAAACCCACTGAGCTGCTTCTGGGCAAGAGGTTCCCAATACATCCAGCCAGCTGCAGTTCCAACCATGACCTGTGGTGACGACACCCAGAGGAAGGTGGAAAATGTGCAACTCAGCTGAACTGGAACAGAGACCCATAATTTGGTACAATTATTCTGAGTTGAACTATGACTCAGACAACTAAATTTACACTAGCGCCTACCCAATAGGGGCAGGGCGCTACATGTGCATTTCTTGTTCAATTATATTTCTCGCATGATTCTCCCATCATGGATTAGAAATTAGTTTGTTTTTCCAAAAATGTCCTACTTGCCCAATTACTCAAGTTCGATAGCTGCACAAAAAGCGGTCGTTGCTGCAGTCTACAAGTGATGCAAAATTCGAACAAAAAATTCTTAGCTGCGGTTTTTAAATGAAAATTCCTTTGGAATGTGACCCATGTATGGCCAGATTTTTTTGAGATTTCTTCCCAATTTTGCTCTTGCGACAAGTGATCTCCAGGACAGGAAGTGATGGGAACATAGACAACAACAAAATCCTCACAAAAGTTTTAATCCTTGCTCATCCTATTATATAAAAAAAAAAGGTTTGGCTGGAGGTCTAGTTTTATACCTTTTTATAAGAGAAGTTTTTCCACTTTAACAAAGAGTGATAACCCCCAATACTACCCCCCGACCCATACACACACCTTAATTAGAGCTATTATTGTAATTGCCAGAACACGGGTATTTCTTTTTTAACCTGGAATATCCCTTAGCTTGTTATCTTCAGCTTGATGATCTGCATAATGAGCTCTGTTCAGTATTGCACCTAAAGGCAAAAAATACACCATAATTCTCCAATTTAAGCAGATAACGTACTTTTATTCCATAAGCATTCCTGTGCATAATAATAATGTTCTTAAAATAATTTCTGACCTTCGAATGCCTTTAAATTGGTTTCCATGGAAATATATATTTTGGATACACCAAGAATGTTGTTTCTTGAAGGGAAGGATAAGCTTAAATACACGTTTTGCTTTTAAGAGAGCAATATATTATATTACCAGATCTGTATATTTACGTGGCCTTGTTCTGTGAAATCATAACGGAATGAAAATGACACTAGAAAGTGAAAACTTAGAAGTACTGGGATACGATAGAAATAGGGCACCACCACAGACGTCTTCATACTACGTGGGCTCTTCTTTGACCAAGTAGGACCAGATCTTGGGAAATGGACTGCAAACTTCGGCTTCTGAATGGCCCATGTCAGCTTTCAGTTATTGCATGATCAGATTTAATTGCTTCAGGTGTACTTTAAAGCTCAAATCCACTGATCAGCTGAAATAATCTTGTTGGCATTTATCTAGTGTGGTTGACTGCCCCACTAGGCACCAACCCTGATTCATCACCAGCAGGGCCAGGACAAGGGGTGGGCAGGATCATGTGAGGTGGGGGACACCACAAGGAGATTGGGGGGAGGGAATTTGAGAAGAGGAATTTGGGGACAGCAGGGGGTAAGAATTGTTCTAGGAGGGCAAATGTAGGGAGATGTGCTAGGAGTGGTGATTTGGGGAGATTTTTGTTGGGAGGGGAGATGGGGAAAGAGGATTTATGGCAGTCTTTGGGATTTGGGGGTTTGTACTATAAAAGTAAAATGGCAGAGGAGAAATATTTTTTTTGGGGGGGAAGGTTTGTGCTAGTGGGGATGATTGGTGAATATTTGTGCTAGAAGGAAAATTTGTGGGAGGGATTTGTGCTAGGATGGTGGTTTGGGGAGGGAACTTTGGGTGAAAGGGGGCACAATTTGGCATGTTCGCCCTGGCTTTAGATGACCTTGTCCCGGCACTGGTCACCAGCAATGGTCATGGTAGCAAAAGTGCTGTCCTATCGCTCCCCTGCAACAGGATCAGATTTAGGCTGGCCATACATTATACAATTCTTATTCAATTTCCTTTAGATTTACCTTTAACTATGTAGTGCAAGGGCCTGACCTCATATTATATGATTTTGGTAAATCTAAAGGAAAACTGTACAAGAAAATTGTATAATGTATGGCCAGGCTAAGGGACCTGTAACAAGTAGAAACTTTGCCATCTTAGGTCACTCATATTTTCCTGGCCTGAGGTCCTCCTCTAGAAATAGGGAATGTCCACAAGTTCAGCCTTTTAACAATTTCACTGTGACAGAAGAATAGTGTATAGTTCTTTATATCATGACCATTGTAACGGGAGGGCCCGGGGAACCCAGAATCTCTTAGAAAGTATGAGATACCCTTGCTTCAGCTTCCCCAATGCCTCTTATGTGTAAACCACCCTGTGTCTCTATTAGGGGCACAGGGTGAATGAAAACCCCACTATGATCTGTACTAATCAGATTCAATGCTGTATATACGTTGTTGTGACAGGGGTAATTTTGGGCACAGGGTGAGCCAGGAAATAATGGACATTGAGAATATGTATTGGATTGTTTTTAAATGGGTCTGTAATATTATTCCCCAATATTTGCCAGGATCTGTAAATAACTATTTTGTTGATCCTGAACTCAACAGGTTAAATTAAGAGATGCTGATGTGTCACCTGTCTGCTTGTGGAATGTTAATGAACCTCAATTATGCTACAGATCCTTTCATTGTGAGATGTGTATTGGGAGCTCGTTATGTATCTATTGTGTGAAGTCTTTTGAGAAATGGGAGACAGTACGGCTAGCCTAAAAGGTCATGCATAATCATTTAAACTGAAATGTGGATTGGGAGACAAAAGCTAGCCTAAAAGGTCATATTTCTGAGTCATCAAGCTGTAGTTAAGTAGATCATGTAAATTAGCTCTGGTCAAAGATGTATGGTGAGAAGAGAATAAGAAACTCCCCTCTATGTGTATAAAAGTTGCAATGTTTTTCAATAAACAGAGTCTATCTTGGGAAGATACAAAGCATGTTGTCTCGTTCTTCCGGAAGGATTAATCCTATGGAAAGTGGTCGCCTGACTGTGGAGTATCGTAGCGAATGTGTGTCCAGGAGAGGGAATCGCTTAAGCGGCGTTAACCCCCTTTCAGATTTGGGGTGCCGTTACAGGCAACTTACGGACAGGCGCTGCATCTTTAGGCGTTGTCTCCGATTGCCGTATTTCCGCCATTCTCCGCTCATGTTGCCGCTCTAGTTCTCTCTCTTGTCGCTCCAGTTCTCTCTCTTGTCGCTCATCCTGCAGCTGGATGTCTCTAATGGCTTTCTGTATGGCGGTCTCTGATGAGTTAGCCCCATATAATGCCAACCGCTCTCGAACTCGTTGCTGAAACAAGTCTTCAACTGACCGGGGTCCTGCATCACCATCCCCCTGATCCATCTCGGCTAGCTCCCTGATCAAGGTGGCCTTGTTCTTTGTCCCAACGGTCCCTCCACGGCTCTCAAGTAAGTCTTTCAGCATGGCTTTCCTGCAGGCTGCATAGCTGGTCATTCACTGTGGTGGTTTGGAGTGTCCCAGTAACTGGAGGGAAAATCCCACTGCTGCCAACCAATGTAACAACACCCCAAGTATGAAAGGGGTTAATGCCGTTTAGGATATTCCCTCTCTGGACACACATCCACTGCCGATCCTCCACAGTCAGGCGACCGCTTCCCATAGGATTAATCCTTCCAAACTTACAATACAAACACTCTGTATGAAGTTTCCAACTGGACTGACAATCTTTAATGACAAACTCCCAGTTTTATACACACAAAGAGGAGGTTCTTACATTCTCCTCAGACAATACACCTTTGACCAGACCTAATTTACATGAGCTAATTAACTACAGTGATGACTCAGACACATGACCTTTAGGCTAGCCTCACTGTCTCCCAATACACATCTGACATCTTAGCAGACACAGGTGGGGGCTGGATGTGGTGACATTAGCATCTAACAGTATGTGTCCCAACATCATGAAGGAGTCACTTTTCAGTTAACCTGTTGAGTTCATAATCAAACAGTAAATAGTTCTTTACAGATATCCTGGGGAATATTGTGGAAAAATATCACTGTCCCATTTTAAAGCAATCTAAGACATATTCTTAATGTTCATTATTTTCTTGCTCACCCTGTGCCCAAAGTGACCCCTGTCACAGTGACAATAAATAAGTTTAATTAATGCTGTTTAACCTTGGAAAGGTAAAGGCCACAGAGTCTTAACAAGCAAATATAAACCATTTGAGTACAATTATAGTTAATCACCTCAATACTGGGCACTTACACCCCCTTTCTTCCCAGACCAATTTTCAGCTTTCAGTGCTCTCGCACTTTGAATGACAATTATTCAGTCATGCTACACTGTACCCAAATGACATTTTTATAATTTTGTTCACACAAATAGAGCTTTCTTGTGGTGGTATTTATTCACAATTTCATTTTCAATTTTTTGCGATATAAGCGAAAAAAGAGCGAATATTTTGAAAAAAAAACCTAAATTTTCTACTTTCTGTTTTAAAAGAAATCCAAAAAAATCAAATTTCGGCGAAAATTTAGGCCAAAATGTATTCTGCTACATGTCTTTGGTAAAAAAAATCCTGATAAGTGTATGATAATTGGTTTGTGAGAAAGTTATAGAGTCTACAAACTAAGCTACGCATTATTGCAAATTGATCAATCCTAATGCACTGATGGTCTATCTCAGTTCTTGAGGCCCTAAAATGTCAGGACAGAACAAATACCCCCCAAATGACCCCTTTTTGGAAAGAAGACAGTCAGAGGTATTTAGTAAGAGGCATCGTGAATTTTTTGAAGTTGCAATTTTTTCCCACAATGCCTTGGAAAATTAAGAAATATATATATATATTTTTTTCTTCACAAAGTTGTCAATTTAGAAGATCTTTCTAACACTTAGTATGTACATAGCAAAAATAACACCCCAAAATACATTCTGCTACTCGTCCTGAGTATGGCGATACCCCATGTGTGAAACTTTTCCACAGCCTGGCCACATACGGAGGCCAAACATCCAAGTAGCACCATCAGGCGCTCTAAAGGCATAAATTACACATTTCATTTCCTGAGTACCTATCACATGTTTGAAGGCCCTGGAGAACCAGGACAATGGAATTATGCAGCGTACACACGATCGATTTTTTCGACGGTGAAAACACCGTCGAAAAAATCGACGTTAAAAACGAGGAACAGCTTGTTCCCCTCACACACGGCCGTTTTAAATGTCATTTTTTTTTTGGTTGAAAAAAACGACCGTGTGTGGGCTCCGCGGCAGTGTTTCCCTATGGGAAACACTGCCGCGGAAAACATGTCAAAAAACGACGAGAAAAATTAGAACATGTTCTAATTTTTCTCGTCGTTTTTAATGCCGGTTTTCTCGTCGAAAAAAACAACAGAAAGCCCACAGACTATCGTTTTTCTCGTCGAATGGGAAAAATTTAGTTTTTTTCGACTGGAAAAACGGCCGTGTGTACGTGGCATTACCCACAAAATGACCCCATTTTGGAAAGAAAACAACCCAATGTATATTCTATGAGGCATAATAAGTCTTTTGAACATGTTATTTCTTTCCAAAAGTTTTGGGAAAATGTGGAAAAAAATTAAAACATATTTTTTTTTCACAAAGTTGTCAATTTAGAAGATAGCAAAAATAACACCACAAAATACATTCTGCTACTTGTCCTGGGTATGGTGATACCTCATGTGTGAGACTTTTCCACAGCCTGGCCACATACGGAGGCCAAACATCCAAGTAGCACCATCAGGCGCTCTAAAGGCATAAATTACACATTTCATTTCCTGAGTACCTATCACATGTTTGAAGGCCCTGGAGAACCAGGACAATGGAATTACCCACAAAATGACCCCATTTTGGAAAGAAAACAACCCAATGTATATTCTATGAGGCATAATAAGTCTTTTGAACATGTCATTTCTTTCCAAAAGTTTTTGGAAAATGTGGAAAAAAAATTAAAACTTTTTTTTCCCCACAAAGTTGTCAATTTAGAAGATCTTTCTAACACATAGTATGTACATAGCAAAAATAACACCCCAAAATACATTCTGCTTCTCGTCCTGAGTATGGTGATACCCCATGTGTGAGACTTTGCCCAACATGCAAGTATCACCTTCATGCTTCTAACACATAGCATGTACACACCAAGAATTACACCCAAAAATACATTCTGCTGAGCAAAAGGTAATAAAAAAAGGCTCACCTATGGTTTTAGCAGGCAGTAATACCGTTCCAGAGCAGTCAAAGCATTGGTCCAGACAGCAAAAGGAAATGTCCAGGAATTGTCCAGGCAGCAGACAGAGATATGGAAACGTATGAACATGGTCCATGGTTTAGCAGTTCAGGTAACAGGCAGAGGCATGGCCAGTTGAGGTGGCAGGCAAAGGCATGGTCAGTTGAGGTGGCAGGCAGAGGCATGGCCAGTTGAGGTGGCAGGCAGAGGCATGGCCAGTTGAGGTGGCAGGCAGAGGCATGGCCAGTTGAGGTGGCAGGCAGAGGCATGGCCAGTTGAGGTGGCAGGCAGAGGCATGGCCAGTTCAGGTGGCAGCACTATAACATTTAGGCATTGGTCAGGTAAGACCTAAGGACAGGGGTAGAGGCTTCTTCCCACCCAAATCTCTACGAAGCCTCCGAGTCTCCAGACCCTAATCCGAGAAAACCAAAACCCGGAGAAAAACATTTTCTCCACTCGGAAAATCTTTTCTGGAGCCCCTCAAATATGTGAGACCCCTGTGCTGTACTCAAATGATCAGTTTAGGAGGCAGGCAAAAAGCATCATCATTTAACAGGCCAAGGTCAATTCACGTTGAAGGCAGAAACATGGTTGGCAGAGGCATAGTCAAAAACAGTCCGGGTCATTCACAGAAATGGCAGATGGTGGAAACTGGAAAAAAAATCATCTTCACTTTACTAATAGTTTAGTAAAGTATGATAGCTCTGAAAGCACTTTCCAATACAGAGGCCTGGCTGGGAGGGACATTGGGGACAGTAGTGTCGGGTGTCACGACAAATTCCTCTACTTGAACACACACAACATTTTTTTCGGGGTTTGCGACCTGTTTGGGTAAGAGGGAGGATTTCGGGAAAGTGCCTTTCGTGGAGTCTGGCTACTGCATCGGAGCGAATTAGTTGAGGGGCTTGGCCATGGGGATAGAGAAGGGCTTCGATCACGTCTTCTTGGAATTTTAGATAGGTTAGGGAACGTTGGGTGCACTTGGAAAAAATGATATAAGAATTGAACAGGGCTAGTTGCATCAAATAAATGGCAACTTTTTTGTACCAAAACAGTGATTTCCTGGTGGCCAAGTAGGGCTGCATCACCTGGTCGTTCATATCCACCCCCCCATGTAAAGATTATAGTCATGCACACATTTTGGCTTCTGGACGGGGCCTCTTCTTCTCTGCAGTTCCACCAAGGTGTCATCATGCATTGTGGAAAGGATGTAGACATCTCTTGTTTTATCTCTCCACTTCAATGCTAGTACCTCTTCAGTCCGCATACTGGCCATTTCCCCCTGTTTCAATTTCTTGGCAACCAATCTCTGTGGGAAGCCTTTACGGTTGGTCCGTGCTGTCTCACAGGCCACAGTTTTCTTGTGGTACAGATGGCGAAAAAGTGGGAGACTTGTGTAGAAATTGTCTACGTATAGATGGTAACCTTTCCCAAGCAATGGTTCAATCAGCTGCCAGACAATTTTGCCACTTGTTCCCATGTAGGTAGGGCATCCAGGGGGGTTTAGCTGTCTGTCTTTTCCCTCATAAATTATAAAATCATATGTGTAACCCGTGGCCCTGTCACATGTCAATTTTACCCCACGTCTGGCTCTTTTACTGGGGAGGTATTGCTTTATTCCAAGTCTTCCTGTGAAGTGTACTAATGATTCATCTACACATATATTTACATCAGGGGTAAACATCTGCTTGAAGCTGGCGCAAAAAAAATTGATTAGGGGCCGAATTTTGGATAATTTATCATAATTGGGATGATTTCGAGGGAGGCATTGGGCATTGTCGTTGAAGTGTAGAAACATCATAATCATCTCGTAATGGGTTCTTTTCATAAAAGATGAATAGATTGGCATGTGGTAGATAGGTCGGGTAGACCAGTAGGAATGGAGTTCATTTTTTTTTGTCAGCCCCATGTTGAGGGTTAGGCCAATGAAAATGTTAAATTCTTCCACGGTGAGGGGTTTCCAAACAAAAGGACAGGCATAGGAAGAATTTGGATTGTTGGCTATATGTTGACTGGCGTATAGATTACACTGCTCCACAATGTAGGTTAGGATATCATCAGTAAAAAATAAGTCAAAATAATAAATCGGGGTAGCATATTCCGACTGTATCTGAGGGCCTGGCTGGGCTGTAAAAGGGGGAATGACAGGTTCTACTGACGTATTGGGCAGCCATGTTGGATACAGTAGAAGATCGGGGAGGCTAGTATGGGCCCTGCCTCGTTGTTGATGGGACGCCCCGTTGCTAGCATCTGGCCTATCCTCTAGGAAAGTTGGATAACTGCTGGTGGATGCCTGCCTATCCTGGCGTGCTGCGCTGCTGGTGGATGCCTGCATATCCTGGCGTGCTGCGCTGCTGGTGGATGCCTGCATATCATCATGGAGTGCTGCCAGTGGCGGCTGGTGCTCAAATTTTTTGGGGGGCGCAAACAAACTGAAAAAAAAAAAAAAAACATCAATTGCCGCCACTGTGCCCATTAAACGCAGCCACTGTGCCCAAACGCCACTAGTTTGTCCCCAAATGCAGCCAGTTTCCCCCCAAAATACAGCCAGTTTGTCCCCCAATAATACAGCCAGTTTCTCCCCCAATAATACAGCCAGTTTCTCCCCCAATATACAGCCAGTTTCTCCCCCAATATACAGCCAGTTTCTCCCCCAATATACAGCCAGTTTGTCCCTCAATATACAGCCAGTTTGTCCCTCAATATACAGCCAGTTTGTCCCTCAATATACAGCCAGTTTGTCCCCCAATATACAGCCAGTTTCTCCCCCAATAATACAGCCAGTTTCTCCCCCAATATACAACCAGTTTGTCCCTCAATATACAGCCAGTTTCTCCCCCAATATACAGCCAGTTGCCCCCCAATATACAGCCAGTTTCTCCCTCATAATACAGCCAGTTTCTTCCCCAATATACAGCCAGTTTCTCCCCCAATATACAGCCAGTTTCTCCCCCAATATACAGCCAGTTTCTCCCCCAAATGCAGCCAGTTTCTCCCCCAATATACAGCCAGTTTCTCCCCCAAATGCAGCCAGTTTCTCCCCCAATATACAGCTAGTTTCTCCCCCAATATGCAGCCAGTTTCTCCCCCAAATGCAGCCAGTTTGTCCCCCAATATACAGCCAGTTTCTCCCCCATAATACAGCCAGTTTGTCCCCAATATACAGCCAGTTTCTCCCCCAAATACAGCCAGCTTGTCCCCCCCCAGCCCTGCACTTACCTTCCCCGAGTCAGCGCCGTCCTTCTTCCGTCCTCGATGTCTTCTCCCGCCCTCGATGTCACTTCAGCCAATCAGGTTACCGGTAACCAGACCCGGTGAACCTGATTGGCCAGGGAACGCACCCCTGTGCGTCCTCTCATTAGGTATTTAGAAGCCGATTACAGCCCTCAGGCTGTAGTCGGGAAGCCTATCAGAGCCTGCTGGCTCTGATAGGCACTTCTAAAGGCCAATCAGAGCTGTTATTCAGATGGCCGGCGCTCAAGGGGCCGGCCATCTGAATAGTGGGTGGCAGCAATACATAGGTTGATGCAATGCATTGTTGTGAGTGACGGCCGGGCGCAGAAGCGAGCGGTAGCGGCGCTTCTGCGCCCACTATGGTCGCGCCGTCATGTGTAAATTTTTATTTATTTTTTTATGGTGACCACAGGAGGGGGGGGGCGGCGACCGGGCGCCCCCTATGGACGGGCCGCCACTGAGTGCTGCGCTGCTGGTGGATGTCCTGGAGTGCTGCGCTGCTGGTGGATGTCTGCGCCTGCTCATAACTCCTGATCCCACTTGTTAGGATTCTATCCTCAGTTTCTATTTCAGAGCCACTACTTTCCACTGGATAATATTCACTATCCGATTCTGACAGAGAGATTTCCCCGCTACTCTCGTTCGACATACCCTGGAGTATCTGGAGAGCCTCCTCGCTGCTGTAGAATCGTTTAGCAATGTGGGCAGATGTGACAGATGTTGGCGGGCAGATGTGACAGATGTTGGCGGGCAGATGTGACAGATGTTGGCAGGCAGCTGATGGCGGTCAGTAGGGATGAGCTCGGTGTTCGAGTCGAACATACGTTCGACTCGAACATCGGCTGTTCGATCGTTCGACGAAGATCGAACAAATCGATTTGGGCCGTTCGCGCCAAATTCGAGTGACGCGAACAGCCCACAATGCACTACGCCATCGCAGTGCAATCCAGGCGCTGTGATTGGCCAAGCATGCACTGTGACCCCGCATGCTTGGCCAATCACAGCGCCGGCAGCGATAAGAGCCATAATTGGCCACAGGCAGGATGCCTGTGGTCAATTATAGCTCAGGGGGATTTAGTACACACCCCACACTATAAAAGGCCTCCAGCGCGGCGGCCTTGTGTAGTGTGTTCCGGCGCAGGGAGAGAGAAGAATAGGCAGGGACAGTGTCAGTGCTATTTGTTCATTTAACTTGTGTGCAGGGAGAGAGAAGGATAGGCAGGGACAGTGTCAGTGATATTCTTTGCTAAACCTTGTGTGCAGGGAGAGAGAAGGATAGGCAGGGACAGTATCAGTGATATTCTTTGCTAAACCTTGTGTGCAGGGAGAGAGAAGGATAGGCAGGGACAGTATCAGTGATATTCTTTGCTAAACCTTGTGTGCAGGGAGAGAGAAGGATAGGCAGGGGACAGTGTCAGTGTCATTTTTGCTAAGCCTCCTGCACACTATACACCTGAAGCTAGCCCTTATTGCTGTGTTTTCCTGTTGTGTAACACAGGCAGGCATCTGCAGCACTTACAGCGGGCGTAGTGTGCTTCCTGCAAAATATACACCTGAAGCTAGCCCTTATTGCTGTGTTTTCCTGTTGTGTAACACAGGCAGGCATCTGCAGCACTTACAGCGGGCGTAGTGTGCCTCCTGCACAATATACACCTGAAGCTAGCCCTTATTGCTCGTGTTTTATTCTTTTGTGTTACACTAACAGGCATCTGCAGCACTTACAGCGGGCGTAGTGTGCTTCCTGGAAAATATACATCTGAAGCTAGCCCTTATTGCTGTGTTTTCCTGTTGTGTAACACAGGTAGGCATCTGCAGCACTTACAGCGGGCGTAGTGTGCTTCCTGCAAAATATACACCTGAAGCTAGCCCTTATTGCTGTGTTTTCCTGTTGTGTAACACAGGCAGGCATCTGCAGCACTTACAGTGGGCGTAGTGTGCCTCCTGCACAGTATACACCTGAAGCTACCCCTTATTGCTGGTTTTCCCATCTCCCTGCAGGCCATTAGAATGTCTGGAAGGCAAACAAGGAGAGGCAGACAGTCAGGAGCCAATATAAGAGGGCAAGCAGGCTCTGTGTCTAGAGACAACAGTGCTGGTCGTGGACGCGGTGCATCGTCATCAGTACGTGGCCATGGGACACGCTTGTCCTTATTTTCGGCAGCTGGACGTGTTGAGCCGCATCATGCCGAAGACTTGGTAGAGTGGATGACCAAGCCCTCTTCATCCTCCTCATCCTCTCTCACCCAGGCTCAGGGTACTGGCAAAGCAGCTGCCAAAGCGTCCTCTTCCCTCGTATCAATGTCATCATCAGTCACTCCTTCCCTAGACCCACCGTGTCCTCCTGAGGAGTCCCCCGAAATGTTTGAGCACAGTGTTGGGTACATGCTCCAGGAGGATGCCCAGTGTTTCGAAGGGTCTGATGATGATACCCAGCTAGAGGAAGGCAGTAGCGTGAGAGCAGAGAGAGGGGATGCTCAAGAAGGACAGCCATCTGGCAGTCATGTTCCAGAAGCTGCAGCATACTGCCAGATTGGCTCCAGTGATGAGGAGGGAGGGGATGATGAGGTCACTGACTCCACGTGGGTGCCAGATAGGAGAGAGGAGGGGGATGAGGAGGAGGCACATCTCCAATGAGGCAGGATGCCCTCGGGGGGCCAGAGTAAGGGCAGCACACCGACTGAATCACACCGCAGAGCTCCGCCTGTGCAGGGCGCTGCCTCTGCCCGTTATTCCAAAAGTTCTTTGGTGTGGGCCTTTTTTGAGTCGAGTGCATCAGATCGCACCACTGCTGTTTGCAACATATGTCTGAAGCATATCTCACGTGGCCAAAACATCAGCTTGACCAGACATATGTTGACCTGCCATGCAGCTCGTTGGCAAGCGTATCTTAAAGACCCACACCAAAGAACAAAGCGGACCTCTCCTTGCTCCTCATCAGCTGGGATCTCCAACCCCACTGTACCTTCAGTTCTCTCTGAAACCTGCACTGAGAGGAATGAAGGTGTAGAATTAGGTGTGTCACAGCCAAGTACTTGCGGCCACTCTGCTAGCAGTACACAAACGTCCGATTCTAGCATGCAAATTTCCCTGCCCCAGCTGCTGGACCGTCAAAAGAAGTTCACTCCCAGCCATCCACATGCCCAGCGGTTGAATGCTAGCTTGGCTAAATTGCTAGCAATTCAACTGCTGCCTTTTCAGTTGGTAGACTCGGCCCCCTTCCGTGAGTTTGTGCAATGTGCGGTTCCTCAGTGGCAGGTTCCCAAACGCCACTTTTTCTCACGGAAGGCGATTCCGGCTCTCTACTGGCATGTGGAAGGCAATGTCCAGAGCGGTCAGCGGTAAGGTGCATATTACTGCTGACTCATGGTCCAGCAGGCATGGACAGGGACGTTACCTTTCTTTCATCGCCCATTGGGTCACTCTTTTGGCAGCTGGGAAGGATGCAGGACAAGGTGCAGTAGTGTTGGAGGTTGTTCCGCCGCCACGCCTCCAAAATGCTACTACTGGTTGTTGTGACACGCCTCTCTCCTCCACCCCCTCCTCTTCTTCTTCCTCCATGGCCTCTTCCTGTGCTTTGTCCTCGGAACCAGCGGTGCTCCGTAGGCGTTCAAGGGGCTACGCAAGTACGCAGGCAAAAAGATGCCATGCCGTGCTTGCGCTGGTGTGTTTGGGTGACAGGAGCCACACTGGGGCAGAGGTTCTGTCTGCTCTGCAGGGGCAGGCTGAGAGGTGGTTGACGCCACGCCAGCTTAAGCCAGGAATGGTGGTTTGCGACAATGGCACCAACCTCCTCTCCGCCCTCCAACAGGGACAACTGACCCATGTGCCCTGTGTGGCTCACGTCCTTAACCTGGTGGTGCAGCGGTTCTTGGGCAGGTACCCGGGCTTACAGGATGTCCTGAGGCAGGCCAGGAAAGTTTGTGTGCATTTCCGCAGATCATATAATGCCAGTGCTCGGCTGGCTGAGCTGCAAAAGGAGTTGAACCTGCCCAAGAACCGCCTTATATGTGAGATGCCCACCAGGTGGAACTCAACGTTGGCCATGCTGCAGCGGCTGCACACGCAGCAGAGGGCCATCAATGAGTACCTGTGCGACTACGGCACCAGGACAGGGTCAGGGGAGCTCTGTTTTTTTTCACCACGCCAGTGGGGCATGATCAGGGATGCATGCACTGTCCTGGCACCATTTGAGGAGGCCACGAGGATGGTGAGGAGTGACAGTGCATGCATCAGTGACACTGTACCTCTTGTCCACCTGTTGGAGCATACGCTGCGTTGAATAATGGACAGGGCACTTGAGGCAGAACAGAGGCAGGAAGAGGAGGACTTCCTTGCCTCTCAAGGCCCCCTTTACCCAGACAGTGTTCCTTCTGTCCCACCCATCACACAGGAAGAGGACGAGGAGGAGGAGGAGGATTGTGTCAGCATGGAGGTGGAGCATGGCACTCAGCATCAACAGCAGCAGTCTTTTAGGGATGATTTACAGTCCCAACAAACCCGTGGACTTGAACGTGGCTGGGAGGAGGTGGCTGCGGATCATGTCGTCCTTAGTGACCCAGAGGACTCCGGACCGAATGCTTCAGCTAACCTACGCTGCATGGCCTCCCTGATCCTGCAAAGTCTGCGGAAGGATCCTCGTATTCTTCGGATCAAGGAGAGGGACCATTACTGGCAGGCCACTCTCCTTGATCCACGGTACAAGGGTAAGGTTGCGGACCTTATCTTGCCGTCGCAGAGGGAGCAGAGGATGAGATATCTCCGGGAGGCCTTGCAGAAAGGTCTGTGCAACGCGTTCCCAGAGACTGGGAGGTTACAAACTCCTGGTCCTGGACAACGAGTTTCTGAGGCTTCGGTCAGTAGCAGAAGGAGAGGTGGAGAAGGTGGCCGTCTGACCGATGCGTTCAGACAATTTTTTAGTCCGCAGCCCCAAGGTATGATCGGTTCCAGCAACCATCCCCAGCGTCTGATATACATGGTGCAGGAATACCTAGGGGCAAGGTCAGACTTGGACACCTTTCCCACCGAAAATCCTCTGGCTTACTTGGTCTTGAGGATGGATCACTGGCCAGTGCTTGCACAGTATGCAATTGAGCTACTGGCCTGTCCTCCATCCAGCGTTCTTTCAGAACGCACATTCAGTGCTGCTGGAGGCTTTGTCACGGATCACAGGGTGCGCCTGTCCACCGACTCGGTTGATCGACTGACCTTCATAAAGATGAACCAGTCTTGGATCACCACCAGCTACCAAGCACCTGAAGCTGATATAACAGAATAATTTATTTTCAAATGTCACATCCCTTCAAGACTGATGCTGATGCTGAGTGACTGTCCTGTTATGTTGACTGACTATCCTCCTCCTCCTCAATGATCCGATTCATGATGATAGCTTGGAAGAACATTTTTGTTTCTGGGTGCGGCCACCAGTGGCTTAGGCCCAGTTTTTCAGCCCCTGTTTAACAGGGGCATGTAATTACAATTTTTGATGCAATGCTTTGCAGCAGGGCTGATTCCTGCACTCCAACTAGAGTATCTGGGAGAGGTTGCAGTGTCGTGGCACCAGCACCAGTGCCTAAGGCCCAATTTTTCTGCCCCTGTTTAACAGGGGCGTGTAATTACAATTTTTGATGCAATACTTTGCAACAGGGCTCATTGCTGTGCCCCAAGTTCAGTATCTGTGAGGGGTTGCAGTGTTGTGGCACCAGTGCCTAAGGCCCAATTTTTCTGCCCCTGTTTAACAGGGGCATGTAATTACAATTCTTGATCTAATAATTCACAGCAGGGCCCATTCATGCACCCACCAAGAGTAACTGTGAGGGCTTACATTGTTGTGACAACACCACCACCACCAAAGGCCCAATTTTTCCTACCACTGTTCAACAATGGCATGTAAATACAATTCCTGATATAATAGTTCACAGCAGGGCGTTCCAGCGCCCACCAAGAATAACTGTGAGGGCTCACAGTGTTGTGGCAACACCAACATGTAAGGGGCAAATTTCAGCTGAGTATATACGGCAGGCCCCTACTTTCAAACATCCAATTTACAAACGACTCCTACTTGCAAACGGAAGGAGACAACAGGAAGTGAGAGGAAATCTACCCCTAGGAAGGGAAATTCTCTCCTGTAATGCCGCGTACACACGATCAATTTTTTGGACGGTGAAAACACCGTCGAGAAAATCGACGTGAAAAACGAGGAACAGCTTGTTCCCCCCACACACGGCCGTTTTAAATGACATTTTTTTTTTGGTCTAAAAAAACGACCCTGTGTGGGCTCCCCGGCAGTGTTTCCCTATGGGAAAACTGCCGCGGCAAAAAACGACGGGAATCACGACGAGAAAAATTAGAGCATGTTCTAATTTTTCTCGTCGTGATTAATGCCGTTTTTCCCGTCGAGAAAAAACGACAAAAAGCCCACAGACGATCGTTTTTCTCGTCCAAAGGGAAAAATGTAATTTTTCTCGACGGGAAAAATGATCGTGTGTACGCGGCATAAGAGTTAATATGGGAAAAAGGTGTCTCCTGTCTACTGATGCTTTATCACCAATCCTTGTTTCAATAAAAAACCCACTTTTCAAAAACATTTGTCATTGGGATGGAAAGTGAGGTGAAATGTTCTGAACAAGGGGCACAGACAGCAAAACAAATGTTACAGGGGTGATAACCCTTCCCTATGTTTTCCAAAAAGCTTATGTAGCGCTAACCCCAGTTAAGAGAGTGGGTAAAAAGCAGACAAACAGCTAAAAACTCACTGATCTCCCGGCTGCAGCACAGATTGTTTGAGGAGAGGAAGAGATGAGAGCAGTTACAACCGCTCTGTGTTTACATTACATGACGGCTGTGATTGGACAGCCGTCATGTCATCAGGAGGGCCAATCACATGGCCCTTCTGTCGTGCACACCTTTCCTGTCTCTGGGGTGCACAGGCAGAGCGGGATCGCGCCGCTGCGCAGGCACGTGGCGGCGCGATCCCCTCACAAACACCAGCCCCACTCTCTCTGTTTACATCACAATGGCTGTGATTAGCCGATCAGGAGGGCAAATCACAGTGCCCTCCTGCTGTTCCGAGATGAGGCATGTCCGCGGGACACGCGCGCATCGGGATCGCGCGGGTGCGCCCCCGCGATCACGCTCCTTCTGAGGGACGTTCGGGAACGTCCACTCTGGAGAGAGCACCCACCCGGCCGTATATATGTACAGTGGCCGGTGCTGAAGTGGTTAAACATACATACTCTCCACACCTGCAAATAATTCTTTACCTTTTTGCTAATATGGATATGATGGTGTGGTTTTTGTCCTCCAGCTGTCAAGAAAGCCAACCTCCTGCAGAATATTCTACCCACTAGAAGAAGTCTGCAGGTAAAATTAAATTTGGTCTGGGCAATAAGGCGTTAATAACCTGTGGTTATGAAAGAGTTAAAAAGACAACATTGAAATTGAATGTCAGCAGCGGCTCTAGAGATCCTGAGCTCAATACATGATTTGAGTCAGTCATGTCTTGCTCCGAGATTTCTGGCCATGGCCACCTTGAGTAAGGGAAAATGATTCATATAGCATTCACTTCCTGAAATCCACCCGCCTTTAGCTCAGGCATGCAAGCAGGAGAGGGTGTACTTAGCTGAGAAAGTCCCTCCTCCCCTACTGAAGACTCCTGGGATGTAAGACATCATTGCCTAGGCATAGAAACCAGGAAGTGATGAAGAACAAGGATTTTTCCCATGGGATTTTTTAGCAGCAATTGATGGAACAAGGTGTTTTAAATAAAAATGTTTTTTATTGAATGGTTTGAATTTAAAAAGTCAGTTGTACAATTGTTTGGATTTTTATGAGCTCCGGTACATGTGGGGCCAGATACATGCATACAAGGATAAAAAATGTGGTATAACGGATTGGTGGGTGGGTGGGGTCAAGACCCCTGAGAGCCTAATCCAAGCACCTAAAGGTGATGAGGATATATACAATTAAGTAAAAATACTTTTTTCCTATATAAAATTCTCAAGGTTGCAAATTAGTATTTGAATATATATGTATGCAGGTTGGTGGTGAGGGATAAAAATGTATTTAGCCCAGCTGAATAAAAGAGAGGGGCAGACATCTAATGAATATTAGTGTATATGAGTAATGACAATAGAAACAAATTATATTGTTATGGGAGATTAAATGAAAAATAGAGTAAAACCAAGAGATCTAATCTAGTGGAATGTGAAGGTGTTTATTGGAACGTATAAATAGGTGTATGAGAAAGCAAAATATCATATCAGTATTACGTGAAAAAGAGTGGTGATGCCGTGAGGAGTGGACATGTGAGTGAAACACTGGATGTTGATTTGGAAGGTGATGAAAGAAAAAAGAAAGTAAGAAGAAAAAAAAGGAAAAAAAAAGAAACGGGAATGAAGAGGAAGGATGGAGAAGAAAGAAAGGAAAAAGGGGGGGGGGGAGGGGAAAGGGGAAAGGGGACAGAGAAAGATACGGAGATAAGTAAGAAGGGAAAAGAAGAAAGAAAATAGGAGGGAAAAGGAAAAAGGAGAAAAAGGAAGGGAAGAATGTGAACAGTGCTGATGAATACAAATGGAAATATGAAAGAAAATGATGAAAGAGTGTAACACTCAGTCTGATAAATAAGTGTGATAGGCAGAAGGTGATCAAAATGGGTGTATGAATGAAAGTAAAAAATGGAATAAATGATAAAACAAAGATAATGATAATGAATGTGAATGCAATGGTGAAATCAGTGAATGGAAAAAATGAATAGACTAAAATGAGAAATGGGTGAATTGCAGTGTGTGCGCTGAGAAATAGAAAGGAAAAATAAGACATTAGAGTGTGGTAATTCAACTGTGAAAGTGTGTGTGTGAATACCAAAAGAAAAGAACCTATTGGCCATACCATTATACTTACAAAAGTGTTGACCACGTCATCGTCAGTTAAAATTGACCAATGGCGTGCCAGAATATTTCTAATTCGTTGGTGCTGTGCTGAATAGCGCATGATAATCTGAATCGCAAAAGTTTGATCTCAGGATCTCACCAAGTAACTACTAATCCAAGCGACTATCCATGCATTATCATGCGCTATTCAGCACAGCACCAACAAATTAGAAATATTCTGGCACGCCATTGGTCAATTTTAACTGACGATGACGTGGTCAACACTTTTGTTCCACCTACCCCCTCTATTACCTTTAGAAGAGTAGGATCTCTTAAGGACAAACTAGTGACAAGTGAATACTCTAGAACAAATAAACAACATTGTTCCACATTTGGGACGTTTCCGTGTGGACACTGCACCCACTGTCCTTTTATTCGGAAAGACAAAACTTTTATTTTGCCAGAGGGCAAGACCTTTAAACCTAAACATTACGTGAACTGCCAAACACAGGGAGTGGTCTACTTGATGACCTGTGAATGCGGCGCATTCTATGTAGGCAAAACTCGCCAACGGTTCTGGTGTAGAACCTCTAAACATGTCTACAATATGAGCATTGGTAATATATACTTACCTTTGGGACGACATGTAGTCGGTCAACACAACTACAAAATGCCACAAGTGAGTTTCGCCGCACTCCACCGGATGCATATACCGAGTCGAGGCGGTGATTGGAACAAGAGATTGCTCCAGATTGAGCAGAAGTGGATATACAGATTGCAGGCTACTATTTACCCAGGCCTCAATGAGGCAATTTCATTTGTTCCCTTTCTTAAAAGTTTCTCTTCAGGAAAAAACAGCTAGAGGAGACAGGGACTGTCCCTTATTTTTATTGATACAATTTAAGTTTGCCCACTAATTTGGGCACTTTTTTGACTTTCTGATTAAACAATTATGATAGACAATATACAGCTATGGCGATTGCTTCACCAAGAGATAAGATACCTATTATATAATATAAAGTAACAAGTGTCCCTTTCTGTCATCCTTTCTGGCTGTTTATCTCCTTGAGAACCATTTATATACATGATCAGAATATTTTCATTAAAAATACTAAAATATATGTTTGAATATTTTTTCTTTTTAAATTTATGGCATTTGTTTTTTGCTTTTTGTTTTTGTCTTTGCATTTCCATGTCTTTTCCTTAGAAGACCGCTTTATAAGATATCATTGAATAGTGTAAATGGTAAATTACGATATACAAATTCTGCATATGATTATTGCTGCTTTTTCTGCCAATCGAAAATGATAAGTCAAGAAATGTCAAACTAATGGTTTGCACTCCTCCTCCCCCCCCTGCTCCGCAGGACATTCTCCACGCGGTGCCTGTCCTCCTTCTCCCTGCCACGGGCGGACATCCTAAGCCTTCAGGCATGCTGCTCTTCGGCACTGGGGGAGGGACAACACAGCGTCCCTCACTTCAGCGCCAGCAGTTGGTGCTTGCACCACTAGATGGCGCCTACCCAGTGCCGTGCCATCCTATGTCCGTCGCCGGGCGTCCGCACTCTGCGCATTGTGCGCGGGGATGCTGCGGGCTCGTGTCCGTCGCGCCCCCGTGCGTGCGCGCGGGGCGGGTGTGGACGCCGCTCGTTGCACACGGCGATGGCGGTGGATCCGGGATTCGTCCGCTAGGATGACGAGGGGGCCACATTGGGCGGCGTCACATGGATGGTGGAAGGAGGAACTAAGCACCTGAGAGGTATTATGGGAGGAATCCTTAATTAACAGGGTGAGGGTATAAATGTTTTTCAGATTTGGAAAACAGTCTGATTCCCCAGGAAACAAAGCATACGCTACCATATTCTCAGTGAGGTAAGGAGACATCTGATGGTGGTTACCCTAGTAGATGGAATTTTCCATCATAAGCTGATACTTACCAAACGTATTTCCCCTTTTTCCTCTAAAGGTTATTTCCTTCACTGTCCCTATCAGTGTTTGTCTATATCCACATATTACTATTATGTAAGTATAATGGTATGGCCAATAGGTTCTTTTCTTTTGGTATTCACACACACACTTTCACAGTTGAATTACCACACTCTAATGTCTTATTTTTCCTTTCTATTTCTCAGCGCACACACTGCAATTCACCCATTTCTAATTTTAGTCTATTCATTTTTCCATTCACTGATTTCACCATTGCATTCACATTCATTATCATTATCTTTGTTTGATCATTTATTCAATTTTTTACTTTCATTCATACACCCATTTTGATCACCTTCTGCCTATCACACTTATTTATCAGACTGAGTGTTACACTCTTTCATCATTTTCTTTCATATTTCCATTTGTATTCATCAGCACTGTTCACATTCTTCCCTTCCTTTTTCTCCTTTTTCCTTTTCCCTCCTATTTTCTTTCTTCTTTTCCCTTCTTACTTATCTCCGTATCTTTCTCTGTCCCCTTTCCCCTTTCCCCTCCCCCCCCCCTTTTTCCTTTCTTCTCCATCCTTCCTCTTCATTCCCATTTCTTCTTTTTTTTTTCCTTTTTTTTTTCCTTTTTTTTTTTCCTTTTTTTTCCTTCTTACTTTCTTTTTTCTTTCTTTCATCACCTTCCAAATCAACATCCAGTGTTTCACTCACATGTCCACTCCTCACGGCATCACCACTCTTTTTCACGTAATACTGATATGATATTTTGCTTTCTCATACAATAAACACCTTCACATTCCACTAGATTAGATCTCTTGGTTTTACTCTATTTTTCATTTAATCTCCCATGACAATATAATTTGTTTCTATTGTCATTACTCATATACACTAATATTCATTAGATGTCTGCCCCTCTCTTTTATTCAGCTGGGCTAAATACATTTTTATCCCTCACCACCAACCTGCATACATATATATTCAAATACTAATTTGCAACCGTGAGAATTTTATATAGGAAAAAAGGCTTTTTACTTAATTGTATATATCCTCATCACCTTTAGGTGCTTGGATTAGGCTCTCAGGGGTCTTGACCCCACCCACCCACCAGTCCGTTATTGTCTGCCTCCACATAAATGTGACGTCCTGAGGGCAGCCTCTGTTTGTGGATAGGACCCGCCTTCAAGCGGTGGGGGGAGGACGCCACCCCAGCACTGGTCCGGGAGCTCTGTTTGTGGGGGAATTGGAGAGATTCAGAGGAGTCAGGATTTTATTTTATTTCTCCGGTCTGGGCCCACCCATGTAACCAAGAGTGTAAATATGTAATAAAGTTTGCCTTTCTCCCAGTTATTCACTCTTTATATATGTAGATTAATTACTTCCAATAAGGAACCACTATAAATAATTGTACTCATTGACTGATTGATAACTGTTAGAAGATATTTGGCAACATGTTATGTAACTAATGTACTTACTAATTTATGTTCTTCAGAATGTAAGAAACCCCCCCTGAGGAAGACCTGCAACTAGGTCGAAATGCATCAGGGTATTCCTTCTGCTCAGTACATGTATATATGTATCATTTCTGTTTCTCATTGCATTCTATGTGTACCACATTTTTTATCCTTGTATGCATGTATCTGGCCCCACATGTACCGGAGCTCATAAAAATTCAAACAATTGTACAACTGACTTTTTAAATTCAAACCATTCAATAAAAAAACTTTTTATTTAAAACACATTGTTCCATCAATTGCTGCTAAAAAATCCCATGGGAAAAAATCCTTGTTCTTCATCACATCCATTTCGGGATGCGCAGCCCTCTCACACATGCTTTTGTGTCCATTTCAAGCTATAGAAACCAGGAAGTAACCGAAGAAATGTAAAATAAAAAAAAAGTTTAAAACAAACAAATATGATATTCTTTTTTATCCATTTACTAATGCTAGCAGCATAAGGATTAAAAATAGTCAGTTGACTGAAAGTGTGAAGCTTTGCTTTAAAAAGACCTTGTCACTACAGGATAATTTTACTTTGTGAAAAGATGGTTTATTTTCTCAGTTTTAGCCATAATGTCACTGAGCCTGAAATAACGCTTTGCTCTAGCTCCCTTTGCTCACGTCCTATTTCAACATCATTGTCTATCTGCTCCCATAACAGTTGCATTAACACAGCAGAGGCTCTGGGAGCGTGCATGTAGCGGGTAAACGTCTAGATCTCTGTCATAGAGTGCCAAATTATATATAAGGTGCATTGAAGAGCAGGAGTCACTCTCTGACATTTTGTATCCATCCTTTCCACCATTCATATCTCCCCACTTCTTGGCCTTGCCTTGCAATCTTTTAAATCCCTCTTGTGGGTTTCCACAAGACTTATGTTTATTCCAGTTGAATTGGTTGAAATTGGACCTGTAGGTAGCCTTGGTGGCACCCCTTCTCCCAATAAAGGTCAATCTTTTGATCAAAGTTTGTTGAAGGGGCAGGTCAGAAAATGTTTGACCAAGCAGTCCGGGTATTCAGCAGCTGCAGGAGCAGGTTCTACTGAATACAATAGCGGGCAGCGGGGATTTCTCTATCAATGCTGTTTAGCATGAATGGAAGAATCAATTTCTCTCATTCATCCCAGGAAAAGGGGGGGGGGGCACAATGAGAGAATTCTATATGTGTTTGGCCAGCTTTGGTAACGTGACTGGATGCAATGGTAGCTGTCAGTCAGATATAAGGCAACTGGGTCCACTGGCACAACATCGCTTGAGAGTCACCAGGCACTGCTAGTCTAGCGTGGCACACTAACCCATGCTGGCCGGTCTGCTTCACTACCCTCAGTCTGACTTTGGTCCTCTTCTGGATCCCCGAGAGCACCCTCTGCTGGGTAGCCAATGTGTAGGCAGATGCAGTTTCTAAATCCACATATTCGCCAGCACACCAAGGATCCTCAAATGTCATCCAAAGGTTTTTTTATTGCAGAAATATCACATCACAAAAAAGTGCAATGTTTTCGGAGCCTCCCAGGACCCCTTAGGAAGTTAAAGTGAATGTAAACCCAATTCATGAAATTTGAGCTGGGCACATATATCTGCAGTGTTATGTTATCTCTCTTCAAAGAGCTAAGTCCCTTAGCTCTCTCCTCCTGACCTGTTCCTCTGTTATCAGCCTGATAGCTCCTGACAAATTCTCGGACACATCAGATAGAAGCAGCCTGACATTTCTGTTGGGGGAGGTTGCTATAAATAGATTAGCAGGGAGCTGGCCCTATTACAACACCTCTGAGAGTCTCTGCCTATGATGAGAGGGGGTGTGTGCCTTTCCTCCAATCGGCAATTTTAGCTATCTTGGCTGTATGCCCCGACATCACACTCTGTGTTAAACAGGAAGAGAAAATCTCCTAACACGATCTGAACTTTCTAAACAGTATATAAATGTGAAGACAGCAGTTACACATTTAAAACCTATGTAGGGAGATTTGGTTCATCCCTGTGTATCATCTGAGGCTCTGTACTTCACTGGGTGTATGGAGGGTTTACATCCACTTTAAGAGAAGCAATGTTTCTCTATGATTTCCTTGGTCACTTGGGCGGTGAATGCACATGGGGCCCTGGTGGCCATCTTAGGTCAAACGGAGCCTTTTTAAGACTCTGACCCCTGATTTTTGCACTTGTAGCGCACAGACCCCTTTCTTTACCTGCATTAACTTTCTCTCCTCGCAGGAAGAGAGAGGCACACCGCACCACAAGCCCGCACCCTCCTGTGTGAAGAGGTTGAGCGGTGTTGTTGATGGGTCTTCCACAGTCAGACAACCAGAGAATGTTTCTCACCTCTATATTGAATAAAGACAAGTCCTTGTATCCCCACAGTAACTTGAATGTCCACACCAGCTGCACTCCAACGTAGAGGTTTATTTCTTAAAATACACAGTCTCTGACAGAAACGGTTGGAGGGGGAACAGGACAGCTTAAGATGTGGATGAGGTCCAGGCACAAACGTTACACAATTCACTGCTCCGATTCTCGAACAGACTCAGCCCATTCGGATAGTCTCCCTAACTTAAGACTAGCAGCCGAAATGATGCTCGAACTTTACCCTTGGTCTCTGCCACAGACCTGGTGAACTCGGTCTCTGTCACAGACCTGGTGAACTTGGTCTCTGTTCAGGGAGAAGACATCCCTCCAGAGAGTTACCGGGACCCTTCCTTCACTGTGACTTCCGCACCAGTCCTTCGGAATGGTTCCTCCCCCGGCCTCCTTATCTAGGATACGGGTCCCCTTGCAAGGCGGCACCCTGAGATTCCTCGATCCCCAGTGGGCTCCAGCCAAAGGTGCTGGGCCCAGACCTTTGTTGCAGTCTCAGGGCTGAAGGTGCCTGGGACCCTTGACAACGAACCGCAGACCCGCCCCTGGGCTAAAGGTGCCCAGGGCGGACAGGAACGAGAACCCCAAACAGGCAGTGTCTGCCCCTTTTATATCCTCTCCCAGCATGCTCAGCAGGTAGACCACACCCACTGTATGGTTGCCGAGAGGGGACACACAAGGCACAGCACTGTATCAGCGGTTCAACCCTGGCCCACCATGGCAGCGCCACCTGCAGGCCACAGGGAACTGTACACCAATACTCCACCTGTGGACAAAATGGTTTCAAGAACTCTAACAATTAGGGTGTTTGGGCATAACTACCACCCAAACACTTCCCCTAAATTTAGCACCCCGCTACACACTCTTTATGCAAGTGGACAGGTTAGGGACAGGTTCTCCATGTATCAGGGACAGTGATAGCTGTAGGGAAAGTTTCTGGTGAAGTAGGGAGACAGCAGGGACTACGTCTACCTCTTCAGGAAACTTCCCTTATAGGTCGGACCGGCCAGGCAGCACTTTGCTCCTCGTGGCAGACGATGTCAACATCCCTGAGTCTTCTAAACGTTGTCTATTCGCTACTTTGTTGTAAGTAGCCCCGGATGGGTGAGCTTCCCGCAGTTGCCTGTTTGTGTTGTTGACTTTGTTTCAATACAACGTTCTTGCAAACCACAACTCTTAAGCCCTGTACACACGACCGGTTTTCCTGGCAGGAAAAAAAACGTTGGTTTTCTCGATGGGATTCCTGCCAAGCTTGACGGGTTTCCTGCCAGGCTTGTCTTGCGTACAGACTGTCATACAAAATCCCGCCGGTCCAAAGTGCGGTGAAGTACAACACGTACGACGGCACTATAAAGGGGAAGTTCCATTCCAACGGCGCCACCCTTTGGGCTGCTTTTGCTGATCTCGTGTTATCGCATGTTAGTAAAAGTTTGGTGAGAGACGATTCAGGCTTTTCAGTCTTCGTGCTTTCAGATCGTTTTCTGCTGTTCAGAATGCTGACGAATGTGCTATCTCCATTACGAACGCTAGTTTTACCAGAACGAGCACTACCGTCTCATACTTGATTCTGAGCATGTCCTCAGAAAAGCATACACACGACCGGTTTTCACAACAGGAAAAAGTCCACCGGGAATCCCGGCGGGAAAATAGAGAACCAGCTCTCTTTTTTCCCGCCGCGATTCGCGGCAGTTTTCCTGTTGGGAAAACTGCGATGGAGCATACACACGGCCGGTTTTCCCAGCAAAACGCTCTCTTGGCAGTTTTCCTGCTGGGAAAACCGGTCGTGTGTACGAGGCCTGAGTGTTTTTCTGGCCAACACACCACGCTGCACCTAACCAACAAATGCAGGCAATGACATGGACACTTGGAGGAAGGACACATCCAGAAATAAAAAGAGAGGAGAAGGACCAGGTGCTGGACGGTCACTTGACCGCAGCTGTGGTAAGCAAAAACTGGTATTTACATTTAGAAAGAGGGATAGGAAGGAGTTTCCTTTTATTCTAGAGCTGGGCTTTAGGCCATGGCAGTCCCCATTTCACAATGTATAATCTTCATGGGTTCCCTTTAACATTACCTGAACCTCCAAGTCATCCGGGATTTGAAGACTGGCCTCTTAGTGGATGAGCCAAGAAAGCCCAAAAATAAAGAAAAACGATCTGCTGTTTAAGGCAGCACTTTATTTCAGCACGTAAAACATCTCCAATTATATTAGGGATATAAAACAATACAGAGACTGAACAGAACCTTAAAAGCTAACATTATGTACCGTCATCCCGATCCATCGTTCACATATTAACTTTCATTAATCCAAGCTGCAGTTCCTCTGTTGTGTTATTTTCACTAAGCAGGTCTTTTATAACACATTAAGGTGACTGGTGACGGCAAGGTGATAGCCCAGCCAGAGTAAATTTGCCATTACTTTGGATATGTGTCATGTTGTTCTCCATAAGCTTTCCATCACACAAATACAGCGTAATTCATCCCTTTCACAGCAGCTGAAGAAACCTATTTCTGCAGCTGAGAGGTTCCGTATTCCGTCGGTTCAGGACATGTGTTTTGTATTACGCCGCTACTGTCATTTGTCTTATGCTGCATTTCAATGTCCAGCAAACATTACCAGCTGCCTGGTTGTAACTGAGAAGCTGTGTTTTTATAAAGCCCATAGATCATAACTTCATGCTAAAAAGTCCCAATCAATCAAGGATCAACTTGTGATATTGGTTAAAGGCAACCTGGCATGAAAGAAACTTTGAGGCTGCTGTTGCTAAATACCTGAGTGTCGAGCTAATCCAGGTGTATGTGAAGAGCTTCACAAGAGATGCAAAGAGCAACTAAAATCTGCAATATTTACAAAAAAACTAGCAAAAAATGACCACTTACCAACCAGCCTGCAACAAACCAAATTGATCCTCATGCCTTGTACACACGACCGGATTTTCCGATGGAAAAAGTCAGACGGCTCTTTTCATTGGAAATTCCGACTGACTGAAGCCTAGTACACACGACCGAGAATCTCGTCGTAAAAAAAAACGTTGTTTTTCTCGACGAGATTCTTGTCAAGCTTGACGGGATTCTTGTCGAGCTTTCCTTGCATACACACTGTCAATTCCAAATCTCGTCGTTGTAAAGCGCGGTGATGTACAACACGTACGACGGCAGTATAAAGGGGAAGTTTGATTCCAATGGTGCCACCCCTTGGGCTGCTTTTGCTGATTTTGTGTTACCGCGTGTTAGTAAAAGTTTGGGGAGAGACGATTCACACTTTTCAGCCTCGTGCTTTTCAGTCCGTTACAGCGTGACGAATGTGCTATCTCCATTACGAACGCTAGTTTTATCAGAAGGAGCGCTCCCGTCTCATACTTGATTCTGAGCATGCGTGATTTTTTAAGACTCAGAAAAGCATACACACGACCGGTTTTCTCATTGGGAAACAGGCCGACGAGAATCCCGACGAGAAAATAGAGAGCAGGTTCTCTATTTTTTTTCGTTGAGATTCCCGGCAGTTTTCTCAACGAAAAACCATACACACGAACGGTTTTCTCGGCAAGAAAGCTCTCCCAGCAGTTTTCTTGTCATTTCTTGCCGTGAAAACCGGTCGTGTGTACGAGGCCTCAGATAGAGAACTTGTTCTCTTTTTTTCCGACAGACAAAAAGATCTATCCTAAAGTCCGTTCGTCTGTATGCAAATCCGACGGACTAAAAACCACGCATGCTCAGAATCAAGCAGAAGAGCCAAACTGCCTATTGAACTTCATTAATCTCGGCTCATCGTACGTGTTGTACCTCACCGCTTTTTTGACAGTCGGATTTTAGTGTGACCGTCTGTATGCAAGACAGCTTGAGCGTAATTCCGTCAGACAATCCGCCAGACTTTATTCCGATGAACAGTCCGGTCGTGTGTACAAGGCATAACAGTTCATGTTAAAATCAAGGTGTTTAGTTTGCACACATCTGCAAATTTTTGCTTAAGCTGCAGTGGCCACGTTACAGCACCTCAGGGTACTGCAGTCCTAATTCTATAATTTTGAGAGTCACCCAAGTTGGAGCACATACACTATATTGGCAAGAGTATTGGGACACCTGCCTTTACACGCACATGAACTTTAATGGCATCCCAGTCTTAGTCTATAGGGTTCAATATTAAGTTGGCCTACCCTTTTCTATAACAGCTTCAACTCTTCAGGAAAGGCTGTCCACAAGGTTTAGGAGTGTGTCTATGGGAATGTTTGACCATTCTTCCAGAAGCGCATTTGTGAGGTCAGGCACTGATGTTGGACGAGAAGGCCTGGCTTGCAGTCTCTGCTCTAATTCATTCCAAAGGTGTTCTATGGAGTTAAGGTCAGGACTCTGTGCAGGCCAGTCAAGTTCCTCCACCCCAAACTCGCTCATCCATGTCTTTATGGACCTTGCTTTGTGCACTGGTGAGCAGTCATGTTGGAACAGGAAGGGGCTATCCCCAGACTGTTCCCACAAAGTTGGGAGCATGAAATTGTCAAAAATATCATGGTATGCTGATGCCTTAAGAGATCCCTTCACTGGAACTAAGGGGCCAAGCCCAACCCCTGAGAACAAACAACCCCACACCATAATCCCCCCTCCACCAAATGGTTTGGACCAGTGCACAAAGCAAGGTCCTTAAAGACATGGATAAGCGAGTTTGGGGTGGAGGAACTTGACTTGCCTGCACAGAGTCCTGACCTCAACCCGATAAAACACATTTGGGATGTATTAGAGCAGAGACTGCGAGCCAGGCCTTCTTGTTCAACATCAGTGCCTGACCTCACAAATGTGTTCTAGAAGAATGGTCAAACATTCCCATAGACACTCCTAAACCTTGTGGACAGCCTTTCCAGATGAGTTGAAGCTGTTAAATAGCGGAAAAAGTTGGGCCAACTCAATATTGAACCCTACGGACTAAGACTGGGATGCCATTAAAGTTCATGAGCTTGTAAAGGCAGGCGTCCTATAACTTTTGGTAATGTGGTGTAAATAAAATGGAAAGATTAAAGTGGTTGTAATCTCTGTTACACCACGTGTACCTACAGGTAAGCCTATAATAAGGCTTACCTGTAGGTACTGTGAATATCTCCTAACCTGTGTAAGTTTAGGAAATATTCAGAGTGCGTGAAGCCGATTACATCATTGGAGCATGCGCTCTGAAGATCTGGCTTACAGTACCAGACCTTCAGAGCCCGTGCCGGAAACGGCGGCTCCCGCGTGCATGCGCGGGAGTGACGTCATCGCGGCTCTGGCCACTCACAGCGCCAGTGCCTGCAAACCCAGAAGAAACACAGTGGGAAAGATGTCAGCCATCTCAGCGGTGAGCGGGTGCCACTTGAAGGGCTTCGTTTTAAAGTAAGTATTTCAAAATGTGCGATGCATACTAGCACATTATGCTGTTGTCTTACAGGTTTTTTTATTTTTCTATTCTTCAGAGGTTTACAATCGCTTTAAGGATAGGTATGCCTGGAAGGAGCTCACCCCTCCATAAAGACACAGGAATGCACTGGACACCAAGCAAGGGCGCAATGGCAGCTGAAGTTATCCAGCGCATCATAAATTCACAGACTAAACAAACAAGTGGCAACCACCCAACCTATAACTGGCCTTTGCAGCATGGAGCACATGGAAGGGCAACACAAGTCAAAACACAAACAACCAACCAACCAGCCTGTAACAAGCCGACCTAAACTGTTAGACAGGGTCAATGAGGGAAGGGTTGTGACAAGGACAGGTTCTAACCCATTTTTCTGACCCTTCACTCTACTAAAAATGCGCTTGCTCCCAGGTTTTCATCTTCATTCCTTTTTCAAGGCTAGCCATACATAGTTTTTGTTTAAAAATTATCATTTTCAAAACATTAGATCAATTTTTTTCAAATAACAGTTTTTTATTGATTGTCTCAAAAAGATTACCAGCACACAGATACAAAAGGAGGCAATAAAAGCAAGTGCGGTAACATAACAATGCGCAGTATATACGCAACAGTGTTAGGGGTGGTCAACCGCCCGCGTAAACAATACAAAATATAATCCAACTCCTTCAGCAACATTGCCCATAGAGCACAACATAGTGGGCAGTATCCTAGAACTGGTATCACTTATAACTTAGAAGAGATAGTCTGCGTATCACAAATAAGAATAGAAAAAGAAGAGAAAAGGGAGGGAAGAAGAAGGTAGAAAAAATAAGGCAAAAGAGGGTTGTAGATTAGCGCATTGGCTCCTGTACCGGCTCATGGCAAGTCCTCCCAGAGATGCCGCCTCTCCCAGACCCCGTTGTAATCGTCTAATCTGTCCTGCATTCTGGCCATCATTTTCTCCATAAGTTCCACAACCTTGATCCTGGAGTACAGGGCATCTTGGGATGGGGGTGATTTTTTCTTCCAATTAAGGGCGATTAGGCATCAAGCTGCTGTGAGAATGTGTCTGAGCAACTTCTTACATGGTTTGGCTATTTTTGGCTGGGAGAGGCCGAACAAGAAAAATTTAGGTGGCAGAGGTATTGGCACCACAAAGAGGCGGGTTAGTAATTATTGGGTGGATCTCCAGAACGGGGCTATGAGAGGACATGACCAGTAAATGTGGAAGAGAGCCTCTGTCTCGTTGGCAGCGCCAACAACGGTCAGAGGTGGAGGGGTAAATTTTATGGAGTACAGCTGGGGTCTGGTACTAAAAGAAGAGAATCTTATGCCGCGTACACACGACCATTTTTCTCATCGGGAAAAATTAAATTTTTTCTCTTTGACGAGAAAAACGACCGTGTGTGGGCTTTTGGTTATTTTTCCCGACGAGAAAAACGGCATTAATCACGACAAGAAAAATTAGAACATGCTCTAATTTTTCTCATCGTGATTCACGGCATTTTTTTCCGCTGCAGTTTTCCCATAGGGAAACACTGCCGCGGAGCCTACACACGGTCGTTTTTCTCGACTAAGAGAAAAAATGACGGGAAAAACGGCCGTGTGTAGGGGAACAAGCCGTTCCTCGTTTTTCCCGTCGATTTTCACCGTCGAGAAAATCGATCGTGTGTACGCGGCATTATACGCGTTTTCTTTATAGAGGGTACATAGGTACATTTTTTTAATGGTTAATGGGGACAGTTCAACGTTTATGGCTGTAGTGACAAGAAAAATTGAAGATGAAGGATGGAAAAAAGGTTGTTCTGGAAGTAAAACTTTTGTTATCTGTCATGAATGTTCCTTCTTTTATTTATGGTAGGTAGGTATATATTGTATGGTATGTGGTAGGGTCACAGGCGTAAACTTTACATCACTTCTGTGCATCCTACAATAGCATGCTAACATTCAAACCACTGGCATGGCATTTAAACCAAATTTTAGGGCTTTATAACAAAATTTTGTTGAGCCACTGATGATGAGATTTTCTGGCAGGGAGTAGGAATGAGCCGAAGACCCCCCAGTTCGGTTCGCACCTGAACATGCGAACAGGCAATACATTTGTTCGAACATCCGAACACCGTTAAAGTCTATGGGACTCGAACATAAAAAATCTAAAGTGCTAATTTTAAAGGCTTATGTAGCGCTCCTCTACTTTGAGGGGTGCTGTGTGCCCAAATTTAGGGGTTGGTCTGAGCTAGTAGCCAGGCTCAGACCGCTTTTATTGATAGGTTTGGTTATTTGTTCTTCAGGTGTTGTACTGGTGTGCAGTTCCCTGTGGCCTGTAGGTGGCACTGCCATGACAGGTCAGGGTTGAATCACTGGTAACAGTGCTGTGCCTTAGGGTGTCCTCTCTTGGCAGTAGTACAGTGGGCGTGGTCAACCTGATGTGCATGCCGGGAGAGGATACATAAGGGGTAGACGCCGCCTGGAGAGGGTTGTTGTTCCAGAGTTCCGGGGCTCCGGAGTTCGGATCGCGTGACCTGGCCCTCCAGGCCAGGGGCACCTTTAGCCTGGGGCTGCAACTTCGCCATTGGGCCCAGCACCTTTAGCTGGGGCTCAGCTCTAAGAGGAGGAATCCCAGGGTGCCCCGGGAGAGGGGACCCGCTCTAAGAAGAAGAGACTGGGGGAGGACCTTTCTGAGGGACCGGTGAGAGTTTCCCAGTGAAAGAGAGGCCCGGTAAACTTCTGAAAGGAATTCCACGAATCATCTGAGGCCTTGTAATGTGCAGCAACTTGCACCTGTTCTTTAATTACAAGCGCTGAGAAGTTCGGGGCTCAAAGATTCTGTGGCAGAGAATCTCCTGATCGTATCTCCGAGGGAAAATTAAGAGAAGTAAAGTTCGTGCATCACTCCGGCTGCTAGGCCCGTGAGAGGGGACTATCCGGGTGAGCAGAGTCCACTCGGGATTGAGTGGTGATACCAAGTGCCTGAACCTGCCTCCCTGTTTCCTTTTATTCTTCAACTCCAACTTTCCTATCCAGTTATCAGCATAAAGAAAATAAACCTTCCTTCATTAAGGTTTAACCTTGGCTGGACATTGGCCTTATTGGTGCACAGGGCCGGACTGGCCTACCGGGAGACCGGGAGATTTCCCGGTAGGCTGCCTATCCTGGGGCCGGTTTCACTTGCGGCTGCAGTGCTCCCTGTCCCCTTTCTCCTGCTCCTGTGTATCACGGAGCTGCCTGGCTCGGTCTGTGTTCGGCAGGGGCGGCACTGTAACACGGTCCTGCCCTCCTAGACCGGCTCGTGTGATAGTAGATAGAGTCAGTGTTCAGCCTATCACAGGAGCCCGTCTAGGGGGCGGGGCCGTGTTACAGCGTCACCGCCGAACACAGACCCAGCCAGCTCCGTGATACACAGGAGGAGATGCCCGCCGTACAGCCTGCCCTGTGTGCCTGGATAGGAGGATCGGCAGGGGGGCGCATATAGAGGAAATTAGCTTTCTATATTTTTCCATACAGCCGCTGAATGCTTGCAGGAGGGGGAGGAGGAGAATCAAGCATTCCGCGGCTGTATGGAAGAATATAGAAAGCTAATTTCCTCTATATGCGGTCCCCCTGCTTCTTTTGCTGGCCCCTCCCAGTTCTCCTTGTGGCTCCCCCCAGTGCTCTCCTTCCCCACCACACTCTCCAGCCCCCCCACAGTTCTCTCCACCTCTGTTCTTTCTGCCCCCCCCCTGCTCTCCAGCTCTCCCCATCACTCTCCAGTCACCATCCCAGTGCTCTCCACTCCCCCCACCCAGTGCTCTCCACCCCTGTTCTCCCCCCCCAGTGCTCTCCACCCCTGTTCTCCCCCCCCCCCACAGTGCTCTCCACCCCTGTTCTCCCCCCCACAGTGCTCTCCACCCCTGTTCTCCCCCCCCCCCACAGTGCTCTCCACCCCTGTTCTCCCCCCCACAGTGCTCTCCACCCCTGTTCTTTCTCCCCCCAGTGCTCTACAGATCTCACCATCACTCCCCAGCCCCCACCCCAGTGCTCTCCACCCCCACAGTGCTCTCCAGCCCCCCCGTGCTCCCCACCCCTGTTCTTTCTGGCCCCCCCAGTCCTCTCCAACCCCGCCAGTGCTCTCCGCCCCCCTAGTGCTCTCCAGCACCCCGTTCTCCCCACCCCTGTTCTTTCTCCCCCCAGTGCTCTCCAGCTCTCCCCATCACTCTCCAGTCCCCACCCCAGTGCTCTCCAGCACCCCATGCTCCCCACCCCTGTTCTTTTTGCCCCAACCCATGTGCTCTCCAACCCCACCAGTGCTCTCCGCCCCCCATAGTGCTCTCCAGCCCCCCGTACTTTCCACCCCTGTTTTTTCTGGCCCCCACTGGTGCTCTCAAGCTCCCCCCATTTCTCTCCACCCCCCAGTGCTCTCCACTCCCCCTGCTCTTTGTACCCCCCAGTGCTCTCCAACCCCCGTGCTCTACACCCCTGTTCTTTCTGCCCCCCCAGTGCTCTGAAGATCCCCCCCCAGTGCTCTTTACCTCCCACACTCTTAGCCCCCTCAGTGCTCTCCAGCCCCCCCTCTCAGCCTCCCGTGCTCTCCACCCCTGTACTTTTTGGCTCCCCCCCAGTGCTCTCAAGCCCCCCCAGCGCTCTCCGCTCCCCACCCCTGTGATTTTCACTCCCCTCTGCTCTTTGCCCCCACCCATGTGCTCTCCAACCCCGCCAGTGCTCTCCGCTCCCCCTTCTCTCCAGCTCCCACCCAGTGCTCTCACTTCCCCAGGACCCGAGGACAGGCTGATTGGGGCCGGAAAATGAGGATGGCTATAGGTGCAGGTGGCCAGGGACCACTCCATCTCACAGCAAACAGATCCTCTGGAAGGAGCACTGTCCCCATCCAAAACGAGAACAGACCCTGCCTGCTGATGGTAATCATGGATATCCTGCTGGCATGGAAGGTACCATACAGAGCATCAACAACACACCTTCCCACAGACAGGAACTGCAGACTGGGACATGGGGCATAGGAGAGGCTGCATTCACGGGCACAGTAAAGCTGCATTTGATGGGCACAGTGATGCTGCATTGGTGGGCACAGTGAGGCTGCAATGGTGGGCACAGTGAGGCTGCATTCATGGGCACAGTGAGGCTGCATTTGATGAGCACAGTGAGGCTGCATTTATGGGCACAGTGAGGCTGCATTTATGGACACAGAGAGGCTGCAATGATGGGCACAGTGAGGCTGCAATGATGGGCACAGTGAGGCTGCAATGATGGGCACAGTGAGGCTGCATTCATGGGCACAGTAAGGCTGCATTTGATGAGCACAGTGAGGCTGCATTTGATGAGCACAGTGAGGCTGCAATGGTGGGCACAGTGAGGCTGCAATGATGGGCACAGTGAGGCTGCATTTTATTGACACTGATGAGGCTGCATTTGATGGGCACTGGTGAGGCTGCAATGAGCTCTTGTATCATATCTGCAGCCTCTGACCATCTCCTGTATCATGTCTGCAGTCTCTGAGGGAGTCTGGAGAGGAGTCAAAAGTGGGAGCACCGCCGGGATGGGGGTCATGGGAATAAGTTAGATGTGTGTGGACTATGGAGAGGAGACTATATAGGATAAAACCAGAGCCACCAAGCTGGAGCCGACTGACTGAGCCCTGCACGGTGCACCTGAGAGAAGGTCAGTGACAGCACCGCTAGGCCAGTCTGAGGGGGGTCACTAATGTAAGGGGGGAGTGAATACGATAATGTAAGGGGGCACTGATATAAAGGTTTCCCCCCTATATCAGTAACCCATCCCCCCTGACCTTAATGTATAGTTTCTGCAGAAGGTGGTCCCCCCCCCACGTTCTGAGTTTCTGGGGTCCCCCTTGATGATTGACCACTTTTAACTGGAATTTGTGTGTATATATATATATATATATATATATATATAAAAAAATATATATATATATATATATATATATATATATATATATATACTGTGAGGGGGTTAACTCGGTAGCGGGTGTGTGTGACCCCCTGGTTGGGCTCCCCACACAAAAACAGGGCCAGCAGACGGAGGTTGTGGTTTTCAAAATCAAAAGGTGCGGTTTATTTCTCTATGTACAGTGACAAAAACACAGCAAAGCCAAAAAGAAACATAAACAAAATAAATCCTGGTCAGTTTGACCTCTGACTAAACATGCAGGTTTCCTAAACTAACAACTGGGATCAGCCTGGTGCTGTCCTAGTCCCTAAGTCCCTGGTTTAGTAAAAGTCCAAACAAATAGCCACACAGGCTTTGCCTCACCGCACAGGGGTTCACTCTCCCTAGACAGTCCACACAGGTCTGGTTCCAGGCATGAGCTAACACCTAATGAATCTGGGAGTTCTTATAGAGGCCTAAATGAGCTGACAAGCTTCAGCTGGTCTCATCAACTCCCTGCCTCACGACGCCCAGCACTCTCCCTAGAGGTATGAGTCATTCATGAGCCCACTAGCCTCAGCTGGGCTTCATCAACTCCCTAGTTGTATAAGTCGGCATAAAGCCTGAATCTGGGAGAAATATATCTACCCCCCTGGATGCAACCAGGTGACTTTACCTTCCTGCTGTCACATACCCCCCCCTCTTGTTTTAACCTTTGGGTTGGAACACCAGCAATCAGGCATTCATGTACTCGAGACAAAGCATCCACATTCCCCATTTGAACGCCAGGGCGATGCTTTACTGTGAAGTTGAATTCCTGTAGGGCCAGGAACCACCTATTCACTCTTCTATTTGTCTCCTTGTTTTGAGCCATCCACTTTAACGGAGCGTGATCCGTAACCATGTCAAAGTGCCTACCTAGCAGATAGTACCGAAGGGAATCTAGAGCCCACTTCACCGCTAAACACTCCTTTTCAACCGTGGCGTAATTTACCTCATGGGACTTCAACTTCCTGCTGAGGTAAATGACTGGGTGCTCTTCCCCGTTCCAGACCTGGGACAATACTGCTCCTAACCCCACATCTGACGCATCACTTTGTACGACAAAGTCTTTAGAGAAGTCGGGTGAGTACAACACTGGCTGGCTACATAAGGCTTGTTTCAAGAATTGGAATGCTGCCTCCGCCTCGGGGGTCCATTTAATCATGACCGACCCTTTCCCTTTCGTCAGGTTGGTTAGGGGCACAGCCTTAGAAGCAAAGTGGGGAATGAAGCGCCGATAATAACCCGCGATTCCCAGAAAGGCTCGTACCTGCTTCTTGCTGTTGGGACGTGGCCAACTCTGGATGGCCTCGACTTTGTTGAGTTGGGGTTTTATTACTCCCCTGCCAATGGTGTACCCAAGATATTTGGCCTCCTCCTGCCCAATGGTACACTTCTTGGGGTTAGCCGTAAACCCCGCTTCCCGGATAGAGTCTAGGACTGCTTGCACTTTTGGCAGATGTGAGGCCCAATCTGTGCTATGGACAATTACGTCATCCAGGTAAGCCGCAGCATACTTCCGATGGGGCCTCAGTATCTGGTCCATTTTCCGCTGGAATGTGGCCGGCGCATTCTGTAACCCGAGCGGCATTCTCTTATATTGGAACGCCCCGTCTGGGGTTACAAATGCGGTTTTCTCTTTGGCCGACTTGGCCAGGGGAATTTGCCAATACCCTTTTGTGAGGTCAAGAGTCGTCATGTATCGGGCTGTTCCCAGCCGGTCGATCAACTCATCTATACGTGGCATGGGGTAGGTGTCAAATTTTGTAACTTTGTTCAACTGACGAAAATCGTTACAAAATCGCCAGCTCCCATCCGGTTTAGGCACCAACACAATGGGACTAGACCAATCACTTTGGGACTCCTCTATCACCCCTAAGTTCAGCATTTTCTGTACTTCCTCCCGTATTGCCTCCCGTCGGGCCTCTGGGATCCGATAGGGTTTTAACTTCACCCTTTCACCGGGCGGGGTAATAATATCATGCTCTACCCCAGATGTTTGTCCCGGCAGCTCAGAGAACACCTCCTTGTTGCGAAGCACAAACTCCTTAACCTCCTGTTGTTGGGGTTGTGACAAGGTGGCTGCTATTCCAACCTCCGGAATCACGCAACCAGTTTGAGCTGGTGACCAAGTTTCTGCGACTAGGGACTCTCTATCCCTCCAGGCTTTCAACAGATTAACGTGATATATCTGTTCGGGCTTTCGCCTTCCTGGTTGTCTGACCTTGTAATTCACTTCGCTCACTTTTTCCATTATCTCGTAGGGGCCTTGCCATTTGGCAAGGAATTTACTTTCAACCGTAGGGACAAGTACCAATATCCTATCCCCCGGGGAAAAGGTACGGGTCTTTGCTCCACGGTTGTACACTCTCTGCTGTGCCAACTGCGCTTGGGCCAAATGTTCCTTCACGATGGGCATTACCTGTGCAATTCGATCTTGCATCAGGGCGACATGCTCAATCACACTCCTGTGGGGAGAACTCTCACTTTCCCAAGTTTCCTTGGCAATATCCAACAGCCCTCTTGGGTGTCTCCCATACAGTAACTCAAAGGGGGAGAATCCCGTAGAGGATTGGGGCACCTCCCTAATAGCAAACATCAAATAAGGAAGTAGACAGTCCCAATCCTTTCCATCTCTATCCACCACTTTCTTCAACATTTGTTTTAGGGTTTTGTTGAATCTTTCAACCAGCCCATCGGTTTGGGGGTGATACACAGATGTACGCAATTGCGTCACTTTGAGCAATTTACACAGCTCTTTCATAACCCGGGACATAAAGGGTGTACCTTGGTCCGTAAGCAGTTCTTTACAAATACCCACCCGGCTAAAAACAAGAGATAGCTCTTTGGCTATGGTTTTGGCCGAGGTATTTCTGAGAGGGATCGCTTCTGGATAACGGGTGGCATAGTCCATTATAACCAATATGTACTGGTGCCCCCTAGCGGACTTGATTATAGGACCTACCAAATCCATTGCGATTCTCTCAAACGGGACCTTAATGATGGGTAGAGGGACCAGCGGGCTACGGAAATGTGGCATCGGGGCCGACCTCTGACACACAGGGCAGGAGGAACAATAATTTTCTATGTCCTTCATCACCCCAGGCCAATAGAATCTCTGTAATACCCTCTCTCGGGTTTTCTCTGTCCCCAGATGACCTCCAAGAATGTGCCCATGGGCCAACTCCAACACCAACTTCCTGTAAGGTTTGGGCACCACAAGCTGCTCAACAGTTTCTTCTGCCCTTTTTGCCACCCGATACAGTAGGTCCTTCTCTACGCTGAAGTATGGGTAAGTGCAGGTATTATCTGGGTTCACTAACTCGCCATCTATTTCCACTACGTTTTCCCGTGCCTTTATTAGGGCGGGGTCTTTTAACTGTTCTGTGGCAAAATTTTCCCTGTGAACCTCCAGATCAGAAAACTCCACAGACGGTAGGTTTTCGTCTGAGGAGGTGGGCTCCTCTCCAGTTTCTTGAGTCTCCCCTGCCAATACTGACAAGGGAAATTCTGGAGAGTCCTCACCACTCTCAGAGGAGTTCTGGCTATCACATTCCTGGTACATAGGGGCACCAGTGGGGGGCTCAGGATCATCCCACAGTTCCCAGAACTTCGGAAAATCCCTTCCCACAATGGCATCATGCGGTAATTGAGATACTAACCCCACTGGATGAGAGAGGGTACCTTTTGGGGGTCTCGAAACACACTGTAGTCACTGGATACTCTCGGGTGTCCCCATGCACACAAATAACAGCTACCTGGCTATTCCCAGAGACCTCTGTTTTAACTAATTCAGCCTTTATCAGGGTCACAAGGCTACCTGAATCCAGTAATACCACAACATTTCTACCATTAATACACATTTTGCATAAATGTTTCTCAGTTCCCCGAATGGCAGTGCATGCGACTGTCGCACACAGCGACTGACGTCTGTCCATCAGAAAGTCACATTGCATGGGTTCCTCCACAACCGGGCAATTTGCTGCAATATGTCCCGCTTGCCGGCAGCGGTAGCAAACAATCCATTTAGCTGCCTCTTGAGCCCCTGACTTCCCAGGCTGTTCTCGCCAAACTTTGGGTAGAGCTCCCACCCTCTCACTCTCTCCACCCTCACCCCTTGGAATCCTCTTATCCGCCCCTGGGGATGGTCTGGTCTTAGGGTGGAAAGTCCGAGAGTCTCTGGAAGAGGCCGTCAGGTTCTCTGTAGCCAAGTATTTCTCTACACGATCCACAAGACCACCGGCCGTCTCTGGGTCTCCATGGCTTACCCACTTTTGGATGGCAGTAGGAAGAGCTCTCAAAAACCGATCCATTACAACACGTTCCACAATCTCTGGTGCGGACAAAGTCTCTGGCTGTAGCCACTTCCTGCTCAGGTGAATGAGATCATACATTTGAGACCTGGGGGGTTTTCCAAGCTGGAAAGTCCAGTTATGCACACGCTGAGCCCGGACAGCCAGGGTGACACCCAGCCTTGCCAATATTTCAGCTTTTAGCATCACATAGTCTTTTGCTTGGTCAGGCTCTAGGTCATAGTAAGCCTTCTGCGATTCACCAGTTAACAGAGGAGCCACCAGTCCAGCCCACTGCTCCTCAGGCCACTTTTCTCTTTCAGCAGTCCTTTCAAATGTGGTCAAAAATACCTCTGGATCATCCTCTCCAGTCATTTTTGTCAATAAACGACTCACCCCAAAGGACGCGGTATTAGTGGGACGGCTTTCCTCACTGGTCTGCGGACGTTGCTGCATTACTGCTTCCATTTGTTGTAGTCTCTGCTCTTGCTTCTGTAACAGGTCTATGAAGCGGGCCTCAGATTGCTGCTGGGCTTGTTGATGAGCTTGCTGCTGGGCTGCAAGGCTCCTTTGCAAACCTGCATTTGTCTGCTGTTGATTGGCATTTGCTAGAGCCAGCTGTTTCAGTATCTCCTCCATGCTGGCTTAAAAAAAACTGCCACTGGTTCTCCACCAACTGTGAGGGGGTTAACTCGGTAGCGGGTGTGTGTGACCCCCTGGTTGGGCTCCCCACACAAAAACAGGGCCAGCAGACGGAGGTTGTGGTTTTCAAAATCAAAAGGTGCGGTTTATTTCTCTATGTACAGTGACAAAAACACAGCAAAGCCAAAAAGAAACATAAACAAAATAAATCCTGGTCAGTTTGACCTCTAACTAAACATGCAGGTTTCCTAAACTAACAACTGGGATCAGCCTGGTGCTGTCCTAGTCCCTAAGTCCCTGGTTTAGTAAAAGTCCAAACAAATAGCCACACAGGCTTTGCCTCACCGCACAGGGGTTCACTCTCCCTAGACAGTCCACACAGGTCTGGTTCCAGGCATGAGCTAACACCTAATGAATCTGGGAGTTCTTATAGAGGCCTAAATGAGCTGACAAGCTTCAGCTGGTCTCATCAACTCCCTGCCTCACGACGCCCAGCACTCTCCCTAGAGGTATGAGTCATTCATGAGCCCACTAGCCTCAGCTGGGCTTCATCAACTCCCTAGTTGTATAAGTCGGCATAAAGCCTGAATCTGGGAGAAATATATCTACCCCCCTGGATGCAACCAGGTGACTTTACCTTCCTGCTGTCACAATATATATATATATATATATATATATATATATATATAAAGCCCTATGTGCTTTCATATCTGTCTTATCTATATATAATACACTCTTCAAATGTGCTTTAAAATGTATGGTTTTCCCTTTCATGAACAAGAAAATAATGACGTTATGCTGTTACGCTGGTATAATAATACTGTGGGGCTGGTATGAAATTTTTTCCAGGGCTGGATTTTATTCCCAGTCCGGCCCTGTTGGTGCACCTACAACAGACTCTTCCCTACACTCTAGGGGTGAGAACTAGCCGAGGGAAGGTAACTCGCTGCGGGACCCAACAATTTCTGAACACCGCTCACCCTCTTATTCAAGAAGGAACCTGTGCATTGTGGTACGGTGTGTCCCACCTTGAGGAGGAAAGGCCAGGGATCTGTGTTCTATACTTATATGCAAGTTATTGTCATGAAAAGTGTTTGGGGACCCGGGTCCTGCCCCAGGGGACATGTATCAATGCAAAAAAAAGTTTTAAAAACGGCAGTTTTTTCGAGAGCAGTGATTTTAATAATGCTTAAAGTGAAACAATAAAAGTGAAATATTCCTTTAAATTTCATACCGGGGGGGGGGGGGGGGGGGTGTATAATATGCCTGTAAAGCAGCGCGTGTTTCACGTGTTTAGAACTGTCCCTGCACAAAGTGTCATTTCTGAAGGAAAAAAAGTAATTTAAAAGCATTTGCGGCTATAATGAATTGTCGGCTCCCAGAGAGCAATACAGAGAAAAGTCATTGTTAAAAAAAAAAAAAATGCGTGGGGGTCCCCCCAAATTCAATTACCAGGCCCTTCAGGTCTGGTATGGATATTAAGGGGAACCCTGCCTCAAAAAATAAAATAAAAAATGACGTGGGGTTCCCCCCAAATATCCATACCAGACCCTTTATCCGAGCACGCAACCTGGCAGGCCGCAGGAAAAGAGGGGGGGACGAGAGAGCGTCCCCCCTCCTGAACCGTACCAGGCCACATGCCCTCAACATGGGGAGGATGCTTTGGGGGTCTGTGACCCCTCAAAGCACCATGTCCCCATGTTGATGGGGACAAGGGCCTCATCCCCACAACCCTTGCCCGGTGGTTGTGGGGGTCTGCGGGCGGGGGGCTTATCGGAATCTGGAAGCCCCCTTTAACAAAGGGGACACCCAGATTCCGCCCCCCCCATGTGAATTGGTAACGGGGTACATTGTACCCCTACCATTTCACAAAAGAAAGTGTCAAAAAATTAAAAAACCACACAGACACCGTTGTGAAAAGTCCTTTATTAAAAATAATAAAAAAAAAAAAAAAAGCCATTCCAGCGTTGTAATGCAGTCTGTCCAGCGACGATCCATGAATCATTCTCCAGCGATGCGGCGAATCTGCAGCGATGAACGACGCACATCTTCCCTGCACCGGAGCCTCCCGGCTAATAACGTGCAAGCTGTGTTGACAGTTCTTTTATAACCGAGGTCGAAAACCCCCCCGTGACGTGACGGGTAACCCCGCCCCCTCTAACGCGTCATGGGGGTTTCCGACCTCGGTTATAAAAGAACTGTCAACACTGCTTGCGCGTCATTAGCCTTCAGGCCAAAAATCAGAGCGGGAAATCCGTCCGTCTGTCCAGCACTTTGTTATGACAGCAGCTAGCTGCCATAAACCCGGTATCCTTTTTCTTCAGAGGGCGGTCCGCTTTCAGATAAAAGTGGTCTCTGCGGCGGATTCACCACAAGATCACTTTTATCTGCGGTGCCCTCCACCACTCACCAGAGCCGCCGGCAGCAGCGGAGGCGATCATGTTCTGTCCCCTGTTAGCTATGGAGCTGAGTGAGAGGAAGATGTCCCCCCACCCGGCTCCATACCATTGCCGGGCGGAAGCGGCCTCAAAACGTCATTTCCGCCCATAGCTCTTAAAGAGACTTTTTTTCTTTTTGCATTTTAGTGTAAATATGAGATCTGAGGTCTTTTTGCCCCCAGATCTCATATTTAAAAGGTCCTGTCATGCTTTTTTTCTATTACAAGGGATGTTAATTTTTTTTATAAAAGGTAAAATAAATAATAGAAAAAAAATTTAAGAATGTAACGCGCCCCGTCCCGCCGAGCTTGCGTGCAGAAGCGAACACATACGTGAGTAGTGCCCGCATATGAAAACAGTGTTCAAACCACACATGTGAGGTATAACTGCGATCGTTAGAGTGAAGTCTCGTACACACGACCGAGTTTCTCGGCAAGAACCAGCAAGAAACTTGCTGGCAGAGATTTCTTGCCGAGAAATTCGTTCGTGTGTATGGTTTCTCGTCAAGAAAAGCGACAAGAATCTCGACGAGAAAATAGAGAACCTGCTCTCTATTTTCTCGTCGAGATTCTCGTCAGCCTGTTTCTCGACGAGAAAATTGTGTGTGTGTACACTTACCTTTTCGCCGGGAAGCCCGCGCATGCTCGAAATGACTTCGACGCATGCGCGGTAGCTTCCTAGGCATAGGTAGGGTGAACAAAGATGGCGGCGACGGCATCGAATGCGACGAGCGCATGCTCGTCGTATTCGATGACGTCACCGCGTTCGCTCCATTCAAAGAACCGCGGGTTCTTTGAAACGAGCGTGTGTACACTCGGCCAGGACAAGTTTCTTGTCCAAGAATCTCGTCGGAAAAAACAACATGTTTTTTTCTACGAGAATCTCGGCCGTGTGTACGAGGCATGAGAGCAATAATTTTAGCTCTAGGCCTCCTCTGCAACTCAAAACATGCAACCTGTAGAATTTTTTAAACGTCGCCTATGGAGATTTTTAAGAGTAAAAGTTTGTCGCCATTCCACGAGCGGGCGCAATTTTGAAGTGTGACATGTTGGATGTCAATTTACTCGGCTTAACATCATCTTTCACAATATAAAAAGAAATTGAGCTAACTTTACTGTTGTCTTATTTTTTAATTCAAAAAAGTGTATATTTTTTTTTTTAAAAGTGCGCTTGTAAGACCGCTGCGCAAATACGGTGTAACATAAAGTATTGCAACAAACGCTATTTTATTCTCTAGGGTGTTAGAGAAAAAAAATATTATATATATATATATATATATATATATATATATATATATATATATATATATATATATAGGAAGGCTAGTATGCTAGCCTGAAATTATGGGAGGAGTTCGAGGGGTACTTATACAGACCATCCACGAGGGTCAGCGTCGGCTGTAGTGCGCGGTATTCGTCGTCATCAGCCGACGCCTTACGACTCGCAACGTCCGTGTAGTTGCTTTCGTACCTTCCAGCTTCGCTCGCAGTTGATCGTATCCCCGCTCGCGGTCGCAGGTAGGACCGGCCGTTACCGTTCGTACGAATCGTAGCGCCGGTACACGTTTCTTCTTTTTCAAAATCACACGGTTCATAACCCCGTGTTTTCCGTCTGCATCGTATGTTTATCGACTAGTCTAGTTGTCTTTCGTACCCTGTCACACCCACGTTGCTACCGGTAACGGTCCGTCCAGACACTACGGCTCTCAGAGCTGTTGTACGAATTACTCACAGCTCGCAAGGCTCTCGCCTCAGTCGCACATCCGATACCCAGTCGTCGGACTGGTATCCCACACTGCACTTCCTTATCCCTAGTCACTGATGCCCTACACCTCCTACGATACTCTCCCTTCACCTTACTGATGCCCCACACCTCCTACTTACACCATACACCAAACAGTCTGGGCCGGCTCTTGTCGCTAACAATCGGCACTACAGGCCGGACCCTCGACAATCACAAGCCCTATCAACTTCGAAACAACGAACACCCGTCCGAGTCCAGCCGTATCTCCGGCGCTACGATTCGGACCCGGGAAATTCAAGTCCCCGCCTTGCACCCGTTATCAGCCCGTATACAGGCACAGCATCGGCTTAGAGATTCGGATCTCTGGCATCCACGTTGGTTCCGAGCACAGTCGCACCACCGGCTCATCGGCTCGGACCTACAAACATCGAACCGCTAAACCATCCGAATTCAGTCGTAGCATAGGCTCAAACTTTCGAACCAATGGCATTCCCAAGCGATCCGAGTCCAGTCGCTTCACCGGCTCAATCGACTCGGATCTCTAGCAACAGACCCTCCTATCCGATCCGAACCCAGTCGTAGCATCGGCTCAAAGGTTCGGATCCTCCGCTAACATGGCCGATCTGGGCCCAGTCGCACCACCGGCTCGTCGGCTCGGGTCCACAAACATCGAACTTTCGAGCTGATCCGAATTCAGTCGTAGCAGCGGCTCAATTTTTCGGCTCTATGGCATTTTCAATCGGTCGAGTCACAGTCGCACCACCGGCGCATACCGCTCCGATCTTCAGCAGTAAACTTCTTTAACCGATCCGAATCCAGTCGTAGCATCGGCTCCAAGTTTCGGATCCTCGGCTGAAACAACCAATTCGTTCGCAGTCACATACCCGGCTCTAAGCAGCTCCGACCCATACCTCCGATACAACGTCGAACGTCTCAGAACGTTACGAATCCAGCCGTAGCATCGGCCACAATGATTCGAACCCCAAGCCGCTATACACACGCATTACTTACCACTCCCGTTTCATCACGAAACGGCCATCCCCACACATTCGAAAGTCACAAACTCTTCTTCTTTCGTCTCCTTAAGGCATTTGTTCCTCGCAAGCGCTGCGAGCGTTCGACGAGTGGTTGCAGACCAGCCACTCACCTCCTCCAGTAGTCAAACGGCTACTCACCGATTTCTCTATCCCTTTCCACCACACACGTCAGTTTAGATCGAGTTTCCATCCCGTCCACCCTGCAATCCAGGTCGGACGATATTTCCCGATAAAAAAAAAAAGGGGCAGGGGGTCTTACACACTTCTTCACCCGGAGCTACCTACCGCTCCCACAACTCTTCACGCCTACAAAAAAAAATAATAATATATATAATAAAAAAATAAAAAAAAAAAAAATAAAATAAAGGAATATATATATATATATATATCTCCATGTCACCCTCCTCACAGGTCCCGGTCGACCCATGTCTCGACCTCAACCAAGACAGGGCTCAAATCAGGTGCGTAAACGCAAGGCCCCTCCTTGCTTTCTCTCCGCACTCTTTCACGACATATTTGTCTTCACATACACAATTCGACCGCTCACCAGGCGCTAGCAACTGCCACATACTTCTACGCATGACACTCTGTTTTCGAAGCCGATCCGAGATCCTTCACTACACAGACAAGGTCGCCAACATCACCTTGCTGGCAGTGCAGGAGTTGGCAGACCGACCACACGTCATTGAACTACAGATCGAAACATTCCTACTTAGTATACCAGACTCCAGCTACCCGCCCCAGTACGCCCTGGGGGCTCTGGTTCATCAGTCTGTGCCAAGCACAGACGGCACCCGAGCTATCGGTTACCTAGCCAGTCACCTCCTGGCTCACCTCGGTTGCCACGCACACTTTTGAGTTTTCCAAATTACACTCAACAAGCGCTCGTACGCAAAACTTGGCTATCCTCTGCGCCTGTCATTCCTTATTCTGTCCATCCTCCCTTCCTTCTCCCTACCCACTTTCGTACCTCCTCTATCCCCTCCATACCTGGCATCTCACTCTATAAACATACATTCCCCCCCCTTTTTCTTTCTCGTTTTTTCTCCAACCCCCAACATGTCGCAGACCGACTGCGATGACTTTACCTTCGTCCCACCGTCACCACGTTCGGGTTCAGCGGACGACTCCACACAGTCCCTCAGGGCTGGACCATCCCCAGGCTTACAGCCGAACTACGCCGTAGGGGCATCCCCTACCCGGCCACGGCCAGGAAAACCAAGCTGTTAGGCTGCTGTTCCATAACCAGCGGCAACTCTACCAGACAAATTCCGCTGCAGTCGATATCCTCGGCATTACTCAGCTACACGCCTTGGTGACCACACTGGCAACCACAGTCACTGACGTCCAGGCTAGAGTAGGGGCCCTGGAAACACGGTCAGCCGCGCCCCTATCAGCCCCAGTCTCCACCGTCGTTACCGAACCCCCCACTGCAGGTACGCCCGACGCTTGCACCCCTTTTTCTTTGCACCTGGTCCCAGCGGGCATCAGGAAGGACATCCTAAGCGCTAGGACGCGAACCTAGCGTCCCCACGCATCTTCGGCACAGGTCATAACAGGGAACAAGCCGCGTGCCTAGGGGGATGTCTCAGTCATCCTAATGGCCAAGGACCCCAGGCTCGCTCGCAAACTCGAAAGCGACAAGTTCGTGGTAGCCTCTGGAAGCCTTAGAGATGTAACCAGTCCTCCCAGTCAGACTAGGATGTCCAATTTGAGCACCGGGGGGCGCAGCCATCTCCAGCAACTTAATTTCAAGGGTTGCTTTTACCCCACCGCAAACTTCTGCACATCCGCCTCCTGTGCCAGAAGGCTCTCCCTAGAAATACCTGCGGTGCCAAGCAGCAGAGTCCAGCTAGACCAGGCCACATGCACTTCGGGCGGCTCGACTTTCTCTCCTCACATCCAACTTCCTCTCTAGCAGCCTTTCTAGTACAGGGGACACTACAGGGTTCCACACCGGACTCGTTACACTGCCTGACTCATTCCAAAACTACCCAGTCAAACTCCTGCATACCCTCACAGGAGTTCTCCCGATGGTTTAGGATTCTTGTGAGATCTAAGAAATCCAAGAGAGGTCTTTGAAACCTTGACGTGCCCACAACCGTGAAGAAAGTAGAAAGACCGGCACAGTTCATCTCCTTCCTGGTAATCATTCTAGACAAACGCGCCATGCGGGCCAGCCCACCTCTCGGTAGATTGACCCGCATCAGGTCAGTCATCCATACGTCTACCGACACGCAAGGGTGCACTAACCCACAGCTACATTCCCTACTGGGCATGCTCAAACCACGATGAGGATCGTCTCTCAAGGGCGATCCTTTATCACACGCTTCTTAGTGTTCCTCTCCCAGGCACAAGACCCTGACCAAGTCATTTAAGCTAGACGCAGCCTCCGTAGCAGGATCTGGCCATGGGGGACCAATTCCTTGAGACCGGATAGGTAGACCCTTGTTTATCCCATCAGCATTCTCTTCGTCACCTCAGATAATCACGGACGTAGCAGCTTCCACAAGCTTCGCTGCAACTTTTGGCCATCATCGGTTTCAGGAGATCCGATCCATCAGAGATGCTCACAATTCCGCTTTCAGTCAGTCCTCCTCTCTATTTGAGATCTACCCCATAGTCGCAGCAACTCAAGTACGGGGCAGCCCCGGGCAGGACAGACGCCACGTTCGCCACAGACAACCAGGCTACAGCCACAGTCGTTAACAAAGGCAGGTAAATAAATCGTTGTCCATCATGTCCTTCCCACGCAGGCTGTTGCTACTTTCCCTACAACATCAGCCCAGTAGCCTCAGTGTCCACATCCCCGGTTAATGCAACACCTTGGCCGACGCGCTATCCCGCTTGACCATGCCACATCCTTTCACAGAAGCCGGAGCTGACTCGACCATGTCCGGCGTCCCACATTAGTCGCAACCAACTCTGGAATCGGATAGCACCTCCATGGTGCTACCTCCCTCATCAATGCATCCTGATCCGCCAACACACTACAGGTGGCGGCAACCACACTCTAGTACCAAACGCTTACCAGTGACCAGCGCCATACTCCGGGACATGTCTGCTATCCTTTCACGTTCTCCCTTCGGTCTATGGCCCAGCCTGGTAGTTCAAGCAGCCATTTACCTAGCCTTTTACGATTTTACGGCCCGGCGAATTACTATCACCAGCCCTAAATGCCGAGTGCTACTCGGGCACCACCTGACTCGCCACCAAAGTCATTTCATCCTACACCCGACGGTATCGGAAATGAAACAACCCGGTCCCGGAGTAGACATTAAACCTTTCCAGACACACAACGCCATGGCCGTTCTACGGTAATTGGTAAACTCTGCTGTCCGAGCCATCTGAGGACAGCCCTCTACTACCTTTCCCAACTGAACCCCTAAGCGGGAACCAGTTCGTCAGCCACGTCAGAACACTCCTGAGCATCTCGGGCCTTGACCCAGGATGTTACTCAGGACTTGCTTTCGCATTAGAGCAGCCCCAGCTACATCACGAAACAGAGTTCCTGACCACGCAATAAGGAAGATGGGCAGGTGGGAATCCTTGTGTTTCGCCCGACACGTCCCCGATCCTCAGTCAGAAATATCACAAGCCTTTAACAGTCTCGCTCTATAGTGGTTTACCTGACATAATAGATCAATTCCTTCCTAACCTTGTGTGACTTTTTGGCCCCTTTCTTTGGCATACCGTACAAAAGGCCAGGCCACACTTCAGGTCTTATTTGTGTTGTTAGTCTTGTGACGTGTTTATGTGATCCATATCTCTTCGGACAGAGGGCTCCGACCATAAATAGGAAGGCTAGTATGCTAGCCTGAAATTATGGGAGGAGTTCGAGGGGTACTTATACAGACCATCCACGAGGGTCAGCGTCGGCTGTAGTGCGCGGTACCCACCCACCCATATCTCCCTTTTCTAGGGCACTCCTCTGCAACCAATTCTCAGCAGAATTATCTATCACTTCTATTCAGGTATGGCCCCTTTCTTTGGCATACCGTACAAAAGGCCAGGCCACACTTCAGGCCTTATTTGTGTTGTTAGTCTTGTGACGTGTTTATGTGATCCATATCTCTTCGGACAGAGGGCTCCGACCATAAATATATATATATATATATATATATATATATATAATGTTTGGGGGTAATTTTCTAGCAAAAAAAATTATTTTAACTTGTAAACAACAAGTTTGAAAAATAGGCCCAGTCCTTAAGTGGTAAACTTATGTGGTACAAGCGCCTGTCTAATTGGATACAATGGAAGGTTGTTTAGTTTTGACTTCATATTATATGTTTTTTTGGTAAATCTAAAAGAACATCGTACAAGAAAATTTAACATGTATGGTCAGCTTTAGTTGTCCCTTTTTTTGGTCTGATGCATAGACCTCTAAAAAAAAAAGTACTATTCAACAACCAAAAATGTTATACTCATGAAAACTTTCATACATCCTCTAAATGACTGCCTTTGCCTACACATTTATGCTAAAAAGTATCTCTCTTTCTCATCTCAGAAGTATGCAAAGGGTACAAAAGAAAAAAACGTACAGCAGGGTTCTCCAATCTTTTTTAAAAAAGGGCCAGTTTATTGTTCTTCAGACTTTAGGGGGGCCAGACTATAACCAGCAGGAGTAGAAATTTTCCTCAGTGGGAGTAAACATCGCCACATTTGTATTAGGGGGAGGAGCAGTGCCTTATCATTGGTGTCATTGGCCAAAATGGTGCCCCATTGTTGGTGTCATTTGGCAGAATAGTGCAGTGTTTCTCAACTCCAGTCCTCAAGGCGCACCAACAGGTCATGTTTTCAGGATTTCCTTCAGATGAAATGGCTGTGGTACCGTATATACTCGAGTATAAGCCGACCCGAGTATAAGCCGAGGTACCTAATCTTGCCACAAAAAACTGGGAAAACTTACTGACTCGAGTATAAGCCAAGGGTCAACAATGCCTTACTGTTCCCATCCTTACTGTTCCCATCCTTACTGTTCCTATCCTCACTGTTTCCTATCCTCACTGTTTCCTATCCTCACTGTTTCCTATCCTCACTGTTTAAATTTTACATTGGAAATAGTACCTGAAAAAAAGTTGCGGCTGCGGCGTCCATCGTTCAAATCCCGCGGTCTCTTCCTGGTTCCTTCCGTGATAGGCGATTCTCATCAGACACTCTTCACCTATCACAAACGTTCTCTCATCCTCAGTTTCCCAGCAGACACTGTGTTTGGTGTTCCGCCAATCACAGACGTCTGCTGGGAAACTGAGGATGAGAGAACGTTCGTGATAGGCGGAGAGTGTCTGATGAGAATCGCCTATCACGGAAGGGACCAGGAAGAGACCGCGGGATTTGAACGATGGACGCCGCAGCCGCAACTTTTTTTCATGTACTATTTCCAATGTAAAATTTCGCTGACTCGAGTATAAGCCGAGGGGGGAACTTTCAGCCCCAAAAAAAGGGCTGAAAATCTCGGCTTATACTCGAGTATATACGGTAATTACTAATGCAGTGAAACTGATTAAATCACCTGTGCAAAATAGTGGAAAGCCAGAAAACATGACCTGTTGGGGCGCCTTGAGGACTGGAGTTGAGAAACACGGGAATAGTGTCTCACATCTGTGGGAGGAATAGTGCTCTAGGGGCCAGATAATGGCAAGCAAAGGGCCACATCTGGCCCCAGGGCCATATTTTGGAGATCACTGCTGTACAGAGACCCTGGTGGCAATATTATCAGGTGAAGGATCTAGTTTCCACAATGTTTGTAGGTTGCAAATTCCATCCTAAACTGTTGAGAACATAATTATACAGTATATGACACTGAAATGAGGAAAAACTCGAGATGTTGGCACTTGAGCAGCTCAACTTGTTAAAACACTTTCCTAGACCTTTCCACAAAACATGGCCATGTCTTGCCACCATTCATGTTGTCTGTTACAATTTATCTGCAGGACACATGCTCAGTGAAAGGTGAAGCTGATTTTGCTTACCCAACTGCAACGTTATATTATTCCAGCACAGTTCAGGTTAGGTTTCTTATTCTAAAACTATGAATTACGCTTCACAAGTATCACTGTGCAGCATAAAACAAACAGGGAGTTCAATAGACATCCTATCCAGAGGAAATGTAATTCTCAGCAGCCAGAGCGTCCCCCTCCAACGTTATAGAGAAAAATATGAACACAGCAGAATAACTGGAGCGGAAAAGCACAGTTTTGCATGAATCCATCACGGTCTATAATTCACCGTGCTTCAATTATACCAACAAGTTCAGATGTGCAAAAAACTCTTGTTCTAGACTGACACAGCAAAACTGAACAGTGTATCTTCACTGCTGCCTTTCTCATTGCTGGCATTAAAATGTGTACCAAATTCGCACTTCCCAATTTTTAAAATGTATTTGTCTCTTGGTTATAAACTTACTTTGCTTCCTAATCTCCCTCTTTACTTAAAGCTGATCTCTAAATTTAAAAGCAGTGATTAATGCAACTTTGTGTTCATTAACAATTTTTTGTGCAAAGGTCATTGAAGCATTCATGTCCAGATCAAAGTTAACTCAACAGTAAGGCCTCGTACACACGACCGGTTTTCCCGGCAGGAAAACTGCCATAAGAGCGTTTTGCCGGGAAAACCGGCCGCGTGTATGCTCCATCGCAGTTTTACCGACAGGAAAACTGCCACAAATTGGTTCTCTATTTTCCCGCCAGTATTCCCGGCTGACTTTTTCCCGTTGTGAAAACCGGTCGTGTGTATGCTTTTCCAAGGGCAAAAAAACTGTGCATGCTCAGAATCAAGTATGAGACGGGAGCGCTCATTCTGGTAAAACTAGCGTTCGCAATGGAGATAGCACAATCCTCACGCTGTAAATTATTGCATCCTTTAATGCTGCGCATTCAAATCTTCTTTATAATGCTACAATAATGAACAATAATGAACTTGTTTTGCTGCTGATATTCACACAGAGTTCTGACAAACTTTTTCCTTAATTTTTTCTCGTGATCTCATGAATATTTATTTATATTTTAGAGCCAGATCTCCTAAATAATGCTTTTATTTTTTTTTATTTTTTTTTTTAAGATAAACTTTAATCCAGATCTGTATTTTATTAACATTTTTTTTTGGAAGCACGAAGACTGAAAGGCGCGAATCGTCTCTCACCAAACTTTTTTACTAACACGCGATAACACGAGATCAGCAAAAGCAGCCCAAAGGGTGGCGCCGTTGGAATGGAACTTCCCCTTTATAGTGTATGAGTTGTACGTCACCGCACTTTGGACCGGCGGGATTTTGTATGACAGTCTGTATGCAAGACAAGCTTGGCAGGAAACCCGTCAAGCTTGGCAGGTTTTTTTTCTGCCAGGAAAACCGGTCGTGTGTAGAGGGCTTAACTCTCTGATCAATTTGCTCACCCAAATTTCTATTTATATATATTTATATACATTTTGCAGACACAAAATTTGATGCACAGATTTAATGTATATAATTATAGCAATACCCCCGTAGCGGGCCGCTGGTTTAATTTTGGGCCTTGCACGTTACCTCACTGTTCACGTATGCTCGTCTCAGGGGTTCTCCTTGAAGAGTTGTCTAGAAGAAGTTTGCACCAACACAAAAGACTCTTTCAAGGGTTTATTTGAATAAAAGGGGATAAGAGGGGATGAAGGGATGGGGAGGACTCAGGTACCTTAGTTGCGAATCACAAGAATTCTCCTAGGTCCAGAGGAACAACTGTCTCCACACTGGACTCAGCAAACACCGGATAGACCCAATCTCACTGGCCTAGCAGCCGATGTACAGCTCGATCACATATAGTCTCTGCCACAGACTTGGTGTAACCTTTACTTGGGTTACCTTCTGGATGAAGAACAAAGCTCTCAGTGCCAGGATCTTCCAGCCGTTCCGGCAGCACTGTGAGGTAGATCACGATCTGGATGCATCCTCCAATTGAGTCCTCAATTGCTTGGTCCCTTCCAGCAGGTAAGGCGACACAGGATCATCCCTGGATCAGTAGGCCCCAGCAACTCCTGGACCTACCTTTTAGTAACGTGGCCCTGATGCGGAAACTGACAACTCTTCCCTGAGGCCATGAGGGCCCTCAGGTGGGGACCGAAGGCACGACCCCAAAGAAAATCTCCCACCTTAATGGCGTCTGTCACTTAAATACCCCCTCCCAGCATGCACAACGGGTTCACCACGCCCCCTGAGCTGCTTTCTGGGAAAGAGGTACCCAATACGTCCAGCCTGTAGCCTTTCCAATCCTGACCAGAGGTGACAACAACACCCACTGTCAGGAGGGAAATCACACAACCAGCTGAACTGAAACAGAATGCAATTTGTAACACAATCCCTCTGAGCCAAACTATTGCTCAGACAACTATAATTTAATATATAGTGCACACTTATTAGGAGCAGGGTGCTACATAATATATATATATATATATATATATATATATATATACAGTATCATTATTAGGACCAATCAGGCTTCACTGAAGATGATGATACTTGCAATCAAGGCTATATTTGGATGTTATGATGTCCTAGGCACACCACAGTAAGGCCCCTTTCACACGGGCGGACCGTGTCAGGTTTTTCGGCGGACCTGAACGGGCGCTCCATGCTTGTCCGCTTACCCCAGCAGAGAGGTCTAGGTGAAGGTCCTTTCAGCTCTGTATGTATTGTGGCGCGCCACACCACATCGCCGAAGACTGCCCCATGCTCAGAAAGAAATAGCCGGGCAAGTCAGCTTACCTCTGCAAGCTAGTAAACCCCCACTTACCAGACTCTAACTATTTCAAAATTCTTGTCTCTCTGCAGTGTGACCAAACCCGAATTACTCTCGAGGCTATGATTGACACAGGAGCATGTGGGAACTTCATAGACTCGCATATTGTTAGAACCAATAAAATTCCTGTATTCACTAAATGCAAACCTGTCTCTCTTAGACTTATTGACGGAACTACCTTAACCTCAGGTCCCATCTATACACAATCACAACCTCTGCTTATGGTGACAGAATCTACACATATAGAATACATCTGCTTAGATGTGATAACGTCTTCCCATTTTCCCCTCATCTTAGGGCTTCCCTGGCTGCATACACACAAACCCACTCTACGTTGGGAAGACAGCAGTGTGCTCCTCACTAGTGATGAGCCGAACACCCCCGGGTTCGGTTCGCACCAGAACCCGCGAACGGACCGAAAGTTCGTACGAACATTAGAACCCTATTAAATACAATGGATGCGAACGTTCGAATTCTAAAGTGCTAATTATAACAACTATTATGCATGTTATTGTCCTAAAAAGGGTTTGGGAACCCGGGTTCTGCACCAGGGGACATGTATCAATGCAAAAAGAAGTTTTAAAAACGGTCGTTTTTCGGGAGCAGTCATTTTAATGATGCATAAAGTGAAAAAAAAAAAGTCAAATATTCCTTTAAATATCGTACCTGGGGGGTGTCTAAAGTATGCCTGTGAAGTGCCACGTGTTTCCCGTGTTTAGAACTGTCCCTGCACAAAATGACACTTCTAAAGGAAAAAAAAGCCATTTAAAACTGCTTGCGGCTTTAATGTAATGTCTGGTCCCGGTAATATGGATGAAAATCTTTAAGAAAAATGGCATAGCTACCCCATGACCCCCCCCCTACCCCAGCCCATTACCAGCCCCTTTGGGTCTTGTATGGATATTAAGGGGAACCCCGCACATAAAATAAAAAAGGCCCTATATACTCTGAACAGCCGTATACAGGCGGTGCATACAAGACAGGGACTGTAGGTTTGTTCTTATGTAGAATGTGTTTGTAATTTTGAACAGGTACATTGTTGAAGTGTAGCTCCAGCCCAAAAATCTATTTTTAAACTTTTTGGAAAACATAGGTAAGGGTTATCACCCCTGTAACATTTGTTTTGCTGTCTGTGCCCCTGTTCAGAACATTTCACCTCACTTTCCGTCCCAATGACAACTGTTTTTGAAATGTGGTGTTTTTCTTGAAACAAGGATTGCTGATAAAGCATCAGTACAGAGGAGACACCTTTCTCCCATATTTATTCTTACAGGAGAGAATTTTCCTTCCTAGTGGTAGATTTCCTCTCACTTCCTGTTGTCTTCTTGCGTTTGCAAGTAGGAGTCGTTTGTAAGTTGGATGTTTGAAAGTAGGGACCTGCCGTATATACTCTGCAGAAATAGGCCCCTTAGTTGTTGGTGTTGGCACAACACTGTAAGCACTCACAGTTACTCTTGGTTGGTGCTGGAACGCCCTGCTGTCAACTATTATATCAGGAATTTTAATTACATATAATTGTTGAACAGTGGTAGTAAAAATTGGGCCTTTGATGGTGGTGCTGGTGCCACAACACTGTAAGCCCTGACAGTTACTCTTGGTGGGTGCAGCAATGGGCCCTGCTGTGAATTATTAGATCAAGAATTGTAATTGCATGCCCCTGTTGAACAGGGGCTGAAAAATTGGGCCTTTCGTGGTGGTGGTGGTGGTGGTGGTGTTGCCACAACACTGTAAGCCCTCAGAGTTACTCTTGGTGGGTGCAGGAATGGGCCCTGCTGTGAATTATTAGATCAAGAATTGTAATTACATGCCCCTTTTGAACAGGGGCTGAAAAATTGGGCCTTAGGCACTGGTGGCACAACACTACAACCCCTCACAGATACTGTACTTGGAGCACAGCAATGAGCCCTGTTGCAAAGTATTGCTTCAAAAATTGTAATGACACGCCCCTGTTAAACCGGGGCTGAAAAATTGGGCCTTAGGCACTGGTGGCACAACACTACAACCCCTCACAGATACTGTACTTGGAGCACAGCAATGAGCCCTGTTGCAAAGTATTGCTTCAAAAATTGTAATGACACGCCCCTTTTAAACAGGGGCTGAAAAATTGGGCCTTAGGCACTGGTGCCACAACACTCCAACCCCTCACAGATACTGTACTTGGAGCACAGCAATGAGCCCTATGGCAAATTATTGCTAAAAAAATTGTAATTACACGCCCCTGTAAAACAGGGGCTGAAAAATTGGGCCTTAGCCACTGGTGGCGGCACCCATAAACAAAAATGATCTTCCAAGCTATCATCATCAATCGTATCATTGAGGACTCGGAGGAGGAGGATAGCCAGTCAACATAACAGCACAGGCACTCAGCATCAGCATCAGTCTTGAAGGGATGTGACATGTTAAAATCAATTAGTCTGTTATATCAGCATCAGGTGTGTGGTAGCTGGTGGTGATCCAAGACTGGTTCATCTTGATGAAAGTCAGTCGATCAACCGAGTCGGTGGACAGGCGCACCCTGTGATCCGTGACAAATCCTCCAGCAGCACTGAATGTGCGTTCCGAAAGAACGCTGGATGCAGGACAGGCCAGTAGCTCAATTGCATACTGTGCAAGCTCTGGCCAGTGATCCATCCTCAAGACCCAGTAAGCCAGAGGATTTTCGGTGGGGAAGGTGTCCAAGTCTGACCTTGCCCCTAGATATTCCTGCACCATGTTTATCAGACGCTGGCGATGGTTGCTGGAACCGATCATACTTTGGGGCTGCGGACTAAAGAATTGTCTGAACGCATCGGTCAGACGGCCACCTTCCCCACCGCTCCTTCTTTGACTGGCCGAAGCCTCAGCAACTCGTTGTCCAGGACCAGGAGTTTGTAACCTCCCAGTCTCTGGGAACGCATTGCACAGACCTTTCTGCAAGGCCTCCCGGAGTTGTCTCATCCTCTGCTCCCTCTGCGAAGGTAACATAAGGTCCGCAACCTTACCCTTGTACCGTGGATCAAGGAGAGTGGCCAGCCAGTAATGGTCCCTCTCCTTGATCCGAAGAATACGAGGATCCTTCCGCAGACTTTGCAGGATCAGGGAGGCCATGCAGCGTAGGTTTGCTGAGGCATTCGCTCCGGAGTCCTCTGGGTCACTAAGGACGACATGATCCGCAGCCACCTCCTCCCAGCCACGTACAAGTCCACTGGTTTCTTGGGACTGTAAATCATCCCTAAAAGACTGCTGCTGATGATGCTGAGTGCCAGCCTCCACCTCCATGCTGACACAATCCTCCTCCTCCTCCTCCTCCTCCTCCTCTTCCTGTGCGATGGGTGGGACAGAAGGAACACTGTCTGGGTAAAGGGGGCCTTGAGAGGCAAGGAAGTCCTCCTCTTCCTGCCTCTGTTCTGCCTCAAGTGCCCTGTCCATTATTCCACGCAGCGTGTGCTCCAACAGGTGGACAAGAGGTACAGTGTCACTGATGCATGCACTGTCACTGCTCACCATCCTCGTGGCCTCCTCAAATGGTGCCAGGACAGTGCATGCATCCCTGATCATGCCCCACTGGCGTGGAGAAAAAAAACCAAGCTCCCCTGACCCTGTCCTGGTGCCGTAGTCGCACAGGTACTCATTGATGGCCCTCTGCTGCGTGTGCAGCCGCTGCAGCATGGCCAACGTTGAGTTCCACCTGGTGGGCATGTCACATATAAGGCGGTTCTTGGGCAGGTTCAACTCCTTTTGCAGCTCAGCCAGGCGAGCACTGGCATTATAAGATCTGCGGAAATGCACACAGACTTTCCTGGCCTGCCTCAGGACATCCTGTAAGCCCGGGTACCTGCCCAAGAACCGCTGCACCACCAGGTTAAGGACGTGAGCCACACAGGGCACATGGGTCAGTTGTCCCTGTCGGAGGGCGGAGAGGAGGTTGGTGCCATTGTCGCAAACCACCATTCCTGGCTTAAGCTGGCGTGGCGTCAACCACCTCTCGGCCTGGCCCTGCAGAGCAGACAGGACCTCTGCCCCAGTGTGGCTTCTGTCCCCCAAACACACCAGCGCAAGCACGGCATGGCATCTTTTTGCCTGCGTACTTGCGTAGCCCCGTGAACGGCTACGGAGCACCGCTGGTTCATAGGACAAACCACAGGAAGAGGCCATGGAGGAAGAAGAAGAGGAGGGGGTGGAGGAGAGAGGTGTGTCACAACCAGTAGTAGCATTTTGGAGGCGTGGCGGTGGAACAACCTCCAACACTACTGCACCTTGTCCTGCATCCTTCCCAGCTGCCAAAAGAGTGACCCAATGGGCCGTGAAAGAAAGGTAACGTCCCTGTCCATGCCTGCTGGACCATGAGTCAGCGGTAATATGCACCTTACCGCTGACCGCCCTGTCCAGCGAGGCCAAGACATTGCCTTCCACATGCCGGTAGAGAGCCGGAATAGCCTTCCGTGAGAAAAAGTGGCGTTTGGGAACCTGCCACTGAGAAACCGCACATTGCACAAACTCACGGAAGGGGGCCGAGTCTACCAACTGAAAAGGCAGCAGTTGAAGCGCTAGCAATTTAGCCAAGCTAGCATTCAACCGCTGGGCATGTGGATGGCTGGGAGTGAACTTCTTTCGACGGTCCAGCAGCTGGGGCAGGGAAATTTGCCTGCTAGAATCGGACGTCGGTGTACTGCTAGCAGAGTGGCCGCAAGTACTTGGCTGTGACACACCTAATTCTACACCTTCATTCCTCTCAGTGCATGTTTCAGAGAGGACTGAAGTTATAGTGGGGTTGGAGATCCCAGCTGATGCGGTGCAAGGAGAGGTCCGCTTTGTTCTTTGGTGTGGGTCTTTGAGGTAGGCTTGCCAACGAGCTGCATGGCAGGTCAACATATGTCTGGTCAGGCATGTGGTACCCAAGCGGCTGATGTTTTGGCCACGCGATATACGCTTGAGACATATGTTGCAAACAGCAGCTGTGCGATCTGATGCACTAGCCTCAAAAAAGGCCTACACCAAGGAACTTTTTGAATGACGGGCAGAGGCAGCGCCCTGCACAGGCGGAGCTCTGCGGTGTGATTCCGTCGGTGTACTGCCCTTACGCTGGCCACCAAAGGGCATCCTGCCTCGTTGGAGATGTGCCTCCTCCTCATCCTCCTCCTCCTCCTCTCTCCTATTAGGCACCCACGTGGAGTCAGTGACCTCATCATCCCCTCCCTCCTCATCACTGGAGCCAATCTGGCAGTATGCTGCAGCTGCTGGAACATGACTGCCAGATTGGTGTCCTTCTTGAGCATCCCCTCTGTCTGCTCTCACGCTACTGCCTTCCTGTAGCTGGGTTTCATCATCAGACCCTTCGAAACGCTGGGCATCCTCCTGGAGCATGTACCCAACACTGTGCTCAAACAGTTCGGGGGACTCCTCAGGAGGAGGACATGGTGGGTCTAGGGAAGGAGTGACTGATGATGAGTCTGACATTGATACCAGGGAAGAGGACGCTTTGGCAGCTGCTTTGCCAGTACCCTGAGCCTGGGTGAGAGAGGATGAGGAGGAGGGCTTGGTCATCCACTCTACCAAGTCTTCGGCATGATGTGGCTCAACATGTCCAGCTGCCGAAAAGAAGGACAAGCGTGTCCCATGGCCATGTGCTGATGACAATGCACCGCGTCTACGACCAGCACTGTTGCCCCCAGACACAGAGCCTGCTTGCCCTCTTTTATTGCCTCCTGACTGTCTGCCTCTCCTTGTTTGCCTTCCAGACATTCTAATAGATGGCCTGCAGGGAGATGGGAAAAAAGCAATAAGGGCTACCTTCAGGTGTCCTTCTCTGTCCCTTTACTTAAGGATTTCTAAATATGGTTGAGGATGATTGCTTTTGCACAGAATAACACAACGACAATTTCCCTGACTGTCCAAAAAACAAGGATTTCAAAGATGGTTGATGAGGAATGCTTTAGCACACTATAGCACAAGGAGAATTCCCCTCACTTTCCTTCTTTGTCACTAGAAACAAGGACTCGCACAGTGAAAGAAACTGACACTCTCCCTACCTAGAGTTTTCTGTCCCTAGAAAAAATGTTTTTTTAAAGCACACTATAGCACAAGGAGAATTCCCCTCACTTTCCTTCTTTGTCCCTAGAAACAAGGACTCGCACAGTAAAAGACACTGACACTCTCCCTACCTAGAGTTTTCTGTCCCTAGAAAAAATGTTTTTTTAAAGCACACTATAGCACAAGGAGAATTCCCCTCACTTTCCTTCTTTGTCCCTAGAAACAAGGACTCGCACAGTGAAAGAAACTGACACTCTCCCTACCTAGAGTTTTCTGTCCCTAGAAAAAATGTTTTTTTAAAGCACACTATAGCACAAGGAGAATTCCCCTCACTTTCCTTCTTTGTCCCTAGAAACAAGGACTCGCACAGTAAAAGACACTGACACTCTCCCTACCTAGAGTTTTCTGTCCCTAGAAAAAATGTTTTTTTAAAGCACACTATAGCACAAGGAGAATTCCCCTCACTTTCCTTCTTTGTCCCTAGAAACAAGGACTCGCACAGTGAAAGAAACTGACACTCTCCCTACCTAGAGTTTTCTGTCCCTAGAAAAAATGTTTTTTTAAAGCACACTATAGCACAAGGAGAATTCCCCTCACTTTCCTTCTTTGTCCCTAGAAACAAGGACTCGCACAGTGAAAGAAACTGACACTCTCCCTACCTAGAGTTTTCTGTCCCTAGAAAAAATGTTTTTTTAAAGCACACTATAGCACAAGGAGAATTCCCCTCACTTTCCTTCTTTGTCCCTAGAAACAAGGACTCGCACAGTGAAAGAAACTGACACTCTCCCTACCTAGAGTTTTCTGTCCCTAGAAAAAATGTTTTTTTAAAGCACACTATAGCACAAGGAGAATTCCCCTCACTTTCCTTCTTTGTCCCTAGAAACAAGGACTCGCACAGTAAAAGACACTGACACTCTCCCTACCTAGAGTTTTCTGTCCCTAGAAAAAATGTTTTTTTAAAGCACACTATAGCACAAGGAGAATTCCCCTCACTTTCCTTCTTTGTCCCTAGAAACAAGGACTCGCACAGTGAAAGAAACTGACACTCTCCCTACCTAGAGTTTTCTGTCCCTAGAAAAAATGTTTTTTTAAAGCACACTATAGCACAAGGAGAATTCCCCTCACTTTCCTTCTTTGTCCCTAGAAACAAGGACTCGCACAGTAAAAGACACTGACACTCTCCCTACCTAGAGTTTTCTGTCCCTAGAAAAAATGTTTTTTTAAAGCACACTATAGCACAAGGAGAATTCCCCTCACTTTCCTTCTTTGTCCCTAGAAACAAGGACTCGCACAGTGAAAGAAACTGACACTCTCCCTACCTAGAGTTTTCTGTCCCTAGAAAAAATGTTTTTTTAAAGCACACTATAGCACAAGGAGAATTCCTCTCACTTTCCTTCTTTGTCCCTAGAAACAAGGACTCGCACAGTGAAAGAAACTGACACTCTCCCTACCTAGAGTTTTCTGTCCCTAGAAAAAATGTTTTTTTAAAGCACACTATAGCACAAGGAGAATTCCCCTCACTTTCCTTCTTTGTCCCTAGAAACAAGGACTCGCACAGTAAAAGACACTGACACTCTCCCTACCTAGAGTTTTATGTCCCTAGAAAAAAAGTTTTTTTAAAGCACACTATAGCACAAGGAGAATTCCCCTCACTTTCCTTCTTTGTCCCTAGAAACAAGGACTCGCACAGTGAAAGAAACTGACACTCTCCCTACCTAGAGTTTTCTGTCCCTAGAAAAAATGTTTTTTTAAAGCACACTATAGCACAAGGAGAATTCCCCTCACTTCCCTTCTTTGTCCCTAGAAACAAGGACTCGCACAGTGAAAGAAACTGACACTCTCCCTACCTAGAGTTTTCTGTCCCTAGAAAAAATGTTTTTTTAAAGCACACTATAGCACAAGGAGAATTCCCCTCACTTTCCTTCTTTGTCCCTAGAAACAAGGATTCGCACAGTAAAACACACTGACACTCTCCCTACCTATCCTTCTCTTTCCCTAAACTAAAGGAATCCAGGTTAAGCAAGAAAGAAATAAATGTCACTGTCCCTGCCTATGCTTGTCTTTCCCTGCTCCGGAACACACTACACTAGGCCGCCGTGCTGGCGGCCTTTTATAGTGTGGGGCGTGTACTAAACACCCTCAGCAATAATTGGCCACAGGCATCCTGCCTGTGGCCAATCATTGCTCTCCTCGCTGCCGGCGCTGTGATTGGCCAAGCATGCGGGGTCACAGTGCATGCTTGGCCAATCACAGCGCCTGGATGACACTGCAATGGCGTAGTGCATTGTGGGCCGTTCGCGTCACTCGAATTTGGCGCGAACGGCCCAAATCGTTCGATCTTCATCGAACAGCCGATGTTCGAGTCGAACGTATTGTGAGGGGGTTAGCTCGGCAGCGGGTGTGTGTGACCCCCGGGATGGGCTCCCCACACAAAACAGGCCCAGCAAACGGAGGTTGTGGTTTTCAAAATCAAAAAAAGGTGCGGTTTATTTTCTATTTACAGTGACAAAACACAGCAAAGCAAAAGAAACATAACCAAAATAAATCCTGGTCAAGTTGACCTCTGACTAAACATACAGGTTTCCTAACTAACAACTGGGATCAGCCTAGTGCTGTCCTAGTCCCTAAGTCCCTGGTTTAGTTAAAGTCCAAACAAATAGCCACACAGGCTTTGCCTCACCGCACAGGGGTTCACTCTCCCTAGACAGTCCACACAGGTCTGGTTCCAGGCATGAGCTAACATCTAATGAAGCTGGGAGTTCTTATAGAGGCCTAAATGAGCTGACAAGCTTCAGCTGGTCTCATCAACTCCCTGTCTGTACGACGCCCCACACTCTCCCTAGAGGTATGAGTCATCCATGAGCCCACTAGCCTTATACAACTCTCCACCTAGTTGTATAAGTCGGCGTAAAGCCTGAATCTGGGCGAAATATATCTACCCCCCTGGATGCAACCAGGTGACTTTACCTTCCTGCTGTCACATACCCCCCCCTCTTGTTTTAACCTCGGGGTTGGAACACCAGCAATCAGGCATTCATGTACTCGAGACAAAGCATCCACATTCCCCATTTGAACGCCAGGGCGATGCTTTACTGTGAAGTTGAATTCCTGGAGGGCCAGGAACCACCTATTCACTCTTCTATTTGTTTCCTTGTTTTGAGCCATCCACTTTAACGGAGCGTGATCCGTAACCATGTCAAAGTGCCTACCTAGCAGGTAGTACCGAAGGGAATCTAGAGCCCACTTCACCGCTAAACACTCCTTTTCAACGGTGGCGTAATTTACCTCATGGGACTTCAACTTCCTGCTGAGGTAAATGACTGGGTGCTCTTCCCCGTTCCAGACCTGGGACAATACTGCTCCTAACCCCACATCTGACGCATCACTTTGTACGACAAAGTCTTTAGAGAAGTCGGGTGAGTACAACACTGGCTGGCTACATAAGGCTTGTTTCAAGAATTGGAATGCTGCCTCAGCCTCGGGGGTCCATTTAATCATGACCGACCCTTTCCCCTTCGTCAGGTTGGTTAGGGGCACAGCCTTAGAAGCAAAGTGGGGAATGAATCGCCGATAATACCCAGCGATTCCCAGAAAGGCTCGTACCTGCTTCTTGCTGTTGGGACGTGGCCAACTCTGGATGGCCTCGACTTTGTTGAGTTGGGGTTTTATTACTCCCCTCCCAATGGTATACCCAAGATATTTGGCCTCCTCCTGCCCAATGGTACACTTCTTGGGGTTAGCCGTAAACCCCGCTTCCCGAACAGAGTCCAGGACTGCTTGCACTTTTGGCAGATGTGAGGCCCAATCTGTGCTATGGACAATTACGTCATCCAGGTAAGCCGCAGCATACTTCCGATGGGGCCTCAGCATCTGGTCCATTTTCCGCTGGAATGTGGCCGGCGCATTCTGTAACCCGAACGGCATTCTTTTATATTGGAACGCCCCGTCTGGGGTTACAAATGCGGTTTTCTCTTTGGCCGACTTGGCCAGGGGGATTTGCCAATACCCTTTTGTGAGGTCAAGAGTCGTCATGTATCGGGCTGTTCCCAGCCGGTCGATCAACTCATCTATACGTGGCATGGGGTAGGTGTCAAATTTTGTAACTTTGTTCAACTGACGAAAATCGTTACAAAATCGCCAGCTCCCATCCGGTTTAGGCACCAACACGATGGGACTAGACCAATCACTTTGGGACTCCTCTATCACCCCTAAGTTCAGCATTTTCTGTACTTCCTCCCGTATTGCCTCCCGTCGGGCCTCTGGGATCCGATAGGGTTTTAACTTCACCCTTTCACCGGGCGGGGTAATGATGTCATGCTCTACCCCAGATGTTTGTCCCGGCAGCTCAGAGAATACCTCCTTGTTGCGAAGCACAAACTCCTTAACCTCCTGTTGTTGGTTGGGGTTGTGACAAGGTGGCTGCTATTCCAACCTCAGGAATCACGCAACCAGTTTGAGCTGGTGACCAAGTGTCTGCGACTAGGGACTCTCTATCCCTCCAGGCTTTCAACAGATTAACGTGATAGATCTGTTCGGGCTTTCGCCTTCCTGGTTGTCTGACCTTGTAATTCACTTCGCTCACTTTTTCCATTATCTCGTAGGGGCCTTGCCATTTGGCAAGGAATTTACTTTCAACCGTAGGGACAAGTACCAATATCCTATCCCCCGGGGAAAAGGTACGGGTCTTGGCTCCACGGTTGTACACTCTCTGCTGTGCCAACTGCGCTTGGGCCAAATGTTCCTTCACGATGGGCATTACCTGTGCAATTCGATCTTGCATCAGGGCGACATGCTCAATCACACTCCTGTGGGGAGAACTCTCACTTTCCCAAGTTTCCTTGGCAATATCCAACAGCCCTCTTGGGTGTCTCCCATACAGTAACTCAAAGGGGGAGAATCCCGTAGAGGATTGGGGCACCTCCCTAATAGCAAACATCAAATAAGGAAGTAAACAGTCCCAATCCTTTCCATCTCTATCCACCACTTTCTTCAACATTTGTTTTAGGGTTTTGTTGAATCTTTCAACCAGCCCATCGGTTTGGGGGTGATACACAGACGTACGCAATTGCGTCACTTTGAACAATTTACACAGCTCTTTCATAACCCGGGACATAAAGGGTGTACCTTGGTCCGTAAGCAGTTCTTTACAAATACCCACCCGGCTAAAAACAAGAGATAGCTCTTTGGCTATGGTTTTGGCCGAGGTATTTCGGAGAGGGATCGCTTCTGGATAACGGGTGGCATAGTCCATTATAACTAATATGTACTGGTGCCCCCTAGCGGACTTGATTATAGGACCTACCAAATCCATGGCGATCCTCTCAAACGGGACCTCAATGATGGGTAGAGGGACCAGCGGGCTACGGAAATGTGGCATCGGGGCCAACCTCTGACACACAGGGCAGGAGGAACAATAATTTTCTACGTCCTTCATCACCCCCGGCCAATAGAATCTCTGTAATACCCTCTCTCGGGTTTTCTCTGTCCCCAGATGACCTCCAAGAATGTGCCCATGGGCCAACTCCAACACCAACTTCCTGTAAGGTTTGGGCACCACAAGCTGCTCAACGGTTTCTTCTGCCCTTTTTGCCACCCGATACAGTAGGTCCTTCTCTACGCTGAAGTATGGGTAAGTGCAGGTATTATCTGGGTTCACTAACTCGCCATCTATTTTCACTACGTTTTCCCGTGCCTTTATTAGGGCGGGGTCTTTCAACTGTTCTGTGGCAAAGTTTTCCCTGTGAACCTCAAGATCAGAAAACTCCACAGACGGTAGGTTTTCGTCTGAGGAGGTGGGCTCCTCTCCAGTTTCTTGAGTCTCCCCTGCCAATACTGATAAGGGAAATTCCGGAGAGTCCTCACCACTCTCAGGGGAGTTCTGGCTATCACATTCCTGGTACATAGGGGCACCAGTGAGGGGCTCAGGATCATCCCACAGTTCCCAGAACTTCGGAAAATCCCTTCCCACAATGGCGTCATGCGGTAACTGAGATACTAAGCCCACTGGATGAGAGAGGGTACCTTTGGGGGTCTCGAAACACACTGTAGTCACTGGATACTCTCGGGTGTCCCCATGCACACAAATAACAGCTACCTTGCTATTCCCAGAGACCTCTGTTTTAACTAACTCAGCCTTTATCAGGGTCACAAGGCTACCTGAATCCAGCAATACCACAACATTTCTACCATTAACACACATTTTGCATAAATGTTTCTCAGTTCCTCGAATGGCAGTGCATGCGACTGTCGCACACAGCGACTGACGTCTGCCCGTCAGAAAGTCACACTGCATGGGTTCCTCCACAACCGGGCAATTGGCTGCAATATGTCCCGCTTGCCGGCAGCGGTAGCAAACGATCCTTCTTGCCGCCTCTTGAGCCGCTGATTTCCCAGGCTGTTCTCGCCAAACTTGGGGTAGAGCTCCCACCCTCTCACTCTCTCCACCCTCACCCCTTGGAATCCTCTTGTCCGCCCCTGGGGATGGTCTGGTCTTAGGGTGGAAAGTCCGAGTGTCTCTGGAAGAGGCCGTCAGGTTCTCTGTAGCCAAGTATTTCTCCACACGATCCACAAGACCATCGGCCGTCTCTGGGTCTCCATGGCTTACCCACTTTTGGATGGCAGTAGGAAGAGCTCTCAAAAACCGATCCATTACAACACGTTCCACAATCTTTGGTGCGGACAAAGTCTCTGGCTGTAGCCACTTTCTGCTCAGGTGAATGAGATCATACATTTGAGACCTGGGGGGTTTTCCAAGCTGGAAAGTCCAGTTATGCACACGCTGAGCCCGGACAGCCTGGGTGACACCCAGCCTTGCCAATATTTCAGCTTTTAGCATCACATAGTCTTTTGCTTGGTTAGGCTCTAGGTCATAGTAAGCTTTCTGCGATTCACCAGTTAACAGAGGAGCCACCAGTCCAGCCCACTGCTCCTCAGGCCACTTTTCTCTTTCAGCGGTCCTTTCAAATGTGGTCAAAAATACCTCTGGATCATCCTCTCCAGTCATTTTTGTCAATAAACGACTCACCCCAAAGGACGCGGTATTAGTGGGACGGCTTTCCTCACTGGTCTGCGGACGTTGCTGCATTACTGCTTCCATCTGTTGTTGTAGTCTCTGCTCTTGCTTCTGCAACAGGTCTATGAAGCGGGCCTCAGATTGCTGCTGGGCTCGTTGCTGAGCCTCCAGACTCTGTTGCAAAGTTGCGTTTGTCTGCTGCTGGGCTGCAAGGCTCCTTTGCAAACCTGCATTTGTCTGCTGTTGATTGGCATTTGCTAGAGCCAGCTGCTTCAGTATCTCCTCCATGCTGGCTTAAAAAAAACTGCCACTGGTTCTCCACCAACTGTGAGGGGGTTAGCTCGGCAGCGGGTGTGTGTGACCCCCGGGATGGGCTCCCCACACAAAACAGGCCCAGCAAACGGAGGTTGTGGTTTTCAAAATCAAAAAAAGGTGCGGTTTATTTTCTATTTACAGTGACAAAACACAGCAAAGCAAAAGAAACATAACCAAAATAAATCCTGGTCAAGTTGACCTCTGACTAAACATACAGGTTTCCTAACTAACAACTGGGATCAGCCTAGTGCTGTCCTAGTCCCTAAGTCCCTGGTTTAGTTAAAGTCCAAACAAATAGCCACACAGGCTTTGCCTCACCGCACAGGGGTTCACTCTCCCTAGACAGTCCACACAGGTCTGGTTCCAGGCATGAGCTAACATCTAATGAAGCTGGGAGTTCTTATAGAGGCCTAAATGAGCTGACAAGCTTCAGCTGGTCTCATCAACTCCCTGTCTGTACGACGCCCCACACTCTCCCTAGAGGTATGAGTCATCCATGAGCCCACTAGCCTTATACAACTCTCCACCTAGTTGTATAAGTCGGCGTAAAGCCTGAATCTGGGCGAAATATATCTACCCCCCTGGATGCAACCAGGTGACTTTACCTTCCTGCTGTCACAGTATGTTCGACTCGAACACGAAGCTCATCCCTACTCCTCACCTCTCAATACTGCCAGGAGACATGTTACAAAGAGACTTCTTTATCGCAGGTGGAGTCACTGTCCCCAGGGGAAGTCAACCAGGTACCTAGGGCATACCAAGATTTCACTGATGTCTTCAGCAAAAAGAATGCAGAGCTATTACCCCCACATAGACCATACGATTGTCCAATTGAGTTACTCCCAGGCAGCAAAATTCCTTTTGGACATGTATATGCATTATCACAGCCTGAATTGGCCCATCTAAAGGAATATCTAGAAGAAAATTTAAAGAAAGGGTTCATAAGACCTTTCACCTCACCCGCAGCAGCTGGCATGTTTTTCATCCGGAACAAGGATCAAAGCCTACGTCCCATCATCGTTTATAGAGAATTGAACAAGATCACTGTGAAAAACAGATACCCCATTCCTCTCATCTCAGAATTATTGGAACGTTTTCAAACGGCGACGTTGTTCACCAACTTGATTTGAAGGGCGCGTATAATCTGGTCAGAATTCAGCAGGGGGATGAATGGAAGACCGCTTTCCACACCCGTTACGGCCTTTATGAGTACCTGGTCATGCCCTTTGGCCTGTGCAGTGCACCTGCCACTTTCCAGTTCCTTGTGAACGACATTTTCAGGGATCTCCTTGATGTTTGTTTAGTAGTATATCTAGACGACATCCTTATACTCTGACAACATCACAGACCATCGCAAGCATGTCAGATGGGTTCTCTGTAGACTACGCACACATAACTTATACGTCAAATTAGAGAAGTGCATTTTCGAATCCAACACCGTCACATTCTTGGGTTACATCATTTCCGAGAAAGGCATACAGATGGATCCTGTTAAGATCGATTGTATCCAAAAATGGCCCAGACCCCTGAATAGAAAGGCACTTCAAAGATTCCTAGGATTCGCAAATTTTTATCGCACATTCATAATTTTTTTTTTCCTTAGCTATAAAACCATTAACCCAACTAACCAGTATCCACACCAACTTTTCATGGAACGCACAACGCCAGGAGGCCTTCGATACCCTGAAATTTCGGTTCACTACTGCATTCATCCTACGCTTACCAGCCCCTAACCTACAATACATCTTGGAGGTCGATGCCTCCCATCTGGCCCTAGGGGCTATCCTATATCAAAAATCGTCCATTGATGGACCGCTTCACCCTGTGGCCTACCATTCCCGATCAATTACCCAGTAGGAGAAAAGGAGTTACTAGCAGTGAAATCCGCCCTGGAGACTTGGAGACACCTACTCAAGGGTACCTCACTACCCTTTATAGTGTACTCCGACCATCAAAACCTTCAATACATTCAGCGTAACAAAACACTCTCCTCCAGACAGATACGCTGGGCTCTCTTCTTTGATAGGTTCCACTTTGTCATCACCTGGCTCCAAGAATGGAAAGGCTGATTCACTATCTCGCCTGGAAGAACACCAATGTACACCTGGCAGAAATTCCCAAGTCATCCCACAACAGAAAATCTTATGCACCATTTTGACCCTCAAAGAGGAATTGCAGCAGGCCCTAACCTCAGAAAGACACCCACTTCAGTTAGAGGCAGATGAAGAAGGGTTCCTCTACAAAAATAACCGGCTATACATCTCGACTCCTCTACACCATCGATTTATTTGACTGACTCACGACGTTCCCCTAGCTGGGCATCCAAAATGGCTCACTTCATGCCCCTCACGAAACTACCAAACTCCAAAGAGATGGCCGAGATCTTGACACAGCAGGTTTTCAAACTCCACGGAATCCCTTCCAGAATTGTGTCGGATCAAGGTTCACAGTTCATCTCCAGATTCTGGAAAGCTCTCTGTCTAAAACTCCAGATTGACCATCGATTATCAACTGCTTACCATCCTCAAACGAATGGGCAAACCGAACGGGTAAACCGCTGTCTAGAACAATATATTCGTTGTTACTGCACTCATCTACAAAACAATTGGAATTAGTTACTCCCCCTAGCGGAGTTTGCATACAACAACAATATCAGTACAACCACAGGTTGTTCAGCTTTTTATGCTAACTACGGGTTCCATCCCTCCTTCATCCCTCAGCAGATACCTACCAACAACCCTGCGGCTGAAGATTTTGTCAACACCTTAAAGAACCTCATTCCTCACCTACGTGACAACATCACTAGAGCCCAGAACAGACAGAAGGCCTACTATGATCTTCACAGGAGAACTCCGCCCGCATACAAGACCGGAGATTTAGTATGGCTATCCACCAAAAACCTTAACCTGCAAACGCCATAACACGCACATTTTGTGGATTATTCATTGGACCTTTTCCCATCCACTCAGTGATCAACCCGGCAGCAGTGAGGCTGAACCTACCGTCGACACTACGTATTCATCCGACTTTCCACATCTCCCTGATAAAACCCTATCATCCCAACACCTTCCCCGGTCGCGTTCCAATCCCCCTACCGCCAGGTGAGGTTAACGGTCTGGAGGAATACGAAGTCGCACAGATCCTGGACTGCTGTCTACATAGAAACCGCTTACAGTATTTGATCCTTTGGAAAAACTACGGTCCACAGGATGACTCCTGGGAACCCGCCTCCGAGGTTCATGCCCTACGGCTTGTCCGCCTCTTCCATTCTCACAATCCTGACAGTCCTGCTCCCATGGCCCCCAGGAGGGGTCCTTCAGGGGGGGCGGGGTCCTGTAATGTTCTTATCCTGTAATGTTCTTATCTCTCCACTGGGGCTCCGACATCTCCACCAACTCCGTGTAAAGTTCTTATCCTGTAATGTTCTTATCTCTCCACTGGGGGCTCTGACATCTCCACCAACTCCGTCGCAGATAGATGACGTCACAGCGACATCACTCGGCTCCTCCTCTTATCCCTACTTAAACAGCCGCCGCCATTTGCTTGACGTTCGTGCTAGGAACTTGACGCCAGGCAAATACCTCCATCAGAAGACTGCCGTCTTCACTCACTATTGGGCCGGTCAGAGCCCCGACTGCCATCTCTCTATTGGGCCGGACAGAGCCCCGACTGCCATCTCTCTTTTTGGGCCAGACAGAGCCCCGTCTGCCTCCTCGCTTTTGGGCCAGTCAGAGCCCCTTCCTCACTGGTAGTCAGAGGCTCTCCACTGACCTACTCTCAGTCTGCCTACTCTGCTGGCAGAACTCCCTACCTATACCACTACAATAGGAGACCAGTATATCTCTCCAGAAGCCACTGGGTGACACCAACACCAGAAGCCCACTCACAGCAAGTAGCCTTTCGTTTACTATAAACTGTATTCCTATTACACTCAAGTTACCTCTGGTGCTCCCCCTTATGGCTGTGTATTACCACACTAAATAAAACCACTTGATTTTCCAATTTATCTGAGTATTCCTTTCTGAGGTCTGTCAAATTGAAGTTAACTGTTTAGTATATCATATTCATAGACTTCCGAAGCTGTGATCCACGCCAACCATTATAGTTACACTGCCTGAAGCATTACAGATCGGACCTTTGTCCGACCAAGCTCACAATGTAATTCCGACGGAATTCCATCGGAGAAAAATAAAACAGGTTCTATATTTAAACTCCGATGGAATTCCGCTGGAATAAGTCCGATGGGACACACACACGGTCGGAATATCCGATGAAAAAAGTCTGTCTGACTTTTTCCATCGGAAATTCCTATCGTGTGTACAAGGCATAAGAGTTCCCATATTATAACTATCTAGCTAATTTAAAGTGATTTTAAACACACACTGTTTAATTTACATTGTCCATTCTATTGTGGATGATGGCGCTGTAATTATTTTAATTTAAAAAAAACATCCCCAAGAGTAGCAGCAACTCTGCTGCTGGTCACATGTTAAAAAAAAAAAAAAAAAGACTTTGCAATTTAGAGCAAAAATAAATTATTATTATCAATAAACTGTTTTAAATAATCATACAAATATATATATTTGAAATGAAATCTTTATTATTGTTTGGCAATAACATGGTGTGGGCAGTAGGGATGAGCTTCGAGTTCGAGTCGAACTCATGTTCGACTCGAACATTGCCTGTTCGCCCGTTCTCCGAACAACGAACAATTTGGGGTGTTCGCGGCAAATTCGAAAAGTCTATGGGAGAAATCTAAAGTGCTAATTATAAAGGCTTATATGCAAGTTATTGTCTTAAAAAGTGTTTGGGGACCCGAGTCCTGCCCCAGGGGACATGTATCAATGCAAAAAAAAGTTTTAAAAACGGACGTTTTTTTAGGAGCAGTGATTTTAATAATGCTTAAAATTAAAAAATAAAAGTGAAATATTCCTTTAAATTTCGTACCTGGGGGGTGTGTATGATATGCATGTAAAGTGGAGCATGTTTCCCGTGCTTAGAACTGTCCCTGCACAAAGTGTCATTTTTGAAGGAAAAAAAGTCATTTAAAACTCACTCGCGGCTATTAATGAATTGTCGGCTTTTATCAATACATAGAAAAGTCATTGATAAAAAAAAAACAAAAAAAAGCGTGGGGGTTCCCCCAAATTCAATTACCAGGCCCTTTAGGTCTGGAATGGATATTAAGGGGAACCCCGCCGCAAATTAAAAAAAAATGGTGTGGGGTTCCCCCTAAATATCCATACCAGGCCCTTGAGATCTGGCATGGATTTTAAGGGGAACTCCACCCCAAATGTAAAAAAAAATGGCGTGGAGTCCCCCCAAAAATCCATACCAGACCCTTATCCGAGCACGCAACCTGGCCGGCCGCAGGGGAAGAGGGGGGGGGACGAGAGAGCGGCCCCCCCTCCCTCCTGAACTGTACCAGGCCACATGCCCTCAACATGGGGAGGATGTCCCCATGTTGATGGGGACAAGGGCCTCATCCCCACAACCCTTGCCCGGTGGTTGTGGGGGTCTGCGGGCGGGGGGCTTATCGGAATCTGGAAGACCCCTTTAACAAAGGGGACCCCCAGATCCCGGCCCCCCCTATGTGAATTGGTAAGGGGTACATTGTACCCCTACCATTTCACGAAGAAAGTGTAAAAAAATTTAAATAAAAACACACACACCTTGGAAAAGTCCTTTATTAAAAAATAAAAAAATAATAAAAAATAAAAGAAACATTCCAGCGATGAAATCCAGTGTCCCGCGGCGACCCCGATGTCCAGCGCTGTCCGTCATTGGTTGTGCCTGTGCGGACCTTATGGGGAACTTCCTCCTCTGTGTTTTAAATGTATAGACCCGCCCCTTCTAAAGTTCCGCATCAGGTCCGCTCAGCGGACCAGATGCGGAACATGAGAAGGGGCGGGTCTATACATGTATTACACAGCGAATGAAGTTCCCCATCAGGTCCGCCCCCTCGGTATGTCCGACCCCGCCTACGTCATTGGCCTGAGAGAAGGGGCGGGTCTATTCATGTATTACACAGCGAACGAAGTTCCCCATCAGGTCCGCCCCCTCGGTATGTCGGACCCCGCCTACGTCATTGGCCTGAGTGGGAAACTTCCTTCACTGTGTAAATTTAAATTACACAGTGAAGGAAGTTCCCCGCTCAGGCCAATGACGTAGGCGGGGTCGGACATACCGAGGGGGCGGACCTGATGGGGAACTTTGTTCGCTGTGTAATACATGAATAGACCCGCCCCTTCTCATGTTCCGCATCTGGTCCGCTGAGCGGACCTGATGGGGAACTTTAGAAGGGGCGGGTCTATACATTTAAAAACACAGCGAGGAAGTTCCCCATCAGGTCCGCACAGGCACAACCAATGACGGACATCGGGATCGCCGCGGGACACTGGATTTCATCGCTGGAATGTTTTTTTTTTTTTATTTTTTTTTATTTTTTTAATAAAGGACTTTTCCAAGGTGTGTGTGTTTTTATTTAAATTTTTTTACACTTTCTTCGTGAAATGGTAGGGGTACAATGTACCCCTTACCAATTCACATAGGGGGGGCCGGGATCTGGGGGTCCCCTTTGTTAAAGGGGTCTTCCAGATTCCGATAAGCCCCCCGCCCGCAGACCCCCACAACCACCGGGCAAGGGTTGTGGGGATGAGGCCCTTGTCCCCATCAACATGGGGACATCCTCCCCATGTTGAGGGCATGTGGCCTGGTACGGTTCAGGAGGGAGGGGGGGGCGCTCTCTTGTCCCCCCCTCTTCCCCTGCGGCCGGCCAGGTTGCGTGCTCGGATAAGGGTCTGGTATGGATTTTTGGGGGGACTCCACACCATTTTTTTTTTATTTGGGGTGGAGTTCCCCTTAAAATCCATGCCAGATCTCAAGGGCCTGGTATGGATATTTAGGGGGAACCCCACGCCATTTTTTTTAAAATTTGCGGCGGGGTTCCCTTTAATATCCATTCCAGACCTAAAGGGCCTGGTAATTGAATTTGGGGGAACCCCCACGCTTTTTTTTTTTTTTTTTTATCAATGACTTTTCTATGTATTGATAAAAGCCGAAAATTCATTAATAGCCGCGAGTGAGTTTTAAATGACTTTTTTTCCTTCAAAAATGACACTTTGTGCAGGGACAGTTCTAAGCGTGGGAAACATGCGCCACTTTACATGCATATCATACACACCCCCCAGGTACGAAATTTAAAGGAATATTTCACTTTTATTTTTTCATTTTAAGCATTATTAAAATCACTGCTCCCGTAAAAACGTCTATTTTTTAAACCTTTTTTTGCAATGATACATGTCCCCTGGGGCAGGACCCGGGTCCCCAAACACTTTTTAGAACAATAAATTGCATATTAGCCTTTATAATTAGCACTTTAGATTTCGAACGTTCGAGTCCATTGTATTTAATAGGGTTCTAAAGTTCACACGAACATTCTGTCTGTCCGCAGGTTCTGGTGCGAACTGAACAGGGGGGTGTTCGGCTCATCCCTGGTGGGCAGATTTCTGCCAGTCACTTCCCAACAGCCTGTGTCTTAGAATAAGAGTGAGATGAAGCCTCAATCAATCTACATGTAATATCCTCCCCCCATTATGTTTACCTGCTTTTTGGACATGGAGGAGGAGGAGGGGGGGGGAGTGGGCTGTCATTTACCACTGTGTGGTGACTCTATAGTCACATGGGCTGCTCAGATGTGATCGGGAGGAAATTCTCAGCATAGAAACTCGCTGAAAACTGAGCATGTGCAGAGCTGCCAACGCTGCTTTTCAAAACCCCTAGCTGAATTGAGGACATGAACAGAAGGGGGAGAGAGAGAGCAGCAGAATTAGCCCATTTTTTTTTTAGAATACAGAAAACTAATCTCATAGTGACTGAGTGAGTATGAACAGCAAGTAATACACCATTTATTGATAGATTTTTTATGACGTGGGTTTAGTGACACTTTAATAATGGTATAACAATGTCCAGAGAAACAAACAGGGCATATCAAAGAGGGCAGATGAGATTCAACATCCAAACAACTCTGCCCTGTCATCTTGGCTCTTTACCTGAAACTCCAGGTCTTCACAGAGTTTTAAAGCAATAACAATTTTTCATTCATAAAGTGCCTCCCGGAAACACCTCCTCACTGGATTTTAAACCTTAAAATTCTGATAGGCACCTCCAGTTATTCCTACAGAGCCTTGATATAGATCTCTTGTTCCTGCTCTGCCTTATGTAGCGGGGTGTCACTTTGCAGTGTTAAAGACTATTATTATTTTGAGAAATAATCCCAGCTCCCTCCGGAGTCTCTTTAAGATATTGCAGCAACTGTTGTTTAACCATATGGAACAATGCATTGTGGAACTTATGGTACAAGTAGAAAGGGACTCCATTGCTATGGATATTAAAGTGGTTGTAAACCAACTTTTTAAACAAAGCCCTACAGGTAAGCCTAGATTAAGGTTTACCTGTAGGTGCAAGAAATATCTCCTTAACCTACACGGTTAAGGAGATATTTGTATGTAAATGCGGCGACGCTGACGTCACCCCATTCACAAATTCGGCTAGGTCGCAACATTCGACGACGTAGCCGAATTCGACAGCTCACGCGCGCATGCGCGGAGTCACGTCTTCTCCGCTCCGGCCAATCACAGCGCCGGAGCGGCGCTGTGATTGGCTGCAGCGGCGATACCCGGAAGTAACATTCCGGCTATCGCCGCAGCGATGGATGCGGCTAGAGGAGGGACACGGATGACTTCGGGGGCCCCGATCGAAGGTAAGTGGTACATAATGAGCTAGTATGCTAGTCATACTAGCTCATTATAGCTTTGTCTTGCAGGTTAGTCAAAAAAAAAAAAAAAGGGTTTACAACCACTTTAAATAGACTATGGTACCCACAGTGCAGCTGTACTCCCAAAGTGCATTGCATCCCCACACAGCTTTCTGGGGGAGGTTACTTAAACCAAGGGAGGAGCTACGCTCACTCTCTCTGGACTTCGCCTTCTATCAAGCAGGAAGTCTGTGTGAGGCCTGCTGCGGAGCGTCTAGGCCCAAAGCCTGGGCCTATAGCTATTGCGGAGGATCACTCAGCCTAAGGAGGGATCCTTTTCCGTGTGACCAACTCCCGCTTCCCAGAGACCGGAGTCATCCACCCACCGACATCCAGTGCGGCTGTCAGAGGAACCGGAGACTGCGAGTTGCGGAGAGGCCGGTGATCGAGGCACCGAGAGTGGGACGTGTTATCAGGACAAGGCCTACTTTGGTGAGAGGGCACCTGCCCAGAATTCATTGACTGTTTGTGTAGGCCTGTGACTGTTGAAGGCTCACCATTATTATAGTAGTGCGCCACACGCCAGGACATAGAGCATCTCGCGGTGGCCGCGTGGTTTAAAAGTTGGCGTTTGCACCGCCGGAGAGTTTCACTTTCCTGAACATTGTGGAAATTTAGTTGCTTTCTTATAATAACCCTGTGGATTACAAATGTTATGTGCACCAACATTTGCTAGCGAAGACTCCTACTACTAAAGGGATTGTACACTGAACTTAGTCAGGCCTGACTAGAACTCTTAGTATCGGGACATGCGCACAATATTGCCCATCGGGGGAGCTTGCGAGCATAGGTCTTTTACTTATTAAGGAAGTGTACATTTTAACTGTGTTGTATTGTTGCCATGTATATATATATATCCTTGACCTTGCAGGGCCCTGCATGAGTCAACTGCATCTCTGTTTTAACTTTGCTATCCTTTATCATTGAGTAAACGTGATCTTTGGTTAAGCAGAATACTGTGTGGAGTTCTCTGTTACCCTGCTGGACGAGTGGTTATACCAGGTAACAATTTTATGTGCCATTATACTATTGTGTGGTATTATTGCATTCCCAGCCACCAGTGGGTTCACAATAACAGTATAGACCAGTTGTGCCAAGGGAGGGTTCGAGACAAATTCTTGGGGTTGATAACTAGGGTACAGGCCCAAAACAAAACCAGCAGCTCTCTTAACTGGGGGTAGTGCTACACTTATTTTTAAACAGTCCATCTGATGCCTAAGGAAACTCATATCCATTAACCAACTTGATTTGCACATTCAGCTGCTTTCGCCATGGGATTTGGCAGATTATGACTTATTCTGCTCATCATTGGAGTGAGTCTGAAGTGAGTGCCTGGTACACATGATGAGATTATCGGACGAATGATCGTCCTTTTTTTTTTTTTTTGCATGCTAATTTCAGATTGAATCTGAAGAATTTAAAGTTCCAAATATTCTCGTACAACAGAATAAAAATTTGGAAGTGATGTAATGTGTTGTAGCGTATTTATATTGCATTTTTGAATGACAACTGTGCTGATTAAACGAAAATCATACGGTCTGACATCGTACGAACATTTTTTTTTGTGCATGTCCGATCGGATAATATCGGATGAACTGTGGTGATCGGCTCTCGAAAGCTCTGTACTAACGATCCGATTATCGTACGATCGCACTGAAAGCGGTATTTTATGTATGATTTTCTGATCGTGTGTACGGTGCTTAAAGCGGAGCTCCCCTGAAAAAAATATATTAAAAGCCAGCAGCTACAAATACTGCAGCTTCTGACTTTTAATATTAAGACACTTAGCTGTCCTGGAGTCCAGCGACGTCGGCAGCAGAAGATGAGCAATCGCTCGTCACTCTGCTGCCCCCACCGCCATCCTCGGTGAGGGAACCAGGCAGTGAAGCCTTGCGGCTTCACTGCCCGGTTCCCTATGGCGCATGCCCGAGTCGCGTTGCGCCGGTCTCACTGGTCCCTCTTGTGTTCTGGGAGCCGAGTGTCTCCCAGAACACAACGGGTATTCTGCGGGAAGTAACGTACTACCCGCTGAATACCCGCTGAGAGGACTCCCGGAAGTGGGTGCAAATACCTGTCTTAGACAGGTATCTGCACCCCCCTCCCCCCTGAAAGGTGCCAAATATGACACCGGAGGGGGGGAGGGTTCCGATGAGTGGAAGTTCCACTTTAGGGTGGAGTTTAGATGCACACTGTTTTTTCACTTATTTTTTTTCTTTAAAACAATGCAACAGCATACTGTAAACAAAAGCTACAAGAAAACTTGCAAAGTAATAATTTGCTTTGAGCTTCCAACATTTAAACATAAAGCCTAGACAAAAAACGAACAAACAAAAAACACAAAAAAACAAACAAAAAGTTTTAACCTGAAAAATTAACATACAATAAAAAACAATATACCACCCCCAAAAAAATATATATCCCCTAAAATAACACCCTTGAAACAAAAGCCCACTTTTTTAATAGGAAGCCTTACTGCAAAAAAACAAACAAAAAACAAACAAACAGGTTAATATAAAATAAAGACTTTATCAACACAGAATAAGAAACAAAAAAATACCACTGTTCAACCCCACCACAAGAAAGAGAGGCCTATTTTTAAAGACAAGTCTTGCAGGAGCAAAAAAATTTATATTTTTCTGTGAACATCAGCTAAAAAGTACCTCCAACCTTAAATTAATCACAAAATAAATTTAAGGACAAATAAAAGCTCCCATCAATAAATATTTTAAAAAAAAGCAGAAAAGTGGTTAAGCTATCAAGAAGAATTAAAGTAGTTTCATAACTGATCCTAATCTCTTCCTATGCAGTTTGTCAGCTTTCCCTATGGCAACTTCCAATGCACTGAGACTATGGGGGAGATTTACTAAAACTGGAGAGTGCAAAATTTGGTGCAGCTGTGCATGGGAGCCAATCAGCTTCTATCTTCAGCTTGTTCAAACACCCAAAAATGGAACCCTCCCCCTCCCCGGTGTCACATTTGGCACCTTTCAGGGGGGAGGGGCACCCACTTCCGGGCATAGACTCCCGTGGGAGTCACGCCACTTCCCGTCCCCCCGCGCTGTCTCCTGGGAAACACACTGGTTCCAGGAGAGAGCGGGGACCAGTGAGGACCAACCAGTGAAGCCGCAATGCTTCACTTCCTGATTCCCTCACCGAGGATGGCGGCGGGGTCAGCCGAGAGACGAGCGAACGAACGTCTTCTGCTGCCGAAATTGCGGGCGCGCTGGACAGGTAAGTGTCCATTTTTTTATAAGTCAGCAGCTGCACTGCAGTATTTGTAGCTGCTGGCTTTTAAAAAAAAAAAAATTGGATGGACCTCCGCTTTAAGCTTTGACAATAAAACCTGGAAGCTGATTGGTTTCTATGCAGAGCTGCACCAGATTTTTGCACTCTCCAGTTTTAGTAAATCAACCCCTATGGCTGCTCTGTGTTCCTTTTTATAGTGTGGAGGCATGGCTTATTCAAAAGCACCCATAATGGCCCTTCAGAATCTTCTAGCCATAGCTGAAAGGCCATGCAGTGCATTATGATTTAAAAAATATTTTCCTGGGCAAACGTCCTTCACATAAATTCACCAGGGCCTCTCATACCCACAGGATTCACCTCAAGCCCATGGTAGCAGCGAACCCAAACCTCACCCATACTCTGTAGCAGCATTCCCTATGCTTTAATAATTTGGCCAAAGATAAGTCAATTTTTTAAATAAAGTACACCTATTCAGCCTGCCTAGCTCCCATTATGTAATATATCCACCTGCCCTTCATTCCCATGATGCAGCTGCTGTCTTCCATATTGTTTACATCACACATGTTAAACACAAGGCCTGCGGGCTGAATCTGGCCCTCCAGGCCTTGCTATGTGGCCCTTGCACCCACTTTTGCAGCCAGAATGTGGCAGAACTCCATTCTGCCACCTCCAGCTCTCATCCTCCACTCCTGCTCCCTGCAAGGTGAGCCAGAGCCTCCTACACAAGGAGCTGCTAGAGCCAGGCAAGGTAGGAGAGAGATGCGAGGAAGCTTCCGGGAGAGGGGTTGGAGTTGCACACTGTGCATAGCACACCCCTAAACCCTGCACTCTGTACACAGCACACCCCTAAACTCTGTACATAGCACACTCCTGAACCCTGCACTCTCTACACAGCTCACTCCTGAACTCTGCACCCTGTACATAGCATAATCCTGAGCTCTGCACTCTGCAAGTTACACACTCAAGAACCCTGCACTCCTTGCACGCCAGATACAACCGGTCCTTTAAGAGCAACCATACTGCTGATATGGCAATTAAATTGAGTTTACGCCCCTTTTTTTTTTACATTATGCACACTGCTGGATGTACCTGTGTAGTGGGTTCTCATAGAATTCTGTGGGTTTACAGTGTTTATATTACTACTACTATTATATTACTACTACAAAAAATAAAAATACTAGACACCTATGGAAAAAATATGGTATTTGAATATAATGTTTTGATATTATCACAACAAATATAATAAATGCAGAATAAAAATGTATGCAACTCTACGTGTTGACCTTTAGTGAACTGAAAATGTAATTCTCAATGGTAAAAAATGCAATTAAAGCACTGCATATGTTATGCTCTAGTAAACTCACCCCTATCCCTTAGCTAAGCAGGCGCAGACTCTTGACTAAACAGTTTTCTGAGCCAGTAAACACAGTCACTGTGACAGTTTTCTAAATTCTAAAGGATTATTTAAAATATTCATAATGCCAGATAATCTCTATATTGATGTACACAGCTTAGTCCTGGCGTGTCCTTCTGCCACAACCCTGCATTACAGGATCCCAGGTGGACCTTCTGCTGATGCTGCATGCCTTCTATAGGTCAAAATTTTTATAGCCAGTGCCAGAATCAGACAAAGAAGCCTTTACTTCCTTCCCTCCTCCGCAGAACTGGTGGAATAATAAACAACAAGGTCCTCCTCTTCTAGATTTTCATGCTAAGCTATAAATGGCACGTTCAATCCTACCAATCACTTCCTGCTGTTGAGCCCCAAGGAGATGTATTATTGTCTGTTTATGTTCAGCCACCAAATGTTCTTGTGCAGTAAACGCTTTGCCCTTTGGACACTAATAAACAACTAACCATGCCCAGTGGGCACAATGAAAGCTTTACTTTGTAGTCTTAAAGAAAACCAGGGCAAAGCAACAGGTTGGCTTAAACCTTTTAACTCTGTAGCCCTTTCATGTGTTTTTTGCAGCTCATGTGTCCAAATTGTATGCAGTTAATGAGGTAGACAACTCAACATCAACAAAAAGGATATGCAGCTAATAACTTGACATCATGACTGACTAATGTGGCCACCTAAATGAAACTTACACTATTAATTTTATAGATATATAAAGACGTTATTTTGGTACAGTATTTTGATAACTACACTGTTCAAATTTTTTTATAAGCTTCATAAATCCAGAAAGTGTAAAGAAAATATATTCTATATATTTTTTTTTAAAGGAAAAAGGTTGGTCTTTATTGAGAAGATATCAAAGAACAAGAGATATACAGACATGTCCTATGCATAGTACAATACACTAGGCCATACACATCATCTATACATAGATCAATGTTAGTCTGACCCAAAATACATTATCAAAACTAAACGAAGGAAAATGAAACAAAGACACAAGAAAAACAACATCTCAAGATCCCTGGGTCCAAGGAGTCCAAACCCGATCAAATTTCTTGGGACAACCCCTGCTAACATATGTCAACTTATACATCGGTATGACCGCATTAACAGAGGAGTCCCAAGATTCAATTTTGGGGGGGGGCAGGGGAGGACCATTGTTTGAGGATTTCTTTCTTAGCGTAAAACATTAGCAAAGATACAAGTAACTTTGTGTATCTGGGCCTCTGGTCATCATCGTGTATCCCAAGCAGGGCCAGTTCAGGAGATGCCGGGATAGACAATGCGAGTCGGATATTAATGCATTCAAAGACCTCGGCCCAGAACTTCTCCACCAAGGGACAAGCCCAGAACATATGAAAAAATGTACCCTCCGAAGATCGACATTTCTGACATATAGGGGATCTATCCGGGTAAATACCGTGGAGTCTCTGAGGTGTGTAATAAATACGGTGAATAAATTTAGTCTGCATTAATTTATCTCTAGAGGAGATCAGCAATTTAGACCCATCTTCAAAACATTCCTCCCAAGTAGTTCTGTCCAGGCTGGGGACATCCGTCAACCATTTTCCCCATACGTTCTCTATTTTAGGCGAGTCAACTACCAAAAGTGCAAGGTAAAGAGCAGAGAGCGTCTTCTCAAGATCCTCCTGAGCCAGCAATCTCTCAACAGGATCCGCTACTAAAGTAATAGCCTGGGGGAATTGAGCCCTGGCAGCGTGTCTCAACTGGAAGTATCGAAATAGCATTCGCTCCGGCAGCCCATACCGATCAACCAATTGTCTGAAGGACAATAACCTACCGGAGCGAAAAACATCCCGAAGGGTCTTAATACCATATCCAGCCCACAGCTGTGGGTCAGGGATTGTCCTAAAATGAGGGAGGGAGGGATTACCCCACAGCGGGCAGAATGGAGAGATGTGGTTCGGACGGATAAATCTCTTCCGAGCAATAGTCCACACCTTAAGGGTAGTCCTGGTTGGTCCCGGAAGAACCGAGTACGCAGCCGCCCCCCTATATACCAGGTTCCCCAACTCACCCAGCGAACCCACGACAGCAGCCTCCAAGCAGGTGGCTGCGTTCGACTTGGACTGCATAAACCACCAACGTATTGTGACCAAAATCGCTGCCCAGTAATACACCAGGAGACAGGGGAGCGCAAGACCCCCACAACGGACATGGAGTTGTAATGTGGATCTCGCAAGCCTAGGCGAGGAGCCCCTCCAGATAAAGGAGCCTATACATACATCCAGCTCCTTGAAAAAAGAGCCAGGGAGCCAAACCGGACAGTTCCTAAACATATAAGTGAATCTGGGCAGAAACATCATTTTTAGCACATTAATGCGCCCGAGCAGGTTGAGGGGTAAGTCTTTCCATCTGAGACAATGTTCCCTAAGTCTCATCACCAGGGGTTTCAGATTGAGGCGGCGAAAATCCCGAAGGTCCCTCGATACCACAATCCCAAGGTATTTGAACTCCTCGACCCATATAAACGGAGTACAAGAGACCCCGCCCCTGGGCCGAGGATCCAGCGGGAACAAGACCGATTTAGACCAATTGATCCTAACCCCGGAAAAGCGGCCGAATTCCTCAAATATCTGCAGAGCTGCCCGCAAAGAACCATCAGCATCCTGAAGATATAGTAAGGCATCATCTGCATATAGGGATATTCTCTCCTCCAGAGGGCCAACCCGCAGCCCACGAACCGCAGAAGACTCTCTAATCAAGATCGCCAGCGGCTCCAAGGCCAGGGCAAATAAACTGGATGATAAGGGACAACCCTGTCGGGTGCCCCTCCGGAGGAGAAAAAACTCTGACAACCTGTCGTTAGCACGGACTCTAGCTCTGGGGGAGTCATACAACATTCCCAACCACCTGCGGAACCTAGGCCCAAACCCGAATCGTTTCAAAACCTCCCATAGATAACCCCATTCCACCGAGTCAAAAGCCTTCTCTGCATCAAGAGAGGCTATGACTCGGTTACCACCATTGTCATGGGAGGTGTCTAGATTAAGGAACAGTCGACGGATGTTAATGTCCGTGCCTTTACCCGGCATGAATCCCGTCTGATCCGGGTGGTCCAAATCCTCCAGCACCGTAATCAGACGAAGGGCAAGGATCTTGGCCAATAACTTGGCATCCGCATTAATGAGAGAAATAGGCCTATAAGAGCCACAATCCTCTGGATCCTTACCAGGTTTGGGCACCAACACCACCATAGCATCAGCCATTGTAGCAGGGAGGGAGCCCCGAACCATAAACTTCTGAAAAAGATCCGTCAGTCTAAGGGCCAACAACTCCTGATATTCTGAGTAAAACTCAATAGGGATGCCATCCAACCCAGGGGCTTTCCCTGACTGCATACAGCTCAGAGCCCTCTGCACCTCCTCTAAAGTAATGTCTTTTTCTAAGTCCAAGCTCCGTTCCGGGTCAAGCGTGGGGAAGGGGACCCTGTCCAAAAAGTCGGAGAGGTCCGCATCGGTATAAGTCACCCTGGATGAGTAAATGTCTCTATAGAAGCTAAAAAATCTAGAGCAAATGGATTCCGGGGAAGTAAGCAACGATCCGTCCGTGTCTCTAAGCCTGCCCACATGTGTAGAGGCTCGCTGCCCCCTGGCTAACCAAGCCAAGAGTTTGCCATTTTTGTCCCCAAACTCAAAGACTCTCTGAGCCCTATCAAGCATGGATTTCTTAGTGATGTCCACCCTCATCAAGGACAACTCCCTAAGGGTGTGCTGCCAGGCGTGATAGGCCTCCAAGCCAGGCGACTGTACATACACCCTCTCACGCGACAGGGCATCTGCCTCCAGTTGTCTCAGAGCCTGCTCAGACCCCCTCCTCCTAACAGCAATCTTCTTAATATACACACCCCTCAACCAGGCTTTAAAAGTATCCCAGAGTATTAATGGGCCTGAGGACTCAGCATTCCGTAGCCAGAAACCACAAATCTCATCCGGTAAGTCCTCTTGGATCTCCGGATCTGCCACCCAGTATCTAGAAAGTCTCCAGACCCCCCGGACTCCAGAAGAGGCAGCACCAACCGAGACCATCAACGGAGCATGATCAGAAATGCCGCGAGAGAGAATCTCAGTCAAAACCACCTCCCCAACCAGTCCGGGAGAGGCAAACGCCATGTCTATTCGAGACAGAGTACGGTAAGTAGCTGACAGACAAGTATACTGGGTGTCAGAAGGGTGAAAATTGCGCCAGAGATCCGTCAAACCAAATGAGGAAGCCCACAAAGACAGTCCTAAACTAGGGGCAGGTGAGGGCCGGAGTCTGTCCCGTACATCAGACATAACTAAGTTGAAATCCCCCACTAACAGTACCTTATCACCTTATCTACCCCATATTGAACAGCCATCTGCATCACTGAGTGGAGAAGGGTGGGGTCCGCAGGAGGGGGCAGATAGAGTCCAATAATAACATACGGAACATCCGCTATTAGAGCGTGCATAATAAGAAACCTACCACCCGGGTCAGTGCGAATCGCCTGCAACTGGAAAGGCAAGGAGCGGTGCACAAGGATACTCACTCCCCTAGCATAATTGGAATAGGAGGCATGATAATGAGCGCCCACCCAGGCCCGCCTCAGCCCCAGGACTCTAGAGCCCACCAAATGCGTCTCCTGCAGTATACAGATTTTCGGATTATGCTGCTGAATGAATTTAAACACTAGTGACCTCTTAACAGCAGAGTTGAGGCCCCTGACATTCCATGACATTACAGTAAACTTAGCCATCATGTAGGTACAACAAAAATGAAGGATAGTAGCTCCTGTTCCCCATCCTAGGTACCCTAAGTGGGCGCAGCGTCCCCGCACTAGGCAAGGGACGCATCCAGAGGCGGAAGACCAGGAGGCACCGCACCTCCACGGCCAACACCGGAGAACACAGCCACCGAGCAGACCTTGAGAACATTCCCACTAAGACCAACCAATTAACAGTTAAGGAAATAAACATAACAAACCATAAAACAACCGCAATATGGACAGCAACAGCCATCCAACCCCCACCCCCCACCCCGTGTCCTCCCAACATGGAGTAACACATCTTTCCCCAAACAGAACTTGTCCAATGACTATCTCAAAGAGATTCGGAGGCGCGGGCCGCAGCAACCGGCCCACGCAGTCACCAGTGAATGACGAACATAACCCAAAAAAATACTAAGAGGTATGTATAGTCACAAGTGTGAGATGCTGGAGTGAGAAACCACCAAATATTCCTGGGTACAGAAAAACAAAGCACATGGCGGTCATTCAGCAGGTTCAATGGGCAGGGGAATTCCAGTGTAGCTTCAGGCAGAAAAGATGGGGAGGACACAGGAGTGTAGGTAGGTATTCCAGACCAAATAGACAGACCCCCCCAGTCTCACCCCCGATCACCCCAGTCAAACCCCCCCCCCCCAAAGAGTAACCCCAAGTACCTTAATACCCCAGCTGCAAAACACCGCCACATACACTAGAGGAATGAATAAGCCTCACGGAGGCAGCGTCTCAAGCCATGTCCCTGCATCCTTAGGACTGGTGAAGATCCGCACAGTCTCCCCGTCGACCACCCGCAGTTTAGCTGGGAACATGATGCTGTAGCTGATTCCCTTCATCCGGAGAGCCGCTTTCACGCCATCAAAGGAGCGCCTCTGCCTCTGCGTCTCCATGGTGTAATCCGGAAAGAACATCAGCCTTGTGTTTCGGTACGGGACATTACCCGCCACGCGGGCGGCTCGGAGCAGCTCATCCCTATCCCGGAAATTCAATAACCGAAGGATGAAGGTACGGGGGGGGCCCCCTCCGGACCTGGTCTTGGCGGCACACGATGAGCCCGCTCCACTGTAAAATGCGGGGAGAGCTGAGCCGCAGGCAGCAGGGTCTTGAGGAGATCCTCCATGAACGTCGCGGGACTGCGCCCTTCCACCCCCTCCGGGAGGCCTACTATACGGATGTTGTTGCGCCTGCTTCTATTTTCAGCGTCCTCCGCGCGGTACTCGAGCGCCTTCACCTTGGTGAGCAAGGTCCGGATGGAGGCATCATGCCCGGACACCGTTTCCTCCACGTCGCCAACCCGCTGCTCAGCGTCCGTCAGTCTAGAGCGGATTTTGTCCAGATCCTGCCTCAGCAAGCCCACGTCCAGCTGCACAGCCTCAATCTTGTTTGTAAGCATCGTCTGGCAGGTGGTGACGGCCGCCTGGCAGGTCGTAATAGCTGCCATGACCTCCGGGATACCAGGCGGGGAAGCCGCCACGCTTTCCTCCTGGTCCGTCTGCGACGCCATATTGTGTCGGCGCGCAGGCTCACCCGGCAGTGGAGAGGCCGGATTTTCTGTGGTCGCAACTGCCAAGGGGAACCCCAACCTTTTGCCCCTCTTCGGGCCTCCAGAGGTTCTGGACGGCATACAGGTGCAGTGGACCCAAAATCGGAAGAAATCCACCCAGGAACGGAGTTAAATACGGATCATAATCCAGCAGAGCTCAGAAGGCACGTCCGCTCAGTCTGCCATGCCGGCCACGCCCCCATATTCTATATATTTACTTTTTTAAGTTACACACTCCATTCCACATTCACAGCCGGCAGGTTTGTTTGTGAACAAACGGCATGTGATGATTGAGAACCACAATAATTGGTTTCTGATCGTGCTAGACTAAAGCTAACCATACATGTTACCATTTCTCTCAATCATCCCCCATCCACACTAAACAGCGTGGATTGACAAATCTGCCAGCTCTTGTGTTCTGACTGCCAACACCTGCGACTGTCAAAATGCCTGATCATCTGGTTGGATGCAGGGGCTGTTTGACAGAAAAATTTCCACTTGGCTCCTTTGGCAAAAGTTGATTGAAAAATTGACATTTGTTGAGCCAGGTGGTGCTCACAGGGCCACACATGGAACAAATGTTGACCGGTTCAGCAGGAATTGCCTAAAACTCTATTTATGTATAGACATGTTAAAGCTGGCAGGGACATCACAGTTGCAAAACTAGGGGCACAATTAGGGGGTTTCAAGTTCTAAAATGGAAGCACCAAAACTATGCTCATTCAGTGATAGAGTTCACACAAACACTTTCACTTAATAGGCAAATTAACAGCATCTCTTTAACCCATTCACGCCTCCCGCCTCCTGACTCTTTAACTAAAAGCGGGGAGGTGGAGGGAGGCATTCGGGTCATTAAACCGCTCTGATTGGTTGTCACAGTGGACACATGATCGGAAAGCTTCCAATCGCAAGTATGCATTTGGAGCTTACCGATCCCTGTAGACATTTGCTTCCAGGAGCAGGCCCTGGAAAGATCCAGATCCAGTCGTCCTCCTACTGGCTGTCTAGCACAGGTTTTCCAAAAACGTATGGAACCCTCTCCATCTCCAACCTCTCCAACCTTGGAAGAACCTATTCAGCTTGGGCGAACTCGCCTCACTCCAGAGAAATGCACCCGTTGCATGGGTTTGGGTCTGTGCCTGTACTGTGGCAGTAAAGGACATCTTTTGAACTCCTGTCCAGCTCGTCCAGGAAAATCCAGGGCCTAGGTCACTCTGAGGGAGGTGATCTAGACCGATCCTTTAATTCTGTCAGCTTCCCTCGTTTCACCCTACCCGTGTCTATCCATTGGGATCAAAATGCTTATCAACTCTCTGCATACGTGGACTCTGGAGCAGCCGGGAATTTCATTGAGCAATCTCTGGCCTCAGAGTTGGGTATTTCCTTTGTTGCCCTGACTATACCCCTCTCCGTGACTGCAGTAAATGGCTCCCTATTGCCAATTGGCCCCATCTGGTTTCAAACACCTCCTATTGCGTTACACGTTGGGGTTTTGCATGGTGATGAAACTTCTTTCCTAATTCTGCCTAAATCCTCCAGTTCCATCCTTCTGAGCCTCCCATGGTTGCAGAGACACTCACCGCATCTAGATTGGAACTCTGGACAAGTACTGGCTTGGGGGCCTCAGTGTCATGAACAATGATGGCTGAGACCTCCACAACTCCCATGTTGCCTTCCCAATATCAGTCTTTCCATGATGTTTTTTGCAAAAAGTCAGTTGATCGCCTTCCTCCTCACAGAGACTATGACTGCTCCATTGATCTATTACCAAGAACCTCTCCTCCCGAGGCTAAGTCTACCCTCTATCTATCCCAGAAACACAAGCCATGTCTGAATACATTCAGGAAAACCTGCAAAATGGTTTCATCAGGAAATCCAACTCACCTGCCAGAGCCGGGTTTTTCTTTGTAGGAAAAAAATTATGGTTCACTCCGTCCATGCATCGACTACAGGGGTCTTAACACCATCACCATGAAAAACCGATACCATCTCCCTTTAATTTTGGAACTCTTTGACAGACTGCAGGGTTCTCATGTTTTCACTAAATTGGATCTTAGAGGGGCTTACAATTTAATAAGAATCCGTGAAGGAAAGGAGTGGAAGACCGCTTTTATCACCAGGGATGGTCATTATGAATACCTTGTGATGCCCTTTGGCCTATGTAATGCCCCGCTGTCTTACAAAACTTGGTTAATGAGATCTTCCATGACCTTTTGTATGTCTGTGTTATTGTATATCTGGATGATATTCTTATTTTTTCTCCAGACTTGCACACCCATCGTCTCCATGTGAAAGCTGTGCTGCAGCGACTACGGGACAATTGTCTCTATGCTAAGTTGGAGAAGTGCCTATTTGAACAAACACAAGTTCCATTCTTGGGCTACACCCAACGCTTTTTGAGCTTTACCAATTATCATCGGCAATTCATTCATAACTATTCCACTTTGGTGGCTCCTATTACATCTCTTACCCATCAGGGTGTCAATGCCAGGCCCTGGTCCCCTGAAGCCATTGATGCTTTCCACAAACTCAAGGCAGCCTTCCTCTCTGCCCCAATTCTCCTTCATCCGGACATTAAGAAACCCTTTTCTTTGGAGGTTGATGCCTCTTCAGTAGGAGTCGGCACCGTCCTACTCTAAGCTCAGAAGGGCAAGTCTCAGCCTTGCGCATTCTTTTCCAAAAAGTTTTTGGATGCAGAAAAGAACTGTTATATTGGGGACCGTAAGCTACTGGCTATTAAACCAGCTCTTCAAGATTGGTGACATCTGCTCGAGGGCCCCCCCCCCCTTGCATTACCATCTATACTGATCATAAAAATATGCAATATTTACAATCTGCTAAACGCTTGAACCCATGACAAGCTCGCTGGGCTGCTCCTACCCTTACCAGTTCCCGATATACCTTGGCGTTGTATTTCCATGGATTTTATCTCAGATCTGCCTCCCTCAGCAGGTTTATTATGGTCATCTGGGTAGTGGTGGATCGCTTCTCCAAAATGTGTCACTTGATTCCACGCCCTGGGGGATCCTGTGTCACCTGCTCACCTGTGGGCTCACAACTGTAGCACCGTGACAGTTAGACACTGCATTGAGGATTCCACTGTTGTTCTGCAGTATAAGAGAAACACTGTCCTGTAAAAGCTTTGCCCAAATTAAGTCCCTGTATATAGATGCGAGAACCAGGTAAACCACCCATGGAGATTGGTTGCTTTTTGGGCCTTGCAGCCACCTACAATCTGACAGGCACCAGATGTTGCATAATGGCAATGAATACCCCAGCTGCCAGAAAGAAGTAACCCAGACCTAATTTGTTCATGTTTTACAGTAAAACCCCTGGCACAGGACCTTGTTTATCAACCACCGCTATGGGGCGCTACAATCTGACCTTGGCCTGTGCCTTTCAATGACCACAAAAGACAATGTTGTCTTTCTCCTAATATGTGATGCAGTGCAGCAATCCTCCCTCAGATCTGGCACTTTCATGTGTAAAGGATAATATTTCTATCCTTATAAAAGCCTTTTCCACATGTCTAGTATTTTAAACACGCACGTAGTGACCCAACAAACAGATTGGCTGCCTCACTGCCCTGTTCCACATTTGAACTTCTTATGAGATAAGGTGATATAAATGATATAATACCTGTATTTTCCTACTAGACTAGCAGAATGAAAAGAAATATTTATTGGAGTGAGGAACGGCAGACAAAGGACAATGAAGACGAGGTCTTTGAAAGATGAAATATTGGGCTCAGTAATTTGTGACGGATCCTCAGAGAGAAACGGTGTGAGATGATACCGCCTGACAGAAAGGCAGAGTCCTTGAGAAAAATAAACTTTATTACATCTGTTGAAACTAAAAGAACAGAGTACAGAAGCCAAGTCAAATAAGAAATAGAAAATGGGTTTATTCAGTAAATATTGTAATGTGGAAAGAAATTTTTATATGTCGTTTCAGAGATTTATAAAAGTGCCACTTGGCAGACAGCTAGTCTAAAATCCAATACGGTTTCAGTCTTGTTTTTGTCATCGAGACTTCAGGTGAAAGTTTCTGTGTGATTTTAACAAAATTATGCTGATCTACAATAAAAAGTGATGTTTTATCAGAAAATGTACTGCGAGGCGAGGACTGAATGCTGCTGGGTGGAAATTGCCCAAAATTTGAGAAGGACTGGATTTTTCCTTTTCAAACTCCCTTTCCTGGCCAATTGTTTGTAACCCATCTAAAGAGACCCCGTGGGCATACTATTAATTTTAACTACAATATTTCTATTAGATTATACAGTATGTGCATGTAATTCATTTTAGGCATGTTATTACTTGCAAAAGCCTCACCTTTGTGGATATCCAAAAAGCCTGAGACTGCTGCTGGGTGCCGCCATCTTGGATGTGATATCAACTGACTCAGAGCTGTCACTCAAGTGGCACTAAATAGTATTCCCTTTCTCTCTTTCCATGGCGGCTGCATAAAACCCTATGAAGGGAGGTGAGGAGTAATTACACACTCCCAGAAGGGGAGGGGTCTACTACCTGCACAGGAAGGGGGCTGTGCTAGGAAATCGACTCTTCCTGGAGTAGTCAAATCTTTTAGCAAGTTCAAGGCATATTAGAAGTGAATTAAAAAAAATATATATGGAAAAGAAAAACACTGCAAGTTAAGCATTTAATATTTAAAAAATTTCTGTGCTTTTACTTTATTTATTTTTAAGTTGGCGACAGGGTGAACCTGAACTCAAAAAGTAAAGATTTAATATTTAATAGAGATCATCTATATATGTTAATCTCTAATTCTGTCTTTCAAAAAGAAACATACAGTAAATCTGATGTGTCCATGTCCATGTCCATAGCATGCCCATGCACCTTATATATACACAGGATAACAATCAATTGACAGTGGAGATCAAGTGAGAGATGGGGAGCTACCTGAACAACATGAAAGAGATCAAAGATCACCGGGGTGCGTGCCTTTTTTTTTAAGAAAGTAACTAGCAAGGCCTAACTTAATAGTAAGGAAAACTTAGAAAAATATAATAAAACAAATGTCACTGTAAAAATATGAACTTGGCCTACCTTAAAAGTGGACAGCGTCAGTCAGTCAGAGCAGTGAACAGTGTCAGTAGTAAGCTGCTTCCTATGGTGGCACATGTGCGGCCTCGCTCCCAAGCCGGGCTGTGTGCGTCTATAGACACACACAGTGTGGCTTGGTCCCACCCCTTGCTCCCTCCTCACAGGATTTGATTGACGACGGCAGGAGTCAATGGCTCCTGCTGCTGCCTCTGTGTCTGTGAAGAGGAAGAGAGAGCAGCACTGGCTACAGATGGGCACAGTGCTGGATTGAGATAGGACTCAAGTAAGGGTGGTGAGGGGGACAATACAGCCACTGAGACATTTTTTTACCTTATTGCAGGAAATGCATTAAGGTAAAAAGCGTCTTGCCTTTAACCACTGTCATATGACGACCTTGAATTTCAGTGGGGATGTCTGAATGATGCCTGCAGCTACAGGCATCATTCAGATATCATCTTTTAGAGCCGACGTTTCTATGCACCGTAAGAATGATCATAGCGGCAGTTCAGCCACTAGATTGTTCTTAAAGGCAACAGGATGGCTTATCCCCCCCTCACGCTGCCCTCTGGTGCATCTCCGGGCTCTCCTGTGCCATCGGGGACCCGGAGAAAGAATCCGACGCACCTGGATATAGAGCATAGAGATTTCCAGTGATCAGATGGTCACCAGTCATCTCTTTGACCGTCGGAGGCCCGGACGTGAAGTTATGTAGTCACGTTCGGGCCGCGGTTGTAAGTAAAGCCGCAATTGTGGCTGGAAAGCATCGGATCTGTATTTTCTTTTTTTGTTTGATCCGATGCTTTCAAGCTTGGAGAAGAGATGTGGGGTCTTATAGACCCCACATCTCTCCATAAGGAGGAACTATCACACACCATTCCTATTACAAGGGATGTTTATATTCCTTGTAATAGGAATAAAAGTGATAAAAAATTAAAAAAAAAATTAATAGAAAGTGTAAAAATAAAAGAATTATAGTAAAATAAACAATAAAAATAAATAAATTTAAAGCGCCGCCATCCCCGTGTGCTCGCGCACAGAAGCGAACGCACACATAAGTCCCCACCCACATACTGTATGTAAACGTCATTCAAACCACACATGTGAGGTATTGCCGCGTGTGTTAGAGCAATAGCAACCATTCTAGCACTAGACCTCTTCTGTAACTCTAAATTGGTGTCCTGTAAAAAAAATTAAAGCGTCGCCTATGGAGATTTTTAAGTACTAAAGTTTGGCGTCATTCCATGAGTGTGCGCAAGTTTACAGCGTGACATGTTGGATATCTATTTACTCGGCGTAACATCATCTTTCACAAAAAAAAATTATACAAAAAAATTGAGCTTTACTGTTTTGTTGTTTTTTAATTCGTGAAACAGTTTTTTTCCCCAAAAAAACGCGTTTCGAAAAATTGTTGAAAAACCGTGCGTCATAAAAAGTTGCAACGACCACCATTTTATTCCCTAGGGTGTCTGCTAAAAAATCATAAATAGTGTTTGGGGGTCCTGAGTAATTTTGTAGCATGTAGGAGAGGAGTAATGATGATTTTTACATGTAGGAGAGGAGTGCCAGAAAAGGCCCGGATGGGAAGTGGTTAAGAACCAGTTTAATGCATCCTAAGAAATAATACGCTTCCTGGTATATGTACCTGTAGCCTCATAGCTGTATATCTGCAGTGTAAGATCATCAAAGGCACTAGTGCCTGTGAATGCTAGTCTCAAGAGATTTGGGTTAAGTTTTTTCTTTTTTTTTTTTTCTGGTACAATCTTTTTTTATTAAGATTTTGAGAAGTGAGAACAACTGCAATATTTCCACGCAGGGTATATAAACAATAAACATAATATGGCACAGCTGAATAGTGCACATTAAAAACATATTCAATAGTGGGAATTATCAAACATCAACAGCCCTCCGGCCTAGGCCGGGGGTCAACATAGAGGGTAGGGCGTGGGGTAGTCCACTAAAATGTGGAAGGTAAAACTAAAATTGGGAACATGCAAACAAAAAACATAACTGAAAAAAATATGAGAGAGAGAGAGAGAGAGAGAGAGATGTACCCCCAGGTCGGGAGGGTAGAGGAGGTCAATTAACAAGGCCTAGGCTGGTCGGATGCAAAGTGGGAAGAGCGTAGGACCACCACAGGCCCCAAACCTTGAGAAACTTGGCGTGGGAGTCACGGAGTATACTAGACATCTTCTCATTAACCATGAGAGTCGTTAGAGTTAGAATGCTCTTCACCTCCGCAAACGAGACAGCCGGCTTCTTCCAGGCCCTTGCTATTGTACGCTTTGCAGCGATAAACAAATAGGTGGCAAACTTCTGCTGATGGGAAAAAAGGCCCGGGATCGGGCAATGAAGTAAGGCCAATTTGGCATCTTTGAGGGGGGGGGGGGGGGATATATGGAAGAGAGAAGACAGAAGACCAAATACCCTTGACCAGAATCCCACCAGCCGGGGGCAGGACCACCAGATATGAAGTTCATCTCCGCGCTGACCACAACCTCTGAAACATCTATCACTGCAGGATGGAGGAGTACCTTATAGGCTGCCTCTAGGGTAGCCATGTTAAAGGAGCATTTTGCAGTATTAGACCAGGCTTTGCTCCAATCCGCTAGATCGATGTGGGATAAATCCCGCTCCCAGTTAAGAACATAAGATAAGGATGTTGGGGTCCCGCTTGAGTTAAGGGAGGAGTAAATCAAAGATATAGTACCCTGAGATCCTGGAGAGTAGACACGTTTGCTCAAAGGCCGTTTTCTGGTAGGGAAAGGTATCATTGCGTCTGAGAGAGGAGATCCAGTGGCGAAGTTGAAGATAGTGGAAAAATTTCACTGAAGGAGCTTCATGAGCCTCTTGGATTGAAGCCCATGAGGGGAATGTGCGAGTTCCGAGAAAATGTCGGACCTGGGAGAATCCATGGGCTGGCCACCAGGCAAAAATATGAGGTTTCTCTAAGCTGGGGGGAAATAGGGGATTATAAAGGAGAGGGAGGGACGGGGACATAAGCCCACCGGAGTACCGAACCGTGTCCCAGAGTTTTAAGCTATGGGCCATCAAGGGGCTGAGTGAGGGGGGACGCATTTTAGGAGGGAGCCATAAGAGAACGGAGATGGGGACCGGTGCACAATTGGGAATTTCCAGAGGGACCCAGAATGGTATATCGGAGGTAGCCTGGAGCATTGTAAGCTGAGAGATTTGTGCAGCTTGATAGTACTTAGCGATATTCGGGACTCCAAGCCCACCTCTCAATCTGTGGGCATACAGGGTAAAGCGGGAAACCCTGGGATGCTTGTTGGCCAAGATAAAGGAGAGAAGCCTTTTCTGGAGGAGACGCAAGAAGAACGCAGGGATCCGGACTGGGAGGGTCCGGAAAATAAATAAGATCTTCGGGAGGACCGTCATTTTGACGGCATAGATGCGGCCGATCCAAGACAAGGTGGGGAACCGCCAAGATGTCATGAGCGCCATGATGGAGCGTAACAGGGGATGGTAGTTTGCGGAAAACAGGGACTGGTAAGAGGGGGTCAACTTAATGCCCAAATATTCGAAAGAAGAGGCGGACCAGTGGTACGGGAAGGAGCATTGGAGATGTGTGACCAGAGAGATTGGAAGGGAGGTGTTTAGCGCAGTGGTTTTATGGGGGTTAATCTGCAGCCCTAAAATGGCAGCAAAGTGGGTCAGGAGAGATTGTAAATTAGGTAGGGAGACGATTGGGTTAGCGAGGGTCAAAAGAACATCATCCGCAAACATATTTACCTTATAATTTTCACTGGTGTATGGGATTCCAGTAATGTTTGGGTCAGCTCTAAGAGCCATGGCCAGGGGCTCGAGGGCAAGGATAAAGAGAACAGGAGACAGGGGACAGCCCTGTTGTGTTCCTCTGGAAATAGGGAATAGGGGCGATAAAAATCCTGCATAACGGACGGCAGCCGAAGGGGAGGAATAGACTGCGGCCAGCCAGGTAAGAACCAAGTCCCCAAAGCCCCAACGTTGGAGCACATAGTGTAAATAATCCCACGAGAGGGAATTGAAAGCTTTATACATATCAAGCGAGAGAAGAAACCTTGGAATTTTGCAATGATGTAGCAGGGAAATCAGATGAACCACCTTCTGGACATTGTCCCCAGCCTGACGACCAGGTACAAAGCCTATCTGGTCCCTGTGGATCAGGGAACAAAGGTATTTATTAATGCGTGAACATAAGATCTTGCCCAGTAGTTTCACATCCTCATTCAGCAAAGAAAACGGAGGGGAAGGATTGGGGGTCATGAGCTTCTACAGTGGTTTTCAGGATCATGGATATATGCGCTTGTAAAGAGTCCGGGGAAGGCAAAGCTCCCTGTTTCATACTATTAAAGTATGCTGTCAGGTGGGGGAGCAGGAGGGAGGAAATTTTACGGTAATAGAGGCCGGAGAAGCCATCTGGACCTGGGGCCTTAGAGAGACAGATGCCTTTGATGGCCTAGGCTACCTCCAGCTCAGAAATGTCTGCATTAAGGGCCGTGTGGGCCGCAGATGAAAGGGGGGGGGAGATGTAGGTCATGGAAGAAGGCATCTGCTAAGTCAAGGGGGAAAGGGGGGGTTTCCTGTACAAAATGGTCAAAAAATCAGCGAAGGCTGCTGTAACTTTGGTCGGGTTGGAAGTAAGATCACCTCCGGCTGAGCTAATGCAAATCGGTCTATGGGAATGGTCCGTGGCATTGAGTTTTGTAGCCAGCATCGCGCCTGGCTTGTTTGCACAGGAAAATAATTTGTGTTTGGCCCATCGCAGGGCTTTTTCAGCTCTGTCGGTGGATAATAAATCAAGTTCAGCGACAATGGTGTCGTGAGCCTTCTTATTGGCAGGGGTAGAATTGGATTTCCATGTCGCATTAGTGGATACCAGGCGGGTCATGAGTTCTCGAATCCTATCTTCCCTGTGCCGTTATCGAGAGGAAGCAAGCTGAATGCAGTGGCCCTGCATGGTGGCCTTGTGAGCTTCCCACAAGGAGATAGCCGACGTCACGGAGCCTACGTTGTCTGAGAAGAAGTGCTGGAGGCGGGAGTGAAGTTCAAGAAGGGTGTCCTGGGACATTAAAAGAGAGTCATTGAGCCGCCATTGGTAGGGTGAGCGAGTTAGGCCAGTGAGTGCAAGCAAGAAGACTATGGGATCATGATCTGACCATAGAGAGGCAGGGATCGTTATCTTATGTATGCTAGAAATGATTCGCAGGGGGATAAAGAGATGATCGATCCTGCAAAAGCTGTCGTGCGGATTGGAGTAAAAGGTAAAGTCACGGGAACAGGGATGATGTTCCCTCCATGCATCCACCAAGCCGTGCGATTGCAAGAGGGATCACATTTGGGCTTCTACAGCCAGGTCATGGGAAGAGGACGCTCCTTGTGTGCATTTCCTGTCTACTGAGCAGTCCAAAGTTACATTTGAGTCACCCTTAAGAATAAGGGTCACCGAGCAGTGCTTGAAGACCACCTTAAGGAGGTGGGAGAAAAATTTGTGTTGGAAGCGGTTTGGAGCATAGTAGGCTACCAAAGTTACATTATGACCATTAAGAGCGCCTTGGAGTAACAGGTATCTACCGGTTGGATCCGCAATTTCCTTAGTAAAAGAAAATAAAAGGTTGCGCCGAAAGACGATTAGAACTCCTCTGTGTTTTTTGGGCACAGAAGCTACGTGGAAGGTAGGGAAATGAGGAGAGAGGTATTTTGGGGCGGAGGAGGAAGAAAACCTGGTCTCTTGTAGGCATACCACGATTTGGGTTAAGTTTTGGTGATGTCATCACTCAGTTGTATCTGAGGACCTGCAGAGCATAATTCGCCATGCTTCATTCATTCTGTGGATCTGTGCTTCTTCTATGTTACCTGCTGCTTCCTAAATATTCTCCCACCAGTCATCAGTTCACTATTTATCAAAGTAGATTTCACATGAGGAAGCAAAGCCCTGCCTCTATCAAGATGGCAGCCTCCACAAAGGACTGAACAATTCAGGCTAATTTGGAAAAGATCCGCTGCAGAGAGATCCCAAGCAATACTAGTGACTAATCAGTTGTCCTCTGCCTGCCATTTTTGGTTACAGCTACCCCAGTTCAGGTCCTATTTAGCCTTAAGGCTAGTACACATGGGCCGAATACCGGTTGGTATCAGCTGGTTCAACAGAAACCAGCCGACATTCGGCCAGTGTGCACAGCAGCCTGTCTGACAGAAGCCGGCCTAACGTTTGACTTCTGTCAAGCGGGCATGCTGAAAAACCAACAGCCGACTGGCACCCGATCAGCGCCCACAGCCAATGGCTGTGAGTGCTAACCGGTGTGTTCTGGCGGAGGGGGTTAGTCCCCCTGTCAAAACACAATAGCTCAGCGGGGATATCGCTGTACTAACATCCCAACAGGCTCAGGCTGTTAGAGTTAACTCCATATTAATGCAGATGGCTTTGGAGTAAGATGTTCAACAAGCTCACATAGGTCAAATGTCCACAAACCCTTGGCCATATAGTGTATCTCACCACCAACATACCTAAATGATATAAGCCAGTGTCAGATGAGCAATCCTGCTGCTGGTGACAAATCATATATTAGAGAATTGCTTAGAGCCACTTATCTGTTGTTATCTCTTGTTCCTCTGTTCCTCTCTAGAGATTTGACAATGTTAAGTCAGCCATAGATGGGTTGAATCTTGCCGGTTCAGAAGGGACTGGTTGAGATTCAAACCTTCTATGGGCAGACTCATCCATCCAATCCATCAATATACTTGGGTACAACCAGCATGCTGGATTTTTACATGCAATTATTGCCAGCGGCTATAGCCGCTAGCAATAATCACTGTGTTCCCTTGGCACGGACGAAAATCGCATCATCTATGGCCTGCCTTATAGTGTAGGAAGGGGAGCGATTCCATTAAGGTATATAAGGCCTCCTTTTGTGATCCTGCGTTACCATCAGCAGAATCTCCTATGTGACATTGGTCTTAATGTGCACCTGTGCCCAGATTATGGGCAATATAGTATGTACATATTCTAAACAAGCAGTAACAGAGTTTTAAAACAAGCCCCCACTGACCACTGTAACTGCATGTAGTGTGCATTAATTCAGTCTCAAAGGTCACAGCAAACACTACTAAGCCAGGTTTCTGACAGCTTAAACTAGCGGTAATCAACTTTCTTGAAGAAGGAGGCTCGAAGTGAAGCCCCTGACATTGCGAAAGGACCGCATACAAATATTTGTTGAACATAATGCTACAGAAAGCTGCCTGAGAATGCAGGCATGCAACTGGAGATGGTCAAAGACAGTAGACATGAGTTGATGGAGGCTAGTGACCATACTTTAGGAGACTGTTAGAGATTGGACACACATCATATAAGATTGCTAGAGATCACAGCTACAGTATTAGAATTATTTTACAAATTGCAGCTTCCTCCTTTGTTCTCCCTACAGCACCTTTGACAATAAATTGTGCAACATTTGATATTTCTCTTAGCAAGATCCACTATTGAATATCAGAGAAGAAAGACTTAAAAAGATAAAAGGGATGGACAGCACAGATAAGGTAGGACAGTGTTAAAGAAATAAACCTAACCACTAAACTACTAGAAGACAGTGTAAAAAATAGCTTCCTTCACTAGCCTAAGTAAGAACCTAAGTATGGAAAGCAAAGACCACTGTTTGCAGATGCCCCAAGGACCTCATGCGTCCCCTGGGGTGCATGTTGGGCACCAGGTGCGTAAATACACCTGCTGTATTTACAAAATAGGGCAGGTAGGACACAGGTTTACTTTAAGAAGCCAGCATGGGGAGGCAACCACAAAGAGCTGGAATCATATTTAGGAAGAGGTGGCCTTTAATAAACCTTGTACATTAAATAACCTAATATGAAAATGGTCTCCTGGAGGTGTAATAATCTCTCATCCTCTCTTGCAGTACATCCAGAAGTTCCGCACAGCTGTTCTTGTAGTTCAAGTTATTCGCAACCTCATAAAAATTTATAGGTAAGAATTTCATCATCCCTGGAGCTTTACGGGCGCTATTAATTATTAATTCTAGCAATAAAATTATTGTTGTAAATGACAGAGATTATACAGATCATATTTTATGTAAAGAATAAATATGAACCAGTAATGTATTGGGCATTTAGGAAGATGAGACTAATGTTCTAGGCTCCCAAACATAAAACACACATAGCATTTTATTTATAGATGCTTAGTTAGTGTGTGTGTGTAGTTGAAGTAAGAATATAAGCCATAACCCAGTCCTGTTTAAAGTGGTTTTTAAAGCCTCATGGTTTTTCCCCTTAATGCATTCTATGCATTAAGGTGAAAAACCTTCTGTGCTGCCGCTCCCCCCCTTTTTATTACCTGAAACCGATCCATTACCTGAGCCCGATCCAGCCGCTGTCTCTCTCCTCATTGGACGGATTGATAGCAGCAGGAGCCATTGGCTCCAGCTGCTGTCAATCAAATTCAGTGACACGGGAATGGGGGGCTGGGCCGATGGATGCAGCAGTAGGACTTGGGAGCGTGCCCACATGGGTGGCCCCAGTTAAGGTGGCTTTCCATGGGAGCACCCGATGAAGAGGATGGGCCTGGAAAGAAGAAGAGTATCCTGGCTGCTCTGTGCAAAACGATATTAGGCATGTTTGTTATTTTTATATTAAGAGTTTACAACCCCTTTAAAGTCTGCATCAGTTGACTGATAGAAAGTGAAAGAAAATATGGGCGTTATGACGGTACTGGATCAGACCAGCTAGATAAGGCTGTCCATTTCTCATAGCAAAAAGGGAGTAAACTATTGTTTTTTTATCTGGCAACGAAGGTCAGCATAGACTGAAAACTCTGTGTCTAAAAAGAAGCAAGAAAGTGCATTACAAATTCTTAAGTGATTATCTCTCTCTCTCTCTCTCTCTCTCTCTCTCTCTCTCTCTCTCTCTCTCTCTCTATATATATATATATATATATATATATATATATATATATATATATAGCGCAATACCCCCGTAGCGGGCCAGTGGTTTAATTTTGGGCCTTGCACGTTACCTCACTGTTCACGTATGCTCGTCTCAGGGGTTCTCCTTGAAGAGTTGATTAGAAGAAGTTTGCACCAACACAAAGTCCCTTTCAAGGGTTTATTTGAATAAAAGTTTCATCAGAGGGGATGAAGGGATGGGGAGGACACAGGTACCTTAGATGCGGATCACAAGAATTCTCCTAGGTCCAGAGGAACAACTGTCTCCACACTGGACTCAGCAAACACCGGATAGGCCCAATCTCACTGGCCTAGCAGCCGATGTACAGCTCGATCGCCTACAGTCTCTGCCACAGACTTGATGTAGATAGAACAGTCTCTGCCACAGACTTGGTGTAAATACAACAGTCTCTGCCACAGACTTTGAGTAACCTATACTTGGGTTACCTTCTGAATGAAGAACAAAGCTCTCAGTGCCAGGATCTTCCAGCCATTCCGGCAGCACTGTGAGGCAGATCACGATCCGGATGCATCCTCCAATTGAGTCCTCAATTGCTTGGTCCCTTCCAGCAGGTAAGGCGACACAGGATCATCCCTGGATCAGTAGGCCCCAGCAACTCCTACCTTTCAGTAATGGAGCCTCAGGCCAACGTGGCCCCGAGGCGGAAACTGCCAACTCTTCCCTGAGGCCATGAGGGCCCTCAGGTGGGGACCGAAGACACGACCCCAAGAAATCCCCCCCCCCCACCTTAATGGCGTCTGTCACTTAAATACCCCCTCCCAGCATGCACAGCGGGTTCACCACACCCCCTGGGCTGCTTGCTGGGAAAGAGGTATCCAGTACGTCCAGCCTGTAGCCTTTTCAAATCAAGTAAGTAAGTGGCTATGCGGGAAAGTCACGCAGAATCCGTGCGGGTTGGGAGGTATGCACAGGGCCCTAAACACAAGTACAACTTGCTACAGCATTCAGGTCTATCCAGCTGCATCCTGTCATAGACCTTGACAGGCTGCAGGCAGTGGTCTCGATACTGCATCTGTCCTTCCCAGGAGGGACACACAGCAGTGAGGCAGCCCTGTGTGCAAGGTTTAGATATGTTTGCATGCATTTAACCATGCTTAGGCTTCATGTACATGTAGCGGAACCCCCGTAGGGGCTGCTGGTTGTTGTGGTCCATCTGTCACTCTGCCCAGTCAGGCACACAATCTCCAGTCACTCCTTAGACAGAAAACAGTCCATGCACTTTGTTTTTTGTTATTTTTATTATGGGAATGCAACTTGGATGAGGATGGGGTAGATATGAGATACCCAGTTGATCAAAAAGACAATGTAGGGACTGAAAACTATATACATCTCCAGTATATACAACTTCCTCTCTTCCTCTAGCACAAAACTTGCTTGCAGACTATCACACCCAGGAGCAACTAGCACTGAAATGCAGGCCCGACAGTGGCTCAGCCAGGCCCAAAGTGAATCACATAGTTACATAGTTACATAGTTACATAGTTAGTAAGGTTGAATAAAGACACCAGTCCATCCAGTTCAACCTGAGTGAGTGTGGGTGCGCGTCTACAATTCTCCCTATCCCTGTACATAGTGTCTCATTATATTATTATTTTATTTAAGGTACCCATATAGTGCCGTCAACCTACGCAGCGCTCCAGACACACATCACACACCCACATCGGTCCCTACCCTCAAGGAGCCCACAATCCAAGGCCCCCAACTCACACCCACATACTAGGGCCAATTTTGGACAGAAGCCAATTAACCTACCAGCATGTCTTTGGAGTCAGGGACCGCGGGCCCCTTTGGTGTAGCAAAATGAAGATAGTCCCAATGCTAGCTATCCCACATGGTTACTGATCCCAGCTCCACATCTTCAGGCCTTGTCAGCCCTCCTGGCTGCAGCTGTCTCTCTCCACTGCCCGTGAAACTACAGTCCACACCACTGACTCTGCACCTATCCCAGACCACACTCTCCCAGTCCTCTGAGGCGTGCCTCCCCAGTCCTTCTAATTGTGTTTCACTCACCAGTCCTCCGGGCTGGGACCTGTTGTTCCTCCCTGGAGACTTGCCTGACAGTGCTCTCCTGCTGTCCTCTCCTAGACTGGGGAGATCCCTCAAAGGCCACGACAGCCTAGCACTCCATCTCCAGCTTCCACCCGAACAACTCCTCCCCAGCTGGGCTGACCATGAGTATTTAAGGAGGCCTGCCCCCTGCCAATCTAGGTTGGGGATTGGTCAGGGCTCCTTAGAATACTCCAGGCAGCTCCACCTTTCCACCTTCCTTTCCAGAAGATTCCAGCATGTTCTGGAATAAAGTGTGAGGTCTCAGTGATGCTGTCAACCCAGATCAAAACAAACAGGCTTGGCTGCCAGCTAAACCTGATATTTACTGACACTACATGACTACTATAGCAACCCAACAACATTAGAGGGTGCTACATACACATAGCCTAGTTTGAGCTCTGAGAAAATGCATCAGCCGACCAACCATCTGTTCCTAGGACGGGTTACATTGTGTTCAAGCTGGAGCAGATCATGTTTGCTTGATGTTTTTTTATTGGCATGTAAGTATTCATTTGTCTATGTGGATTTAATAAAATTGATCAATGGTAATTCACAAGGTGGTTGCGCCCACCTGTATGTTTTTTGCAGTTTGTTTTGATTGGTGGAGGGCTGGACCCTTGATAGGCATTGTTGAAAGAAATAGAATTAAATATTCCCTTTGGATTTAGCGCGAAGTGTTGTTTGGACTACATAGCCTAATTTGACTGCTTGCCATGGGAAAAAGCAAAAAAGCAAAACGCAGCAAAGTCACTCCACGATTACACCGCGATTTTGCAATGATTTGCAGCCAGCTGTCAAAACGTTTCTATCCTGAACGCGATTCTTTAGCATTCAGGAGAGGGAGGTTGAACCTCCCCTAACCGCAGCAGCTTCTAAACGATCCTAAAAGCCTATGGGGTTGATTTACTAAAGGCAAATGGACTGTGCACTTTTGAAAGTGCAGTTGCACTCTGCAAGGGCAGTTGCTCCAGAGCTTAGTAAATAATGAAGAGCTCTGCTGACTTCCATCATCCAATCACGTGTCAGCAAAAATGCTGTTTTTGCAATTTTCCTTACACATGATTGGATGATGGAAGTCAGCAGAGCTCTCTATTTACTAAGCTCTGGAGCAACTGCCCTTGCAGAGTGCAACTGCACTTTCAAAAGCGTACAGTACATTTGCCTTTAGTAAATCAACACCAATGTGTACATGGACAAAATTGGGGGAGATTTACTAAAACTGGAACATTCAGAATCTGGAGCAGCTCTGCATGGTAGCCAATAAGCTTCTAACTTCAGCTTGTTAAATTAAGCTTTGACTTCAAAACTTGGAAGCTGATTGGTTTCTATGCAGAGCTGTGCCAAATTTTTCACTCTCCAGTTTTAGTATATATCCCCCATACCCATAGGCTTTTATGGAGTTGAGTTCAGGTGCTTTGGCAAAAAAACACCAAAAGCTCCTAAACTCAAGTTTAGGGGTGGTAGTGTACATGAAGCCATAGAGCAGTGTTTCTCTTGACTTTTTCAGTCAAGGAACTATGGACAGTCTTAAGGAACCCCATTCTAAAAAGTAAAAGCTATTCCAATAGTTTTACACAATGCAGCAACATCCCACACGTAGGACACCCATATTCAGCATTAGAGGTTATTTATTCTTCCAAAGCAAATACACTTTTGAAAACTGGTACTGACTACTGACTGGTACTGACTGATGTTTCTCTTCTCCCTCAAGGATGCTGTGCAGGCAACTGGCATCCTTATCAGCTGATGATGTCATTGGTCGTTAGGATGCCGACAGCTGGAAGGTTGCCTTTATCCACACACCGGCTTGTAAAAAATGTCTGGGCAATTTTTAGCCATTTTGCCAAGGCAACCCTAAAGAAACCACAAGGCACCCCAGGGCTGCCATAGAGTGTCTGATCAGATACTGGATGGATGCATGTATATCCATTTCTCTAAACATAGCTAAACTAATCACACCTAAACGCAGATGAGCATATAGTGTGAATGGCACCATAGGAAAATCATTATATGCATTTATATGTGTTTGTAAATGCCTTCTAAACACATTTAGATCCTGTGCATGAGGTTCTGGCATTTGGGTACTAGCGGAAAGCACAGGTGCGCCATCCAGCTAGGGTTGCCAACTCATCCCTTTAAACCCGAACACATATGAATTACACAGGTTCTGAGGCTAATTTAATGCAGATAAGGCACCAAGTGAGTTTAATTACCACCTTACTCAGCCAAAGAACCCGTATAATTATTATGTGTTTGGGTTTAAAGGGATAAGGTGGCAACCTAGTTACCCTACATCCAGCCCTGCTGCTGCTGGCATCCCGTAAAAGTCTATGAGAGGCTAACAACTGCTGCGGCTGGATGGGGATGGATGGTGCACGGTATGGTACTAAGGTTTAAGGCAGTATGTGCCCCAAGATGCATGCTTGGAATGCAGTCTTCTTGCATTCTAGGCATTAAACCATTGGTCCTAATAGGAACATCAGATTTCAATATACCTCGGGATAGGGGATAGGAAGAGCCTGTGCTTGTAGCTCAATAATCATTGCAATGCACCTGCTGAGAGCAGAATTAGCAGAGGGATGATTGCATCTCTGTGCTTTTGATACTTTTTTTCCAATAAAAAGACTGGCGGTATGTTCCTGATAAAGCTTTGCTGTTACTGTAATAAAGGTCCAAGACTTGCCTATGCTGTCTGGCAGAGCTGTCTGAATCACTAGACTTGCTGCACTTAATTACTATTTCATTGCCAGGTAAAACCGTTACCATGTATATAGTTCAACATATATTTAGATGCTTTCCTAGGGTTCCTAGCTTATAGATAATCAGTGTAACAGATACCAATTTATGACTGCTCCGCTGACCTCAGGTTGGATCCCAAGTCTCTCTTCTGATTCCCTACTTCTTCCTTTCCATAGCACTTCACACACAGATGTATAACACATGTGAGCCTATATTTGGAAGAATAAGACAGTGCATGTCAAATATATTTTTTATCTTTCTACTTTTAATATGCAATTCATCATTTTTCATTCCCTTAACAGCCAGGAACGAACAATAGGAGTTTTAAGGTCATGTCTTTCTATATCAGTGTTAAAGGGATTTTCTGCCTTCAGTAAAATAAAAAATGGTAAACCATTAAGGCATCATGCACGCAGGACGTTTGTTTTTCTCCCCTGAACTCCTTTGCTCCTGTCAGGAAAAAAAGCAGCTTAAAAAAGCTGAGTATTGAATACTCTTTTAGGCACTGCTGCCTTTCTTGTGATAGTCATGTGTAGTCTCTCTGCATACAAGAACAAGCCTGTGGGCAGGTTGAAATTTATTGGGTGGTACTAGTGAGTTAACGGTTGGCCTAGGCTTGGGGAAGGGGTTACTGCTGTAAGCTTGATTCCCAGACTTTTTGGACCTAGACAGCACACATGTGCTATAAAAAGGGTAAAGGCTGAGGTTCAGGGACCTTCTTCTTAGCTGGTTGGTTCTGTTTGTGGTATCGGGACTTCTGCACCTTGCAGTCCTATGAAGACATTGGGACTTTTGGAGACATCCAAGACATGGAAAATGCCATGATGGACTCTCACCTCATAGAGGTATGCCTGGACAGCCACACTACTGTAGTTAAGCCCTGTACACACGATCAGATATCCTATGGATTTTCGTCTGATGGATTTGTCCATCAGAAATCCGATGAAACTGTTTTCCATCAGTCTTGCCTACACACCATCAGTCAAAAAACCGACCGTTCCAAACGTGGTGACGTAAAACACTCCGATGAGCTGAGAAAAATGAAATTCAATGCTACTGAGCATGTGTCGACTTGATTCTGAGCATGCTTGGGTTTTTAATCTGATGGATTTCCCCACAGACGATCGGAAATTGCCATCGGTTTTTTATCCATCAGATAATTTTAAAACATGTTCTAGTTTTTAAAACCGATGGAAAAAAGACTGATGGGTCCCATACACGATCGGTTTGTCTAATGAAAACAATCCATCAGACGGTTTTCATCAGTCAAACTGATCGTGTGTACAGGGCTTTAGGGTTAGGAAAAGGATGTTATTCATATTGAACTGTTATGCCGCACTTCTTCAGTAACGTTACATTAACTGTTCTAAGCCTGGTCTGAATTTATTCAAAGGGGTACATGTTGGTTCTGGCATATCTAAAGAACCAGGGTTTGTAAAGCACAAATGGGTATAAAGTAATATCTCTACAGCAGGGTTAACTCAGCAAGACAAGAAGAGGAGTGTAGTTGTTAAGAGTAACCAAGTACAAGTTCAAGACACAAAGCAACCAGTCGATAGGTGTAGTTACCTGGTAAAGGTGACAGGTCCTCAGGTAGCAAGGGGATAGATGAACTGGCTCCCTCCCTAGCAAATGGTTTCCAGTAGCAACTGGATCAAAACCCACATTACGGAGATGTATGGCCTGGTCATGAGTAGGGATGAGTCGAACACCCCCCGGTTCGGTTCGCACCAGAACCTGCGAACAGACCAAAGTTCGCGCAAACTTTAGAACCTATTAAATACAATGGACTCGAACGTTCAAAATCAAAAGTGCTAATTATCAAGGCTAATATGCAAGTTATTGACCTAAAAAGGGTTTGGGGACCCGGGTCCTGCCCAAGGGGACATGTATCAATGCAAAAAAAGTTTTAAAAACTACAGTTTTTTCAGGAGCAGTGATTTTAATAATGCTTAAAGTGAAACAATAAAAGTGAAATATTCCTTTAAATTTCATACCTGGGGGGGGGGGGGGGGGTGTATAGTATGCCTGTAAAGCAGCACTTTCCCGTGCTTAGAACTGTCCATGCACAAAGTGTCATTTCTGAAGGAAAAAAAGTAATTTAAAAGCACTCACGGCTATAATGAATTGTCGGCTCCCGGCAATACGGAGAAAAGTCATTGATAAAAAATAAAAAAAATGCGTGGGGGGTCCCCCCAAATTCAATTACCAGGCCCTTCAGGTCTGGTATGGATATTAAGGGGAACCCTGCGTCGAATAAAAAAAAAATGACGTGGGGTTCCCTCCAAATATCCATACCAGACCCTTCAGGTATGGTTTGGATTTTAAGGGGAACTCCACGCCAAATTTTAAAAAAATGGCGTGGAGTTCCCCCAAAAATCCATACCAGACCCTTTATCTGAGCACGCAACCTGGCAGGCCACAGGAAAAGAGGGGGAGAAGAGAGAGCGCCCCCCCTCCTGAACCGTACCAGGCCACATGCCCTCAACATGGGGAGGATGCTTTTGGGGTTGGTGACCCCTCAAAGCACCATGTCCCCATGTTGATGGGGACAAGGGCCTCATCCCCACAACCCTTGCCCGGTGGTTGTGGGGGTCTAAGGGTGGGGGGCTTATCGGAATCTGGAAGACCCCTTTAACAAAGGGGACCCCCAGATCCCGGCCTCCCCTATGTTGATTGGTAAGGGGTACATTGTACCCCTACTATTTCACAAAAAAAGTGTAAAATTAAAAAAAAAACACACAGACACAGTTGGGAAAGTCCTTTATTAAAAAAAAAAAAAAAAAACCCATTCCAGCGATGTAATCCAGTCTGTCCAGCGTTGTTCTCTGTCCCGCGGTGATCCGATGTCCAGCGCTGCAGTCTCCTCCAGTCTCCACTCCACACAAAACCCCCATGATGTACGAGGGGGCTGGGTCACCCGTCACATCATAGGGTAAGCCCCAGATTTCCCCGCTTGCCGGGGAATAGCCAATGACGTAGGCGGGATCTGACGGGTGACCCGCCCCCTCGTACGTCAGACCCCGCCTACGTCATTGGCTGAGCGGACCTGATGGGGAACGTGATTTGATTCCTCTGCAGTGTAATAAATGAATAGACCCTGCCCCTTCTCACGTTCCCCATCAGTTCCGCTCAGCCAATGACGTAGGGGGGCGGGGTCACCTTCACTGGGTGTAAGGCTGAGCGGACCTGATGGGGAATCCCGCCTACGTCATTGGCTATTCCCCGGCAAGCGGGGAAAGCTGGGGCTTACCCTATGATGTGACGGGTAACCCCGCCCCCTCGTACATCATGGGGGTTTCGTGTGGAGTGGAGACTGGAGGAGACTGCAGCGCTGTACATCGGATCACCGCGGGACATAGAGAACAACGCTGGACAGACTGGATTACATTGCTGGAATGGGTTTTTTATTTTTTTATTTTTGATAAAGGACTTTCCCAACTGTGTCTGTGTTTTTTTACAATTTTTTACACTTTCTTTGTGAAATGGTAGGGGTACCCCATTACCAATTCACATAGGGGGGGCAGAATATGGGGTCCCCTTTGTTAAAGGGGGCTTCCAGATTCTGATAAGCCCCCTGCCCGCAGACCCCCACAACTACCGGGCAAGGGTTGTGGGGTTGAGGCTCTTGTCCCCATCAACATGGGGACATGGTGCTTTGGGGGGTTCAGACCCCAAAGCATCCTCCCCATGTTGAGGGCATGTGGCCTGGTAAGGTTCAGGAGGGGGGGGGGGCGCTGTGTTGTCTCACCCTCTTTTCCTATGGCCTGCCAGGTTGCGTGCTCGGATAAAGGGTCTGGTATGGATTTTTGGGGGGGACCCAATGCCATTTTTTGTTAAAATTTGACGCAGGGTTCCCATTAATATCCATACCAGACCTGAAGGGCCTGGTAATTGAATTCGGGGGGACCCCCACTCATTTTTTTAATTTTTTATCAATGACTTTCGATGACTGTTCTCTGTATTGCCGGGAGCCGACAATTCATTATAGCCGCGAGTGCTTTTAAATTACTTTTTTTCCTTCAGAAATTACACTTTTGTGCAGGGACAGTTATAAGCACGAGAAACATGTGTTACTTTACAGGCATACTATACACACACCCTAGGTACGAAATTTAAAGGAATATTTCACTTTTATTGTTTCACTTTAAGCATTATTAAAATCACTGCTCCCGAAAAAACTGCAGTTTTTACTACTTTTGTTTGCATTGATACATGTCGCCCTGGGGCAGGACCCGGGTCCTCAAACACTATTTATGACAATAACTTGCATATAAGCCTTTAAAATTAGCACTTTAGATTTCTCCCATAGACTTTTACAGGGTGTTCCGTGGCTTTTCGAATTTGCCGCGAACACCCCAAATTGTTCGTTGTTCGGCGAACAGGCAATGTTCAAGTCAAACATGAGTTTGACTCGAAGCTCATCCCTAGTCATGAGGTACAGGAAGAGGGGCGTTAAGTGAGAGCACACATGAGTTCTGCGCTATGTGCATGGTAGGACCCCATTCTGTTACTGGTATTGAGGTAACAGAGGTACGGTGGAGTGGTGGAGTGGGCGCAGGTTCAGCATGTCAGTACATCATGTTATGCAACATACAGTACATCATGTTACAGTTTGTAGTGACATGGGACAAGTCACTTTTTAGAGGAACTGTGCTTGTTTATTACTGCACACAGTTATGGCTCATCTCTAAGTTGGGGAACTGCCTTAATGTTAGATTTTTGACATGACCACAGTTTCCGCCTGGTCCTAGGCATTGATGAGCGCGTTCCGTGCGAAGGGTATCGGGCGAGTAGGTCCCACCTACAAGACAAGGGGAGTGGTTAAAGTTGGAGATGGGCTTCTATTGTTCAAAAAATAAAAAAAAACTGAGATGAGGGTTTAGCTGTTGAAATTGAACAAAAAGTCAAAATGTGTATGTCAGTAACAGTGCAGTTCAGTTTTTTAGGTTGCGTATGTAGCCCCCTAAAGTTTAGGCAGGGTGGCTGTTAAATGTATCTGCTGAGTGATCGTTGCCTTGGCCAATTGATAGGAGGTCAATTGACTTCACCCTAATTCTGGAATTGCTGCACTTCTCTCTTTTGTCACTAGATGGTCGGGTATCTGGTGGCATCAGATAAGACAAGGGCATTGCAAGGACAGATTAGGAATGAGTGGGCAGGGATTTGGTGTCTTAGCCAATGGGCAGGGATTTTCTTAGGTCCCCTGGCCTGCTGGGAGAGCCTATTTATTTGGGTGAGGTCAGGTGATCTCTGTTCTGTGCCACCTGGATGGCTGTCTGGGTGGACATGTGTCGTGTTGCCCCGGGCTGCTAGGCCAGACCCTGAGGCCGATCCCAGGGACATCTGGCTGCTAGGCTGTCTGAGGGCCTATCCAGAAGCAAGAAAGCAGCGTAGGGTTGGGATTGCGGCTTGCAGTCTAACCAGAAGTGATGGTTCTGCCGGCTGGAGAACCTGTCGTGGTCGGAGGTAGAGGGGAAGCTGTCGCCACTAAGGGACCATCCATCTTAATACCAGGGACCACTGTGAGGAACTGAAGCAAGTACCAGAGCAGTATACTCACCAGCTGGGGACGGTGAAGAATTGGGAAATTTCAGCTGATATCAAGGTAGGGACCCGGCCAGTGGAGGTGACGCTTGTAGAGCATTATTGTGCACCAAGCCAGGGACCAAGCAGGCCAGCAGGGTGACGGTTGAGGAGTATATGTGGGTGCCAAGCTAGGGACCCAGCAGAGACACAGGGATGACACTTGAGGAAGATTGGAAGAGCTCAGGAGATCCAGTGGCAGTGGATCGGTAGGTATAAGTGATAGACTGGGAGCTCAGTTGAGTGAAGATTCACAATAGGAGATTGTAGAGGAAGTGAAGAAGTTCATTACAACTTTGTTAGAAACTGTTCAAGATCGTTGCCATAGGAGACAGCGGTCCTACTCATGCAGATGTGGTGTCTAGCTGGATGCCTTTCCTTGCATGGCTGTCTGCCTATAGGAGTCTCTGAGTCTGCCAATTAATCATGCAACTACTTAAGGGTGTCCTGGCCCCAACTCTCTCTCCCACAGTTCTGTTCAAGAGACAATAAATCTTTTTGCATTCAAGAAGTGTCTGGTGCCCATTAATCCACCTTGCATCACACCCACCATGCCTTATAACCCACTCTACATTAAAGGATGTCGGCTGTCCCTAACCTGGACGTCACTATTAGGCCTCAAGGGCTCCGGGACCTTGCTACACGTATTTTGGGGAAAGAAGTACATTATCAACGGATGCCACAAACAGCTAGTATATTACACTAGGTTCCATGGTGTCTACAAAGTGATCATAATGGTCCCAAAACCCTGTCCATCAGACTACTAGGGACCCAAGTTGGATATCTGGGAGTATTGTGAACATTTTTATAGAAGAAGAGTGTTTGAAACAACTGTTGGAGAAGATTATAAAGGTACCACTATATTTTCATGCTTGGGGAATGTAAAGGTTCTCTTTAGCTCCTGGAAGGCTTATTTTTGCCATACATTCTATTTTCAACATAAATGATGAATTAACAAAGATAACTAAGAAAATTAATGAAGAAAGTGCAAGACACGACATAGAGAGATAGAGCTTCTTATGCCGCGTACATACGATCGGAAAATCTGACAAGAAAACCGTGGATTTCTTTCCGACGGAATCTTGGCTCAAACTTGTCTTACATACACACAGTCACACCAAATTCCAACCGTCAAGAACGCGGTGACGGACAACACTACAACGACCTGAGAAAAATTAAGTTCAATGATTTCGAGCATGTGTCGAATTGATTCAGAGTATGCATGTTTTTTTGTGCGTTGGAATTGCATACAGACTATCAGAATTTCCTCCAAGAACTTTTCTTGTCAGAAAATTTGAGAACCAGCTCTCAAATTTTTCTAGGCGGAAATTCCGACAGAAAAATTTTGATGGAGCCTACACACGGTCGGAATTTCCGGCCAAAAGCTCACATCGAACTTTTCTTGTCAGAATTTCCGATCGTGTGTACGCGGCATTACTCTGGCTATCTCTGCCCACCCTGCCCTCCTCCTTGCTCAACTGAGAGCCAGAGGGAAAAAATGCTGTTAATACAGCAATTGTCATAGCTAGGCATATAAGCAGAGAAAGGAGCTTTCTCTGCCTATACTGTATGCAGGTTCTGCACATGTAATGTATTCAGTCCAGGTCACTGGCAGACAGTTCACATCCCATATGCCTGGTCCAATCTGGTCGGGGGTCTGCGGCAGTTTTCTATACAAAAAAACTGCCATGATCCCTTTGTCAATTATGAGCAGAACCGGTGCCAGTTTCTGTTTCACTCTGAAATAGAAACTGGCATTGGTGGTGCAGTTAAACCTGAAACAGGTATATCTGCCTTGCTAAGCATGCTACTCGCCCAGTTTCCTGTGCCATTATAATTACTGAAACCTTAAAGTGATTGTAAAGGTATTTTTTTTTTAAGTAGCAAACTTGTCACACCTACCTGCTCTGTGTAATTGTTTTGCACAAAGCAGCACCGATCCTCCTCTTCGCGGGCCCCCTGCCTATGCTCCTGGCTCCCAACCCCCCCCCCCCCCTGCCGAGTGCCCCCATAGCAAGCTGCTCACTATGGGGGCACTCATTCAGACTCACTCTAGAGCCACACACACAGCGCGGCTCCGCCCTGCGCCCGCTCCCTCCTCACAGGCAATGATTGACAGCAGCAGTAACCAATGGATCCCCTTGGTGTCTCTGAACCAGTGAGGAGAGTGAGAGCAGTGATGGATCGACATTGGGCTCAGGTAAGTAAAAGGAGCGATAACCCATGTCAGTTGTTTTTATGCCATCTGTGTCCCAATGGGGGGATTCCCCTTCATATCTGGTTCCTATTGACAGAAACAGGAAGTGAGAGCAAATCCTTCCAAAGTAAAGGCATCCCTGGTCACCAGAGTTAGTGTGCCCATAGGAACAGGGCTTTTTTTCAGCAGGAACACAGGGGAACGCAGTTCTGGCACCTCTAGAACTGAATGTATGTAACGGCAAGGGGTGCTAGGGTGTGCTATAGGGTCTATTGCTACTGGCTGCTGCGAGATCTATTTTTGCTGGAGGGAATCTATTTTTGCAGAGGAAGTGGATCTATTGTTGCTGTGGGGGTCTTCTGTTGCTTGTGGGGGATCTATTGTTGCTGAGGGTGGGTCTTAGCAGGGTGGGTCTTGAGGCTGGGAAGGATCTACTGTGGAGGGAGGGTTTTCTGTTACTGGCTGCTGGAAGGTCTATTGATGCTGGCTCTTGCAAATCTATTGTTGCTAAAGGGGATCTATTTTTGCAAGGGGGTCTATTGTTTCTGGGGAGGTCTTCTGTTGCTCAGCGGTGATCTATTGTTACCGGTGGTGGGTCTTATGCAGGGTGTCAATCATTGCAGGGAGGGGCATACTGTTGAGAGAGTGGTCTAAGGTTGCTGGCTACTGGAGGATCTATTGATGCTGGCTGTTGGGCGTCCATTGTTGCTGGGGTGGATCTATTTTTGCTGGGGTGTCCATTGTTGCTAGATCTATTTTACTGCCTTTCTTGTTATCATTACCAATTCCTGTAGCTATTCTCTGAGATAAAAGCCCTGCATAGGAGGCTTTTTCTTTTTGGTAATAATGGTAACAGTATTACGAGTAAACAGGAAAAATGGAGACAAATAAAAACCTGACAGGTGTTCCAATCCCCCTCATTTCTATCCAAAAGAAAATAAAAGGTTTTGATTCTAATTATTTGTTTTTGAAAATTAAAAAATTTAATTTTTAGTAATAAAAAATCAAAATGTATCTATAGCAACACCTCGTGCTTTTGTGAATTAACGCTGATGAGCAGAGGTCTCACCATCAGAGTCCCTGGGAGATACAACAAACCTGTGTACGATTTAACTCCCTGGCACCTGACAAAGTAAAATATGAGTTTTGGGCGGACTAACCATTTAAATTCTAGAAAGTGAAAACATATGGATTTACCAAACGGTACACTTCCCCCCCCCCCCCCCCCCTTCTATGAAATGTCTGTAAAGCCAGCAAAATCTAAAATTATAACGTGCTTCTGAAGTTAAACAAAACTACCACGCTCATCGTAAATGAGAGTCATTTCAGGATTTATGACAGGATTCGGATTTAAACTAAAGACGCGGCTGGGGCTGGGAGAGAAATTAAATGATTTATAGGTGATTTTTTATTTATTTTTATGTCTCCGTGGAATATTTTCACATGTGTAGATTAAGTTAGCGAGTTGAATTGCTAGAAATGCCTAAAACTTCAAGATAACGTTTGGTAAGACACAAACGGAAAGAAGCTGATAATCTGTTGTCTGGGCCTGCAGAATTTCTCCCTTGGGTCTGCAAAGTTTCAAAGTCAGTATCAACACTCAGTCCTAACACGTCTTTTTCACCCGCTCCATACAAGTGTTACATCTCCTAAAAAAATTCTACTACATCTGTTATTGGATACACCATCAGCTCATCTATTCTGTAGGTTTTTTTTTTTTCATTCTTTTTCCTTTGTAGATCAGAGATTTGTGTGCAAAAAGCAAACGTTGAAAGAGTTCTATGGTCACAGCCAGTGGCAGCTGGTGTTTTTTTTTTTTCTTGGCGGGGTGGCGACAAACAACTACCCACCACCCCCCGGCGGCACCTCAACCTTTTGTTTTTTGCACACAAATCTTTTGCTCTAATCAGGTGCTTAAACCCCCCGCCCCCCATTGGAATCCATGCAGCCAGCATCCTGCATGGGGGCCGGACGCATGGACAGAGGGGGGGGGGGGGGCTGGCGCCCTTAATGGATGGGCTGCCACTAGTCACAGCATACACCTTCATTTTATAACATCAGCATTGTAGCACCAATACAATCAATCAGTGCCAGGACAAGGTCATCTAGAGCCCTGGGTGAACATGCCAAACTGCACCCAAACCCCCAAGATGTATGAGCATTATGTGTCAGCAAAAATCCCCCTACAAAAACACTGAGCACTAATCTGCATGCTTACCCCCTAAGCATAAATCCCCTCTTCCCCCAGTACAAATCCATCCCCTGCTGAAATCCCCCCCTCTCAGCACAAATCTTTGTTCCTCCAAACCCCCTCAGCTCAAATGCCCACCCCCCCAAAAAAAAAAAAGTTCATTCCTCCTGACACACATCCTCTAAAATTACCCCTACTAGTACACATCTCCCTCCCCCCACTTCAAATCCCCCTCTCCCAGCACAAATTCCTCCCAAACCACCACTCTTAGCAACCCCCTCCCAAATGTACCCTCCTAGACCAATCCTTACCCCCTGCCATCCTCTAAGGCCCCTTTCACACTTATACGACTTCAAAGTGCGATTTTGCCGCGATTTGGACAAGACAGTCATACGACTGTGGATCCGACTTTGCCCCACGACTTGAAGTACGACTTCAATGAGCAGGGACGTGACTTTGATCCCCCAATAATTAGGGGGAACTCCACGCCAATATTTTTTATTTTTTTTTAAAACGGCATGGGTTCCCCCTTCATTGGCATACTGGGCCCATCGGTCTATTAAGGGTTTTAAGGGGAACCCCCGCTGAAGAGACGGCGTGGGGTCCCCCCCAAAATCCATACCTGCCCCTTATCCAAGCACCAGCCCGGCCAGTCAGGAAAGGGGGTGGGGACGAGCAAGCGCCCCCCTCCTGAGCCGTACCAGGTTGCATGCCCTCAACATAAGGGGGTGGGTGCTTTGGGGCAGGGGGCCCTGCGCCCCCCACCCCAAAGCACCTTGCCCCCATGTTGATGAGGACAAGGGCCCCTTCCTGACAACACTGGCCGTTGGTTGTCGGGGTCTGCGGGCAGGGGGCTTATCGGAATCTGGGAGCCCCCTTTAATAAGGGGGCCCCCAGATCCCGACCCCCACCCTATGTGAAAGAGTATGGGGTACATCGTACCCCTACCCATTCACCTGGAATAAAAAGTGTAAAACAAGAAAACACACTAGACAGGTTTTTAAAGTAATTTATTAGGCAGCTCTGGGGGTCTCTTCCGACTCTCCGGCCTCTTCTCCCACTCTCCGTGCCTTCTCGGCGCTCTCCGGTTCTCCTCCCGCTCTCCGGTGCTTTCTGCCTTCTGCCGGCCCCTCCCCTATCTTCTATCAGCTCTTTTGGTAGCGTTGGCCCGGTCTTCTGCGTTGTCTTCTTCCCTCTTTTCTTTCTCCGATGTTGACTCAACGCTCTGTCCCGCTGTAATGCCGCGTGCGTGGTGCGCAACGACTTATATAGGTATGGGGCGTGGTCACCGGGTGATGTCACCCGGTGACCCCGCCCCCTTATGACGTCACAACCCTGGGGCATTATGGGACTGTAACGTCATAAGGGGGTGTGGTCACCTTGTGACATCACCCGGTGACCACGCCCCATGCCTATATAAGTCGTTCGTCGCGCACACGGCATTACAGCGCGGCGCAACGGGACAAGAGAAGAGGGCGGGGAAGACCAGGCCACCGCTAGCAAAAGAGCTGTCAGAAGATAGCGGAGGTGCCCGGGAGAGCGGAAGAAGAACTGGAGAGCGTGGAGAAGGCACCGGAGAGCGGGAGAAGAGGCTGGAGAGTCGGAAGAGACCTCCGAAGTCAGAAGAAGTCAGAAGAAGACCCCCGAAGTCGGAAGAAGACCCCCGGAGCTGCCTAATAAATGACTTTAAAAACCTGTCTAGTGTGTTTTTTTTCTTGACATTTTTTCCCCCCCAGGTGAATGGGTAGGGGTACGAATTGCCCCATACTCATTTACATAGGTCTGGGGGCCGGGATCTGGGGGCCCCCTTATTAAAGGGGGCTCCCGGATTCCGATAAGCCCCCCGCTCACAGACCCCGACAACCAACGGCCAGGGTTGTCGGGAAGAGGCCCTTGTCCTCATCAACATGGGGACAGGGTGCTTTGGGGTGGGGGGCCGCAGGGCGCCCCCCTGTCCCAAAGCACCCACCCCCCCCATGTTGAGGGCATGCGGCCTGGTACGGTTCAGGAGGGGGGGCGCTTGCTCGTCCCCACCCTTTTCCTGACCGGCCGGGCATCGTGCTCGGATAAGGGTCTGGTATGGATTTTGGGGGGACCCCCACGCCGCTTTTTCGGTATAGGGAGTTCCCCTCAATATCCATACCAGACAGAAGAGCCTGGTATGCTCTTGGAGGGGGAACACATGCCATTTTTTTTTTATTTGCCGTGGAGTTCATCCTCAAGATACATACCAAACACAGTGCCTGGTATTGGCGGGGATCCAAGTCGGATCCCTGTTCATTGAAAGTCGGACGTATGTCAGCTTCAAGTCGCAGGGCAAAGTCAGAACCAAAGTAGGACGGCTGTCGTGTCGCACCAGTGTGAATTTGGCCTAAATCCCTCCTTCCCCAATCTCTTTGTAGTGCCCTCCCACTTCACATGATACCACAGTGCCCAGGGCAGCTTCCCCTCTTGCCCACCCCTTGTCCCAGCCCTGCAAACAAAACTCATGTTGTGAGTTCTGCCTGTTTTCTGGCCTTCTCTTTCTACAACTTCCTGGATTCCCTCCATGCTTTGCAGCTTTTCTAAGGATTACATATCCCATAGTACCTTGCTGCCTACAAGCAGTGATTCCTGCACTCACTCCACCTCCTGAAACTCCTTCTCCCAGCACCTCTGTAGTTCAGAAGGCAGGCTCTGTGAAATGTGTGACACATGAGTGCCTACTCACAGGTCATAGTGACTATGTGTCTCATAATGCAAGGAAGTAAATGTGTGGGGTCTTCACAAAGTAAGTTTACAGACTTCATGCTCCTTCAGAATAATAGGAATTGACTAGTAGTAATTGAAATACAATACAGGATTTTACATATTGACCATAGATACAATTTAATTTGGAAGTCCAGGCTAAACCTTTCTAATGTTAAATCTGCTCCCATACTCATCCTCAAGCCAGCCATACTGTACATGGATCGAAAACTGGTCGGGCCATTAGGAACTGGCCGAATTTTAATCCATGTATGGGCGGTCTGGTTGTACACAATTCAATTGGATTTTTTCCCAAATTATCAGGGATGCTGGCTATAGCCAGCAACCCTGATCATTGTATTCTGATAGCGGAGAAGCTTCCTCTTTGTCAGAATACAATAGCTCAGTGGGAAGGGTTTCCCGATTAACATTAAATGTGCGGATGGGAAAATCAGTTAATGGGGTGAAAGAAAAATATATGAATCATGTATAGCTGGCTTAAGTCCTATACTGTACAGGAAAGATGCCTATACCTATCTATTCTCAAGGCTGTCTGGCCTGGTCATGAGATCGGCTCCCAGTGCCGACTTCATAGGGGGGAGCAGCGACAATGGCTGAAATACCTAAATGGTGACTTCACTCAGTAGCAGGAAGTGAGGGGAAATCCCTGGCTGTCAAGAGAACTAGTGTCCCATTGGAAGGGTTTCCCATCTATTTGTGTTCTAGTGACAACCCAAAATGTATTATTTATTTATTATGGGTACTTATATAGTGAAGACAATTTACGCAGTGCTTTACATAAATGTTATACATACACAAATTTCTTTCACTTTCGGTTATAATGGTAAACAGGACTAATGCCTTGTACACACGATCGGATTTTCCGTCGGGATAAACTCTGACTGATTTTTCCGACGGAATTCCGTTCAAGCTGTCTTGCATACACACTGTCACACCAAATTCAGACCTTCAAGAACGCAGTGACGTACAACGCTACGACGAGCCGAGAAAAATTAAGTTCAAGGCTTCCGAGAATGCGTCGACTTGATTCTGAGCATGCGTGTTTTTTTCTCCGTCGGAGTTCCATACAGACGAACGGAATTTCCGAAAAAAAGAGAACATGTCCTCTTTCTAAATTCCGACGGAAAAAAAAGTCAGATGGGGCACACACACGGTCGGAACATCCGATGAAAAAATTCCATCTGAATTTTTCATCGGAAATTCCGATCGTGTGTACAAGGCATAACAGGATAAATCTCCCTTATGGGGACACAGACAGTAATAAAAACCTGACAGGTGTTCTAATTCCTCTCTAGTCCAAAACTTAAAAAAGAAGCTTGCCTTTAGTTATACTCTGAAGCTCAATTCGGGGCAATTTTAATTTTTTTCTTGCCATACAGTGGAGCTCTGGCTCCACTGCATGAGTTAATTTCTAAGTTTGTCAAGAGGTAACCAGAAAGCTGTATACTCACCCGACCCTCCACTCCATTGGCAAACCACACTCCCACACAATCCATCGGTGGACTGTTCTTGATGTCTTCAGGTCCAGAGCAGGTCTATGGGCGTGATGAAGTCAGGAACAGCCCACCGCAGAAGACCGCTAGACCACGGTGGGAGTAGGAGTGGCAGGGACTGGGAGGGAGGATTGGAGGATTAGGTAAGTATGTCTCCGCTCTCCAATCCCCTGCATAGAAAAATACGAGCAGTTAATCCATGCGGTGCGGGCTTAGCCCCACTGCATGGGGAAAGAAAAATTTGTCCGGTATTCAGCTTTAAGTTGAAAGGAGAAGTCCAGCCAAAGCTCATTTGGCTGGACTTCTCCTATGGGTCACAAGAGTGCAATTCGTTTTGAACTCCTGTGTCCTGTTTTCAGCAGATAGCGGGCTGAAGTCTGCTCTCTGCTGATGTCACTGATTTCAGTCCAGGCACTGTGTCATCCTGACCACAAAATCTGGATTTGCCAGGTGCCTGGACCGACACCCCGCTCAGCCTCGTAGCAAGCTGCTGAGAGTCTGAGACAGCCGCTCTGCCCCCTCCACAGCTCAGCGCTCCAATGAGCGAGGAGGGAGAAGAGCAGACAGCGGTGACTGACAGTCTGAAGCTCTCTGCTCACGGAGCTCTAAAAACCGAGTGATCGGCGGTGTTCGATTTCTCGGTTCTCAGTGTAGAGGCACCGGGGGACAGATGCTGCATTGGACCCATACTGCATCCACCTAGGTAAGTATAATTGGGGGGGAATTTTTTTTTTTATCTTTTAACTTTACAGCCTGAAATCTAATAGACATCGTTCTTGACTAAAAAAGGACACATTCCAAAACTTCTTTTGGCAAATGCTTTATTCATGGTGATAAATATGAGATATATATACTGTATATATAGTATATGAGATAGATTACACTCAGCATTCATTTACCGAAAAGCAAAGTGATCTGAAGATTCGGTGAACAGCAGCTAGAGATTGGTTTGATGCATGGAGTGTGCTCCTCATTTACCAACATACTTGTACAGTTTATTCAATAACCATGACTGATGGGTCTTCTCTCTTCTACAAAGAGACTACGCTGCCTCCAGGACGGAGCCAATCTCCTTCAGCGAATATGTCGGCTTTGACACGGAAACTGAGAACCTTCTATTTGATCGATCTTTGTTCAAAGCGAAAATGGAGGTATGTTTTATATTTCTAGAATTGTAGTTGTCATAATTTGTCATGCCGCTCATTGGCTATACTTTGGGGGTTATTTACGGAAGGCAAATCCACTTTGCACTACAAGTGCACTTGAAAGTGCACTTGCAGTGCACTTGGAAGTGCAGTCGCTGTAGATCTGGGGGGGACATGCAAGGAAAATAAAAAATAGCATTTTAGCTTGTACATGATTGGATAATTTAATCAGCAGAGTTTTCCCTCATTTCAGAGCTTCCCCTCAGATCTACAGCAATCTAAAGCAACTGCACTTACAAGTGCACTTTCAAGTGCACTTGTAGTGCAAAGTGGATTTGCCTTTAGTAAATAACCCCCGTTATCTGTTGTAAATACCCATTTTAAGACAAGCTCAAGGGAAGAAGGGGGTGGAGGGCCCTTCTACATTGGTAGTCATCAGACAAAGTGCCTCCTTACATTGGAGGTCAGTGGAAAAAATACCCTTTTCATTGGTGGTCAGAAAAAAAAATGCCCTTTATATCATTGGTTAGTGGAAAGAATGCCCTTTACATTGTTGGTCAGTGGAAAAATGCTCTTTACATCAGTTATTAGTAGATAGAATGCCCTTTACATTGGTGGCCAGTGGAAAGAATGCCCATTACATTGTTGGTCAGTGGAAAAATGCTCTTTACATCAGTTATTAGTGGATAGAATGCCCTTTACATTGGTGGCCAGTGGAAAGAATGCCCTTTACATTGGTGGTCAGTGGAAACAATACTCTTTACATTGTTGGTCAGTGCAGAAGAGCCCCTCACATTAGTTGTCAGAGGAGAAGGGCCCCTTTACATTGATGGTCAGAGGGAAAGGGACCCTTTACATTAGTTGTCAGAGGAGAAGGGCCCCTTTAGTGGGAAAAATTCTCTGTTACATTGGTGGTAAGTGGAAAGAAGTCCCCCCTTATGGAAAGCTAAAAATGTTTATTGGGTCAGTGGTTACTTCCATGAGGGACAAATAGAAAGATTCCACACCACTGGTTTTGCTGAGTGACAGAACTATGCTATACCACTGGCTCTGCCAGTCCCAGAACTACGCAGCCAGGAGATCATTCCACCACAACCTTTGGAGGAACCCTGGTTGCGAAAGGCTGGCCTAAGGCATAACTGATTACTGCTAACTGTTTTGACATTATAAAATAATAATATGTATGATATATTGCATTCATTACTGTGTTTCCATTGTTTTGGGGTTTGAAGATGGTTCTCAGTTCTGAAGCCAAACAAATTCTTTCAAGTCCACCAAAGAAGAGAACAATAGAAGAAGCAAAGTTGGTACGTTCCAGAAATTTAATTAGCAACAGGTATCACAAGCATCCATTTCTAGAAGAGTATTTTTCTATGGCACATGAAAATATCTAGACACGTATAACATCACCCCACCATACTCCACTAAGCTCTGTCTACTGGGACCACTTTTAATTTAAAATTACATATTAAAAGGGATTTATTTTATTATTTTTTTGAAAAGAAGAATTTATATAAAACTGACATACTAAATGTTTGGCCTGCAAAATGTATACGCCCCTTGAACTGTCCTAACTGCTACATTCATCACATAGATTTAAAACACTTTACCATAGACTGCTTAGCTTCTGCCAATTGTTTCACTCCATTATACTGTACCTGTGGAAAAAAAAAAAAAAACTCACTTAAAGACTGCAAATGAAACAATGAAAATATGTGCCTGTTACAAGATCAAAAGTGACAGAGATGATGAACAGAACCTGGTGTCTTGTGTCGGAGAGAGGGGTAGACCCATGACTGTTCACACAGGTAATAAGGAAACAATGCTTATAGGGCTAGGAAATGCTTATGCATTTTGTATACAAATATTCAATTATCCTAAATGTTATCTAATAATATATTAATTACATGTGTAGCCTAATGGGCTAAGTTATCCCTTGATTTCTAGACATGTGCATTCGTTTTCGTCCGAATGCATTTTCCTCTGAATTTCTGGGATTTTCGCGTTCGTTTTAACAAACGATAACGAAGGTGCAGAGTCTGAAATCCGAAAGATCCGACATAATAAATGCTTTATTTTCGTTTTGTTGCGACAACAGTTCGATATAGATAGAAGAGACACCATGACGGTGACAATAGCGATCTGTGTCTATCGAATCTGCGGTTGAATGTGCCTAACCTAACTCTATTAGTCCAAGATTATTCTACATAGAGAGAAAAGATTTGACATTATAGAGACATGAAGATTCGACGAAGCAGCTAAAAACATACGATTGCCACGAGCGGACATTTACGGTCAAATGCTCCGCCCATAGGCTATAGAAGAATTCTAATGTTGGCTGACTAGTAATAATAATTAATAAATATAATTATTACTAGTCATACAACATTAGAATTCTACTATAGCTTGTGGGCGGAGCATTCGACCGGAAATGTATGATTGCGGCGTCGTACAGTTTAGCTGCTTCGTCGAATCTTCTTAGAACATTCGACAGACACCATAAGCCTTCAATGACAGATTCAACCTTAATTAATTCGGATTTTCGGACTAATGCATTTTTTAACGAAACAAAATAAATAAAAACGAATTTTGGAAGTAATTAAATAAAAAAAAAATTCGGACGAAAACGAAATTCCAAAACGAAATATATCAGTGTGCACATGTCTATTGATTTCAAACTGTGAGGCTGGCCATAGATGACTTGTTTTTTTTTTTCAATCAGTCAGCGGGCTGAATAAAAAAAAAAAAGACGGGATTCCTCCATCCACACAAGCGAGGAGTATAGAGGAATCCTCTCGCTGGGACATTCTGAAAGCTGGACTCTCAGAATTCAAAATGTTTCAAAATTCTATCAGTCAGTCGACTTCTATTGAATAGGGATGGCCACACATGGATTGAAATTCAGACAGTTCCACAGGGAATTTAGATCCATTTATAGTCAGTTTAAGATCTCACTGCCATACTTCCCAACTCTGGTCTTGTCTACGTGGGAAGTTTAGCCGCTCCTTTCTACTTTTCTGTGTTCCAGCTTTTGGCTCCTTCATAAAAAATAAAAATAAATTGTTGTCAGGTGATTTCATACTGCAGCATTTAATAAAACTGAGTTTTAAGAGGGCTGACTCTTTAAAGCTAATCTCTTTTCAAAAATTGTTTTTAGATATACTTGTAATAGAGGTCAGCATGAATTAAACAATATTGCCAATATGCTTTACTGGGTTGAAAAAAAAAAAACCTTTGTTTATACATAAGTTGTATACTTGTACATACATTATGTGCAGGCATATTTGCTCATTACCTATTTTTGCTCTTTTGCAATGCTGCAGAAAGTACAGGGATCAGGAGTATGTAACACATGGAGTGCAGGGAGCAGGAGTGTGCAATGCACAGAGTGCAGGGAGAAGGAGTGTGCAATGCACAGAGTGCAGGGAGCAGGTGTGTGCAATACACACAGTGCAGGGAGCAGGAGTGTGCAATGCACACAGTGCAGGGAGCAGGAGTGTGCAATGCACACAGTGCAGGGAGCAAGAGTGTGCAATGCACAGAGTGCAGGGAGCAGAAGTGTGCAATGCACAGAGTGCAGGGAGCAAGAGAGTGCAATGCACAGAGCGCTAGGAGCAGGAGTGTCTAATGCACAGATTACAGGGAGCAGAAGTGTGTAATGCACAGTGTTCAGAGAGCAGGAGTGTGTAATGTATGGAGTGCAGGGAGCAGGAGTGTGTAATGTATGGAGTGCAGGGAGCAGGAGTGTGTAATGCATGGAGTGCAGGGAGCAGGAGTGTGTAATGCGTGGAGTGCAGGGAGCAGGAGTGTGTAATGTATGGAGTCCAGGGAGCAGGAGTGTGTAATGCATGGCGTTCAGGGAGCAGGAGTGTGCAATGCACATAGTACAGGGAGCAAGAGAGTGCAATGCACAGAGCGCTGGGAGCAGGAGTGTCTAATGCACAGATTACAGGGAGCAGAAGTGTGTAATGCACAGTGTTCAGAGAGCAGGAGCGTGTAATGTATGGAGTGCAGGGAGCAGGAGTGTGTAATGCATGGAGTGCAGGGAGCAGGAGTGTGTAATGTATGGAGTGCAGGGAGCAGGAGTGTGTAATGTATGGAGTCCAGGGAGCAGGAGTGTGTAATGCATGGCGTTCAGGGAGCAGGAGTGTGCAATGCACATAGTACAGGGAGCAGGAGTGTGCAATGCACATAGTGCAGGGAGCGGGAGTGTGTAATATACAGAGTGCAGAAATCAGGAGTGCATAATGCACGAAGTGCAGGAATCTGAAATTTGTAACACATGGAGAGCAGGGGTCCAAAGTGCATAGCACAGCATGTAGGGGTCAAGAATATGTAATGCACAGGCCAATAGAACCAACATTTTCCTCCTACTCTAAGTATAAGTCTCCCCTAACACAGACCTCTTCCCCCCCAGATCCCCCTCATTACAGACCTCCCCCCCCATACAGTTACAGTTCACAGCCCCCCCCCCATACAACCCCGCCCCCTTCCAATACAGACTTCTACAATGCATCACAAAGTGGCCGGGGACAACTCCAAGGATGTGTTTTACCCAGAAATAGATCCCTCAAAACAGAGACCCTAGCAAATTGGGGCGAATGGTAACCATACTTGTAGCGTCCAAAGGAAACCTGTGTGACTGGGTGACAACGCAAGAGCACAAGTGTGAGACATGAACAGAGCGTTGTCACCCTGTAACAGGAAGTGCCTGAACAAGGACTTTAGTGGCAGAATCACCCCAAAAAAAAATTAAGGAAAGTTGGTAGAATGAAAAAAAGAATATAAAATAATTCAAAAACCACGTTAACCCGTTAAAGCTTATGTAAGGTTTTTAATTGTTTTTTTTTTTTCCTAATTTAAAAAAAAGTGTATACCTTTAAGATATTTTCAAAGTAACTTTTTATTATACTTTCTAAAGTAAGACAATTCATTAAAAGACAAGCCAATATCTAATTATGTTTGGGGATTTTCATCAGCGTGTTTTGTATATTTCAGAATATTTCAAGCCATATTCCACATAACAAATCCTCAAATCTATTCAAAAATTGCTATTAATGTTTGGTAAGCAGGTGCTGAAGCTGTCAGTCGCTTGTACTAAATGAAATTTACAATGATTTTGTTCTGTATCGATCATCTGAATGATATTTCAGTAGCCTAACATAGTTTTAACATTCATAAACAATTTATTTGGCAGTAGGAGTTATATGAGAGGAGGCTGAATAGTAGCGAGGAGTTCTCAAGTCTTTATGATATCAGGATTGATTCCAAAGTCAATGAATTGTGACAATGCAATCTAAAGTTTACATATGAATGAGACTATCTCTTTAATTACAGGCAATGCTCTCCCTGAGGATGACCGTGAGCTCCTTTGCTGCATATCCTGTTCATGTCCAGGAGAACTTGGCCCAGGTTGGATGGTATGAATGGTAGGTACCACTCTACTTTCATTTCAGCAAGTTGAACTCTGGCCAGCCGCTTCCATCCAATCAGTCTTTTTTTTTTTTATTGCTCTTCAGCCTTATCACAGTTTTACAGCCTTGTCTCTTGTACTGAAAATGCTTACCCTGATTTTGCTGCACACTGTGAGCTTCTCACAGTGTGCACTAGATGCTGCAGTAAGTCAGATAGAGCCCACCTAATTTCTTGGCTGGAGGACATCCAGGATTATCTAGCCCAGGCTTGGTTTAGGGGCATGATAACCTGCTAAATGCAGAAACTTTCAAACTGAACTCCAAGGAGCAGTTTTACTTGCCGACCGCCGCACACACATATACGTCGGCAGAATGGCACAGGCAGGCAAATGGGCGTACAGGTACGTCCCTTTAAATTTTCTGCGTTGCGGGCGCGCGCACGCCGCACGAGTGTGCCCGCGGATCAAGCAAACTCGATGTTCACCGGCGGCCCGTGATCATGAGACCGAGAGGCAGAATGGGGAGATGCCTATGTAAACAAGGCATTTCCTCGTTCTGACAGGTGACATGACAGAGATCTACTGCTCCCTGTCATCGGGAGCAGTGATCACTGACGTGTAACTGGGAGCCCATCCCCCCACAGTTAGAATCACTGCCTAGGACACACTTAACCCCTTTCTCACCCTTAGTGTTTAACCCCTTCCCTGCCAGTGTCATTTATACAGTAATCAGTGCATTTTTATAGCACTGATCGCTGTATAAATGACAAGGGTCCCAAAATAGTGTCAAAAGTATCCGAAGTGTCCACCATAATGTCGCAGTCACGATAAATATCAGAGATCGCCGCCATTACTAGTAAAAAAAAAATATTAATAAAAATGCCATAAAACTATCCCCTATTTTGTAGACACTATAACTTTTGCGCAAACCAATTAATATACGCTTATTGCGATTTTTTTTTTTACCAAAAATATGTAGAAGTATATATATCGGCCTAAGCTGAGAAATAAAAAAATATATATATTTTTTTGGAATATTTATTATAGCAAAAAGTTAAAAATGTTGCTTTTTTTTTTAAATTGTTGCTCTTCTTTTGTTTATAGAGCAAAAAATTAAAAATTGCAGAGGTGATCTCATCAGACCACAGGACATGGTTCCAGTAATCCATGTCCTTAGTCTGCTTGTCTTCAGCAAACGGGCTTTGTGCATCATCTTTAGAAGAGGCTTCTTTCTGGGATGACAGCCATGGAGACCAATTTGATGCAGTGTGCGGCGTATGGTCTGAGCACTGACAGGCTGACCCCCCACCCCTTCAACCTCTGCAGCAATGCTGGCAGCACTCATACGTCTATTTCCCAAAGACAACCTCTGGATATGACGCTGAGCACGTGCATTCAACTTCTTTGGTCGACTATGGCGAGGCCTGTTCTGAGTGGAACCTGTCCTGTTAAACCGCTGTATGGTCTTGGCCACCGTGCTGCAGCTCAGTTTCAGGGTCTTGGCAATCTTCTTATAGCCTAGGCCATCTTTATGTAGAGAAACAATTCTTTTTTTCAGACACTCAGAGACTTCTTTGCCATGAGGTGCCATGTTGAACTTCCAGTGACCAGTATGAGAGAGTGAGTGTGATAACACCAAATTGAACACACCTGCTCCCCATTCACACCTGAAACCTTGTAACACTAACGAGTCACATGACACGGGGAGGGAAAATGGCTAATTGGGCCCAATTTGGACATTTTCACTTAGGGGTGTACTCACTTTTGTTGCCAGCGGTTTAGACCTTAATGGCTGTGTGTTGAGTTATTTTGAGGTGACAGCAAATTTACACTGTTATACAAGCTGTACACTCACTACTTTACATTGTAGCAAAGTATCATTTCTTCAGTGTTATCAACAGTAAAAAATAAAATGGCGCAAAAAAAGTTCTGGCATAGTATATAGTCCAAATGTCATATAATGATGTAAGCACCAGTAGCAGCTACCATAAGCAGAAGCAGACTCTGTAAAATATAATAAGAAAAGGAAGGTGCACCAAACTAAGTGCAGTATTGCAATTTTATTAGCAAATAATAAAAACAGCCAAATGGCTACTCACAGGATGGTAGAATATATGAGGCATATATAAGGTAAGAATGGTCCGGGGTCATCTATGGCAGTCTGCAGGGATGGTGTAGATCCCAGATGAAGAAGGAGCTGGAGACAGGTCTGCGGTGTCAGCAGGGAGAGTCTATGGCATCCAGGCGCCGAGGACGTGCGTGGTGTAACCTTTCTGCATCTTCCTGGTCCTTGCTGTGTATTGGAAGGGATACACCACACACGTCCTCGGCGCCTGGATGCCATAGACTCTCCCTGCTGACACCGCAGACCTCTCCCTGCTCCACGCTGAAGCGCACATTGAGCGCATCTTCCTGGTCTCTGCTGTGTATTAGAAAGGTTACACCACGCACGTCCTCGGCGCCTGGATGCCATAGACTCTCCCTGCTGACACCGCAGACCTGTCTCCAGCTCCTTCTTCATCTGGGATCTACACCATCCCCGCAGACTGCCATAGATGACCCCGGACCATTCTTACCTTATATATGCCTCATATATTCTACCATCCTGTGAGTAGCCATTTGGCTGTTTTTATTATTTGCTATTAAAATTGCAATACTGCACTTAGTTTGGCACACCTTCCTTTTCTTATTTCTTCAGTGTTGTCACATGAAAAGATATAATAAAATATTTACAAAAATGTGAGGGGTGTACTCACTTTTGTGAGATACTGTAAGTGTGCACAGCCTTATGCATTAGGATGTGCTCCTCAAAGCTTAACACATGCATGTGTGTATATATATATATATATATATATATATATATATATATGTAGCACTTACCCCCCTAGCAGCCGGGATGAAACACAGATATCAGAGACGCTGAATCCCTCTTTAGGCGAGTTCCAGGCCTCTTCCCGAGACAGCAGTACCATCGCTAGTCTCCAAGACTGATCCTCCCCTGGACTCCTTTCCTTAAGATGGGCCCCCTACAAGCGGGCAGCCTGGGATCCTTCTCGGAAGCGTAGGCCCTTGCCAGTGGAGCTGGGCCCACAATGTAGCAACAGGACCTCGGGCTGAAGGCCTAAACACATTTGCGCACCTCGTGCCATGCGGGCCACGAGGCACACTCACTGGACCAGAGGTCCCCCCTTGCGCCTTGGGGTCCCCCTGGAATCGCCTCACGCCTACTGGCGTCTGCCCCTTATGTACCCTCTCCCAGCATGCACAGCAGGTAGACCACGCCCTCTGCGCGGCTGCCGAGAGAGGACACCCAAGGTGCTGTGATACCCCCCCGTAGTTTAACCTATGCCGGTGGTGACAGTGCCACCTACAGGCAACGGAGAACACTACTACCAAGCAGTATATATATGTAGCGCTACCCCCAGTTAAGATAGCCGCTGGATCTGATTTCGGGCCCTGCATACAGCACCGCCAACCCCCTGCAATCTTACTCGACCCACTCTGGCACAGTTAGTCTAGGGTTAAACTTATATCACATTCAGTAATATTGTAAGGGGCACTCTCTTTTACAGTAAGACAACACACTCAGGCGAGAGATCAAATGCAACGGCTTTACTTTATATCAAAAGCATAGGCAGAACAGAACACATGCAACTTGCTTACAGAGCCCTGCAGAAATAGATGTATCACACAACAATGGCCCAGCGCGATAACCCACCGCGCGCAGCTATTATGGTGTGCGCGCCCTGTGGCGCACTAAACACTATTCTATCTCCCCCCTAGTCAGGCCTGACATAGAATAAATCTCAGTCTTTTCACTCTAGGATTTCTTCGCATGCAAACTTTCGGTGGTGCACTTGATGAAATAGTATTTGTTCCCAGTCCGGAACGTCCACCCTGCTGTGTATCCGCACACAGCGTCTGCAACGATCGGGTCCCTGATCCAACTGATGTCCTCACTCGACAAGTCCGGTGCCACCCAGGCTCCGCAGTGGGGTGGAGTGCTCTTTGGAAGTTGCGCAAGGCCCAGGCTTCAGGCCTTGCACTGCAGCAGATCCGCACAGGAAGAAACTCTTGCTTGCAGCGTGGTGTCCAAAGAGGCCGAGCTCCGCCTCGCCTCCTCCTTAAATAGCCCCTCCCATCAGTCTCTGCGGTGGCTAACTGCACTCTGGGTGCCGAACGGGGTTCTGGGTAACGTAGTCCCGGGGCCTTAAAGGAGACCCCGCTACATATATATATATATATGTATATATATATATATATATATTTATATATATATATATATATATATATATATATATACTGACAGTTGTCAGTAGGGCAGTGGATGGTGTCAGTATTTGTAAAAAAATATATATATTTGTTTACAATTTTTGTATTTGTAATTTTTTTTTTTTTTTTACAAACTTTATAGGAGCCTCGTTAGGGGGCTTTGCTTAAATATCAGGGGTTTAAACAGGGGGAATCTGCGCCACACAGGGTTATTAGTGTGTGCCTAGGCACACTATGTGCACACGCCTATCACCCCAACACTAACCTTCCCTGTAACCTTAAACTTTCTTATACCCCCATCCTACACATCCTCTCTGTAACTCTAAAACAAACCCTCTCTGTTACCCTCTCTAATCTCCCCTGTAAGCCTAACAGTAACCCTCCCTATAACTTAACACTACCCCATGGCACTAATGCCCCCCCCCCCCCAAATCACTCTAACCCACACTAACTATCCCTGTAACCCATACACCAATCCTCCATTATGTAAATTAAACCTCTTGTTTAAAAACTAATCTCTCCTGTATCATCATCCTCTTTTACAAATCTGTCAAAAGATGCTGGCTCCAAAATCCTGGCTCTGGAATCTCCTGCTTCATTTTATTTGTGCAGAACATAAAATGTAATCATACACTGTATATGTAGCATTTACACTCAGAGGGGCTGCTTGATGTATGGGGTTCTCTGTTCTTTTGTCATGACTCTGTAATCAGCTTTGTCCCTGCTGACACACCCGGCTATGTATAGGTTTGCTGCAAACCCCAGTACATGCACAAATATAAATATCCTGCACACAGCTAGAAAAACGCACTGGAAAATGGACACCGGGCTGGTTTACTGCAAGTAGAGTATATTGTCACAAATTAGAAGTAGGCAGAGGTGCTAGAATATATCAATTCAGTTGGTGACAAAAAGAGTTATTACTCTAAACTTGTCAGCTGTTATTGGCATTAAAAAGGAACTCCAGCCTCCCCCCAAAAAATAAAGGTCAGCAGGTACAAATACTGTAGCTGATGACTTTTAATATAAGGATACTTACCTGTCCTGCGATCCAGCGATGTCCTCACCCAAGCCGATTCTTCAATCGGCTTCGGGTGCAGGCGCCGGCATCTTAAAGCGAAGTTCCACCCAAAAGTGGAACTTCCGCTTAAACCACTCCTCGCCCCCTTACATGCCACATATGGCATGTAACTTTTTTTGGGGGGGGGCTTCAGTAGGAGTGGGACTTCCTGTCTCACTTCCTCCTTCCGCCCAGGGGCCGCTTAGGCGACTCGTCATATCGCCTTTTGGCGGCCCCTTCCTGTAGGTAATCACCTGGGACACGTGACAGGTCCCAGGCGATCCACTCAGGGAGCGCAGCGCCGCTCGCGCATTTGCAGTGAGTGCCTGGCCGTGAAGCTGAAACCTGTCACGGCCGGGTGCCCACAGTTAGAATAGAGGCGCCGGCGGAGAGGGGAGGAGAGGAGCGAAGCTCCGGGCGGCCGGATCACTGGACAGTGGAACAGTTAAGTGTCTGTTTATTAAAAGCCAGCAGCTACACTTTTTGTAGCTGCTGACTTTTAATAAACATAAAAAAGTCTGGAACTCCCCTTTAAGTACGGGAAACAGACAGTGAAGCCTTGTAGCTTCACAGCCGGTTTCCTATTGCGCAGAAATGAGGTGCACTGCACCTTGTGAATGGTCCCGTATTCTTCTGGGACGTGGGATGTGTCTCAGAAGACTGGAGTGGAAGAAGGGGGGGGGCAAACTTCTGGCTCAGATTACCGTGGTGCATCTGATCAGAAGTGGGAGCGGGTACCTGTCAAAACCAGGTACCTGTCCCCCCCAAAAAGTGCCAAATGTGTCCGTGGAGGGAGGGGGAGGGGGGATGCAAACAAGTGGAACTTCCCCTTTTGGGTGAAGTTCCACTTTAAGTTGTGGAGACCCTCACTTACCACTTATACCACAGGGATATATCAAGCAGAGATCAACATCAGCAATAGCAGTACCTAGTATAGCAACCTATAGCAGAACCGTGGTTTGTGTCAGACAGTAGCCAATGAACATCCAAAAGGGCCCTTGGTATGAAGCTCGTAGAGGGTGTCTTGAGCTAAGAGCAAACTCAGAGGGTAATGACCATGACTCAGTCAAAACTAAACAGTTTTTTATTTCTGCTCTTATTATTTTGACGGCTATTTGGTGGGGCCCAGTCTGTAAGGTGATGCACTTAATTGCCATCCCTTTAAGAATCTGCATGCAGTGATTAATGCTTCTTAGTAAAGATCAGTCCCCATATGCTAGCAATGGTAATGTGAACCCAATAAGTGGCCGTTTACCAGACTTGTGCACTTGGAAGACTCCCGCTTAGACTCTCGATAACTAAGACTTTGAAAAAGCGCACAGAGAGCGTGAAACGTTGGTCAAGGCTACCGCCTACTTCCCCCCCCCCCTTCAAGATATTATTCATCTTTTATTATGCCCTGTTCCGTTTAAGAACTTTACAGCAGCCGAATTGTCCTGTCTATGAGCCGGTCTATGCACTCAGGATTCATCTCATCAAATTGGACATTTTTTTACATCTCCACTAGAGAGCAGTAATAGCGCATCAACATCCATAGTGGAGGAGCGTGCTGAAGGGCACCACTCGCTCCACAACACTGCCCGAATCCTGAAACACCAGCCAGTGTCGCGGTGGTGTGACGTCATCAATCCGGAAGGACGGAGAGTGTGAGTTCCCCTGTCCCAGCCGTGTCACGGACCCGGTTTTGCGTCCCTCGTGTTGGAGGGCCCTACACATGTCGGCCTGCATGTCCTAATCATCTAAAGGTACTGTGCCTACACTGCTTTTACGCCACAGGGGCATCAAGCTATGCTGTGACATTTTAACCCCTTCTTGCTCTATGGATATTATCGCAAGTTAAGACTATTGCAATTTATGACTGGAGTTAACATCACATCTGTTTTCCGCCCATCTGGGATTGGATTCTTTTGAATTACGATTAATAAATGGACACAGTTTTTTCATCCTAACTAAGAGCCTTCACGTGTTTTTATGTATGGTCCATGAGCGCTGGATCATAGTGGTTGAATGTTGTATATTTTGTACTTCCGGGTACAAATTTTTCCTGCTGCTCTGGATCCATGTCCTCCTTTTTGATTTTTGATTTTCCCGTACCTCTTGACATTTTGAGTTTTTTTGCCCACCCACCCACCAATTCTAGCGCTTGTGATTTATGTTGTTGCTCTCGATAACCAGGAACTCCTCTGGCATTGTCCTCAGTACAAATCTCTTCTCTTTGGGTGCGTGTCCTCTGATCCTCCCACAGAAATGAGGAAGTATTTTTACCCACAGAATGGGAAAAACTGCTCTCCCTCTTCTTTCCTTATAGGCCTCCCCTGGGAGTTGTAGTCTGTCACCTCATCCGCTTCCAAAACAGAGTCGTTTCAGCGAACGACATCTCCTATAGTCCAGTGCGGTTTGCATCAATTTTTCTAGTACTTCATGTCACGCTGGTTCTTTCTAGTGGGTGGAGGTGAAAGCATAGGAAAGCATATGAACATATGGGGTAGCTGCCTGCAGCACAATGTGTCTGTGGTTGCCTCCTCTTTGGAAAGCTAAGCCCATGGCTAAACATAATAATAATAATAATAATAATAATAATAATAATAATAATAATATAGGTGCAAATACTGATCTATTGAGCTAGAGGTTTAGCAGGTAATCAACAATTCATAGAAATGTATACCCCCCCAAGGATACCTCCATGTCAGTTGGATGGCCTAATCTCTGTGCGAATGGCCAGCTTTAGGGCAACCTTTTATTATGATTCGTCATGATCTTTTATTATATTTTCTGTGGAATATGGATCAGCAAAAGCAATTAATTTTCTATTGAAATGCAACATATAAAACTCTATTTTTGGCGAGATTTCTTTTTCCTACTTATATCTCACAGCCTCCGTTCACAAATAATGGATAACTCAATTTAAGGCTAATAAAGTGTAACCAGCAGCCTGTATAGGTATATACAAATCTGTACCTGGGGACACTTTCCATTGACATTTCATTATGATCCAGGCCTAGAAGCACCTACAGAAATGGAAGGGGGGGGGGGGGAATAGAACAGCTTTAACTAATGTAAGAAGAGCCGGCAAGGAAATTAAAGCCGGGCAAGAGATGAGCGATGATAGAAAATCACTTTTTAAATGAACAATGGGCTGCTTGGTAGGAAGAAAAAAAGGCGAGCAAAACACAAAACAATGTGAAATGAAACCTAAAATGGCCAAGATGGGGGTTGTAAACACAATAAATGGGGCTGGAGGTATTGCGTTACAAAGGCTGACTCTGGATTTTGCAATATTCTAGTTATAGCTTCTGCAATCTGCATCACAGGTTTGGCTTTCCATGATGCGAGATGCTTGATGAGTGCTGAAATCTGTTAGAATGTGAGCAGAGGGTGCACCATCTGATCAGAGCTGCCTCATCTGAAGACATAGATGTTGTAAAGAAACTTGTACTGAACTGCTCCTGGACATGCTAGTAGCCTGGCTGCCTCTGGTTCCAATCCTTTTATGCTGACCTGGAACAAGCATGCAGATCAGTAAACTTGGAGCCCTCGTTCACACCGGTGCGACTTGTCATGCGATTTGACAGTACCAAATCACATGACAAGTCGCACCCCATTGCCAGCAATGAAACCGTTCATATCGCCACGACAAATGTCGCAGCGATTATGAAAAAGCTTACTGCACTACTTTTTACCGATTTCATTGTGATTTGCATAGACTTCTGTTAAATAAGGTCGCAAGCCGCAATGAAATCTGCAGTGCAAATCGCACTGATGTGTGGCTTTGAAATTGCGCTGAAGTAATGCGATTTCAAAGCTGCACCGGTGTGAACTAACCAGGGCAGAGCCAACTCAGAACTACTTTGTTAAAAGAAGATGCCATTAACCACAACCTTCATACTTTGTCAGCACGGGTTTGCTTTAGCGTCTGATTCCAGCACTAATTTGGAGTATGGAACAGCTGGACCCTCTGTCAGGTTTTTATTGCTGTCTGGGTGCCTATTGGAGGTATCTCCCCTCACTTCCTGTTTGGACAGGAAGTGATGTGATTTTTTTTAACGGGGACACATTTTTAACTACAGCAGCAGTGCTACACAGCAGGACCAACTGATAAAAAGCAGCATAGCCTAAATTTTGGAATCAACTCCAGTGACATTGCGCAAGTGTCAATTGAATTTACAGTAGTGCCTCTGGAACACCTGTTGCATGCGCAGTAACTTAGGGGGTGTTGTATATGCCAGAGCACAGCTTTAGGCCGGGTTCACACTATTGCGAATGGGATGCAGGATCCCCGCATCCAATACGCAATATCAGGAGAATGGCTCTCTATGGAGTCGGTTCACATATCTTCGATGCGGCTCTGGTGCGAATTTGCACAGGAGCCCTGTGTGTCTTTTGGTCCATTTTAGGTCTGAATTCAGCCAAACATTCGGGCTGAAATCAGACCTGAAACGGTGAACCAGGACGCACTGGACCCCTGCTGGGAGCCGCATCGGCATTAGGTGTGAACGGAGCCTTAAGGACATGAGTTCTTCAGGTGGACACTGTGAAGCTACCCCACCTCCATTCTCCTTAACCTCCCTGGCGGTATTCCCGAGTCTGGCTTGGGGTGGAATTTTAGTACCATTAGTGGTAATCCCGAGCCAGACACATCGCAGAATACAGGGAAAGTTACTTACCTTGTTCCCTGGATCCTGTGATGTCTCCCCGCTGTGTGTGCGAGCTGTCTCCTCGCTCAATTCACACAGTGCCCGAGTGCCGCTGAGCTCCGTTCCCTGCAACGTTGCGGCGCACGGGGGCGGAGATCGGCGCCAAATTCAAAAAAGTTAAAAACACAATACACATACAGTACACTGTAATCTTACAGATTACAGTACTGTATAAAATAATTACACATCCCCTTTGTCCCTAGTGGTCTGTCCAGTGTCCTGCATGCACTTTTATATTATAAATAAAAAAAATTCTGCCTGGAAACTGGAGATTGTCCATAGCAACCAAAAAGTTTCCCTTTATGTCAAAAGTGGTTTTAGACCAGCTAGAAAACAGCGATAATAAATTAGAATCTCTTGCAGAATTGAGCGATAGCGATTTGTGGGGAAATTCGTCATCAAACACTAAATCTAATGACAGCGACAATTCTGCAACTGAGCAAATTTCAGTGTTTTTGATTTGATTACATTATTGAATAATTTTTATTGTAGCACTTACCCCCATGTAAAGGACCGGCTGGTTTTGTTTGGGTCTGCGAATTACCTCTATGGCTTCCGTTGTCAGTGTGTGAGAAAAGTGTTCAAAAAGGCCAATGTCCACACAATGTAAAACCCAAACAGTTATGCCGCGTACACACGATCATTTTTCCCGTCGGGAAAAATTAAATTTTTTTTTTAACAAGAAAAACGACCGTGTGTGGGCTTTTTGTCATTTTTCCCGACGGGAAAAACGGCATTAATCACGATGAGAAAAATTAGAACATGCTCTAATTTTTCTCGTCGTGATTCCCGTCGTTTTTTTCCGCAGCAGTTTTCCCATAGGGAAACACTGCCACGGAGCCCACACACGGTCGTTTTTCTCGACCAAAAAAAAAAATGTCGGAAAAAACGGACGTGTGTAGGGAACCAAGCCGTTCCCTTGTTTTTCCCGTCGATTTTCTCGACTGTGTTTTCACCGTTGAGAAAATCGATCGTGTGTACGCGGCATTAGGCTTTATTTTTCTCTGCGGGGGTAAACTTGAGAGGAAAAGTAGGACACGAGAGAGAACACACACAGGGGAAGGTTCAGGCACACAACACTGAAATAACACTCGTCGCCACTCAAGCCTGAGTGGGTATTGCTCACCCGGATAGTCCCGTTTAGTGGTCCTAGCAGCCGGAATGCAGCACGAATCAATCTTTACTTTTTAATATTGTGGATATGATCACAGGAATCCCCTGCCACAGGATTAAAGTACCGAACCTCCCAGCCAAGCAATAATGAAAAGAACCTTTAGGCCAGATTGGCGTATTGCAAGACTTGTGATTATGGATCCCTCCTTAGGCGAGTTTCCAGGCCTTATCCCGAGACAGCAGTACCATCGCTAGTCTCCTCTGGGACTGATCCTCCCCTGGTCTGCTTTCCTAGAAGTGGGCTTCCCGTAGGTGGGTAGCTTGGGATCCTTTTTTAGCAAGCATAGGCCTCAGCCGACAGAGTTGGGCCTATAAAGTAGCAATGCGGCCTCGGGCTGAAGGTGCCCGGGACCAGAACACACGCACCCCGTGCCATGCGGGCCACGAGGCGCGCACACAGGACCAATGGACCCCAGGAATGGACACCCTGGAACTCTTTTACCCCAATGGCGTCTGCCCCTTATGTACCCTGTCCCAGCATGCACAATGGGTAGACCACGCCCACTGCACGGCTGCCGAGAAAAGACACCCAAGGTGCTGTGATACCCCCTGTCGTTCAACCTATGCCGGTGGTGACAGTGCCACCTACAGGCAACAGGGAACACTACTGCCAGGCAGCATCACACCCAGAGCAGAAGCAATAATGAAAAGTTAATTGATCTGAGTCCAACTACCTTCTCAGATTACCCCTAAATTTATACACAGCGCCCCCAAATATTAGGGGGGCGCTACGTTATTATTATATTATTATTTGTTATAATTATCTATAGTTATTTATTATATTATAATTTATGATTTTGTGTTTCAAACTTTATCATTCCCGGGATGTCTGCTAGACTCTTGTTTGGACAGATTTAAGTGAGTTATTTCTATAACTACAGGCCTACAATATAAAATGGCAAATTTCCATGCAAAATAATTTACCACTTTCAGCATCAAAAATCTGACATAATCATACCGCCAGGGAGGTTAATGCTAGTGCTAGATTGTGAGCATTGCATGCCCTTGTGGGCCTAACAAGCATGGTGGATCTGACACTAGGGGGAGGGACTAGGCTCTCTTATTTCAGTAGATAATGTATGACCCTTGGTAAAGGGAAGACTATGTAAAATTGCAACAGTCCGTATTGATGAGGGAATTCCTCCTGCTGCGCTGTTGAATTCTGACAGTGGGAATTTCCCAGCCATCAGAACACAATGATCAAATGAACAAAAAACCCTACAGGCTGGTTTTCCTGAAGTAATTCGATAGATTGACTTCAGTACAACCAGCCTGCCCATAGATGGATCGAAATTCGACTGGCTCCTGCTGAACTGGCCTAATTTCAATCCCTCTATGGCCGGCTTTAGAATTAAGTCCTGTATTGCACTCCAAGAAAGGGATTTTGGACTCCATTCAAACTTGCGAATGGGGCCATTTGTGATTATCTGCTGGAGGCCCAGTAGGTGTTCCCTGCAATAAGCTGAGGGCAGGAAACCACATTGAAAGAAATGGGATGCCGGTAGCTCCTGCAGCTATTTGCGAACAATTGCATGTAATCACTTATGCGCCCAGGGCCAATCATCCACACGTAAACACTGCATGAACGATTACATGCCTGCAGCTAATCATAGAGCACCCCATTGAGTCTTCTGCAGCTAATTGTAGGGAACCCCATTGTGTCTTCCGCAGCTAATCATAGAGAACCACATTGAGTCTCCTGCAGCTAATCACAATTGGCCCCATTTGCAAGTGTGCATGAGGCCTTACAGGTCAGTCAAAATCCGGTTTTATGTTTAATGCTGCTGATTGGTTGGGGTCCTTCTACTCGAAGCCACTGTGGATAAGCTGGTTTAATGCCACAACTGTGCAGCTACAAAGCTACCTTTAGCTATTGTTTGGCTTTCTTTAGCAAAACTTCTTAACCTCATTGCTCGTTAAAGAATCTATCTGCATAAGTCAGCCCATACTAAAAAGCCTTGGGCTTATTGAGACAGGCTCCGCTCATCAACCATTTATGAATAAGCTGCTCCTCTGTGCAGCAGCACACTCAGTGGTGTACCTAAACGGTTATCGTTCACTCCTCCATATTTTGAGATTCTATTTTTACATTTCACATCCCTCATTTTGAAAGTGACATGCCTTACCAGGAAATTGCTTCGTTCTGCAGTCCAATAAAGAAAAAAATATTCCCATAAAATTTTAACTAGGGCAATTTCTAAACGCTTTGGATGTGAAAAGAAGAGAGAAGCTCGGAGTTTTGCATGATTGGAAATGATATTGGAAGCTTCAGGTTGGGTTAATGGCAACTGTAATTTTTACAGACCGATAGTGTTCATTATTACCACTGAGCTGCAAATAAGTTTTGCTGAGCTGACATGTGAAGACTGTATTAACCCTTTCGCTGCCAGGCCCCACGCTCCATTTTTTCCTTTAACTTTCAGGCTTTTATCCCTATACATCTTGTGAAAGCATAGGACCAGTAGAAAGAAAAAATGGCGCTACTCATTTTGTAGGTCCCGATAATTACGGAATGTGCCTCATAAACAAAATGTTCAATAAAAATACACCAAAACATCATTAATGCTCACCAACACAACATAACTTACTAAATTCCTACTAATCTAAAAGTTAAAACTGTATTACGTTAGAAAATAACAGATATTTGTGTAGCGGCCTCACCCCCGTCCCCTTGTGAATAAAGTGGCTTGCTTGTCTAGGGGTATGCGGGAGGAGGATGAGGTTCACTACGGCCCCTGTCCTCTAAGGTGTAGAGGTGAAGGCCATCACTATTTTACCTTCGGGTCCTGTGTTCTGGATGGAGCCTCTGGCCCTCCTGCAAAGGGCAAGCTTGACTGTCAGTAATAGAGCCCCACACCATAGAAAGTCCAACACTCCTTTATTCTTCTTCGCATATGAACAGTATCAGTTGAACTTCCAAACGAACTAACAGGGTGTGGATACGAGTAGGCCCAGGCACAATGAACTCTCCTATTCCTTCTTTGGCGAATAGGCTTGGCGTACAGTCGCTGCCACCGACCGTGAGTTTGGTCGCTGCCACAGACCGGGTGAACTGTTGAGGCCCCTGCCACAGGCCTAATAGCAGGTCTCTGCCACCGACCTGAATTGACTAGATGTACCGCTGCCACCAGTCACAGAACAGGAATTACCTTCCTTTATGAATAGGCCCTTGTTGGAGAAGGATATCCATCCAAGTGGTCTCCGGAGGTCCACCCGACACTGGCAATATGCTGCACCAGCTTCACGAAGGGTCACCTCTCCGGTCCTTTACGCCCTGGATTCTGGTGCCCAACACCAGGGGCACCTTAGGACAATCCCTCCCTCGCGGGACCCAGCGGAAGATACTGGGCCCCAGGCCTCCGGATGAGTACCTCACCCCAGACTGAAGGTGTCTGGAATGGAACACGAACTCCACGTGTACAGACCAAGGGCGCCTGAACACCGACCACGGACAGCAGCCCTCAGGCTGAAGGTGCCTGGGACTCGGACCTCGTGGTGAAGATGTCCGCCCCCTTTATACCCTCTCCCAGCAAGCACAGCGGGTTCCCCGCCCCGCAGTACAGCTGCCGCGAGAGGTCACAAAGGGTACGGCACTGCAGTAGTGGTTCAACCCTGGCTCAGAGTGACAGTGCCACCTGCTGAGCCGCAGGGAACTAAACACCACTGATGTCCTCACCCGAACGGAATACAACCCTACTCTTACAATTAGTGCATCTGGGTCATGCTACCACCCAGATGCTCCCCCTAAATAGTACATGCCCGCTACACTTGTAAATTGTAAATTGTGTTTATTTTTTTTGCAAATGGTAAAACGTCTGCAAAACTGTGAATAATCAATCTGGAGGTTGGCTTCATACCTATATTGTGCTGATGCCCAATCACAGTACCTTATGTGCACTGTATTGGTGTGCATTGTAATAAAATGATGCTGGAATATATTTTATTACAACGCAGTATATTACAATGCATGGAAACACATCGCAATGAGCTACCAAACATATAGTTGAATGAATGTAATTTTAAAAAAGCAAAATTGTAACAATGCATTGCAGTGCTTGCGCACAATCCAAACGTGTGCCCACTGATGTGAATGGGCCCTTAGTGGTTTTGTGCACTACAGTTGATCAACACACATAAAGTGTATTGCCGCTATGTTTGTTGTGCTCATGTGTATGCTATGTGCGTGTAATTTATGTGTGTTTGTGTGGTGTTTTAGGTCTCATTCACATGGCTGCACAGCGCCATACAGCTTCAAAAAGGGGTGTATTCCTGCGCCTGGGAGTCATAGGTCTTTACATACAGCCATGGGTAACAGCCTGTTCCAATCAGTAATAAGCTGCCAGATGCCACGAACAGTACCGGGCCAGGTTTGTACAACCCCCAGTGCAAGCATGCAGAACTGCACCCCCCTCCCCCAATGCTAATGCATGCCATAGAATGGGTGTACCACCTTGTGCCCATGGATAAATCACCATAATTACAGACCCTCATCCCTTGATTTTTAAGTATGGTCCCAATTATATGGGACTTTTTATGTGCAACACAAAACTGTTCCAGGAATTTCATTAAAAAAATCTATATTTATTTAACAAAAGATTAAAAGAAGGTATCATATCCTCATAAAAACATATACAAATATGACACATATGGTATAGTATTTATAGCGGCATTTATGTAGGTCCCAACATGTTTCGCCCTGAAACTGGGCTTCCTCAGGGGATGCTATCCGCTTGTGGTCAAAGCCTTCCTGGAGTTCAAAAATAATCTCTTAAGTCTACAGTCACCAATGGTTAAAAAATTTGTGAGATGCCAAAACCAACGTAGAGTTGCAGGCGACCACAGGAGGCAGACCAGTACCACAAAAGTTTTGTTTGTAAGTAAAGTGACAAGAGGGCAAATATTCCACAGCACAGGGCGCTCACATATGAAGCTAGTTTCCTGTGACATGTGTGTATGTCCTTGTGGCTCCTTGCAGCTAGTTGCACGTCCATGGTGTGTTTTTGTGTCAGCTGCAGGCAGATGGGGTACAGAGTGGGCATGTTGGAGCAAGGAGTATCAGCAGTAACTGTTGGAGACATGAAGTTGTGGCCCACTTGTTACTAGCCACTGACCTGCAGCTTGCATACTGTGAAGGTGTGCCCTGCTCTACTTCTACACCTTGGACGACTGCCCCTCCTGCCCACCCTTTGTCCCAGCCCTGGCTGCAACTGTACACATGTAAAGGGACATCCTACACCACATGTGTAGGGACGTATGAGTCCCCAAACAAAGAAACACCAGCCGCTACTGCTGTGGTTCCAAACACCAGCCTTTATGACACTACCAGACAGTATTAATGTAGGGACCATTGAATAGAACCACGGTGTGCAGCAGGGGATCAGGCATGTGATATTCCCAGGTAATAAAGATCCTTAAAGAGGAACTTCACCCTTATCCTAAAGAGGACTATTCCCCCCCAAGACACAAAAATGCATGTTGCATACAGCTCTGCATGCACATGCATTAACATCATTGAATAATTTTTTTAATTTAAGTAAAGCATACCTTTTTCCCCCAGACTTTATAGTCTTCATGAGGCAACAATTGCATATACCTGGCTGCACGGGTGCTCACTGGGAGGCTACTGGATGTTCTCAGTACCTTCCAGAGAGCTATTGTGTGTGGGCAGTACAGAAATGTATTGTGTATTAGCAAACCACTCATGTCCAGGAGTCTAGTCTCGGGAGGGGCACTGCCAAAAATATTTTTTTTTTGCTGGCAATTTATCAGAGAAATGGCTGGTGTTAGCGCTTCAATGATCATGGCACCATGGTTGGTATGGTGTCAAGATGATTGAATTGCATTATTTATATTATTACATTGTAATATAAAATTAAATAATTTAACTCACCATAATGCAGAATCAGTGGGAGCCCTGAGTGTGTCACTTGCCACCGTCACTTGCCACCAGATGCAGCTTGTCACTTGCCACGTCACCTGCCACATGTTGCGGATTGTCACTTGCCACGTCACCTGCCACAAGTTGTGGATTGTCACTTGCCACGTCGCCTGCCACAAGTTGCAGATTGTCACTTGCCACTGTCACCTGCCACCATATGCAGCTTGTCACTTGCCTCGTCACCTGCCACACCTTGCGGATTGTCACTTGCCACATCACCTGCCACACGTTGTGGATTTTCACTTGCCACGTCACCTGCCACAAGTTGCGAATTGTCACTTGCCACAATTTGCGGATTGTCACTTGCCACGTCACCTGCCACAAGTTGGGGATTGTCACTTGCCATGTCAACTGCCACATGTTGCGGATTGTCACTTGCCACGTCACCTGCCACAACTTGCGGATTGTCACTTGCTAAGGTGGTGTTTTGCTTGTCAGAGTCAGAGTCAGGCAACAGAGAGATGATGTAATCTCTCTGCTGCCTGCACAGTGAAGGCGGAAGTTACTGCAGGGATGCAGGCCGGGTGCGGGGCGGTGAGAGATGTCATCTCTCTGCTCAACCGCCCGTTGGCTCGTTGATTGGCCAGCCGCCCTCACTCACTGTCAGGAATGGTGTCATTACTGGGCTCACCTGCTGGTGGCACTGTTGCATTCGGCAGCAGTGGGTGTAGTTCTGGTGGCCACCAGCGGGTGTCTCCTCACCAAGACTTTCCACCAGCCATCAAGCACACCTGATCTGGGTCTGCTGGACTATATAAACCCGCCCTTAACAAAGCTCAGTGCTCCAGAATTCCTTCTGTAAGCCTGGTCCCTGCCTGAACCTGATCCGTTACCTGGTCCTGAACCTGATCCTGATCTGTTCCCTGCCTTGTCCTGGACTCTGATCCTTGTACCCTGTCCCCTGAGACCTGTCCCCTGATACCTGTCCCCTGATACCAGCTTCCCCTTGCTGTCTGCTCCCAGTACCTGGCCTTCTGCTCCCCTTGTCCCTCATCCCCTGCCTTGTTCATGTATGTGTGTTCTCTTTTGTACATATTAGTTAGCTAGTTAGATTAGGTTGTTTTTGGGGTTGTTGTGTTCCTTTGTATTCGTTTCTTGCTTATGGTTTGCTGTGGTTTTGTTTACACGTGTGTCTTTATCTTTAATAAATATTTATATTTTTCACTTACTCTTTTCCTGATTCCTTAATGTGCAGCCCAATGATCTGACCACCTGTATTGGATGTCTGTGTATAGCATCCTCGTGACAGAATTCTGGAGCCATACAATCAGATCGGCTGCACCTTGGAATTGGGTCTGAGCACTTGTTAAAATTGCTAAGATGGAGGTGGACGATATTTTTTCTTTCGCTCCTGGCAACAGATGACAGAGATTTCTGTTATCAGACACTAAGAGAATATACCAGAGAGCAGTTATTAGAATGCATCCGCATAGCTCACGTTTTTGTGGATCAGGGCAATTTTGTGTTTGAGGATGTACAAGCTTTGATTTGTATCTGTACAGAGTTGGCCCTGTCTGATGCCTCTATTGGAACTGACGATTATACACCTCCTTTTAATGCAGCTCAAGTAGAATCTTTGGTGTGGCTGTTGGAGGATGACTCCGCCTTTTTCCATGAGCAGTACTCAGCTTGTCCTGAACAGGTGCTTGCAGCATGTATTGATTCAGTGCAGTCTCTGGTCAGACAAGCAGTGTGCAAACCTGATTTTGTGAAACCCTTATTACAGGCCTGGTCAAGTTTGTTGTACTCAGCCCCTGTCAGCTCCCAACCATCCATTTGTATGTCTAGATACCAACCTGCTGGGATGTCTTCCTCTCCTTTTCCCCCAATTCCCACTTTTTCTGAACAATGCACCCAGCTAACAATGAAGTATCAGTACCCTGTCTCCTCCTGCTGCACTTACCCTGCCTGCCTTCAATCCACCTGCTTCTTCCCTCCTATCCGTAGCCACTCCACAAGAACCTCCTCCAGCCACTGTCCCTGCACCTCTGCCATTTTCTTCCATTTGCCCAATCCCAACCTTTTCATATATTCCCCCCGTTACTTGCAAACCTGCAGTGACTAAGCCCAAAAAGAAGCGGAAGTACTTTCCAACCCACACAATCTTACCGGTATCCCAACCTGCCTCCACACCCACCAACCTGTTCCAGCCTGAGGTTCCCGTGCCAGCCTTCCAGCCTGAGGTTCCCGTGCCAGCCTTCCAGCCTGAGGTTCCCGTGCCAGCCTTCCAGCCTGAGGTTCCCGTGCCAGCCTTCCAGCCTGAGGTTCCCGTGCCAGCCTGCCAGCCTGAGGTTCCCGTACCAGCCTGCCAGCCTGAGGTTCCCGTACCAGCCTGCCAGCCTGAGGTTCCCGTACCAGCCTGCCAGCCTGAGGACCCTGTACCAGCCTGCCAGCCTGAGGACCCTGTACCAGCCTGCCAGCCTGAGGACCCTGTACCAGCCTGCCAGCCTGAGGACCCTGTACCAGCCTGCCAGCCTGAAGACCCTGTACCAGCCTGCCAGCCTGAAGACCCTGTACCAGCCTGCCAGCCTGAAGACCCTGTACCAGCCTGCCAGCCTGAAGACCCTGTACCAGCCAGCCTTCCAGCCTGAGGTTCCCGTGCCACCAGCCTTCCAGCCTGAGGTTCCCGTGCCGCCAGCCTGAGGTTCCCATGCCAGTTTGCCAGCCTGAGGTTCCCGTGCCAGTTTGCCAGCCCGAGGTTTCTGTGCCAGTTTGCCAGCCCGAGGTTTCTGTGCCAGTTTGCCAGCCCGAGGTTTCTGTGCCAGTTTGCCAGCCCGAGGTTCCTGTGCCAGTTTGCCAGCCCGAGGTTCCTGTGCCAGTTTGCCAGCCCGAGGTTCCTGTGCCAGTTTGCCAGCCCGAGGTTCCTGTGCCAGCCTTTCAGCCTGCAGTGCCAGGGCCAGCCTTTCAGCCTGCAGTGCCAGGGCCAGCCTTTCAGCCTGCAGTGCCAGGGCCAGCCTTTCAGCCTGCAGTTCCAGGGCCAGCCTTTCAGCCTGCAGTTCCAGGGCCAGCCTTTCAGCCTGCAGTTCCAGGGCCAGCCTTTCAGCCTGCGGTTCCAGGGCCAGCCTGCCAGCCTGCGGTTCCAGGGCCAGCCTGCCAGCCTGCGGTTCCAGGGCCAGCCTGCCAGCCTGCGGTTCCAGGGCCAGCCTGCCAGCCTGAGGTTCCTGTGCCAGCCTGCCAACTTGAAGTTCCTGTCTTCCGAACAGAAGTTCCGATGACGATGTCCCAGTCGGAAGATCCGGTGCCTGTGCATGAGACCCCGCCTGAAGATCCGGTGCCTGTTTCCTGGCCTGAGGTTATGATGCCCGTTTCGCAGTCTGTGGAGCCTACTGCCCAGCCTGACGTGTTCCTGTCTGCTGCCCAGCCTGAGATGACCCCGCCTGCTGCCCAGCCTGAGATGACCCCGCCTGCTGCCCAGCCTGAGATGACCCCGCCTGCTGCCCAGCCTGAGATGACCCCGCCTGCTGCCCAGCCTGAGATGACCCCGCCTGCTGCCCAGCCTGAGATGACCCCGCCTGCTGCCCAGCCTGAGATGACCCCGCCTGCTGCCCAGCCTGAGATGATCCCGCCTGCTGCCCAGCCTGAGATGATCCCGCCTGCTGCCCAGCCTGAGATGATCCCGCCTGCTGCCCAGCCTGAGATGATCCCGCCTGCTGCCCAGCCTGAGATGATCCCGCCTGCTGCCCAGCCTGAGATGATCCCGCCTGCTGCCCAGCCTGAGATGATCCCGCCTGCTGCCCAGCCTGAGATGATCCCGCCTGCTGCCCAGCCTGAGATGACCCCGCCTGCTGCCCAGCCTGAGATGACCCCGTCTGCTGCCCAGCCTGAGATGACCCCGTCTGCTGCCCAGCCTGAGATGACCCCGTCTGCTGCCCAGCCTGAGATGACCCCGTCTGCTGCCCAGCCTGAGATGACCCCGTCTGCTGCCCAGCCTGAGATGACCCCGTCTGCTGCCCAGCCGGAGATGTTCCGTCTGCTGCCCAGCCGGAGATGTTCCTGTCTGCTGCTCCGTTGCCCGCTGCCCAGTCTGATGTTCCAGAGCCTACTGTCTTGCTTGGTGACCCTGTACCTGGTATCCAGCCTCACGATCCAGTTCCTGATGGTTCCATTCCTGATACTCTTCCTGGTGGTTCCTTTACCACTGCCTAGCCTGATGACTCGGAGCCCGCTGTCCAGCCTGAGGATATGGTCCCTGCTAAGACCTGTTCCTGATGCCCAGCTGGCCGCTGACGTCTTCCTGATGGATGCCCTTTGTTCCACTATTTTAATCCTGATGGTCACCCAGCCTGAATGTAATGCCCCTGCGTGGTCTGCCTCCGATGGGTTTTTGCCCGTTGCCCTGCTAATTTTTACTTCTAAATCTAAACTTCCTGACCCTGGTGGTGGGATGCGCGCCCTATTTTCAGACTCTAGTGGCATGTCCCCCAGTGAACTAAAGGACTCTGGCCTAGGAAGTGCGAAGAAGTCCGCAGATATAGTATGGAGACTTTTTTGGGTGTTTCCGCATCCACTCGGACTGTCCAACCAAGGGCTGAATGGAGTGTCCGGAGGCCACTCCTTAAGGGGGGGAACTGTCAGGAATGGTGTCATTACTGGGCTCACCTGCTGGTGGCACTGTTGCATTCGGCAGCAGTGGGTGTAGTTCTGGTGGCCACCAGCGGGTGTCTCCTCACCAAGACTTTCCACCAGCCATCAAGCACACCTGATCTGGGTCTGCTGGACTATATAAACCCGCCCTTAACAAAGCTCAGTGCTCCAGAATTCCTTCTGTAAGCCTGGTCCCTGCCTGAACCTGATCCGTTACCTGGTCCTGAACCTGATCCTGATCTGTTCCCTGCCTTGTCCTGGACTCTGATCCTTGTACCCTGTCCCCTGATACCTGTCCCCTGATACCAGCTTCCCCTTGCTGACTGCTCCCAGTACCTGGCCTTCTGCCCCCCTTGTCTCTCATCCCTGCCTTGTTCATGTATGTGTGTTCTCTTTTGTACATATTAGTTAGCTAGTTAGATTAGGTTGTTTTTGGGGTTTGTTGTGTTCCTTTGTATTCGTTTCTTGCTTATGGTTTGCTGTGGTTTTGTTTACACGTGTGTCTTTATCTTTAATAAATATATATATTTTTCACTTACTCTGTTCCCGATTCCTTAATGTGCAGCCCAATGATCTGACCACCTGTATTGGATGTCTGTGTATAGCATCCTCGTGACACTCACAGAGCCGCCCAGCTGACCGCCCACTCTCTCAGACTCTCACCCATCGCCAAGGCTGAGCCGCCCGCTCACGCTGTCACCCACCCGCGGAGCCGCCCGCTCACGCTGTCAACCCGCCCGCTTCAGACTCATTTTCTCAGCAACTAATTTCTCGGGGGTGGCAATTGCCCTGTTGCCCCCCCCTGGATCCGCCCCTACTCAGGTCTGCTTTAAAAGGTAACTCCACTTTTGTGGGGGGAAAAAATTGCAAATAAAGAAAAATGTATATAGCATATGCAACTGCAACACAAGTCATATTGAAACTGAATGTTATAAAAAAATTACCTTTCCTTTTCAACCTGCAGCTCTGTAATTTTCTGAAAATGCAATGCAATATGGCTACTTGGAGGTGTTCTGTAGAGTGTGTACAGAATGGCATTTTTGGTGAGATACTTCCAATAGGAAATCACGGCTAAAGGAATGCAGGCCCAGCAGCTTTCCTCATTAGAGCCCTGCAGGGGCACAGCCGATTGATAATTATGAAACCATTCTCATTAGACTCACTTTCCCACATGAATACAGACAAACACACATGGATTTCTTCAGAATAACAAAAGGTAGGAATCTGCAACAAAGTTTGTTAAAAAATCCTTGTAATTGTAGCGACCTCACCCCTCTCACCCCTTCTCATTCTCGGCTTGTCTGTCTTTGTCTAGGGGTGTCAGTACCGGGGGGAGGGATGAGATACACCACGGCCCATGTCCTCCATAGTGAAGAGGTGAAGGCCAGAAAGATCGGGCTTTGTGTAGGTGTCCCAGAGTCAAATCCTCTCCTCGGATTCACTCCCCTTTGCTCCTAGTAACCAGAGTTCCACACACTGAATAGGTCCAACACAGTTTTATTCTTCTCAGCGAATAAGCATACAGCACAGTCAAGTTGGGACCTTTGCAACAGTTCAGTATTAATGGGAGTAGGTTGAGGCACAATCCTTTAAAGTATCGCTAACCACTGTGGTGTCACCAATGGCGAATAGTCACTGCCACTGACTATATGAGGTAGAACATGAATTACCTTCGCTAGCACAGCCCCTGTCAGGGGAAGGATATCCGTCCAAGGGAGTCACCGGAGGCCTCTCTGTCACCAGCAAATGCTGCGCCGGATTCTCCAGAGAAGTTACGCTCACCAGTCTCCTCGACTTCAGACACCGGCACCCAAGGAGTTAGGGCCCCCTCGGATTCCTCCACCCTCGCGGAACTCAGTCGAAGGTACTGAGCTCCAGGCCTCCGCCATAGTACCTCACCCCAGGCTAAAGGTGCCTGAGACGGACTCCATCTCTCGCTCCGGCCAGGTCAAGGGTACTTGGGCCCGGAACTCTGGAACGCCAGCACCCAAGCTGAAGGTGCCTGGGTGCGGCTGTGTCCTCCGACTCTGAACCCCAAGGGGTGAGAGGGGTGAGGTCGCTACATTACATTTTTTCATTTTTTTAAACCCTTTCTTTCTCATTCTCCGGCTCTGCTTATTTGTCTATTTTCCTTTTATTTTCACTTTGGGTACTTTTTTTTTTAAATTAAATTATGTTTGTTATATATTTTCAATCTGATCTGGATATAGATGCGTTATTGTCTATAGAATGCGTAAGGTTACAGTGCCTTGAAAAAGTATTCATTCCGCTTGAAATTTTGTCATGTTACAACCAAAAACATAAATGTATTTCATTGGGATTTTATGTGATAGACCAACACAAAGTGACACATAATTGTAAAGTGAAAGGAAAATAACAGTAGGATTTTTAAAACAGCTTACCTGTAAAATCCTTTTCTTGGAGTACATCACGGGACACAGAGCAGCATAGTCATTACTATGTGGGTTATATAGAATTACCTTCAGGTGCTGGCACTGGCAACTTCCAAAACAGGAAGTACCCTCCCCTATATAAGCCCCTCCCATCCGGGAGTACCTCAGTTTTGTAGCAAAGCAATACGTGTCCCCAAAAGAGGGGTGGGAGCTCTGTGTCCCGTGATGTACTCCAAGAAAAGGATTTTACAGGTAAGCTGTTTTAAAAATCCTACTTTCTTGTTCATACATCACGGGACACAGAGCAGCATAGTCATTACTATGTGGGACGTCCCAAAGCAATGCCACATGAGGGGGGGGGGGATACACCATACATAAGCTGGGCGCCATCAGGCATGAGGATCTTTTGCGGCCTGCAACACACTGCGCCCAAAGGCGACATCCTCCTGACTTCTAACGTCCACCTGGTAGAACCTAGTAAACGTGTGTACTGAAGACCATGTTGCGGCCTTACAAATTTGCGCCAGGGAGGCCTGGTGATGCACTGCCCATGAAGTTCCAACTGCTCTCGTGGAGTGCGCCCTAACTTTGAACGGAGGCGGTCTACTTCTCAAGCCATAGGCTTGTATTATGACCTGTCGAATCCACTTGGCTAAAGTAGATTTTGATGCTGCCTGACCCTTTCTGGGGCCTTCCGGCAGAACAAACAAAGAATCCGTTCTACGAATCTGAGCAGTGGCTTTTAGATAAGCTTTAACTGCTCTACTACATCCAAAGAATGCAATAACTTTTCCTCTACCGAGCTTGGTTTGGGGAAAAAAGAAGGAAGAACCACATCCTGGTTCAAGTGAAACCTCGATACCACCTTAGGAAGAAAGGCTGGGTGAGGACGTAATACTACTCTGTCTTTATGGATAACCAGATATGGCTCTTTACAGGACATGGCGGCTAATTCCGACACTCTTCTAGCCGAGCATATGGCTACTAAAAATATCAATTTCCTGGTGAGTAGAACCAAGGAAATGTGCCGCAAAGGTTCAAATGGCTGCTTCTGCAGAACCGACAGAACCAAATTTAGATCCCATGGGCATATGGGAACCTTAATCGGTGGAATAATACGAGTCACACCTTGCATAAAGGATTTGACAAGTGAATGCATAGCCAGGGGCCTTTGAAATAGTATTGACAAGGCCGAAACCTGGCCCTTGATAGTACTTAAGGCAAACTTCCTGTCTACAGCCCACTGCAGGAAGTCCAGAATTCTGCCTATAACGTACTTACGTGGATGCCATTTTCTGGCCTCGCACCAAGTGATGTACGCCTTCCAAACTCTATAGTAGATCTGCCTGGATACAGGCTTCCTGGCATTGATTATAGTTGATACCACAGAGTTAGAGAGACCTCTCTTCTTTAGGATGTGGGATTCAATAGCCAGGCCGTTAAACTTAGAGTTAGTAAGGAAGGGTGGTATATCGGTCCTTGCGAAAGCAGGTCCGGACGACGTGGAAGGGTCCAAGGACTCCCCACAGACATTTTGATGATCTCCGCGTACCAGGCCCTTCGGGGCCATGCTGGAGCCACCAGGATCACCGGCTTCTTCTCCAACCTGACTCTGCGAAGGAGTCGAGGCAACAATTGTAGCGGAGGGAATGCATATATCAGTCTGAACTGATCCCAAGGGAACACCAGAGCATCCGAGCCGCAAGCGAGGGGATCCCTTGTCCGGGAGACAAATCTGTCCACCTTTGCGTTGAATCTGGATGCTAGCAGATCTACATCCGGTGTTCCCCACCGCTGACATATTGCTCGGAAGACCTCGGGATGAAGGGACCATTCCCCTGGGCATAACTGTTGGCGACTCAGAAAGTCCGCCTTCCAATTCTCCACCCCTGGAATGAAGACAGCTGATATACATGGGACATGCTTTTCTGCCCATTCCAGGATGTGACTTACTTCCCTCTGGGCTGCACGACTCCTGGTGCCTCCCTGATGATTGATATATGCCACTGCTGTGGCATTGTCTGATTGAATTCTGACAGGGGACCCTTGGAGTCTGGATGTCCAGGCTACTAGGGCGTACCGGGCTGCTCGTATCTCTAAGAGATTGATGGGCAGGGTTTTTACTACATTTGACCATCTGCCCTGGAGAGACCATTGCTCCAGTACTGCCCCCCAGCCTATAAGGCTGGCATCTGTAGTGACCACCTTCCAAGATATCGGGCTGAAGGGTTTTCCCTTCTGGAGATTCTGGGGGATCAACCACCAGCAGAGACTCTTCCGAACGGAAGGGGACAAAGCCATCGGGAAGTCTAGAGCCTGAACTTTTCCGTTCCAGGCTGACAATATGGCCCTTTGTAAATTCCTTGAGTGGAATTGGGCGTATGGCACAGCTTCGAATGATGCTACCATCTTTCCTAGCAGCCTCATGCACAGGCGTATGGACGGCTGTCTTTTTGCACAAAGCAGACGGACCAAGGCCCTCAAAGAGGATACCTTGTCTAGAGGTAAGAAAATCTTCCTCTGGTCTGAATCCAGCCGTAGCCCTAGATATACCAGGTTTTTCACTGGCTGTAGGGCTGACTTGTCCAGGTTGATGACCCAACCGTGAGACTCTAGATACTTGATTGTATCGACAATTACCACTTCTAGCTTGGCAACTGAGTGGTTCATCAACAACAGGTCGTCTAGGTATGCCATTATCGTTACACCCCGTGTTCTTAGATCGGCCAACAGTGGGGCCAGAATTTTTGTGAACACTCGTGGTGCTGTGGCCAGACCGAATGGTAAGGCTCTGAACTGAAAATGGCGCCCTTCTACTGCAAAGCGTAGAAATTTTTGATGACCTGGAAAGATGGGAACATGCAAGTAAGCATCTTTGATGTCGATCAAGGCTAACCATTCCTCCCCTTGTAGGGCAGCGGTGACCGATCGGATCGACTCCATCCGGAAAGACCGGACGTTTAGAAATTTGTTTAGACTCTTTAGGTCCAATATGGGTCTTATGTCCCCGTTTGGCTTCGGGACTGTGAAAAGGTTTGAGTAGAAACCCAACCCCCACTCTTCCATAGGAGCCTCCATAATTACTCCTTGGAGCAATAGTTGTTCTAACGCCAATAGGAGAGACCGTCTTTTCAGAGGGTCTCTTGGCATGCCTGACCACATAAAATGGGACGGAGGAGACTCTTTTAACTCCAACTTGTATCCCAGAGTTACTGCGGAGAGCACCCATCTGTCTTTGATCGTCTCCCGCCAGGTCTCTGCGAACAACTGAAGTCTTCCCCCCACCCGTTTGAGTGGGGGCAGCCCTTCATAGGCTTGACTTGGAGGCTGGTTTAGTACCTCTTCGGATCCAGGGCTTTTTATTACCCTGTGGCTGTCCCTGATTTTTACCTCCTGAGTTTGACCGAGGAGGCCGTCGGAACTGCTTAGTAGCAGACGACGCAGGGATAGGAGATTTAGTCCTCTTAAAAGATGGACCCCTAGACCTCTTTTTACTCGGTAAGAGAGTACTTTTACCACTGGAAATCTTCTGGATATACTTATCCAGGTCTTCGCCAAAAAGGCGTTCCCCATGAAATGGGAAGCTAACTAAGAGCTTCTTACAGGGAGCTTCAGCAGACCAGTTTTTGAGCCACAGAAGCCTACGCATATGTACCAAAGACAGCGTGAGGCGGGAGGCCTGATGGATAGAATCCTTGATGGCGTCAACCGCAAAGCATAATGCTCTAGGCAGATCAGCCAGAGCCTGGGCCTGCTGGTCTGGCAAATCCCTCAGGACCATTTTCATTTGATCCTTTAAAGCTTGGCAGACCCCAATAGCTGCCACTGCTGGCTGTGTAACAGCCCCTGCTGTGGAAAAAGCAGATTTTAATAAAGATTCCAATTTTTTATCCACTGGATCTTTGAACATTTGAACATTATCTACTGGACATGTCAGTGATTTGTTCACAGAAGAGATGGCTGCATCCACCGTAGGAACATTCCATCTCTGGGTGAACTTTTCCTCCATGGGATAGATCACCGGAAACCTTTTAGGCGGAACAAATAGTTTATCAGGATGTTCCCAGTCCTGGTATATAAGTCCTTCCAATAATGGATGTATTGGAAAGGAGCAATTAACCTGGGGAGCTTTTAGCGACCCCAATGAGGAGACAGCAGTAGTTGATGGTTCAACAAGAGGCATTTTAAATGCAGATCGAACCATGTCAGTTAGGGTCTTGACCCACAATCTTTCAGTCTGTGATGCTGAAATAGGTTCATCTACTGTCGATTCCTCAAAAACAGAGCTAACCTCCTCCTGATCCCCTTCAGGTAGGTCGGTCCCTTCCTGGGACTGTTGCTCTGCCAACAGGCACTCTAATGGAGGTGATGGAGATCTGGCGCGCTTTCTTTCCTGTAGAGAAGAAGCGATCAATGCAGCCAATCTCTGCTCCAATCCCTCCAGAGTTGAGGAAAAAACCTCCCCTGTTATATATGCAGGAGCAGGTGGACTGAGGACAGCCGCAGTACCTGGCACTCCCGGGGGTTCCTTATGGGTATTAACCTCTGATTTCTCAGGGGAGGAGGGTGCAGATGACTGCTCCAGATCCTCAGAGCCCGATGGAGACCCCCTACACTTCCTGAGAGGTATATCTCGGAGTTTTTTAGGCGGCATATTCCTTAGTTCAAAGCTGAGGTATTCCAGCCGCAATACACCCCTTACTGAAATAGTCTAATGCAATTTGCTGCTATGTACATCAGTGGGTGTCTACTAATGCGTCTTTCTGGGGATGCCTGTATCAACCGCCCGCTGTAAGCCCCTATACCATGCTACCAGCTCCTTTTCATGCTCTGTGTCCATAGCAAGCAGCGTGGACTGAGTCCTTTTATCTTGCTGGGATGCCCGCACATGCGCAGAAGCGCTGGGCGCACAGAGCGCGTCATCCGCCAGGCTCCGCCCCCTTTTTTGAAGCTAAACCTTATAAAAGGAAAGCATGTGTGCGCGCGCACGCGCGTGCACGTGTGCGCTCTTGGCGCCATGTAGGGAGAGGAGCCAGGGTCCCTGTTTCACCAGGACTCGGGGATGGAAGGAAACTACTTGGCAGCATGACAGAGGAATGCAGCTTCCCTGATAGAGAGCTCACTCATCTGCCTGGACTTTCACCATGGAAGGAATAGTCCCAAAAAAAGACGTTCCACAGCGGCCTCTAGTGGACAAACACAGGTACCGCACTTTTGTCTTTTTTTTTTTTTTTTTTAAAACCTCCTTTATGAAAAAACATTTCCAGGTTTATAGTTTTTTTAAAACTTCCCTTATGAAAAAACATTTCTAGGATTTCTTAGGCATATACAGCTATTAGCGGGAATACCCTTTAGGTAACAGGCAGAAAGACATATTAGGCTTGGGGGTCCCCTCAATAGAACCAAGTTCCTGAGGGGCCCCCACTTACCTTTTCCCCGCCGCAGGACTTTGTTTGGTCCACAGAAGCCCAAACTTCACCTCTCACGGCAGGCATTGTACTAGACCTTCAGGGACCGGGTTCCCAAGGATTCCACTCCCCTGGACCTGTATAGCACCCTGCACAGATAGCCTCTTGGTTTTGGGTATGACCAGAGCTCTGGATCCCAGGGTCCAGCCCTCCTAAGAGAGGCATTACAGGCAAAACCCTGCTCTTCTCTGCAAGGCCCGGGTACCGACCGTTTAGCTATGAAGCTTTTTTGGTCGGATCCGGAATAGCTTGCTAAGGCCCAGAGAACCTGTACACAAGCCCAGATGAATACATGTTAACCTTGGCCAACACCTTAGACACTGGCAAAAAAACTGAGGTACTCCCGGATGGGAGGGGCTTATATAGGGGAGGGTACTTCCTGTTTTGGAAGTTGCCAGTGCCAGCACCTGAAGGTAATTCTATATAACCCACATAGTAATGACTATGCTGCTCTGTGTCCCGTGATGTATGAACAAGAAAAATGGTTTTCAAAAATGTAACAAATATGCTAAAGTGTGGTGTGCATTTGTATTCAGACCCCCTGAGTCAATACTTTGTAGAACCGCCTTTCGCAATTACAGCTGCAAGTCTTTTTGGGGATGTCTCTACCAGCTTTGCACATCCAGAGAGTGACATTTTTGCCCATTCTTCTTTGCAAAACAGCTCAGGCTCTGTAAGATTGGATGGAAAGCGTCTGTGAACAGCAATTTTCAAGTCTTGCCACAGAGTCTCAATTGGATTTAGGTCTGGACTTTGACTGAGCCATTCTAACACATGAATATTCTTTGATCTAAACCATTCCATTGTAGCCCTGGCTGTATGTTTAGGGTCATTGTCCTGCTGGAAGGTGAACCTCCGCCCCAGTCTCAGGTCTTTTGCAGACTCTAACAGGTTTTATTCTAAGATTGTCCAGTATTTGGCTCCATCCATCATCCCATCAACTCTGACCAGCTTCCCTGTCCCTGCTGAAGAAAAGCATCTCCACAACATGCCTGAAGAAAAGCATCTGCCACCACCATGTTTCACGGTGGAGATGGTGTGTTCAGTGTGGTGTGCAGTGTTAGTTTTCCGCCACACATAGCATTTTGCTTTTAGGCCAAAAAGTTAAATTTTTGTCTCTGACCAGAGCACCTTCTTCCACATGTTTGCTGTGCCCCCCCCCCCCCTGGCTTCTCGCACACTGCAATTGGGCCCTGTTATTGTTTTCTTTCAACAATGTCTTTCTTCTTGCCACTCTTCCATCAAGGGCAGATTTGTGGAGTGCAGGACTAATAGTTGTCCTGTGGACAGATTCTCCCACCTGAGCTGTGGATCTCTGCAGCTCCTCCAGAGTTACCATGGGCCTCTTCTCTGATGAATGCTCTCCTTGCCCGGCCTGTCAGTTTAGGGGGACGGGCATGTCTTGGTAGGTTTGCAGTTATGCCATACTCTTTTTCCATTTTCGGATGATGGACTGAACAATGCTCCGTGAGATGTTCAAAACTTGGGATATTTTTTTATAATCTAACCCTGCTTTAAACTTCTCCACAACTTTATCCCTGACCTGTCTGGTGTGTTCCTTGGCCTTCATGATGCTGTTTGTTCACTAAGGTTCTCCAATAAACCCCTGCAGGTTTCACAGAACAGCTGTATTTATACTGAGATTAAATTACACACAGATGGACTAATAAGGTGACTTTTGAAGGCAATTGGTTCCACCAGATTTTAGTTAGGGGTATCAGAGTAAAGGGGGCTGAACACAAATGCACGCCACACTTTTCACGTTTATTTGTAAAACATTTTGAAAACCATTTATCATTTTCCTTCCACTTCACAATTACGTGCCACTTTGTGTTGGTCTATCTCATAAAATCCCAATAAAATACATTGACATTTTTGGTTGTAACATGACAAAATGTGGAAAATTTCAAGGGGTATGAATAATTTTTCAAGGGACTGTAAGTAATACAGCAATGAATACAGAGCTGTAAAACAAATATAAAAAATGTTACGTTTCAGTGCGGTAATTTATGCGCATATGCATGTTTACGCGTCTATCCGCATGTTCACATGCGTATACATACATGCATTGCAACACAGGCAATAAAGAAAATGATTCCCTGTGCATACGCATACACATATTTACACACCTTTACAGAACATTTTAATCGGGATCTTTCTGTTAACAAGATTCATGTATAAACATCAGTAAATTATTACATCCATGTGCAACTTCTATTAAACTCTTTATTTTACTGTACTAGTACTGGGAGCGTTTGAGATAAATGGGTTAAGCTGCATAATGAAATTTGTACTGTTGCATCATTAGTAACTGTTTTAAAACTTTTGCTCGGCAGAACTTGAAAAAAGTGTATTGCTTCTTCTATTTTATTCACTTATTTGTATTATTAAAATAGAAAACGAAATAATTCATGTAAGCCAATGTCTGCAAAAAGAGTGCCTCATTTATCTAAATACGAAAAAAATAAATATGTGTGTATCAGATTCATTAGTAATGATATAATTATTGCTGAATCGGCAGGACCATAGCTGAAACGTTAAGCTGGCTCTGGCCCACAAAGTATAAATAATAGCGAGTCTTGGAGCAGTTAAAATAACACAACAAAAGGATTAATTATATGAATGTAAATCTGGGGGAGAAAGAAATATCTTTGCAATTTGAATTAGACAGCAATAAACAAACAGAACAAAAGAAAAAAGCTGGTCTGCAAAAAAAACAAAACGGCAAAAACAAACAAAAAATAAATAAATAATTTGCAGTACATCTCTGCAATACATATGTAGCACCAGTGGCGGCTGGTGCTCCAATTTTTTTAGGGGGGCGCAAACAAACTGAAAAATAAAAGAAAACATCAATTGCTGCCACTGTGCCCATTAAACGCCCAAATACAGGCAGTTTGTCCCCAAATGCAGCAAGTTTGTCCCCAAATGCAGCAAGTTTGTCCCCAAATGCAGCAAGTTTGTCCGCAAATGCAGCCAGTTTGTGCCCAGCCCGCACTTACCTTCCTCGGGTCAGCACGCTCCCTCATGTCTTCTTCCATCCTCGATGTCTTCTCCCGCCCTCGATGTCGCTTCAGCCAATCAGGTTACCAGTAATCAGATCCGGTGAACCTGATTGGCTGAGATGCGTATCAGTCCAAACAAAGAAACGCACCCCCCGTGCGCCTCTTAATTAGCTATTCGAAAGCCGATTAGAGCCCTTAGGCTGTAATCGGAAAGCCTATCAGAGCCGCTGGCATGCCTGTGAGTTGCTAAATGTTGTACCTTCATTAAATGTAACCATATTGCTACACTAATGCGGCGTACACACGATCGTTTTTCATGCCATTTTTTAAACCAACGTTTTTCTCGTCGTTTTTTTTCATGTTTCCTCTCAAGCCTGTCTTGCGTACACACGATCATTTTAAAAAACGTTCAAGCAAAGCGCAGTGACGTACAACACGTACGACAGCACTATAAAGGGGAAGTTCCGTTCGGATGGCGCCACCCTTCATGTTAGTAAAGTTTGTTGAGCGACGATTCGCGCATTTCAGCCTCGTGCTTTTCAGTCCGTTACAGCATGACGAATGTGCTATCTCCATTACGAACGCTAGTTTTACCAGAACGAGCGCTCCCGTCTCATACTTGATTCTGAGCATGCGCGTTTTTTTCACCTCATAAAAGCATACACACTATCGTTTTTCACGTCGTTAAAGAAAATGACATGAAAAACGACGTGAAAAAATAGAGCATGTTCGAAATTTTTAATGGCCGTTTTTCACGTCGTTAAAAATGCTCTGGAGCCCACACACGATCGGTTTTAATGCCCATTTTTAAAAATGGCATTTTTAACGGCATGAAAAACGATCGTGTGTATGGGGCATTAGAGGCGCCTCTCTTTTCTTTTATATTCTGTAGTTCCTGATGGATTTTGCGTCTAATTCTCTTGTGGAGGCTTCCATTTGTGGATGGACATTTTATGGTTAAATAACCTTTGCTATAGTCTTTTTATATGAACTATAAACTGAAAGACCTATCAATAAATGATTGTGGAACAAATCATCTGAGTTTCCATTATTTCTTATGAGGAAATTTGCTTTGATTTACAAGTGCTTTGGATTACAAGCATGTTTCCGGAACGAATTATGCTCACAATCCAAGGTTTTACTGTACTATTTATTCCAGGATCAATAATCCTTGGTGTTATTACCTATAAATGTTAATATCCAGGTATATTTATAGTTAAATACATCTGCTGTATAGAAATCCCAAATAGTCATCTTTTCCCGGACCATAGATCAACTGCTGTTTCTCCTTCTCACTTTAATATGGGAGGTGTTCTGTAGTCCAGCAGAATAGGACTGAGATGACAACATTACATTGGGTTTCAGCAGCAGAGAGTTTTTACTAACAGGCCAATGCATTACATGGCAGGTACCTGGTGGTGCCTAGACAGGCTTCGGATATTTCTGGAGTGGGTCAGGTCCCCAAATCCTGCAGAACACTAATATGAACTGGAAGTTGTGAGAACTGGTCCATCATCTACCACAACGTCTACAGTCCCATCACTATAATGGGTGGTCTGACTGGCAGATAGAAAAGTAAAAGAGGTGGAAGGGCAGGCAAGCTCAGAACACTACCAGAAAGTGCTGTAAATGGGCAATTTGCATACTAGGGCACCACGGCAATCATGGCACCCACAGGTCTCCAGAAGATATCAGTATTGGAGTTCTGCAGCCTGTTTGGTACCATTGGGATACCGGGCAGTCATTGGGATACCGGGCAGTTTAATAGAACAGAAATGGCTGAAAATAGTGAGAATTTGGTTGAAGGTTCAATAAAAGGCCCATCATTCAGACTCAACTGGCTCTTAACCATCTCAATACAGGGCACTTTCACCCCCTTCCTGCCCAGGCCAGTTTTTTGTTTTCAGCGCTGTCACACTTTAAGTGACAATTGCACCGTCATGCAACCCTGATCATTTTGTTTCACACAAACAGAGCTTTCTTTTGGTAGTATTTAACCACTTGCCGACCGCCGCACGCACATATACGTCGGCGGAATGGCACAGGCAGGCAAATGGGCGTACAGGTACGACCCTTTAAATTTGCCGCCTTGTGGGTCTCGCGCCACCGGCGGTGCGCGCCCGTCGCACGAGTGTGCCCGCGGGTCCCGCAAACTAGATGTTCGCCGGCGGCCCGCGATCGTGAGACCAGGAGGCAGAACGGGGAGATGCCTCTGTAAACAAGGCATTTTCCCTGTTCTGCCTAGTGACATGTCAGGGATCTACTGCTTCCTGTGATGCCTCTGTCATGTCACTGGAAGCCCATCCCCCCCACAGTTTGAATCACTCCCTAGGACACACTTAACCCCTTGATCGCCCCCTAGTGTTTAACCCCTTCCCTGCCAGTGTCATTTACACAATAATCAATGCATTTTTATAGCACTGATCGCTGTATAAATGACAATGGTCCCAAAATAGTGTGAAAAGTGTCCGATATAATGTTGCAGTCACGATAAAAATCACAGATCGCCGCCATTACTAGTAAAAAAAAAAAAATATTAATAAAAATGCCATAAATCTATCCCCTATTTTGTAGACGCTATAACTTTTGTGCAAACCAATCAATATACACTTATTGCGATTTTTTTTTTTAACCAAAAATATGTAGAAGAATACATATCGGCCTAAACTGAGGAAAAAATGTGTTTTTTATATATATTTTTTTGGGATATTTATTATAGCAAAAAGTAAAAAATATTGCTTTTTTTTCAAAATTGTTGCTCTTCTTTTGTTTATAGCGCAAAAACTAAAAACCGCAGGAGGTGATCAAATACCACCAAAAGAAAGCTCTATTTGTGGGGAAAAAAAGGATGTCAATTTTGTTTGGGTGCAACATCGCACAACCGCACAATTGTCAGTTAGCGACGCAGTGCCGAATCGCAAAAAGTGCTCTGGTCAGGCAGGGGGTAAATTCTTCCAGGGCTGAAGTGGTTAATCACCGCTGGGTTTTTAATTTTTGCATTTTTTTTTTAAAAAGACCATCAATTTTGAAAAAAAAAAATTCTGTCAGAAAATGTTGTAAATAATTAGTTATTCTCTTTCACTAAGGCGGCACTGATGGCCATTAATGAGGCGGCACTTATGGGCACCTATGAGATGGCACTGAAGGGCACTGATGAGGTGGCACTAATATGTCCCACTGATGGGCACAAGACTCCCTGGCCAATAGGGGCTTCCTGATTGGCCGGGAGGAGAATGAGCAAGACAAAGGCGACTATTTATTCGCTATTGTCACACAAGTGGGTGTGCTTGCGCCCCAAGCCCACCCTTTTTTCAAGCCTATTAGAGCCTCGGGCTCTAATCACGTGCTTCAAAAAAAAACAAAAAAGCATTGGAATCCATGCGTCCAGCACCCTGCATGAAGATTAGGGGGCCGTACACATTGATGGGTTGGCGGCGCTCCTGCGCCCCTTATGGAGTGGCTGCCACTGCAAAAAAAATTTTGTAACATCCGCCATGTTATTCTCTAGGGTCTTTGCTAAAAAATGATATCTACTGTTTGGGTGTTCTAAGTAATTTTCGAGCAGAAAATACAGATTTTAACTTGTAAACAACAAGAGTCAGAAATAGGCCTGGTCTTAAAGTGGTTAAAAACCCACTTCAAATTAAAAAGGTATTATAGTATGGTTCTGTACCAGATTTCACCAGCAGGTGGCAGCTACACTATCGCCATTGGGAAATGTCATTTCTGCTTACAGTGTGTTATATATGTATAGCATACTGCATAATCTTCCTTTATCCAACTGGGTATAAATGGCTTTCCTAAAGTGTTTAGTAGTATATGTAATTCTTACTCTATGAGATGAATCATCTTACACTTACCAAGTTTCACTAACTCTTTATTTGCATACATATACAATTTAGTCGGGAAAACAGCTATGATGTTCAAAGAGACATATGCAAGATTAAGATGTTTCCTTTGAGAAAACAATTACACTTCTGTTTGCTTTAGCTTTGATGCCGGATCCATTCTATAATTCTCCTCTAATACTTTGCAAACATTTTGTTTCATGTGAAGACAGATAGGCTTTTTTTCTAAAAGGAATCTGAAATGTATTTTTAGTAATTGCACATACTGAGTTATTATCTTGGCGTGTTTTATGTGACTTTCAATTCTTATTTGCTTGCTGTTTCTTATTTTGAATATTGCATTTCATGTAATGATTTTTATCCTCCCCTTTAGTGTTCTGTTCATCTAGATATCAGAAATGATTAACACTGTTACTTAAAGTGGTTGTAAAGGATCGTTATTTTTTTTTAAATAACAAACATGTCATACTTACCTCCACTATGCAGCTCGTTTTGCACAGAGTGGCCCTGAACCTCCTCTTCTGAGGGCCCCCGGCGGCTCTCACGGCTCCTCCCCGCATCAGATAACCCCCTAGGAGAAGCGATCTCCCAAAGGGGTTACCTTGCGGGCATTTCAGAGTCCAGCATTTGCGTCCACAGACACAAATACCGGACTCGGCCCCGCCCCCAGCGTCCGCGTCATTGGATTTGATTGACAGCAGAGGGAGCCAATGGCTGCGCTGCTATCAATCTATCCAATCAAGAGCCGAGAACCCGTAGAGAGGGGGACGGCGGGGACGCGTAGATGGAAATTCAGGGCTCATGTAAGTAAAACGGGGGGGCTGGGGGCACCGGTCACTGCAAGGTGTTTTTTCACCTTAAAGCGGAGTTCCACCAAATTTTTTTTTTTAAAGCCAGCAGCTACAAATATTGCAGCTGCTGACTTTTAAGAAATGGACACTTACCTGTCTAGCGCGCCCGCGATGTCGGCATCGGTCATCGGATGCTGGCGCAGCCATTCTCGGTGAGGGAATCAGGAAGTGAAGCCTTGCGGCTTCACTACCCGGTTCCCTACTGTGCATGCGCGAGTAGCGTGGCGCGCCGTCACTGGTCCCACTCTCTCCTGGAAACAGTGTGTTTCCCATAAGACAGCGGGGGGGGGAGGGGTGACGCGAAGGGGCGTGACTCCCACGGGAGTCAATACCCAGAAGTAGTGCAAATACCTGTCTTAGGTATCTGCCCCAGCCTCCCCCCTGAGAGGTGCCAAATGTGACACCGGAGGGGGGGAGGGTTACGAAAAGCGGAAGTTCAATTTTTGGGTGGAACTCCACTTTAATGCATAGGATGCATTAAGGTGAAAAAACTTGACGGTTTACAACCCCTTTAAAGGCATTTTACACTTTCAAATGTTTTCCTTGTTAGTGTAGTTCCCTGTGCTGTTTGTTTGCCTTACAGTTTGTAGTGTCATGGCTGATCACTCTACCTATGTCCATATATTCATTGAAAGGTGCCAAATGTGGCACCGGAGGGGGGGAGGAGACAGATAAGCGGAAGTTCCACTTTTGAGTGGAACTCCGCTTTAACTATAGGATTTACGTACAGGGCAACAAATGAAACCAGAAAAGTACATGATCAATGAACATCTTATTAAGGTGAAAAACACAAGATGCAGGTAGAAAGGTTTATACAGTAAAACCTTGGTTTAAGAGTAACTTGGTTTGAGAGCGTTTTGCAAGACAAGCTAAATTTTTTAATACATTTTGACTTGATATACAAGCGATGACTTGATATACAAGCAGCGTCATGTCACAACAGAGTATAAAAGAGAAGAGAGGCACCCCTAAAGCCTCGTACACACGGCCGAGAATCTCGTCGTAAAAAACACGTCATTTTTTTTCGACGAGATCCTTGGACAAGAAACTTGTCCCGGCCGAGTGTACACACGCTCATTTCAAAGAACCCGCGGTTCTTTGAATGGAGCGTACGCGGTGACGTCATCGAATACGACGAGCATGCGCTCGTCACATTCGATGCCGTCGCCGCCATCTTGGTTCACCCTACCTATGCCTAGGAAGCTACCGCGCATGCGTCAAAGTCATTTCGAGCATGCGCGGGCTTCCCGGCGAACAGGTAAGTGTACACACACACACTTTTCTCGTCGAGAAACAGGCTGACGAAAATCTCGACGAGAAAATAGAGAGCAGGTTCTCTATTTTCTCGTCGAGATTCTTGTCGCTTTTCTTGACGAGAAACCATACACACGAACGAATTTCTCGGCAAGAAATCTCTGCCAGCAAGTTTCTTGCTGGTTTTTGCTGAGAAACTCGGTCGTGTGTACGAGGCTTGAGTGTTGCAATATGGTTACATTTAATGAAGGTACAACATCTAGCAACATATTGCTACACTTAGAGGCGCCTCTCCTCTTTTATACTCTGTAGCCCCTGCTGGATTTTGCTTCTAATCCCCCTTGTCGAGGCTTTCATTTGTGGATGGACATTTTATGGTTACACACAGGGCCGTCGGAACAGGACAGGCAAAACAAGCAATTGCCTGGGGCCCCAGCTGGCCTGGGGCCCCAGCCTAGGATGCCTGCCTGCTGCCTGTCACTGTCCTGGATTTCCAATGCCGCCCTGGGTGGATCTAAATCAAATGCAGGATCGATCTGACAGTGGCTGTGGACCCCCCTAGCCTAGCTAGCTAGCACTGTCTCTGCTGGTTGCTACGTGAAGCCCGCTTGGCTTGTAGCAACCAGTGACGTCACTAGCAGAGCAGGAGAGAGGCAGAGTTGTGCCTATCACAGGCAGCGGAGGAAAGATCTTCTAGCTAGCTCCGCCTCCGAGTCCACCCTCCTCCTCCCGCTCTGTCCTCGAGGCACACTGTCCAGCCACTCAGGCAGCGGCATGCTGCTGTGCTGAAGTCTGAAGAACACAGAAAGACGTGACAGAGTGAGACAGATTTCAGCCAGCTGTAGAAAGCAGGCAAGTAAGCATTGCTCACTCACCATTGTCAGTACAGCACTGACCAACACATCATAAGGGGTGGGCACTGCACTGGGCAGGACTGGAGCAGTAGTCAGCTCTGAGGGGTTCATGCTGGGACCTGTAGTTCTTCACTTTTGGGGGGGGGGGGGTCACATGATTTCTAGTCCCCGCATGAACCCTCCCTGCCCTGCCAGGATAGGACACACAAACACATCCTAGCAGGGCAGGGAGGGTTTATTGTGGGACTTGAAATCATGTGACCCCCCCCCCCCAAAAGTGAAGAACTACAGGTCCCAGCTGAACCCCTCAGGACACACAAACACATCCTAGCAGAGCAGGGAGGGTTCATGCTGGGACTTAAAATCATGTGACCCCCCCCAAAAATGAAGAACTACAGGTCCCAGCATGAACCCCTCAGAGCTGACTCCTGCTCCAGTCCTGCCCAGTGACCACCCTTATGTGGGCACTGGGCAGGACTGAAGCAGTAGTCAGCTCTGAGGGGTTCATGCTGGAACCTGTAGTTCCTCACTTTTGGGGGGGGGGTCACATGATTTCCAGTCCCAGCATGAACCCTCCCTCCCCTGCTAGGATGTGTTTGTGTGTCCTCTCCTGCCAGGATAAACTGTATCGCTATGCTGTGGTTCCTGTAGGCTTTGCGGGGGGGGGGGGGCCTCCAAGTCCATTTTGCTTGGGGCCCCCAAATTCCTTCAAACGGCCCTGGTTACACAACCTATCACATTGCTATAATCTTTGAAGGACCTACGTATGAATAAATGGATGTGGAACGAATCATTTGAGTTTCCATTATTTCTTATGGGGAAATTCACTTTGATATACAAGTGCTTTGGATTACAAGCATGTTTCTGTAACGAATTATGCTCGCAATCCAAGGTTTTACTGTAATGCCTTTAACCACTTCCGGACAGAAGCAGAGCCGATGCGGGTGAATATACCCATATGTCATCCCACATCACCTGTGAGTTCTCTAGAGCGTGCAGCTGCGGCATCTGTGGCTCAGACACAACTGATCACCAATTGTTGTACCAAGCCGCTATGAGCAGCCCTGGTACCATCCTAGATAACAAGCAATTGTGCTGCAAGTTTAAAAATGACTTGCTAAGCTATTACTAGACTTGTTGCACAATTACAGCAAGTCTGCATTGCATGACTCCAGATGCACTTACTTTGCAAATATTCTGCAAGTCTGCTACAAGTTCTGCCACAGTTATGTTTTGCAATAGTCATCCCACCACAGGGGTCACTGTGGCTGAATTTTCATCTTTGTTCCCTGCTGTAGACTTGCAGAACTCTTGCTGTAGTCTCAGCACTGCAACTTAGCTCTAGAGACTCGCCATGCAAATTTGCTACAAATTGGAAAAGTGTCAACTAGAACTTGTGCTTCAAGTGCTTTGCAAGTGTACAACTTGCCAGGGAAAACACACAACAAGTTAACAGATTTACAACTCAACACAGTCACAAATTTGTGGCAAGTTATCTTTGCTATCTGGGATGTGGTCGGTGTGACCTATCAGAGCAGGCACATGAAGAGTAGTAAACAATGCTGTCACAGCAATCACATGGTACCAGGGCCAATCACAGTGGCCCTGTACCATGTGATAGCTGTGACCAATCACAGTAGTATATTAGATTTCATGAATGAAACCTGTACACAGTCTTTTACCGATTGCTTATTACAGTGATAATTACTGTAATAAGAAATCACAGTATAGAAAGAAAATAAATAAATCCTGGTCACCCCCTCCCCCAGTGTAGTACAGTGTCACTATGGTAAAACTGCACTGCTCTGCTGACAGTATGTAAAAAAAAAAAGTAAAACAGAAATAAATCATAGTTTGAAGACTCTATAACTTTCACACAGACTAAATATTATACCCTGACTTATTGGTTATTTTTACCAAAGAAATACATGAATACATAGTAGAATAGTAGAATACATGTTGGCCTAACTGTATGATACAAGATTATTTATTTGCAAAATTTTATAAGAGAAACATTTTTGTTTCAAAATATTTGTTCTTTTTTGTTTATTTACGGTAGTGAAAAAAAAATAAGGGATGGTTAAAGGAGTTGTAAAGGTACATTTTTTATTTTCTAAATAGGTTCCTTTAAGCTAGTGCATTGTTGCTTCACTTACCTTTTCCTTAGATTTCCCTTCTAAATATTTTTTTTCTTTGTTTTCTTTGTCTGAATTTCTCACTTCCTGTTTATCCTCAGTAAGCTGTTCAGTAAGCTGTTCTGGATGACTCCACACCACTCGGATGATGGTGTGGAGTTCAGTGAGGAGAAACAGGAAGTGAGAAATTCTGACAAAGAAAACAAACCTTTAGAAGGTAAATCAAAGGAAAAGGTAAGTGAACAAACAATGCACTAGCTTAAAGGAACCTATTTAGAAAATAAAAAATGTACCTTTACAACTCCTTTAAATACCACCAAAAGAAAGTTCTATCTGTCTCAAAAAATGCTAAAAAATGTATTTGGATACATGACTAATTGTCATTCAACGTATGACAGCCCCGAAAGCTGAAAATTGGCCTGGACTGGAAGGGGTGAAATTATCCAGACTTTAAAATGAAGAATGGGTTTACTTTAACCACTTGAGGATTAGCCGCCGCAGTTATACTGCGGCAGGTTGGCTCCCCTGGGCGAGCCATCTTAGCTGTATGTCGGCCGCTTTAAGAGCACTAGCGGACGCGACGACGAAGTCAATGCGTGTGTCCGGCAGTCGCGATGTCCGCCGGGCACCCGCGATCGCTCCTGAGAGAGACAGAACGGAGGTCTGTCAATGTAAACAGACAGATCTCCGTTCCTATTGCTTAGAAACAGCGATTGGTCTCCTCCCCCAGGCAGTCCCATCCCCCCACAGTTAGAAACACTCCCTAGGACACACATTTAACCCCTTGATCGCCCCCTAGTGTTTTAACCCTTCCCTGCCAGTGACATTTATACAGTAATCAGTGGCTATTTTTAGCTCTGATCACTGTATAAATGTTAATGGTCCCAAAAAAAGAGTCTAAAGTGTCTGATCTGTCTGCTGCAATATCATAGTACCAATAAAAATTGCTGATTACTAGTTACCATTACTAGTAAAAAAATAATAATAAAAATGCCATAAATCTATTCCCTATTTTGTAGACGCTATATCGTTTGCGCAAACCAATCAATATACACTTATTGCGATTTTTTTTTTTACCAACAATATATAGAAGAATATATAACGGCCTAAACTGAGGAAGAAATTATTATTTTTTGGGATATTTATTATAGCAATACGTAAAAAATATTGTTTTTTCCCAAAAAATAATTTTGTTTATAGTGTAAAAAATAAAAACTGCAGAGGTGATCAAATACCACCAAAATAAAGCTCTATTTGTGGGGGAAAAAGGACATTAATTTTGTTTGAGAACAGCGTCGAACAGCTGCGCAATTGTCAGTTAAAGTGACGCAGTGCTGTATCGCAAAAAATGGCCTGGTCATTAAGGGGGCAAATCTTCCGGGGCTGAAGTGGTTAAAGTGACACTAGACTCTGGTTTGAAAAAAAAATAAAAAATTCTATTCATGTGTAGCGGGTACTTGAATTTGGGGAAGCATCTGGGTGCTAGTGTAACCCGGGTGCCTTAATTGTTAGGAAATTCAAGGTTCCCTTTGTGAGTCTTGGAGGACTCTGGTGGTGTGAAGTTCTCGCCGGCCTAAAGGTGGCGTTGTTGCCTTGAACCGGGGCTGGGCTCGCACCACAAGACTGTGCCTTTTTGTCCTCCCCTGGAGCTGGTACAGCGGGGCGGGGAACCCGCTGTGACGCAAAGGGAGAGGTCATAAAAGGGGCGGACGCCCTGACCTGGGGTCAGAGTTGGAGGACGCGGCCGCACCCTCGCACCTTCAGCTTGGGTGCCGCCGTTCCGGTGCTCCAGGCCTAGGTGCCCTTGGCCTAGCTGGAGCGGAGATGGAGTCCATCTCAGGCACCTTTAGCCTGGGGTGAGGTACTATGGCGGATGCCTGGGGCTCAGTACCTTCGACTGAGTTCCGCGAGGGTGGAGGAATCCGAGGGGGCCCGAACTCCTTGGGTGCCCGTGTCTGAGTTCGTGAGGACTGGTGCGCAGTAACTTCTCCGAAGAGTCTGGCGCTGCATCGCTGGTGACAGAGAGGCCTCCACTTCTCCCTTGGATGGATTTCTTCCTCTGACAGGGGCAAAGTGAGCGAAGGTAATTGACGTTCTATATTACCTAGTCAGTGGCAGTGACTATTCACCACTGGTGACAGTACAGTGGGCAGCAGCAGAAGGGAAAGGATTGTGCCTCGATCTGTTTCCCCATTATTCAAAGAAAAGAGATTGTTTTATTGCTTGGCAAGAAGAATAAAACTGAGTTGGACCTATTCACTGTGTGGAACTCTGGTTACTAGGAGCAAAGGAGTCAGGGACTTTTTTTGCTGCTGTGATCTGACTTCCTGTTAGAGGATGGCTACATTTGTTCTCCATGGTCTCACTGTATGTAGGAATTTAGCCACCTTCTCTTGTTCGCTCCCAAGATGGACTATGGACTATAGTTTAGTTGTGGTCATGTGCACTGCTCTATGCACACTACAAATCCCATAATGTGCACTGCTCGTTCTAAACAAAGGGAAGTGAGAGGGAATAGGAGAAATTTGGTAGCTCACAGAGGCAGCAAAAATACAATAAGAAACAATTTCATGAAAAGTATATTACAGGACCTTGTAGTAGTGTATGCAGGGCTTTTTTTTTAGCTGAAACTTGGTGGAACGCAGCTGTGGAAGAAGGCTGAATTCTGCACCATCTACGTAGCGCACCCTCAAACTCTGCACTCTGTGTGTATCCCCCGAACTCTGCTCTCTATACGTAATCCACTCCTGGCCCTTTAAGACCCTCCCACTGTTAGTGAAATCTGAGCACACCCACTATCTTATGTGGTTTGGAGGGTGTGTGTGGGTGAGGAGGGAGGGGGTTTTGGGGGGTTGTGGTTGAGTTCCTGCCTTGAAAAAGTATTCATACCCCTTGAAGTTTTCCACATTTTTGTCATGTTACAACCAAAAACGTAAATGTATTTTATTGGGATTTTATGCGATGGACCAACACAAAGTGGCACATAATTGTGAAGTGGAAGGAAAATGATAAATGGTTTTCAATTTTTTTTACATATAAATATGTGAAAAGTGTGGCGTGCATTTGTATTCAGCCCCCTTTACTCTGTTACCCCTAACTAAAATCTGGTGGAACCAATTGCCTTCAGAAGACACCTAATTAGTAAATAGAGTCCATCCGTGTGTAATTTAATTTAATCTCAGTATAAATACAGCTGCTCTGTGAAGCCCTCAGAGGTTTGTCAGAGAACCTTAGTGAACACACAGCATCATGAAGGCCAAGGAACACACCAGACAGGTCAGGGATAAAGTTGTGGAGATGTTTAAAGCAGGGTTAGGTTATAAAAAAATGTCCCAAGCTTTGAACATCTCATGGAGCATTGTTCAGTCCATCATCCGAAAATGGAGAGAGTATGGCACAACTGCAAACCTACCAAGACATGGCCGTCCAACTAAACTGATAGGCCAGGCAAGGAGGGCATTAATCAGAGAAGCTGCCAAGAGGCCCATGGTAACTGTGGAGGAGCTGCAGAGATCCACAGCTCAGGTGGGAGAATCTGTCCACAGGACAACTATTAGTCGTGCACTCCACAAATCTGGCCTTCATGGAAGAGGGGCAAGAAGAAAGCTATTGTTGAAAGAAAGCCATATGAAGTCTCATTTGCAGTTTGTGAGAAGCCATGTGGGGAATACAGCAAACATGTGGAAGAAGGTACTCTGGTCAGATGAGACCAATAGTTAACTTTTTGGCCTAAAAGCTATGCGTGGTGGAAAACGAACACTGGACATCACCCTGAATACACCATCCCCACCGTGAAACATGGTGGTGGCAGCATCATGTTATGGGGATGCTTTTCTTCAGTAGGGACAGGGAAGCTGGTCAGAGTTGATGGGAAGATGGATGGAGCCAAATACAGGGCAATCTTAGAAGAAAACCTCTTATGCCTTGTACACACGATCGGATTTCCGATGGAATAAAATCCGATGGAATTTTCCGTCAGAATTCCGATGAAGCTGACTTCCATCAGTCTTGCATACACACTGTCAGACTAAATTCCGACCGTCCAAAACGCGGTGACGTAAAACAATACGACGAGCCGAGAAAAATGAAGTTCGATGCTTCCGAGCATGCGTCGACTTGATTCTGAGCATGCGTGGATTTTTCTCCATGTTCTATTTTTTTACTCCGATGGTAAAAAGTCCAATGGGGCCCACACACAATCGGAATTTCCGATGAAACAAGTCCATCAGATTTTATTCCATTGGAAATCCGATCGTGTGTACAAGGCATTAGAGTCTGCAAAAGACTTGAGATTGTGGCAGAGATTCACCTTCCAGCAGGACATGGACCCTAACCATACAGTAAGAGCTACAGTGGAATGGTTTAGATCAAAGCACATTCATGTGTTAGAATGGCCCAGTCAAAGTCCAGACCTAAATCCAATTGAAAATCTGTGGCAAGACTTGAAAATTGCTGATCACAGACGCTCTCCATACAATCTGACAGCTTGAGCTATTTTGCAAAGAAGAATGGGCAACAATGTCACTTTTTAGAAGTGCAAAGCTGGTATGGACATCCCTAAAAATACTTGCAACTGTAATTGCAGTGAAAGGTGGTTCTATAAAAGTATTGACTCCGGGAGGCTGAATACAAATGTACGCCACACTTTTCACATATTTATTTGTAAAAAAAATTGAAAACCATTTATCATTTTCTTTCCACTTCACAATTACGTGCCACTTTGTGTTGGTCTACCACATAAAATCCCAATAAAATACATTTAAAATTTTGGTTGTAACATGAAACATGTAGAAAATGTCAAGGGGTATGAATACTTTTTCAAGGCCTTGTAAATATTTTCTGAGAAAAAAAGCCCTGAGTATACTGTATGTGTATGGATTACTTTTGCAGACTTAGGAAATTGTTCAGTGTCACTTTAAGGCTAGGCTGGTAAATGTAAAAAATAAAAACGTATTTGTTGCGTTGCATATAGGAAATATTACTTTTCATATTGAGATCAGTCCTTTCAGCTAATCCTCCTTTCTTCTTTTTATGCAACTTTTAATGGATCGTCATGAGGATTCTTCAAAGATGAAATCGAAGTAAATCAGCCTTGTGAGACCTCAGAGGCATCTTCCTTAAGTGTAATTCTAATGAAAGATTCTTTCTTAAAACGGCGTTAATAGAAAAATAAATTATCGAACTCAGCATAGCTGTAACAGGCCGGTTAAAAGATTTGAAGCAATGGATAAAAAAGGCAATGCCTGTTACCAGATATAGGAGATCTGAAAGATTATATTACTGTTGTTCATGTGTAGTGGCAGATATTAGCAGCAGAGAGTCCTTGTGCTCATTGTATCACATGACCAGGTTCTAGTGATGTACCAATCAGCTACAATGATGTAACAAAATCAGCCTGGAGCCTTCACCACCTTCTGGTCAATACTTAGCATTGCAAGTTGGTCAACCCGCAACTGCACACCTGGCTTCAATTAGGGTTGTTTAAAGGAAAAGTACAGCCAAAGCTCGTTTGGCTGAACTTCTCATGTGGAACTGCACTCCTGTAACCCGTTTTCAGCAGACAGTGGGCTGAAGAGCCGGTCCAGGCTCGGGCAAGATCACGACAATGAAGTTGGGATTTACCCACATGCCTGGAGCCCCTGAGAGCCTGAGACGCTCCCACCCCCTCCACAGCCCAGAACTCCAGTGAGTGCGGGGGGGGGGGGGGGGCAGAGGAGAGAGCTGCTGACTAAGACCCCATACACACCATTATATTTTCTGCAGATTTTTGTCTTCAGATTTACCAAAACCATATAATATGAGGTCAAATCTTAAGAGTTTCAATTTGTATGTGTAGCACACGGATCCTTTTCCCCCTCTTACCTTCTCAAGCAGGGGGATAAGACACACCATGCCACATGCCCGTGTCCTCTAGATTATAAAGGTCAGGCGGTGTTACGTACTTGGGTCCCGCAGCGAGTTGCTTCCTTCTTCTGGTTCTCCCCTCTATGTTTATAGAGGCAAATCTTTATCTTTCCCAAATGAGGTCAATGTCCACACAACATGTCAACTCCAACGTGAGTTTATTTTATCTTGCTTTCAGGAACCAGAGAGTTGAAGTGAAAAAAAGGTTAGCAGATAGAAGTGGATTCAGGCACACTCTTGGCTTCGTCGCCACTCGATCCCCAGTGGGTGCAGCTCACCCGGATAGTCACTCAATAGCACTAGCAGCCGGTGTGATGCTGGAACAATGACTCAGTCCCCTCCAAGAACCAAATCAAGGAGATCCCTCCTGAACTTTCTACACTCCGCAGAGACAGTCTGCGAAACGAGGAATCCTTCCCTCCAACAGGTCACCAGGCCTTTCCCGAGTCAGCAATACTTTATTACTCGCCCTCTTGTTATGGGATCGATCCTACCTTGGTTTCCTCTGTGTCAGAGCGGTTACCCTCACGCGGGTTCCCTGGGACTCCTCTTCGGTTGTAGACCCAGTCAAAAGGTACTGGGCCTACCTGGCACTCTGTAGCCTCAGGCCAAAGGTGCCTGAGACTCCTCGATCAAGATGGGGCGCACCCCCTCTGAGGAGTAGCTCCCTCTGGGCAGTGGGCCCCAGAATTGGCTCTCATCCAGGCATGGGCCCCGGGAATTGACTCTCCTCCAGGCATGGGCCCCGGGAATTGACTCTCCTCCGGGCATGGGCCCCGGGAATTGGCTCCCTGTGTAATGGCGTCTGCCCCTTATATATCCTCTCCCGGCATGCACAGCAGGCCAGAACCGCCCACCAACGGCAGCCGAGAGAGGACATCCAATACCTTCTCTATCACCTGAGGTTCAACCCCGGGTACAAGTGACAACACCACCTATACGCCCAAAGGGGAACTGCACGCCAGGTGACACAGCAGTAAGGCACAGCCCAAATAATTAAGAGACCCAAGCCAAACTATTGCTCTGGTCACCCCTAAATTTAGGTATAGCAGGGTTAAATTTGGGGACCCCGCTACATATGCAATCAGGCAGGCCCTTGCACTACATGGTTTTGGTAAATCTGAAGACAAAAATCTGCATAAAATCTAATAGTGTGTATGGGGTCTTAGTCAGCAGCTCTCTCCTCTGCCCCCCCCCGCACTCACTGGAGTGCTGAGCTGTGGAGGGGGTGGGAGTGCCTCAGGGGCTCCATGCATGTGGGTGGATCCCAACTTCATTGTCGTGATCTTGCCCGAGCCTGGACCGGCTCTTCAGCCCACTGTCTGCTGAAAACGGGTTACAGGAGGGCAGTTCCACATGAGAAGTACAGCCAAACGAGCCTCCTCGGCTTGCTCCCCACCTTTTGTGCTTCAAGCCTCGCTTTGGACCTGTGTTCCCCGATTGTATGATGTCACACTCGGGTGTTTCCATCTACCAGTTTTGGTGGGTGGTTGTTCGGGCTACCTCTCGGTTTCGTCCTTGTTCCGGGGTTGTTCTACCATCCCGCCACATACCATTGGGGATTCGATCGAGGCCTCATGTTGTCCATCGGGCTCTGCACATGCTGGCTTCCCTCCTCCTAGTGACATCCAGGAACACACAAAGGTTTTGACATCGCTGCATTGCTTCACCAAGCCAGTCCATCACTGACTGTTTCTCAAGGTATTGTCATAGTGAGGAGCACGCTTTGCATTCGCTCCATCTATGCATGGAGATTTTTAGATAATTGTTCATCTAAGCACATGTTATTATTAAATCGGCACATGATTTTATCTCATTGAGCTTTTTTGATTGTTTGTCCTTTCAAGACTGTCCCGATCAGCGCTTTCAATTCTGTTTGCCCCTGAATGTTTTTACTTGGATTCACACCTAGGGTTGCCACCTTTTCTTCAAGCCAAACCCGAACACATTAGCAGCGCACTGCAATTTTTTTTTCTTCAGTAGTGCATTAAATTCATTACCTCTGTACAATGCATGGCAATTTTTATGTTTTTATGTAGTATACACTATACATATATTTTGTGATTAAATAACATTTCTAATCATATGGAGTTAATCACAAGAGTCCCCCTTTACATCAGAGTCAACAAAGTTGACACTCTTGGCTTACAATTGCAGTGAGCAACTGTGCTGGGTACTACAGTCTAGGCCAGGGGTGGACTGATAACTCATGGGGCCTCCGGCAATTGAAGATCATGGGTCCCCCAGGTTTAAAGATGGCTGTCTCATGGCAGCCAACATTAATGTGGCAGGCCGAAGCTTAGAGGCACCAAGCTCTGCGACACGCAGATTGGCAGAAGGAGTGTGGTGGGTATGATGGGGGTATGTACAGGACAGGAGTGTGGAGGGTATGATGGGGGTAGTATGTATAGGAGAGGAGTGTGGAGGGGATGATAGAGGTAGTATGTATAGGAGAGGAGTGCAGAGGGGATGATGGGGGTAGTATGTATAGGAGAGGAGTGTGGAGGGGATGATGAGGGTAGTATGTATAGGAGAGGAGTGTGTAGGGAATGATGGGGGTATGTATAGGAGAGGAGTGCGGAGGGGATGATATAGGTAGTATGTATAAGAGAGAAGTGCAGAGGGGATGGTGGGGGTAGTATGTATAGGAGAGGAGTGTGTAGGGAATGATGGGGGTATGTATAGGAGAGGAGTGCGGAGGGGATGATAGAGGTAGTATGTATAGGAGAGGAGTGCAGAGGGGATGCTGGGGGTAGTATGTATAGGAGAGGAGTGGGGAGGGGACGGTGGGGGTAGTATGTATAGGAGAGGAGTGAGGAGGGGATGGTGGGGGTAGTATGTATAGGAGAGGAGTGCGGAGGGGATGGTGGGGGTAGTATTATAGGAGAGGAGTGCGGAGGGGATGGTGGGGGTCCTACGTATAGGAGAGGAGTGCGGAGGGGATGGTGGGGGTAGTATGTGTAGGAGAGGAGTGCGGAGGGGATGGTGGGGGTAGTATGTGTAGGAGAGGAGTGCAGAGGGGATGATGGGGGTAGTATGTATAGTAGAGGAGTGTGGAGGGGATGGTGGGGGTAGTATGTGTAGGAGAGGAGTGCGGAGGGGATGGTGGGGGTAGTATGTGTAGGAGAGGAGTGCGGAGGGGATGATGGGGGTAGTATGTATAGTAGAGGAGTGTGGAGGGGATGGTAGGGGTAGTATGTGTAGGAGAGGAGTGCGGAGGGGGTGGTAGGGGTAGTATGTGTAGGAGAGGAGTGCGGAGGGGATGATGGGGGTAATATGTATAGTAAAGGAGTGTGGAGGGGATGGTGGGGGTAGTATGTGTAGGAGAGGAGTGCGGAGGGGATGATGGGGGTAGTATGTATAGTAGAGGAGAGTGGAGGGGATGGTGGGGGTAGTATGTGTAGGAGAGGAGTGTGGAAGGGATGGTGGGGGTAATATGTGTAGGAGAGGAGTGCGGAGGGGATGGTGGGGGTAGTATGTGTAGGAGAGGATGTATGAAGTGGTCTGGGGGGGGGGTGATGCACCTGGGGGGAGTTGGGGGCTGAGAAATAGTGATGTATATAAAAACAAAAGCTATTGTACTCATCCACTAATATTTACAACAGTACAAGAATGAAAACTCCCAGCCCCCAGCACTCTGTATGTACAGATGATGGGAAGGTAATGTATGACCATTCATTTATCCCTGTGTTATCCAAGCTCTGTACAATCAGAAGTTTACACTCTCCATATACACACAGGGTTAATGAATGGTCATAAATTACTTCACATTATCTGGACTGAGGATGGGGGATGTTTGTATAGACAGAGGTGTGAGGCTTGGAGGAAGATATCCTCAGACACACTCCCATCCTCCTGTCCCCTTAACCCTTCACAGCCACTCCTGCAAAACAAATCCTGTCAGATTTCCACTCTAGGAGACTCCTCAGACAAAAACTCTCAGCTCACTTCTTCCCTGCATGTAGTGTGAGCAGCTCCAGCCCGACAGTATTTACTCCTCCCGACATGATCTCCTCCTCAGCTCCGCCTCCCGGGTTCTCTAAGCACACCGCACTAGTGATCGGAGGGGGGGGAGTTAGTCACTGATAAGAGAGACCCTGGAGGGGGGGGGAGACAGGATGGAATGAGCTTTAGATTCTAACAATTACCCCAGCACAGTGTATTTATGGAGAAGCAGAGACATTGCTGCTGTCTCCGCAGTGACAAATATGCTAATGGAGCTCCCCCTGCCTGATGGTCTGTCCGGGTTTCAATGTGTCTGAAAACCGGGCAGATGATTCAGAACCCGGACTGTCCGGGTGAATCCCGTACAGGTGGCAACCCTATTCACACCCCTCTTGGTGTGCTCACCCACACAGCTGCTCTTTGGGCTCTTGCAGAACACTCACAAAGTTCCCAATGCAACATGTGTCCCAGTTTCCTGGCGCCAGACTGTTTTTGTAATTTTAGAGTCACCAGCTCTCTGCTCAGGGTGCTATGAGAACTGAGCAATCAACGGTGTTTGATCGCTTGGTTCTCAGTGTTAGAGCCGGTGGGGGACAGATGCAGCATCAGACCGATACTGCATCCACCTAGGTGAGTATTTTTAAAAAAATATATATATTCCCATACTTTTCTTTTAAATCAACTTTTGTTTAGTGATTGATCAAAGGTGCACCTTGTTACTTTCTGGTTATTTCATGCTTTTGGATTTATTTTCCTTAGGCTGCAGGTATGCCCGCAGTTTTTGTGCAGTTAACCCGCAGCTTCCTATAGTCTTTCTAATAGGTTGTGCGTTTTGATGCATTTTCTGAAAGCGCACTAAAAGTCCCCCATGCTACATCTTTGGTGCGCTTTTAGAGAATGCAGTAAGAATGCAACACCTAATAGAAAGTCTATGGGAAACCACAAAAACTGCGGGTGCACCTGCGCTGCGGCCAAACCACAGTGCAGCAGTGTGAAACCAGCCTTATGGACTTAGATTTAGGTCCAGCCGAATTAGGATGCATGTGTGGGCATTGTGGTTTAACAGAAGTCGATCTACTAGATGACTTCTGTTCAACTACCACAGCGGCCGCCATAGGCAGTCAGCTGCAGTGCTGATCTTTGTATTCTGACAGTGGGGAAGTCTCCCCGCTGTCAGAATACGAAGACACAGTGGGGAGGATTCTTTTATCCACCTCAAATATGTGGATGAGGGGATAGGGTCTGTTTTTTCATTCAACCCGCTGGTTGAACGAAAAAAACTGCTTCATGTATGGCCAGCCAAAGGGTTCGAAATTTGAAAGCGAGGCTTCTTAATTGTATGTTAATGAAAGGAAGCTCAGCCTGTCCAAAGCCTTTATATTGGGGCGGACTCACTGTTAACTTCTTCAGAAATGCTTGCAGTCGGCCATGACACCTTCTAGGAAACATTTAAAAGGTAAGAAATATACAGTATATATATTTATATAGGTATGCTTTATGAATGAGAACACATAACAAACATATGGAAAAGAGAGCTGGGACACACCGCTCAAAGCCACCTGTAGGATCCGAAAAGCTGTTGGGGACTACTAGAACATGTGGAGAGGGGGTCTGCACTGGGGGGGTCTATGCTGATGGAGGGGGGTCTGCACTGGGGGGTGTCTATGCTGATGGAGGGGGGTCTGCACTGGGGGGGTGTCTATGCTGATGGAGGGGGGTCTGCACTGGGGGGGTCTATGCTGATGGAGGGGGGTCTGCACTGGGGGGGTGTTTATGCTGATGGAGGGAGGTCTGCACTGGGGGGTCTATGCTGATGGAGGGGGGTCTGCACTGGGGGTGTCTCTGCGCTCCAAGTCCAGCTTTTTTCAAGCCTATTAGAGCCTCTGGCTTTAATCGGGTTCTTAAAAATACCCCCGCAGCTGTAATTCAGGTCCGGATGCTTGAATAGGGGATGGCTACAGCGGCCATGGATAGATTCATGCAATGCATGAATCTATCCACAGTACACAGAGGAGAGTGGATGGAGAGAGGGGGAGGGGCGCCCGTGCGCCCCTAATGGACGCACTGCCACTGGGTTTAGGCATGAAAGGGTTAGGGGTTAATATCAGCTCCCAGCATGAAACAATGAGGAAGACAAAAAAGAAGGAAACAGGAAGGAAGAGGGAAGAGGGAAATCCTTATAGTGTAAGACCTTTCTTTTTAATAATAATAATAATAAAAAAACAACATTCACCAAAAAACTTACATTATCTCTGCCCTGTCCTCTTGCCTTAATGGAGTGACAGTCCGCTGCCTCTTGGCCGCCCTGCTCCTGTGGGCTGGGGAGTTTCTGCCCTTGGGTATTGCTAATGGGACTGCAGGTGTTTGTGACTATATGTCCCACAATGCTTTGCAGCTACTGGAGGCCTGGCTGATGGGCTCCTCACCCTACCAATGCCTCAACCTCTGCCCTGACATGACTTCCTCCGAAAATAAAAATAATTGAGCGGACGCTGGCCGGCTGCCGGCCATTATGCATACAGGTTGGAGCAGCCTAGGGGGAAATTTCCACCCTGCCCCCCCCCCCCCCGGCCCAGCCCACCCCTGCTTCATAGTACCAACATGGGGGAAGAAAAAGACTCCAGTAGTGCAGCGCTTCCTTTTTGATGTCTTTTATTTTAAAAATACCAATAGTAGGACCAGCGTTCCAAAGTTTAAAAGCGTTTCCTTGGAAGGATCTAAAAAGCTCTGTCTACATCAACAGAGATGGTTCGCGCATGCATTAATACAGTGATTGGTGATAATACTATACACTGTCACTGTACTAATGACACTGATTGGGAAGGGGTTAACATCTAGGGAGATCAAAGGCCTAACTATGTGTAGTGTGTGTGTGCAATATGTGCTGTTTTACTACTACTAGATCTCTCAGTGAGAAACTGACAGATCACTCTCTGTACAGAGCTCTGTATTGTTTATCAACACAGAGCTCTGGGCTGTGATTGCACACAGCCGATCAGCAGATGCTGGCCGTGACTCATTGACCGGGACCTGCTGACAGGCTCCCATTGTGTACAATCACAGCGGGTGCCAGGCAGGGGCGGGCATGCACACGCCCTAAACCCGGAAGTAGGCAGCGACGTCCGGGAACGTCACTTTGCCTACACTGACCACTCAACCACAGTGCATTGTGGGTGGGTGGCTGCTGTTTACTTCTTACGACTTTTAGAACTATTAGAGCTCATTTACACTTGCTTTAAAATATTGAATTGGACGCGCTTTTTTAAAGCATGCTGAATGGCAATCAAAGCCCCTGTCACTAAATCCAATGGTTACCTTACAATCTTGTGTTTGCTTTGCTTTAAAAATTATACCTCATGTTGCTTTCTTGGTGCTTCAAAGCGTTTCCAAAGCCTCCATAGAAGTCTGACTATGCTCTCTTATAGCACCTGAGGTTTTTGAGCACTTTTTATTCAGCGTTAGCTTTGCTGTGTTTTGGAGGTATGAGATATCCCAGGATGTACTGGGAAACCAACAAGCCAAACGGAAAGACGTCTCCAGCAGTCACTTCTGGTTCATGTGTGTATTTTTTTATTTTTATTTTTTATTCGGTCTAAATGTGTACACTGACCAACAAGAATTCTCTTGCCTTTTTAGCTGTGTGTGGTGAAGAGATTATCTTGGGCTTATTATTTGGATATATATCTTTTGTGGCCCCCAATGAATCCCTGAGCGCCACTCAGGACTAAGGATGAGCTCGGGCGTGTTATTTGGATATACCGTATTTTTCAACGTATAACACGCACCTTCACTTTAAGAGGGAAGTTTCAGGGAAAAAATAAAATAAAATTTGAATAATGAACTGTGAAGCAAAATAGGGGTCAGTGCCCATCAATGCAGCCTAATCAGTGCCCATCTGCAGCCTCTCCATTGCCATGAATGCAGCCTAATCAGTGCCATGAATGCAGCCTAATCAGTGCCATGAATGCAGCCTAATCAGTGCCATGAATGCAGCCTCACCATTGCCATGAATGCAGCCTCACCATTGCCATGAATGCAGCCTCACCATTGCCATCAGTGCAGCCTCACCATTGCCATCAGTGCAGCCTGATCCATGCCCATCTGCAGCCTCAGAGGGGACAGAAAGGGGTAAGGACGAGCGCCGACAGATTACATACAGGAGAATCTCCTGTTAACTCGGCAGCAAACAGAACAGTCATCCAATGGCAAATCCAACGGGACTTCCTATTACAGACACCCCCGCGTAAACAGGAGATTCTCCTGTATGTAATCTGACTGCACTCGTCCCGCCCCCTCCCTGTCCTGTCTGAGGCAGCACCGATAAATGTGGTATATATCTTTTGTGGCCCACGGGGGCCACAAAAGTTATACATATCCAAATTACCAGGGGGGCCATATTAAACCGGAACACAGGATGCAATTGGCCCGCAGGCCGTACTTTGGACATGTCTGGTATAGGAGGATGGTATGTGTGGTAATTTTTGGAGGGTTAGTCCACCCAAAACCTTCAACAAAAGATGGAGGAGCGTTATGCTACTTAACTGTTCCTTAGATTTGTGATGAGATGTCTGGAAGTGAGATCCCAGATCTTCAAATTTGCTCCAGCCATTACAAGGGAGGCTGACTCTCCTGAATGAGTGATTCAGTTCATTGGATGGTGCTTGCAACAGGAGAAGTGGGAACACCTAATTGTGGGCAGGAACAGAGCAAAAAACTATTGTAAGGTGATGAAATAAAAGGCCAGTGGGAGACTAAGCCCAACAGACTCCACTTATTATTTTTTTTAATAATCTTTATTAAAATTTTTCAAAAACATATGGTATATAAAAAAAAGAAGAGAAAAGCGCCCAAAAGGTCAGCAAGAAGACAACACACCATAAGTCACAATCATTCAAAGATGGTATTACAGGCTCAGGTAATCAATCCAATTTCTTCCCCAAACAATACAAGGGGGGCATGAGCTAAACATCCATATGTAGCACTACCCCCAGTTAAGAGAGCTGCCGGTTTGTTTTGGGTCTGTACCCTAGCTATCAACCCCAAGAATCTGGCTCGAACCCTCCCTTGGCACAACTGGTCTGCAATTATGTTGTGGAACCCAATGGGATACACAAAAATACTACACAACAGTAAAATGGTACATAAAATTGTTACCTTGTATAGTCACTGGTCCGGCAGGATAATATAGAGAATTTCACACAGTATTCTGCTTAACCAAAAATCACGTTTACTTATTGATAAAAATAGCAGAGTTAAACAACTTTACAGTTGACTTGTGCAGGGCCCTGCAGAGTCAATGATATATGGCAATTTTATAACACAATCTAAATGCGCACTTTCTAAATAAGTGAAAAGGCCTACGCTCGCGAGCTCCCCCTATTGTGCAATACTGTGACCGTGTCCCGTCACTATAAATCCTAGTCAGGCTTGACTAAGTTCAATGTCCAGTTCCTTCAGTGGTAGGTGTCTTCGCTAGCAACGTTGGTGCACATAACATTTGTAATCCAAATGGGTATTAAAGGAAAGCAAACTAAACTTCCACAATGTTTGTGAATGAAACTGTATAGCGGTGAAAACGGCAACCTTAAGCCATGCGGCCTCCGTGAGATGCGCTATGTCCTGGAGTGTGGCGCACTTCTAATAATGGTGGGCCTTACAAAGTCACAGGCCTATATAAACAGTTAATGAAATCCGGGCAGGTGCCCTCTCACCAAAGTAGGCCTCGTCCCTCCGGTACGTCCCGCTGTCGGTACCTTAACCTGCGACCCCTCCGCAACTTGCGGTCTCCGGTTCCTCTCACAGCCGCAGTGGATGTCGGTTGAAGGATGACTCTGATCTCTGAGAAGCACGAGCTGGTCACACAGAAGAGGATTCCTCTTTTAGCTGGATGATCCTCCGCAAAAACTGTAGGCCCAGGCTTTAGGCCTAGTCGCTTCAGCAGCAGGCCTCACACAGACTTCCTGCTTGATTGAGGGCGAAGTCCAGAGAGAACTAGCGTAGCCCCTCCCTTCCTTTAAGTAACCTCCCCCAGAAAGCTGTGCGAGAATGCAATGCACTTTGGAAGTACAGCTGCACTGTGGGTACCATATTCTATCAGATACCTCATGGCAATGGAGTCCCTTTCTCCCTGTACCATAAGTTCCACGATGCATTGTTCAAAAAGGTAAACAACAGTTGCTGAAATCCCTTAAAGAGACTCTGGAGGGAGCTGAGGATATTCTTAATATAACCATAGTCCTTTATAACACACTACAAATAGGCACCCCGCTACACACTCCCCCCACTTTAAATCTTTGGTCCCCAAAGACATCCAAAATCTTGGTTCTGTAACACATTTTTGCCTATAGATGGCTGCATAGGACTGATAGAGGAGCCTCCCACCAATTGTCGTATGATGGGGAGCTGTCCTGCCTACAGGCCACCCCAACGGGAATGGCCTGACCAGCTGTGCCAGGGGGTGAGCTAGGGTTGCCCTCCACTAAATTTACAGTGGAAGGACCAGGCATATCAACTGTCCTTCTTGCAGTGAAAGCAGCCTCTTCAGAGCATTCACCCATTTGATGGTAAGTCAGTCTCTTTGGAGGGTGAATGACTCTCCTCTCCTCTCTCTCTGCTCCTGAGGTGTTGGCATATCCAGGGCAATAGATTCTGCTGGTACGTCAAGTGCTCTTCCTTCTGGTTCGGGCATGCTGAGCTCCATTATTTCGGAAGCGTCTGGTTCAATTTCAAGGAGCAATAAAGTCTCATCAGGGTCTTCTATTAGCAAAGGACCCGGATCGTTGTACAAATCTTCGGTGAGCATGCTGCACGGCACAAACTCAGGAGCCTCTGGGCGAAGAACTTCACTGTCAGCTACCTCAGACTGTGACAAGGAAGTGGTCACGGGTTCTGGCACTTGAGATGACCACAACCAATTAAGTTCCATCTCCTCATACTCAAAATCCCTTCCCTCCAAGTCTTCATCTTCCACATCTGGATGTGTTGACTGAGATCTAGTAACTGGTCTAGATCCTTGAAAAGTTGAAGGGGGTTCTTGTGAGTCTGAAGAGGAGGGTAGGCGAACTGCTTCAGAAAGGGGCAACAGATGGTTTCTGTGCCAAGTCTTTAAACGGGCCTACACTCCCCTCTGGCCTTATTTGATATACTGGAAGGCCTGGCAGCTGCTTGCAGATGTACGGCTGGAATCTCCATCGTTCAGCCAACTTGTGTTTCCCAGGGATACCCAGATTCCTCAATAGTACCCTGTCCCCTGGCTGCAAGTCCTCTATTGTGACTCTGAGGTTGAAGTTTCTTTTGTTCCTCAATCCCCTTTGGTCAGATGTAGCTTGAGCCTTTCCATAGGCCATTTCCAGACTCTTCCGTAGCCGATCCACATACCCCTTGTGGGATGTTGCCGAGGTGTGATCCAGTGAGGTGCCAAAGGCCAAGTCCACTGGTAGACGAGCCTCTCGCCCAAACATCAATCGGTACGGGGAGTATCCAGTTACATCACTGTTGGTGCTGTTGTAGGCATGTACGATGGCAGCCACAGCGTTGGGGCAGGCCATAATGCACGAAGAACTTCTCCGCAAGTACTTTTGCTACTGTCGAGGCCTTCTGGTCCTTTGTTGGAAATGCTTGAGCATATCTGGTGAAATGGTCTGTTACCACTAAAACATTCCCTTGTCCACTTAGATCAGGTTCTAGTCAGAGGAAATCAATGCACACCAGTTCCATGGGTCCCTGACTTTGTAGGTGGCCCATTGGGGCGGCTTGACGGGGCAGAGTCTTCCTCTGGATGCACCGGGCACAATAATGACAGTTCCCTTCAACTTCAGCCTGCACACAGGGCCAATAGAACCTGTCTCTTACAAGGTGGAAAGTTCATTCAGGTACCAGATGACCATGTTCATCATGGAGGGCAGTCGGGAATCCCTTCCTGTGTTTAGCGGGTAGGAATAGTTGCCATTTTTCCTTCAGATCATCAGAGGGGCCCCTTCGGTAGACCACCCCTTGATGTATCTGCAGCCGGTCCCACTCTCTGTGTAACAGTCTGGCTTCTTTAGTGGAGTATTTTAGAAGCATCTCAGGGCACTGGTTCTCCAAGGCCTTCAAGAGGAGCTTCCCCAGGGGGTCTTCCAATTGATCCCTTCTTAAGTCTCTCTTGGACTGTTTAGGTAGCCCCTCTTCTCCGACTTGAGTCACATTACAATAACACCCAGGTACTCCAACAGCCGAAACTCCAATCTCTTCGGCTCTTGATCCCCCTCTGGCCTGAAGTTCCGTCCCCTGGTATAGGGCTCTCACTCCTTCCGGGGTCAACTGAGTCCATTCTTCAGTGGGGTCACTGGGGGCATGGGATCTTCTGGAAAGGGCATCTGCATCCCTATTTCCAATTCCAGGTCTGTATTTTAAACTGAAGGTGAAACCCGAGAGGGCAGCCAACCATCTGTGTCCTGTGGCATCTAGTTTGGCGGTGGTCAGAAGGTAGGTGAGAGGATTATTATCCGTCTTTACCACAAATTCAGCCCTGTACAAATAGTCTTTCAACTTGTCCACTACTGCCCACTTTAAGGCCAGGAATTCAAGCTTGTGTGTGGGATAATTCCTCTCAGCGGGGACCAGACTTTTACTCACATAGGCAACAGGCTGCAAGTGGCCACCCTGCTCTTGGTAGAGTACTCCGCCTAACCCATCTCTACTGGCATCAACATGCAACTCATAGGGTTTTGTGGCATCTGCATAGGCCAAGACGGGGGCAGTGGTTAGGCTTTTCTTCAACTTGAGGAAGGCCTCTTCACACTGAGTGGTCCACTGGTCCTGGATAGATTCTTTTGGTTTCCTGGATCCCGTGGTGGGTTTCACTGGGTTGACCAGTTCTTGGGCTTCATCTTCCCCTTTATTCTTCAATAGTTAATTTAGAGGCCTGGCAATCTTGGCAAACCCATCCACGAATCTTCTATAGTAGGAGCAGAATCCCAGGAATGACCTAAGCTCAGTCACATTGGTGGGCCTTGGCCAAGAGGTGACAGCATCTAGTTTCTCGGGGTCTGTAGCCACGCCTTCAGCAGACACAATATGGCCCAGGTAATGGACTGAGGACTGGTAGAACTGGCATTTCTCTAAAGAGAGTTTTAGGCCTTCTTCATGGAGCCTCTTCAAGACCTTTTCCAGCCGCTCTTCATGTTCTTCCAGAGTTTTACCGAACACAATAATGTCGTCCAGGTATACCAGTACTTCAATAAGGTTCATGTCTCCCACTGTTTTTTCCGTCAGTCTTTGGAAGGTGGCTGGGGCTCCTGACAAGCCCTGGGGCATTCGGTTGAACTCAAAGAAACCCACTGGGGTGATGAAAGCTGTTTTCTCCTGATCTTCCGGGTGCATGGGGATTTGATAGTACCCACTCTTCAAGTCCATCACACTGAACCACTTAGTCCCTGACAAACTCTGTAAAGCATCTTCTATTCGAGGGGTGGTGTACTGATCAGGTATAGTCCTTTTGTTCAGTGTCCTGTAGTCAATACACAGCCTCAGGGACCCATTTTTCTTCCGGACTACCACTATTGGGGAGGCGTAGGGGCTTCTGGACTCTTGGATAATGTACGTCCTCTTAAGCTCTGCTAGTTGCTCTCGCAGATCTTCTAAGTCGGCCAAGGGGACCCGCCTTACTATTTCCCTGAACAGTGTATCTTCCTGTAGGCGGAACTTGTGGATGGCACTTTTGGCACATCCCACATCAAATTAGTTTTTGGAGAAGATCTTCTGCCATCGAGCAAGTTGGGCCTAGCCCTTTCTTTCCATACTGGTGGAAGAGTTGCATCTTTAGAGCAGAGCTTCTCCACAGTAACTTCACCCCTTTCTTCCTTCTTCAAGTCAGATAGGGCAATTGGGGTGGCTGGGTTCACTTGGCCCAATAGCATTCTCGCTGGTACCCTCAATGGTGTGGTAGCAGTATTCCTAATGCTCACTGAGATTTTCCCATGACTTTTCCTAAGGACCTTCAATGGGACCACTTCAGGAATTACTTCTAGTGCCCTCTGACTCTCCTGCGGATCTGGTTCAAGGATAACAAAGGGGTCGGGTTGCTCCCAGGTAAGCTTCACAGAGGCCCTCAAACAAGTCATCTCTCCGGGCTGTAATACCTTCTCTGTCTTATCCAGCTTCCAGATCTTCCCGACCCCTTCTCCCGGGGCATTTTGCTCCAACACCAGCTGCTGGTATACTCGCTGTAGCATAGGATGGACCCTTGTCGTTGAGGTCTCCTGTTCTTGGGCCACAGATGTCAACAGCCTCCTGACCAGGTCAGTGTTGGTTCCTATGATGAGGGAACTCTTGCTGGCTCCTGGCGGTTGGGGACAAACTACAGCCAGGGTGTCAAAGGTCTCGGCTCCTCCTGCCACTGAGGGGTCAAAGGTCAACTTAATTGGAAGGTATCCATCATAAGAAAAACTCTGGGTCCCTATGCCCCATATCTCCAGGTCTTCGAGCTTTTGTAGCGGTAGATGTCTGAGGTGTTTATCGTAGAAGTCTCTGTATAACAGAGTTACTTGGGCTCCAGTATCCAAAAAGGCCTTGGTATAGATTCATTCTACCTGAATGGAGACCACTGGGGACTCAGGGCCCCACTAATTTGGCAGGTAGTTTCCGTGGAGAAACCTTCTTGTTTGATTCAGTAATCCGGATCTTCTTCCCTCTTTTCTTGAGCCTTTTCCTACCTCAACCCTGGTTGGGCCTGGTATGCACTGATCTCATGCCATTGAGAATTTTTGAACATGGAGCGGGAAGTATCAGTTCGTTAAGATGTAACAGGGGTGCTTGGTAAGGAACTATTTCCCTTCTTCTGTCTTCCTGTGTTGTTGAACTTTTTGGAGTTGGCTGGGACTGATGGGCACCCGGTTGACTCCTTCACCGGGGCCCTCTGAAGTTTTCCGCTGGCTTGTGGTATGGTGCTGCAACTCTCTTCGGGCTGGGATACACTTGTCTGTAGTGTCCAGTCCCTCCACAGTTGAAACAAACTACCTCATCTTTTGAGCGTTGGGATGAAGAAGTGGGTGTATTCTGAACCACTTCAGTGGCGGTTCCTCCTTCTTTACTCATTCCTGAAGTCTTTGTCAGCAAAGTAGTCAGCATCTCCATCATTTGTGTCATCTGAGACTTTAGGATAGCTACTTCAGAGTCCCGCTCCATAGTTATTGCAGATCTGACTCCGGCTGAAGGGGTAGAGATGGGTTGAACGGTCGCTTGTTGATCATTCAGCAGGGCTTCTTCATCTCTCACCACTCTGATAAGGTCAGGGTAACTTAGTGACATGACACCCACTGAGGTTTTCAAGTGGAGCCAAACTGGATCAGAACGTATAGCGCCTCTCAGGATTTGTTGCATCCTATCTTGATCTATAGCAGATGGTGCTATTCTCTTCTTTAAGACAATTTGGCAAAACATTTTGTTCAGTCTTCTAATGTACAGAAAGGCGCTCTCCTGGTTGTTGGATAGTATGTTAAAATTTGTAGAGGAGGTCAACAGCTTTTTCTAATTGTCCGAACTCCTCCTGCAGCATGACCAAATAGTCGTAGGCTGTACAAGCAGCGTTACTAAACCTTAAGTTCCTGACAGCTTCCACAGTGGCTCCTTTCAGGCTCTCGTTTATGCACTGCTTATTTTGGGCCTCTGGCAGTTCCCATCCTTCTAGAGCGTGCATGGCTTGCTCTATCCAGGTGTCAAATTCTTCTTCTCCAGGCGGTACTGGCTGTCTCCCTGAGAAGATCCTCAGTTTCCTTTACTCAGACTCCACACATACTGTGGTTGCTCTTCTGGCACTTTGACACAAGGTCTCCCAGAGCATTAAGGAGTTGGCCCCTCCCGTTACATCAGAGTCTACAGCGTTCCCCTTTGCATCATGGTCCGCAGCATTCCCCTTTACATCGGAGTTCCCCTTTACATCAGGGTCCACAGAGTTCTCCCTTGCACTGGGGGTAATTCTTCAGACTTTGATGTAAAGGGTATGATGTGAAGGGGTACTCTGGTGACCACAGTTACCCCCCCCCCATACAGTAGGTGCCGCCGATATTGTGTCAATCTCGCCGCTTCTAGCGGCGATATTGACACCCTATGAGCTCCGTCGCGAGAGCCAGCGCCGAGCTGTCTCGTCATCGGGAAAGGAAAAAATGTTCCTTTCACGATGAGTGACACGCATTGCCGATAGGCGGGGATCCGACTTGGATTCCCGCCAATACCAGGCACTGCGTTTGGTATGAATCCTGACTGGGAACTCCACGCCAATTTTTAAAGAAAAAAACCGCGTGGGTTCCCCCTCCAGGAGCATACCAGGCCCTTGGGTCTGGTCTGGATTTGAAGGGGAACCCTACGCCGAAAAAACGGCGTGGGGGTCCCCCTCAAGATCCAAACCAGACCCTTATCCGAGCACGCAACCTGGCAGGCTGCAGGGGAAGAGGGGGGGACGAGAGCGGCCCCCCTCCCTCCTGAACCGTACCAGGCCACATGCCCTCAACATGGGGGGTTTGGTGCTCTGGGGCAGGGGGGCGACCTGCGGCCCCCCACCCCAGAGCACCCTGCCCCCATGTTGATGAGGACAGGGCCTCTTCCCGACAACCCTGGCCGTTGGTTGTCGGGGTCTGCGAGCGGGGGGCTTATCGGAATCCGGGAGCCCCCTTTAATAAGGGGGCCCCCAGATCCCGGCCCCCACCCTATGTGAATGAGTATGGGGTACATCGTACCCCTACCCATTCACCTGGTGGGAAAAAATGGTAATAAAAACACAACACAGTTTTTAAAAGTATTTTATTGCACCGCTCCGGAGGTCAAACCCCCCATGTTGAGGGCATGTGGCCTGGTACGGTTCAGGAGGGAGGGGGGGCGCTCTCGTCCCCCCCTCTTCCCCTGCGGCCTGCCAGGTTGCGTGCTCGGATAAGGGTCTGGTTTGGATCCTGAGGGGGACCCCCACGCCGTTTTTTCGGCGTAGGGTTCTCCTTCAAATCCAAACCAGACCCAAGGGCCTGGTATGCTCCTGGAGGGGGAACCCACGCTGTTTTTTTCTTTAAAAATTGGCGTGGAGTTCCCGCTGTGCCTGGTATTGGCGGGAATCCGCGTCGGATCCCCGCTCAATACAGTGTCGCGTCTCCTCGCTATTGCAGTGAGCGTGACACGTGTCGCCACCCTGCTGCCGAGATCTCGGCACTCCTGTCGTCGAGAATCACGGCGATGGGAGCGTGATAGATATACAATATCAGCGGCACCTACTGTATATTCGGTGTGTCCTGGCTGGAGCTGTCAAACTGACCTCACCTCCTCCATTGCTTGGGTGCAGGACAGGCTGAGGCAGACCTTGACCTTGAACTTCTGACATTTTTACTTAAAAGGAAAAAAAATAAGATGAAAAAAATAGACCAAAATATATCAGAAGTGAAGGACGAATTAGACAAATATAAAGACACAACAGAATTTACCACACTCACAACACAGCTAAATAGAGATCTTACAAAAAAAGATAAGGAGGTACAACTGAGAAAAAGCAAAAAATACACAAGAGACATGAATGATTTCAGAAATGACCAGACATTCAAGTGGCAAAGCCAGCTAGGAGGAACTGATCCAATTTCAACATTCTCAACACCAGAAAAAACTGTTTGTATGTGTAGCGGGGTGTTCCCCTATATTGGGAAGAAACTACATTACCCATAACCCCATTCTTGTTGTGACGTTCCACCGCAGAGACTCATGGGAGGGGTTATAAAAGGAAGAGGCCGGGCTCGGCCTCTTTGGCGACACGAGACTTCACGGACGGATCCTCCTGTGCGGATGTGTCGGAGGGGCAAGGCCTGAAGCCTGAGGCCTTGCTCTGCACCGAAGAGCCTTCCATCCTCCCCTCTGCGAGCCTGGGTGGCATCTGACTTTGTGAGCTACCGCCTTGTCGGATCGGGGACCCGATCGTTGGAGAGATCGAGAGTGTGTGACACGGCCGGTGGAGGGTTTCCCGGACTGGATCCGTAGTCCGGCGGGTGAGAGGGCATAAGCCCAGCTTAGATACTGTTGCTGTGTATAGGCCTATAGACTGCCGTGGCCTACAAGTTATTTTCATACCCCTTGGATTACAAAGTTATACTCTGTTTAAGTGCACCACCATTACAGACCTGCCGGTGAAGAAAGAAGGACTAAGCTAAATATTAGAACCAGGCCTGGTGGGGATTCTAGCGTGTTTGATTGCTGCGCCATAGGGCACTTAGTTAACGGTCGCCCGTATGGCGCACTTGTAGCGTGTGTTACTATATAGTGTGTTAGAGTGGCAGGACGCTGCCCTTAGGAGTGATTGTTTAGAACTGTGATTATTGTTACCCCTTTTATTCATATTGAGAATTGATGAGTAAAACACCTTACCTATCACAATTCATTACTGTGTCCTTGCTTAGTTATTCTATTGCATAGGACATATCATTGATTGTTAGTACTAGCTGTGCCAGAAGGGGATAGAGCCTATTGCCGGGGGTTGGCGGAGCTGCACTCAGGGCCCAAAATCTAATTCTGCGGCCTCCTTAGTTGGAGGTATCGCTACACGTGGGGGCTCGTCCGGGATGCTGATGCAGCAAGCGAACGGTAGAAGAGTGGTGCAAAGCCGCTAATACAGAGCCAAAACAGTCGATAGCCATTAGCCTTCCTGGCGAGAAATGGTCAAGTGAGACGGTAGAGGAACTGCTGAGTTCAGTGTCCCCAGATCACACACCGTGGGTGATAGACATGAAGACAGACCCAAACATCTCATATCAATACGCATTAGTGGAATATTGGGACGGGATGCCAGAGGCCTGTAAGCACAAGTGTCTGCGGACGCCAGACAACAGAACATTTAGGCTGGCGCACGCAATAACTGTAGAAAGGGAACCATCCCCTACGGGATCGCCACAGGCTGCGGCCCGAACTACACCTGAAAGAGAAGACAGGGCGCCACCTCCGGTGGCACCTGCATCGGCCACTGCTATATCACCAGAACTGATAAATGCAATAGGGGATTTGCTAGCCAAATGTCAGAAGACAAGTACGGTGCATGTGGAAACTAGCTACCGGAGACTAAAAATATTCTCAGGGAAGCTCCCTGTCCCGGCAGGGGAAGAAGATTTTGATACTTGGGTGGAACAGGCATTACAGGCAGTGGAGGCATGGGAGGTGCCGGAGGCACAGAAGAGGCAGCGAGTGTTAGAAAGCCTTAAAGGTGCAGCAGCAGAAGCAGTGAAAAGTTTCCGGTTTGGGAATGCAGGGTGCACGGCGCAGGATTGTCTAGCTATGCTGCAGGAAGAGTTTGGTCAATTAGACAAGGTGACAGAGACGGTCTACCAGTTTGAACACACTTTCCAAAAACCGGAGGAGAAACTTTCCAAGTATGTCAGAAGGCTAAACAGGCTGCTGTGCAAGATTGTGTTAAAGAAAGGGATGAAGCCCCAAGATGCCGATGCGGCAAGAATGAAGCAAGTCTTAAAGGGAGCGCTACGCTCCGATCCAGTCTGGCTGCACCTGAAAACCTTGGGAGGATGGATCGGGGCCCAGGAGGCCAGGAGAGTCCATCAGAGATCAGTGGAATCAGAGGTGTGAAGAGGCTTTCCAGGAATTGAAGAGGAGCCTGACCACTGCACCAGTCTTGGCCTATGCAGACCCAACCAAACCCTATGAACTGCACGTGGATGCTAGTCACGACGGTCTGGGAGGAGTACTTTACCAAGAACATGAGGGGCAATTGCGGCCTGTTGCCTATGTGAGTAGAAGCCTGACCCCCTCTGAGAAGAACTACCCCACTCACAAGCTGGAGTTCCTGGCCCTCAAGTGGGCGGTAGTAGACAAGCTCAAAGACTACCTGTACGGAGCAGAGTTCACTGTGAAGACCGACAACAACCCCCTTACCTACCTGTTCACCACGGCCAAGCTGGATGCCACTGGACACAGGTGGCTAGCCGCACTGTCTGGATTCAACTTCAGCCTTAAGTATAGACCAGGAGTGGGGAATCGAGACGCAGACGCCTTGTCCAGAAGATCTCATTCCCCGACCATTGAAATAGAAGATTGGACCCAAGTGGCACCGGACGGGGTGCAGGCCCTTTGTCAAGGAGCTGCATTCCAAGCCCGAGGATGCTCCAGAGCAGAGGAAATAGGAGTTACCACGGTGGGAGTCCCCAAACACTACTGTGGAGTAGCTCAATTGGAAGAGGGCAACCTACCAAGATTGTCCAAAAAGGAATTAAGGTGTGACCAATTGGAAGACCCCATGGGGAGATTGGTCCTGGAGGCCTTGGAAAATCAGGATCCAAACATACTCATGCGTCAACCCTCCAAAGAAGCTCGCCTACTGAGGAAGGAGTGGGATAGGTTGCAGTTGCATCAGGGAGTGGTCTACCGAAGGGGCCCCTCTGATGATTCAGAAGATAAGTGGCAGATGTTCCTCCCAGAGAAACATCGGGAGACTGTTTTGATGGCCTTGCATGACAATCATGGCCACCTAGGGGCTGAAAGGACTTTTCAACTTGTCAGAAGTCGGTTCTATTGGCCCTGCATGAGGGCAGAGGTAGAGGAGTACTGCCACTCATGTGCGCGATGCATCCAGAGGAAGACTTTGCCCCATCAAGCTGCCCCAATGGGCCATCTACAGAGCCAAGGGCCTATGGACCTGGTGTGCATTGACTTTCTCTGCCTCGAACCCGACCTGAGTGGACTAGGAAATGTTCTGGTGATAACCGACCATTTCACCCGGTATGCCCAGGCCTTCCCCACCAAAGATCAGAAGGCCTCCACCGTGGCCAAGGTACTTATGGAGAAGTATTTTGTCCATTATGGGCTGCCACAGAGACTCCATTCAGATCAAGGGAGGGACTTCGAGAGTAAGCTGATCCGGAAGCTCTTGGATTCGTTGGGAATCAGGAAGACTCGAACTACACCTTACCATCCTCAGGGAGATGCTCAGCCGGAAAGGTTCAACCGAACCCTGCTCAACATGTTGGGGACTCTGGAAAGCGAGAAAAAGCAACATTGGAGCAAACACATAGCAGCCATGGTACATGCTTACAACTGCACCATCAGTGATGCTACAGGCTATTCCCCATATCGACTCATGTTTGGGAGAGAAGCGAGACTACCGGTGGACCTGGCTTTTGGCACCTCACTGGACCATTCCTCCGTCACCTCTCACAGAGGATATGTGGATAGGCTCAGACACAGCCTGAAAGTAGCCTATGAACAAGCTCAAGCGGCCTCAGATCAAAGGGGAGCTCGGAATAAAAAAAATTACGACCTGAAGGTCCGGGTACAAGACCTACAGCCCGGGGATCGAGTACTGTTGCGCAATCTGGGAGTCCCCGGAAAGCACAAGCTTGCAGACAGATGGAGATCTGAACCTTATGTCATCTGCAGGAAGTTGCCGGGCCTACCTGTCTACAAGGTGAAGCCAGAGGGAAAGGTAGGCCCACTGAAGACATGGCATCGAAACCACCTGCTCCCACTGACGGAGGCAGTTAGAATACCTTCCGTGGGAGACTCCCCTGCACCGGCCTCTATCTTGGATACTCCTAGACCGCACACTCGGTCACAGACCTCCCGAGCTGGAAATGGAGAAGCCTCCCAACTTAGTGGAGATGAAGAAGGAGAGCTTGATTGGCTGTGGTCTTCCCCAACTCCAGGAACTTCTATCATAGATCTTCCAGTCACCCAAGATACCACAGATGAAACGCTGAACCCAGAGGCTACAGAATTCATCCCTTTCAGTCCTTCAACAGATTACTGGGAAGATGCCCATGATAGTTACTCCGAGGAAGAGGAGCCTGAGGCGCCAGAGCCAGAGATTCCAAGAGAGCAAAGAGCTCGAAGAGTCATTCAACCTCCTAAGAAGCTGACCTACCCCCAGATGGGGAACAGTTCGGAAGACTCTGTGGTCACTGCTAGGAGAAATGCTGAGATTCCGGATCCCTCCACTGTCCATTTGGTGGAGGGCAACCCCAGCTCACTCTCTGGCACAGTTAGTCAGGCCACCCAAGATAATGTGACCTGTGGGCAAGGGAATTCAACCCCTCAGTTATGGTGGGAATCCCCTATCCCAACATCGTTTTCAGAATTGTCCAATGTTGTATATAGTTGTTGCTAAAATTTATCTTTGGGGACCAAAGAGTTTAAGTGGGGGGAGTGTGTAGCGGGGTGTTCCCCTATATTGGGAAGAAACTACATTACCCATAACCCCATTCTTGTTGTGACGTTCCACCGCAGAGACTCATGGGAGGGGTTATAAAAGGAAGAGGCTGGGCTCGGCCTCTTTGGCGACACGAGACTTCACGGACGGATCCTCCTGTGCGGATGTGTCGGAGGGGCAAGGCCTGAAGCCTGAGGCCTTGCTCTGCACCGAAGAGCCTTCCATCCTCCCCTCTGCGAGCCTGGGTGGCATCTGACTTTGTGAGCTACCGCCTTGTCGGATCGGGGACCCGATCGTTGGAGAGATCGAGAGTGTGTGACACGGCCGGTGGAGGGTTTCCCGGACTGGATCCGTAGTCCGGCGGGTGAGAGGGCATAAGCCCAGCTTAGATACTGTTGCTGTGTATAGGCCTATAGACTGCCGTGGCCTACAAGTTATTTTCATACCCCTTGGATTACAAAGTTATACTCTGTTTAAGTGCACCACCATTACAGACCTGCCGGTGAAGAAAGAAGGACTAAGCTAAATATTAGAACCAGGCCTGGTGGGGATTCTAGCGTGTTTGATTGCTGCGCCATAGGGCACTTAGTTAACGGTCGCCCGTATGGCGCACTTGTAGCGTGTGTTACTATATAGTGTGTTAGAGTGGCAGGACGCTGCCCTTAGGAGTGATTGTTTAGAACTGTGATTATTGTTACCCCTTTTATTCATATTGAGAATTGATGAGTAAAACACCTTACCTATCACAATTCATTACTGTGTCCTTGCTTAGTTATTCTATTGCATAGGACATATCATTGATTGTTAGTACTAGCTGTGCCAGAAGGGGATAGAGCCTATTGCCGGGGGTTGGCGGAGCTGCACTCAGGGCCCAAAATCTAATTCTGTAAAAAACAAAAAACCCCCTCAGAGGTGGGACTTTGAAAGTGACTGCAAAACACACAAAGTATATTGAAATTGTATAGATTTAATAAATAAGTACAAAAAGGACAAATGAATATAAATCACATGAATTGTGTACAAGTCCAGAAAATTGGTTGCGTGGGTAAGGAGAAAAATTGAAACATTGATAGTCAAACCCGACAGCTGTTTCGGTTACGCCCTTCTTTGGGGGAATTGTAGACATACAGTTCAATAAGACAGACAAACTAGTAATCTATCCAAAGAGAAATTAATATTTGGTGCACCGGGGGACCACATGCACGGCAGTAAATGTGGGGTGAAAGAAGAGAACACCCCACCAATGAGGGGGCTCCAAGATCGATGGGGTCCAATATCCCAACAACGGGGGTCCCCAGGCGACGACACGCAGACAGGCCAGAGAGAGACCAAGGAATCCGGTAAGGTAATTATCAGTATGGAAAAGTATTCCAGATCAGGGAGATGTCTGGTGGAAACTTGAAACGGCTTCAAAAGTAGAGGGAGTCCTCAATACAAAAATTGCATCCAATATGCACTATTGTAGTGATGAAGCAAATATGTGCATAGTTTCAATCTGATTTAAATCCAGAGAATCTGTAGGGATCCCGGGTGTCCCAATGATCGCTGCGTGAGGTACCTCACGCAGCGATCATTGGGACACCCGGGATCCCTACAGATTCTCTGGATTTAAATCAGATTGAAACGATGCACATATTTGCTTCATCACTACAATAGTGCATATTGGATGCAATTTTTGTATTGAGGACTCCCTCTACTTTTGAAGCCGTTTCAAGTTTCCACCAGACATCTCCCTGATCTGGAATACTTTTCCATACTGATAATTACCTTACCGGATTCCTTGGTCTCTCTCTGGCCTGTCTGCGTGTCGTCGCCTGGGGACCCCCGTTGTTGGGATATTGGACCCCATCGATCTTGGAGCCCCCTCATTGGTGGGGTGTTCTCTTCTTTCACCCCACATTTACTGCCGTGCATGTGGTCCCCCGGTGCACCAAATATTAATTTCTCTTTGGATAGATTACTAGTTTGTCTGTCTTATTGAACTGTATGTCTACAATTCCCCCGAAGAAGGGCGTAACCGAAACAGCTGTCGGGTTTGACTATCAATGTTTCAATTTTTCTCCTTACCCACGCAACCAATTTTCTGGACTTGTACACAATTCATGTGATTTATATTCATTTGTCCTTTTTGTACTTATTTATTAAATCTATACAATTTCAATATACTTTGTGTGTTTTGCAGTCACTTTCAAAGTCCCACCTCTGAGGGGGTTTTTTGTTTTTTACTTAATTTTTGGGATGTGGTGACTGTTAAACCAATACAATCTTGCAGATGTCAGTTCCCTTTTGTCTCCAAAATCTAATTCTGCGGCCTCCTTAGTTGGAGGTATCGCTACATATGCAACCACAACACATAAATGCAAACCAGGATCCTAATACACCAAACAGACCCCACCAAGATCCCAGAATCAGGGCAGAATCACCTAGACACCCTAGAAATAACACAGGGAATGGGAATCAACAACAGAATACTCCATATAGAGGAGACAGAAGACCACCCAACAATAATAGAACACCACAAAATGGGTGGAAGAAACCCCATTGGAAGAACAACAAAAAACCTTATTATGGTCACAATAATTGGCATAAAACACAATATGAACAAAGGGACAATAGGGGATACCCACAAGATCATGGAAACAATAGGGGAGGCCATTATAAACAGAGAGAAAACAGAGGACCTCCATATGAACAACAAAGACAGAGAGGTAGAAGCCCCACATCATATCAAGACTATGGATATGGTGAAAGAAGAGGCCCCCAGTCCCAAAGTCCATATAGACAATATGAACGTAGCCCAATACCAACATACAATTACTATGCGCCTTTAAGGAACTACCATGATGAACCTAGACAGGAGGGACACTACTCAGAAACAGACTATAGTAGGTCTTTTTTAGAGAGAGGTCGGGATCACCACCCACCGAGGAATCCAGAAGAAACGGGGAATGGAAGAAGAAGCCCAGAAACAAAAGAGGATGTCGATCAGGAAAGAGAGAACAAAAGAAAAAAGGGAATAAAAGGAGAGGGCATCTTCAACCTTAGTGGCAAACCACTAACACACAAAGAAGTAGGGGTCCTTGACAAAGGACTCAAATATGCCCCAACCAAGAACCTTGACAAGTTTCATACTTACATTGGGATCCAAAAATATATCAAGAAATTGAACATCAAAAAATACGTTGCAAGTAACACAGCCAAACCCAAACTAAGAACACATGAAGAAGACATTACTCACAGCAATTTGAGAAATAAATAGATATTCAATCCGCCACCAAAAAATAATAAACATATTGAAGTCTTTAAAAAATTTGTAGTAAAAGATCTAATGAATCTGAAGATACACAAAAAAGAAGAACCAAAATACATCAAAAGTGGCATCAATAAGCTCACAAAAAGGAAAGACCTAGTTATTCGGCCAGCCGACAAAGGAGGAGGAATTGTAATCTTCACAAAGGAACAATATCACAAAAACATGAATACACTACTCCAGGATGAAAACACTTATAACAAACTGTTGGGAAATCCAATGTTCAAATGCAGGAAAGCCCTAGAACAAATAGTACACCTAGGCCTGAAACGAGAAATCCTCAACAAAAAAGAAGCCAAATACTTAATCCCAGAATCATGTCGTGCCCCAGTCATATACTGTGTACCGAAAATACACAAAGATAGTAGTAACCCACCCTCAAGACCAATAGTTAATGGAATCGATTCTCTCACAGCTAGGATGGGTGAATACATCGATCACTTCTTACAACCGGCAGTACAAGGAACACAGGCCTACCTAAGGGACACGAAACAGGTGTTGCAAATTCTGGAGAAAGTCCCAGCAACAGATACACCTTGGATAATGGCCACAGCTGATGTCTCTTCCCTCTATACGGTTATTCCACACCATTTAGCATGTGAAGCCGTAAAATGGGGACTCAGAAAACATTCCAACTTACCATGTGTACAAAGAAAATACTTAGTGAAAGGATTAGACTTTTGTCTAAAAAATAATTATTTTTGGTATAAGCGAGAATACTATTTCCAACAAACAGGTGTCGCAATGGGAGGCAAATTTGCCCCGAGTGTTGCAGGCCTCTTCAGGGCACAAAGGGAGGAAGAAGCTGTCTTCTCAGAAACTCCAAGAGAACTAATTGTCTTCAGACGATATATTGATGACATTTTCATCCTATGGAAAGGAGATAAAAACGGACTAACACTCTTCCTTGAAAATCTCAATAAAAACGATAGGGACATCAAATTAACCTGGGACATTAGTGAGAAGACAATCACATTCTTAGATTTGGAGATCTCACAAGAAAATCAGGTCATCACAACCAAAACACATTTTAAAGATGTAGACAGAAACAGCTACCTACCCATTGAAAGTTGTCACCACAAAAACTGGTTATGCAATAGGGATGGGCCCGGTGCTCGATTCGAACCCATGTTCGAATCGAGCACCGGGCGTTCGCTCGCTCGTCGAGCCCAGAACTATTTGGGCCGTTCGCATCACATTCGTGTGATGCGAGCGGCCCCGCAATGCATTGCGGCCGGCGCGGCCGGCGCAGTGCATTGCTGGCTGATGATTGGCCAAGCATGCACTGTGACCCCGCATGCTTGGCCAATCACAGCGCCCGAAACTCGGAGAGCAATAATTGGCTACAGGCAGGACGCCTGTAGCCAATTACAGCTCAGGGGCTTTAGTACACGCCCCACCATTTAAAAGGCCGCCACGCCATCGGCCCCGGTCACATGAGTTCCGGCTTTAGGAGAGATCAGTCTGCTGATTCTGTCTTTGCTTGATACTGAAAGATTTGCTCTTCTTTGCTAAACCATTGGCTATTTCTTTGCTAAACCATTGCTACCTAAGTCATTGATCGTTCATTGCTGCTGATTGCACAGTTAGCGTGTTATTAGCTGCTGCTGGGGATTAGTCTGGTGCGTGCTTACTGTTAGTACAGTATTGCAGTAGTACCAACCGCAGTGCTGTTAGCACAGCATTGCACCCCAACAGCACCCATAGTACTTCTAGTGTGTTAGTGGCAGCAAACAGAGCTCCTATATTTTCTTCTCAGCAGCACCCATAGGACTTCTAGTGTGTTAGTGGCAGCAAACAGAGCTCCTATATTTTCTTCTCAGCAGCACCCATAGGACTTCTAGTGTGTTAGTGGCATCACACAGAGCTCCTATATTTTCTTCTCAGCAGTAGGGATGGGCCCGGTGCTCGATTCGAACCCATGTTCGAATCGAGCATCGGGCGTTCGCTCGCTCGTCGAGCCCAGAACTATTTGGGCCGTTTGCATCACATTCGTGTGATGCGAGCGGCCCCGCAATGCATTGCGGCCGGCGCGGCCGGCGCAGTGCATTGCTGGCTGATGATTGGCCAAGCATGCACTGTGACCCCGCATGCTTGGCCAATCACAGCGCCCGAAACTCGGAGAGCAATAATTGGCTACAGGCAGGACGCCTGTAGCCAATTACAGCTCAGGGGCTTTAGTACACGCCCCACCATTTAAAAGGCCGCCACGCCATCGGCCCCGGTCACATGAGTTCCGGCTTTAGGAGAGATTAGTCTGCTGATTCTGTCTTTGCTTGATACTGAAAGATTTGCTCTTCTTTGCTAAACCATTGGCTATTTCTTTGCTAAACCATTGCTACCTAAGTCATTGATCGTTCATTGCTGCTGATTGCACAGTTAGTGTGTTATTAGCTGCTGCTGGGGATTAGTCTGGTGCGTGCTTACTGTTAGTATAGTATTGCAGTAGTACCAACCGCAGTGCTGTTAGCACAGCATTGCACCCCAACAGCACCCATAGGACTTCTAGTGTGTTAGTGGCAGCAAACAGAGCTCCTATATTTTCTTCTCAGCAGCACCCATAGGACTTCTAGTGTGTTAGTGGCATCACACAGAGCTCCTATATTTTCTTCTCAGCAGCACCCATAGGACTTCTAGTGTGTTAGTGGCAGCAAACAGAGCTCCTATATTTTCTTCTCAGCAGCACCCATAGGACTTCTAGTGTGTTAGTGGCAGCAAACAGAGCTCCTATATTTTCTTCTCAGCAGCACCCATAGGACTTCTAGTGTGTTAGTGGCATCACACAGAGCTCCTATATTTTCTTCTCAGCAGCACCCATAGGACTTCTAGTGTGTTAGTGGCAGCAAACAGAGCTCCTATATTTTCTTCTCAGCAGCACCCATAGGACTTCTAGTGTGTTAGTGGCATCACACAGAGCTCCTACATTTTCTTCTCAGCAGCACCCATAGGACTTCTAGTGTGTTAGTGGCAGCAAACAGAGCTCCTATATTTTCTTCTCAGCAGCACCCATAGGACTTCTAGTGTGTTAGTGGCATCACACAGAGCTCCTATATTTTCTTCTCAGCAGCACCCATAGGACTTCTAGTGTGTTAGTGGCAGCAAACAGAGCTCCTATATTTTCTGCTCAGCAGCACCCATAGGACTTCTAGTGTGTTAGTGGCATCACACAGAGCTCCTATATTTTCTTCTCAGCAGCACCCATAGGACTTCTAGTGTGTTAGTGGCAGCAAACAGAGCTCCTATATTTTCTTCTCAGCAGCACCCATAGGACTTCTAGTGTGTTAGTGGCATCACACAGAGCTCCTATATTTTCTTCTCAGCAGCACCCATAGGACTTCTAGTGTGTTAGTGGCAGCAAACAGAGCTCCTATATTTTCTGCTCAGCAGCACCCATAGGACTTCTAGTGTGTTAGTGGCATCACACAGAGCTCCTATATTTTCTTCTCAGCAGCACCCATAGGACTTCTAGTGTGTTAGTGGCAGCAAACAGAGCTCCTATATTTTCTTCTCAGCAGCACCCATAGGACTTCTAGTGTGTTAGTGGCATCACACAGAGCTCCTATATTTTCTTCTCAGCAGCACCCATAGGACTTCTAGTGTGTTAGTGGCAGCAAACAGAGCTCCTATATTTTCTTCTCAGCAGCACCCATAGGACTTCTAGTGTGTTAGTGGCAGCAAACAGAGCTCCTATATTTTCTTCTCAGCAGCACCCATAGGACTTCTAGTGTGTTAGTGGCATCACACAGAGCTCCTATATTTTCTTCTCAGCAGCACCCATAGGACTTCTAGTGTGTTAGTGGCAGCAAACAGAGCTCCTATATTTTCTTCTCAGCAGCACCCATAGGACTTCTAGTGTGTTAGTGGCAGCAAACAGAGCTCCTATATTTTCTTCTCAGCAGCACCCATAGGACTTCTAGTGTGTTAGTGGCAGCAAACAGAGCTCCTATATTTTCTTCTCAGCAGCACCCATAGGACTTCTAGTGTGTTAGTGGCATCACACAGAGCTCCTATATTTTCTTCTCAGCAGCACCCATAGGACTTCTAGTGTGTTAGTGGCAGCAAACAGAGCTCCTATATTTTCTTCTCAGCAGCACCCATAGGACTTCTAGTGTGTTAGTGGCAGCAAACAGAGCTCCTATATTTTCTTCTCAGCAGCACCCATAGGACTTCTAGTGTGTTAGTGGCATCACACAGAGCTTATATATTTTCTTCTCAGCAGCACCCATAGGACTTCTAGTGTGTTAGTGGCAGCAAACAGAGCTCCTATATTTTCTTCTCAGCAGCACCCATAGGACTTCTAGTGTGTTAGTGGCAGCAAACAGAGCTCCTATATTTTCTTCTCAGCAGCACCCATAGGACTTCTAGTGTGTTAGTGGCATCACACAGAGCTCCTATATTTTCTTCTCAGCAGCACCCATAGGACTTCTAGTGTGTTAGTGGCAGCAAACAGAGCTCCTATATTTTCTTCTCAGCAGCACCCATAGGACTTCTAGTGTGTTAGTGGCAGCAAACAGAGCTCCTATATTTTCTTCTCAGCAGCACCCATAGGACTTCTAGTGTGTTAGTGGCAGCAAACAGAGCTCCTATATTTTCTTCTCAGCAGCACCCATAGGACTTCTAGTGTGTTAGTGGCATCACACAGAGCTCCTATATTTTCTTCTCAGCAGCACCCATAGGACTTCTAGTGTGTTAGTGGCAGCAAACAGAGCTCCTATATTTTCTTCTCAGCAGCACCCATAGGACTTCTAGTGTGTTAGTGGCAGCAAACAGAGCTCCTATATTTTCTTCTCAGCAGCACCCATAGGACTTCTAGTGTGTTAGTGGCAGCAAACAGAGCTCCTATATTTTCTTGTCAGCAGCACACATAGTACCTATAGTGTGTTAGTGTCAGCACCCATAGGACCTACAGTGTGTTGTGAGCACACATAGGAGTTCTATTTTTTATACTATATACACTACCGACTACAATGGCTGGAAGACCGCCAAGGAGAGGCAGAGCGTGCCGAGGCAAGAACACAGGGCAGGCAGGCTCTGTTTCTAGAGACAACAGTGCTGGCCGTGGACGTGGTCGTGCATCGTCATCAGCACGTGGCCATGGGACACGCTTGTCTTTGTTTTCGGCAGCTGGACATGTGGAGCCGCATCATGCCGAAGGCTTGGTAGAATGGATGACCAAGCCCTCCTCATCCTCCTCATCCTCTCTCACCCAGGCTCAGGGTACTGGCAGAGCAGCTGCCAACGCGTACTCAATGGCATCATCAGCCACCCCTTCCCTAGACCCACCATGTCCTCCTGAGGAGTCCCCCGAACTGTTTGAGCACAGTGTTGGGTACATGCTCCAGGAGGATGCCCAACGATTCGAAGGCTCGGATGATGATACCCAGCTTGAGGAAGTCAGTAGTGTGCGCGCAGAGAAAGGGGATGCTGAAGGACAGCAATCTGGCAGTAGTGTTCCACCAGCTGCAGCTTACTGCCAGGTTTGCTCTAGTGGTGAAGAGGGAGGGGATGATGAGGTCACTGACTCCACGTGGGTGCCTGAAGGGAGAGAGGAGGAGGAGGAGGAGGATGCAGCGTCACATGTCCAACGAGGCAGGATGCCCCCTGGAGGCCAGCTAGAGGCCAGCACAGCAACTGTACCACACCGCAGAGCTCCGCCTGTGCAGGGCGCTGCCTCTGCACGTTATCACAAAAGTTCTTTGGTGTGGGCCTTTTTTGAGACGAGTGCATCAGATCGCACCACTGCTATTTGCAATATTTGTCTCAAGCGTATCTCGCGTGGCCAAAACATCAGCCGCTTGGGCACCACAAGCATGAGCAGACATATGTCGACCTGCCATGCAGCTCGTTGGCAAGCACACATAAAAGACCCGCACCAAAGAACAAAGCGGACCTCTCCTTGCTCCTCATCAGCTGGGATCTCCATCCCCACTATATCTTCAGTCCTCTCTGAAAGCTGCTCTGAGAGGACTGAAGGTGTAGAATTAGGTGTGTCACAACCAAGTACTTGCAGTACACCGACGTCCGATTGTAGCAGGCAAATTTCCCTGCCCCAGCTGCTGGACCGTCGAAAGAAGTATACTCCCAGCCATCCACATGCCCAGCGGTTGAATGCTAGCTTGGCTAAATTGCTAGCACTTCAACTGCTGCCTTTTCAGTTGATAGACTCGGCCCCCTTCCGTGAGTTTGTTCAATGTGCGGTTCCTCAGTGGCAGGTTCCCAAATGCCACTTTTTCTCACGGAAGGCAATTCCGTCTCTCTACTGGCATGTGGAAGGCAATGTCCATGCCTCGCTGGACAGGGCGGTCAGCGGTAAGGTGCATATTACCGCTGACTCATGGTCCAGCAGGCATGGACAGGGACGTTATCTTTCTTTCACGGCCCATTGGGTCACTCTATTGGTAGCTGGGAGGGATGCAGGACAAGGTGCAGTAGTGTTGGAGGTTGTTCCGCCACCACGCCTCCAAAATGCTACTACTGGTTGTGACACACCTCTCTCCTCCACCCCCTCCTCTTCTTCTTCCTCCATGTCCTCTTCGAGTGCTCTGTCCTCGGAACCAGCGGTGCTCCGTAGGCGTACAAGGGGCTACGCGAGTACGCAGGCAAAATGATGCCATGCCGTGCTTGCGCTGGTGTGTTTGGGGGACAGGAGCCACACTGGGCCAGAGGTTCTGGCAGCTCTGCAGGGGCAGGCCGAGAGGTGGTTGACGCCACGCCAGCTTAAGCCAGGAATGGTCATTTCTGATAATGGCACCAACCTCCTCTCCGCCCTGCGACAGGGGCAGCTCACCCATGTGCCCTGTATGGCTCACGTCCTCAACCTGGTGGTGCAGCGGTTCTTGGGCAGGTTCCCAGGCTTACAGGATGTCCTGAGGCAGGCCAGGAAAGTCTGTGTGCATTTCCGCCGATCTTATAATGCCAGTGCTCGGCTGACTGAGCTGCAAAAGGAGCTGAACCTGCCCAAGAACCGCCTAATATGTGACATGCCCACCAGGTGGAACTCAACGTTGGCCATGCTGCAGCGACTGCACACGCAGCAGAGGGCCATCAATGAGTACCTTTGCGACTACGGCACCAGGACAGGGTCAGGGGAGCTTGGCTTTTTTTCCCCACGCCAGTGGAGCATGATCAGGGATGCATGCACTGTCCTCTCACCATTTGAGGAGGCCACGAGGATGGTGAGCAGTGACAGTGCATGCATCAGTGACACTGTACCTCTTGTCCACCTGTTGGAGCATACGCTGCGTGGGATAATGGACAGGGCACTTGAGGCAGAACAGAGGCAGGAAGAGGAGGACTTCCTTGTCTCTCAAGGCCCCCTTTATCCAGACAATGTTCCTTCTGTCCCACCCATCACACAGGAAGAGGAGGAGGAGGAGGAGGAGGAGGAGGATTGTGTGAGCATGGAGGTGGAGCCTGGCACTCAGCATCAGCAGCAGCAGTCTTTTAGGGATGATGTACAGTCCCAACAAACCAGTGGACTTGTACGTGGCTGGGAGGAGGTGGCTGGCGATCATGTCATCCTCAGTGACCCAGAAGACTCCGGACCGAATGCCTCAGCTAACCTACGCTGCATGGCCTCCCTGATCCTGCAAAGCCTGCGGAAGGATCCTCGTGTTCTTCGGATCAAGGAGAGTGACCATTACTGGCTGGCCACTCTCCTTGATCCACGGTACAAGGGTAAGGTTGCGGACCTTATCTTGCCGTCGCAGAGGGAGCAGAGGATGAGACATCTCAGGGAGGCCTTGCAGAAAGGTCTGTGCAACGCGTTCCCAGAAACTGGGAGGTTACAAACTCCTGGTCCTGGACGACGAGTTGCTGAGGCTTCGGTCAGTAGCAGAAGGAGCGGTGGGGAAGGTGGACGTCTGACCGATGCGTTCAGACAATTTTTTAGTCCGCAGCCCCAAGGTATGATCGGTTCCAGCAACCATCGCCAGCGTCTGATATACATGGTGCAGGAATACCTAGGGGCAAGGTCAGACTTGGACACCTTTCCCACCGAAAATCCTCTGGCTTACTGGGTCCTGAGGATGGATCACTGGCCAGAGCTTGCACAGTATGCAATTGAGCTACTGGCCTGTCCTGCATCCAGCGTTCTTTCCGAACGCACATTCAGTGCTGCTGGAGGATTTGTCACCGATCATAGGGTGCGCCTGTCCACCGACTCGGTTGATCGACTGACCTTCATAAAAATGAATCAGTCTTGGATCACCACCAGCTACCAGACACCTGAAGCGGATATAACGGAATAATTTATAATGTCACATCCCTTCAAGACTGCCTATGCTGATGCTGAGTGACTGTCCTGTTATGTTCACTGACTATCCTCTTCCTCCTCCTCAATGATCCATGCCACCACACCAGTGCCTAAGGCACAATTTTTCAGCCCCTGTATAACAGGGGCGTGTAATTACAATTTTTTAAAAAGATGCTTCGCAACAGGTGTGACTGCTGTGCTCAGAGTACAGTATCTGTGAGGGGTTGCAGTGTTGTGGCACCAGCACCAGTGCCTAAGGCACAATTTTTCAGCCCCTGTTGGGGCGTGTAATTACAATTTTTAGGCAATGCTTTGCAACAGGTCTCATTGCTGTGCTCAGAGTACAGTATCTGTGAGGGGTTGCAGTGTTGTGGCACCAGCACCAGTGCCTAAGGCACAATTTTTCAGCCCCTGTATAACAGGGGCGTGTAATTACAATTTTTTAAAAAGATGCTTCGCAACAGGTGTGACTGCTGTGCTCAGAGTACAGTATCTGTGAGGGGTTGCAGTGTTGTGGCACCAGCACCAGTGCCTAAGGCACAATTTTTCAGCCCCTGTTGGGGCGTGTAATTACAATTTTTAGGCAATGCTTTGCAACAGGTCTCATTGCTGTGCTCAGAGTACAGTATCTGTGAGGGGTTGCAGTGTTGTGGCACCAGCACCAGTGCCTAAGGCACAATTTTTCAGCCCCTGTATAACAGGGGCGTGTAATTACAATTTTTTAAAAAGATGCTTCGCAACAGGTGTGACTGCTGTGCTCCAAGTACAGTATCTGTGAGGGGTTGCAGTGTTGTGGCACCAGCACCAATGCCTAAGGCACAATTTTTCAGCCCCTGTTTAACAGGGGCGTGTAATTACAAATCTTGATCTAATAGTTCACAGCAGGGCCCATTCCTGCGCCCACCAAGAGTAACTATGAGGGCCTACAGTCTTGTGGCAACACCGTCCACCACCACCACCACCACCAAAGGCCCAATTTTTCTGCCCTGTTCAACAGGTGCATGCAATTACAAATCTTGATCTAATAACTCACAGCAGGGCCCATTCCTGCACCCACCAAGAGTAACTGTGAGGGCTTACAGTCTTGTGGCAACACCGTCCACCACCACCACCACCACCACCAAAGGCCCAATTTTTCTGCCCGGTTCAACAGGTGCATGCAAGTACAAATCTTGATCTATTAACTCACAGCAGGGCCCATTCCTGTGCCCACCAGTCTTGTGGCTACACCAACATCTAATAGGGCAAATTTCTGCAGAGTATATACGGCAGGCCCCTACTTTCAAACATCCAACTTACAAACGACTCCTACTTGCAAACGGCAAGAGAAAACAGGAAGTGAGAGGAAATCTACCCCTAGGAAGGAAAATTCTATCCTGTTAGATTTAATTTGGGAAAAAGGTATCTCCTCTCTACTGATGCTTTATCACCAATCCTTGTTTCAATTAAAACCCCACTTTTCCAAAAACATTTGTCATTGGGACGGAAAGTGAGGTGACATGTTCTGAACAGATGTGCAAAGACAGCAAATGTTACAGGGGTGATAACCCCTCCCTATGTTCTCCAAAAAGCTTAAAAATTGATTTTTTTGGGATGTAGCTACACTTCATAATGTACCTGTTCAGATTCTACTTAAGAACAAACCTACAGTCCATGTCTTGTTTGCACCACCTATATACTGCTGTTCAGAGTATATAGGGTTGTAGGTATAGGGTTTTATTTTGGGTGCGGGGTCCCCCTTAGTATCCATACAAGACCCAAAGGGGCTGGGGTGGGGGGGGGGGGGGTGATGGGGTAGCCATGCCATTTTTCTCAAGGATTTTCAGCCATATGGCGGCCAGGACAAGACATGACATTAAAGCCGCAAGTGGTTTTAAATGGCTTCTTTTTTTCCTTTACAAATGTCATTTTGTGCAAGGACAGTTCTAAACACGGGAAACACATGCCACTTCACAGGCATACTTTAGACACCCCCCAGGTACCGTATTTAAAGGAAAATTTCACTTTTTTTTTTTTCACTTTATGCATCATTAAAATGACTGCTCCCGAAAAAACTTTAGTTTTTAAAATTTCTTTTTGCATTGATATATGTCCCCTGGGGCAGGACCCGGGTCCCCAAACCTGTTTTATAACATTAACATGCATATTGGCCGTTGTAATTAGCAATTTTGATTTCGAACGTTCGCGTCCATTATAACGAATAGGGTTCGAAAATTCGCGCGAACTTTCGGTCCGTTCGAAGGTTCTGGTGCGAACCGAACCCGGGGGTGTTCGGCTCATCCCTACTCAGCAGCACCCATAGGACTTCTAGTGTGTTAGTGGCAGCAAACAGAGCTCCTATATTTTCTTCTCAGCAGCACCCATAGGACTTCTAATGTGTTAGTGGCATCACACAGAGTTCCTATATTTTCATCTCAGAAGCACCCATAGGACTTCTAGTGTGTTAGTGGCATCACACAGAGCTCCTACATTTTCTTCTCAGAAGCACCCATAGGACTTCTAGTGTGTTAGTGGCAGCAAACAGAGCTCCTATATTTTCTTCTCAGCAGCACCCATAGGACTTCTAATGTGTTAGTGGCATCACACAGAGTTCCTATATTTTCATCTCAGAAGCACCCATAGGACTTCTAGTGTGTTAGTGGCATCACACAGAGCTCCTATATTTTCTTCTCAGAAGCACCCATAGGACTTCTAGTGTGTTAGTGGCAGCAAACAGAGCTCCTATATTTTCTTCTTAGCAGCACCCATAGGACTTCTAATGTGTTAGTGGCATCATACAGAGTTCCTATATTTTCATCTCAGAAGCACCCATAGGACTTCTAGTGTGTTAGTGGCATCACACAGAGCTCCTATATTTTCTTCTCAGAAGCACCCATAGGACTTCTAGTGTGTTAGTGGCAGCAAACAGAGCTCCTATATTTTCTTCTCAGCAGCACCCATAGGACTTCTAGTGTGTTAGTGGCATCACACAGAGTTCCTATATTTTCATCTCAGAAGCACCCATAGGACTTCTAGTGTGTTAGTGGCATCACACAGAGCTCCTATATTTTCTTCTCAGCAGCACCCATAGGACTTCTAGTGTGTTAGTGGCATCACACAGAGCTCCTATATTTTCATCTCAGAAGCACCCATAGGACTTCTAGTGTGTTAGTGGCATCACACAGAGCTCCTATATTTTCTTCTCAGCAGCACCCATAGGACTTCTAGTGTGTTAGTGGCATCACACAGAGCTCCTATATTTTCTTCTCAACAGCACCCATAGGACTTCTAGTGTGTTAGTGGCAGCAAACAGAGCTCCTATATTTTCTTCTCAGCAGCACCCATAGGACTTCTAGTGTGTTAGTGGCAGCAAACAGAGCTCCTATATTTTCTTCTCAACAGCACCCATAGGACTTCTAGTGTGTTAGTGGCATCACACAGAGCTCCTATATTTTCTTCTCAGCAGCACCCATAGGACTTCTAGTGTGTTAGTGGCAGCAAACAGAGCTCCTATATTTTCTTCTCAGCAGCACCCATAGGACTTCTAATGTGTTAGTGGCATCACACAGAGTTCCTATATTTTCATCTCAGAAGCACCCATAGGACTTCTAGTGTGTTAGTGGCATCACACAGAGCTCCTATATTTTCTTCTCAGAAGCACCCATAGGACTTCTAGTGTGTTAGTGGCAGCAAACAGAGCTCCTATGTTTTCTTCTCAGCAGCACCCATAGGACTTCTAATGTGTTAGTGGCATCACACAGAGTTCCTATATTTTCATCTCAGAAGCACCCATAGGACTTCTAGTGTGTTAGTGGCATCACACAGAGCTCCTATATTTTCTTCTCAGAAGCACCCATAGGACTTCTAGTGTGTTAGTGGCAGCAAACAGAGCTCCTATATTTTCTTCTTAGCAGCACCCATAGGACTTCTAATGTGTTAGTGGCATCACACAGAGTTCCTATATTTTCATCTCAGAAGCACCCATAGGACTTCTAGTGTGTTAGTGGCATCACACAGAGCTCCTATATTTTCTTCTCAGAAGCACCCATAGGACTTCTAGTGTGTTAGTGGCAGCAAACAGAGCTCCTATATTTTCTTCTCAGCAGCACCCATAGGACTTCTAGTGTGTTAGTGGCATCACACAGAGCTCCTATATTTTCTTCTCAGCAGCACCCATAGGACTTCTAGTGTGTTAGTGGCAGCAAACAGAGCTCCTATATTTTCTTCTCAGCAGCACCCATAGGACTTCTAATGTGTTAGTGGCATCACACAGAGTTCCTATATTTTCATCTCAGAAGCACCCATAGGACTTCTAGTGTGTTAGTGGCATCACACAGAGCTCCTATATTTTCTTCTCAGAAGCACCCATAGGACTTCTAGTGTGTTAGTGGCAGCAAACAGAGCTCCTATATTTTCTTCTTAGCAGCACCCATAGGACTTCTAATGTGTTAGTGGCATCACACAGAGTTCCTATATTTTCATCTCAGAAGCACCCATAGGACTTCTAGTGTGTTAGTGGCATCACACAGAGCTCCTATATTTTCTTCTCAGAAGCACCCATAGGACTTCTAGTGTGTTAGTGGCAGCAAACAGAGCTCCTATATTTTCTTCTCAGCAGCACCCATAGGACTTCTAGTGTGTTAGTGGCAGCAAACAGAGCTCCTATATTTTCTTCTCAGCAGCACCCATAGGACTTCTAGTGTGTTAGTGGCATCACACAGAGCTCCTATATTTTCTTCTCAGCAGCACCCATAGGACTTCTAGTGTGTTAGTGGCAGCAAACAGAGCTCCTATATTTTCTTCTCAGCAGCACCCATAGGACTTCTAATGTGTTAGTGGCATCACACAGAGTTCCTATATTTTCATCTCAGAAGCACCCATAGGACTTCTAGTGTGTTAGTGGCATCACACAGAGCTCCTATATTTTCTTCTCAGAAGCACCCATAGGACTTCTAGTGTGTTAGTGGCAGCAAACAGAGCTCCTATATTTTCTTCTTAGCAGCACCCATAGGACTTCTAATGTGTTAGTGGCATCACACAGAGTTCCTATATTTTCATCTCAGAAGCACCCATAGGACTTCTAGTGTGTTAGTGGCATCACACAGAGCTCCTATATTTTCTTCTCAGAAGCACCCATAGGACTTCTAGTGTGTTAGTGGCATCACACAGAGCTCCTATATTTTCATCTCAGAAGCACCCATAGGACTTCTAGTGTGTTAGTGGCATCACACATAGCTCCTATATTTTCTTCTCAGCAGCACCCATAGGACTTCTAGTGTGTTAGTGGCATCACACAGAGCTCCTATATTTTCTTCTCAGAAGCACCCATAGGACTTCTAGTGTGTTAGTGGCAGCAAACAGAGCTCCTATATTTTCTTCTCAGCAGCACCCATAGGACTTCTAGTGTGTTAGTGGCATCACACAGAGCTCCTATATTTTCATCTCAGAAGCACCCATAGGACTTCTAGTGTGTTAGTGGCATCACACAGAGCTCCTATATTTTCTTCTCAGCAGCACCCATAGGACTTCTAGGGTGTTAGTGGCAGCAAACAGAGCTCCTATATTTTCTTCTCAGCAGCACCCATAGGACTTCTAATGTGTTAGTGGCATCACACAGAGTTCCTATATTTTCATCTCAGAAGCACCCATAGGACTTCTAGTGTGTTAGTGGCATCACACAGAGCTCCTATATTTTCTTCTCAGCAGCACCCATAGGACTTCTAGTGTGTTAGTGGCAGCAAACAGAGCTCCTATATTTTCTTCTCAGCAGCACCCATAGGACTTCTAGTGTGTTAGTGGCATCACACAGAGCTCCTATATTTTCTTCTCAGCAGCACCCATAGGACTTCTAGTGTGTTAGTGGCAGCAAACAGAGCTCCTATATTTTCTTCTCAGCAGCACCCATAGGACTTCTAGTGTGTTAGTGGCATCACACAGAGCTCCTATATTTTCATCTCAGAAGCACCCATAGGACTTCTAGTGTGTTAGTGGCATCACACAGAGCTCCTATATTTTCTTCTCAGCAGCACCCATAGGACTTCTAGTGTGTTAGTGGCAGCAAACAGAGCTCCTATATTTTCATCTCAGAAGCACCCATAGGACTTCTAGTGTGTTAGTGGCATCACACAGAGCTCCTATATTTTCATCTCAGAAGCACCCATAGGACTTCTAGTGTGTTAGTGGCATCACACATAGCTCCTATATTTTCTTCTCAGCAGCACCCATAGGACTTCTAGTGTGTTAGTGGCATCACACAGAGCTCCTATATTTTCATCTCAGAAGCACCAATAGGACTTCTAGTGTGTTAGTGGCAGCAAACAGAGCTCCTATATTTTCTTGTCAGCAGCACACATAGTACCTATAGTGTGTTAGTGTCAGCACCCATAGGACCTACAGTGTGTTGTGAGCACACATAGGAGTTCTATTTTTTATACTATATACACTACCGACTACAATGGCTGGAAGACCGCCAAGGAGAGGCAGAGCGTGCCGAGGCAAGAACACAGGGCAGGCAGGCTCTGTTTCTAGAGACAACAGTGCTGGCCGTGGACGTGGTCGTGCATCGTCATCAGCACGTGGCCATGGGACACGCTTGTCTTTGTTTTCGGCAGCTGGACATGTGGAGCCGCATCATGCCGAAGGCTTGGTAGAATGGATGACCAAGCCCTCCTCATCCTCCTCATCCTCTCTCACCCAGGCTCAGGGTACTGGCAGAGCAGCTGCCAACGCGTACTCAATGGCATCATCAGCCACCCCTTCCCTAGACCCACCATGTCCTCCTGAGGAGTCCCCCGAACTGTTTGAGCACAGTGTTGGGTACATGCTCCAGGAGGATGCCCAACGATTCGAAGGCTCGGATGATGATACCCAGCTTGAGGAAGTCAGTAGTGTGCGCACAGAGAGAGGGGATGCTGAAGGACAGCAATCTGGCAGTAGTGTTCCACCAGCTGCAGCTTACTGCCAGGTTTGCTCTAGTGGTGAAGAGGGAGGGGATGATGAGGTCACTGACTCCACGTGGGTGCCTGAAGGGAGAGAGGAGGAGGAGGAGGAGGATGCAGCGTCACATGTCCAACGAGGCAGGATGCCCCCTGGAGGCCAGCTAGAGGCCAGCACAGCAACTGTACCACACCGCAGAGCTCCGCCTGTGCAGGGCGCTGCCTCTGCACGTTATCACAAAAGTTCTTTGGTGTGGGCCTTTTTTGAGACGAGTGCATCAGATCGCACCACTGCTATTTGCAATATTTGTCTCAAGCGTATCTCGCGTGGCCAAAACATCAGCCGCTTGGGCACCACAAGCATGAGCAGACATATGTCGACCTGCCATGCAGCTCGTTGGCAAGCACACATAAAAGACCCACACCAAAGAACAAAGCGGACCTCTCCTTGCTCCTCATCAGCTGGGATCTCCATCCCCACTATATCTTCAGTCCTCTCTGAAAGCTGCTCTGAGAGGACTGAAGGTGTAGAATTAGGTGTGTCACAACCAAGTACTTGCAGTACACCGACGTCCGATTGTAGCAGGCAAATTTCCCTGCCCCAGCTGCTGGACCGTCGAAAGAAGTATACTCCCAGCCATCCACATGCCCAGCGGTTGAATGCTAGCTTGGCTAAATTGCTAGCACTTCAACTGCTGCCTTTTCAGTTGATAGACTCGGCCCCCTTCCGTGAGTTTGTTCAATGTGCGGTTCCTCAGTGGCAGGTTCCCAAACGCCACTTTTTCTCACGGAAGGCGATTCCGTCTCTCTACTGGCATGTGGAAGGCAATGTCCATGCCTCGCTGGACAGGGCGGTCAGCGGTAAGGTGCATATTACCGCTGACTCATGGTCCAGCAGGCATGGACAGGGACGTTATCTTTCTTTCACGGCCCATTGGGTCACTCTATTGGCAGCTGGGAGGGATGCAGGACAAGGTGCAGTAGTGTTGGAGGTTGTTCCGCCACCACGCCTCCAAAATGCTACTACTGGTTGTGACACACCTCTCTCCTCCACCCCCTCCTCTTCTTCTTCCTCCATGTCCTCTTCGAGTGCTCTGTCCTCGGAACCAGCGGTGCTCCGTAGGCGTACAAGGGGCTACGCGAGTACGCAGGCAAAAAGATGCCATGCCGTGCTTGCGCTGGTGTGTTTGGGGGACAGGAGCCACACTGGGCCAGAGGTTCTGGCAGCTCTGCAGGGGCAGGCCGAGAGGTGGTTGACGCCACGCCAGCTTAAGCCAGGAATGGTCGTTTCTGATAATGGCACCAACCTCCTCTCCGCCCTGCGACAGGGGCAGCTCACCCATGTGCCCTGTATGGCTCACGTCCTCAACCTGGTGGTGCAGCGGTTCTTGGGCAGGTTCCCAGGCTTACAGGATGTCCTGAGGCAGGCCAGGAAAGTCTGTGTGCATTTCCGCCGATCTTATAATGCCAGTGCTCGGCTGACTGAGCTGCAAAAGGAGCTGAACCTGCCCAAGAACCGCCTAATATGTGACATGCCCACCAGGTGGAACTCAACGTTGGCCATGCTGCAGCGACTGCACACGCAGCAGAGGGCCATCAATGAGTACCTTTGCGACTACGGCACCAGGACAGGGTCAGGGGAGCTTGGCTTTTTTTCCCCACGCCAGTGGAGCATGATCAGGGATGCATGCACTGTCCTCTCACCATTTGAGGAGGCCACGAGGATGGTGAGCAGTGACAGTGCATGCATCAGTGACACTGTACCTCTTGTCCACCTGTTGGAGCATACGCTGCATGGGATAATGGACAGGGCACTTGAGGCAGAACAGAGGCAGGAAGAGGAGGACTTCCTTGTCTCTCAAGGCCCCCTTTATCCAGACAATGTTCCTTCTGTCCCACTCATCACACAGGAAGAGGAGGAGGAGGAGGAGGAGGAGGATTGTGTGAGCATGGAGGTGGAGCCTGGCACTCAGCATCAGCAGCAGCAGTCTTTTAGGGATGATGTACAGTCCCAACAAACCAGTGGACTTGTACGTGGCTGGGAGGAGTTGGCTGGCGATCATGTCATCCTCAGTGACCCAGAAGACTCCGGACCGAATGCCTCAGCTAACCTACGCTGCATGGCCTCCCTGATCCTGCAAAGCCTGCGGAAGGATCCTCGTGTTCTTTGGATCAAGGAGAGTGACCATTACTGGCTGGCCACTCTCCTTGATCCACGGTACAAGGGTAAGGTTGCGGACCTTATCTTGCCGTCGCAGAGGGAGCAGAGGATGAGACATCTCAGGGAGGCCTTGCAGAAAGGTCTGTGCAACACGTTCCCAGAAACTGGGAGGTTACAAACTCCTGGTCCTGGACGACGAGTTGCTGAGGCTTCGGTCAGTAGCAGAAGGAGCGGTGGGGAAGGTGGACGTCTGACCGATGCGTTCAGACAATTTTTTAGTCCGCAGCCCCAAGGTATGATCGGTTCCAGCAACCATCGCCAGCGTCTGATATACATGGTGCAGGAATACCTAGGGGCAAGGTCAGACTTGGACACCTTTCCCACCGAAAATCCTCTGGCTTACTGGGTCCTGAGGATGGATCACTGGCCAGAGCTTGCACAGTATGCAATTGAGCTACTGGCCTGTCCTGCATCCAGCGTTCTTTCCGAACGCACATTCAGTGCTGCTGGAGGATTTGTCACCGATCATAGGGTGCGCCTGTCCACCGACTCGGTTGATCGACTGACCTTCATAAAAATGAATCAGTCTTGGATCACCACCAGCTACCAGACACCTGAAGCGGATATAACGGAATAATTTATAATGTCACATCCCTTCAAGACTGCCTATGCTGATGCTGAGTGACTGTCCTGTTATGTTCACTGACTATCCTCTTCCTCCTCCTCAATGATCCATGCCACCACACCAGTGCCTAAGGCACAATTTTTCAGCCCCTGTATAACAGGGGCGTGTAATTACAATTTTTTAAAAAGATGCTTCGCAACAGGTGTGACTGCTGTGCTCAGAGTACAGTATCTGTGAGGGGTTGCAGTGTTGTGGCACCAGCACCAGTGCCTAAGGCACAATTTTTCAGCCCCTGTTGGGGCGTGTAATTACAATTTTTAGGCAATGCTTTGCAACAGGTCTCATTGCTGTGCTCAGAGTACAGTATCTGTGAGGGGTTGCAGTGTTGTGGCACCAGCACCAGTGCCTAAGGCACAATTTTTCAGCCCCTGTATAACAGGGGCGTGTAATTACAATTTTTTAAAAAGATGCTTCGCAACAGGTGTGACTGCTGTGCTCCAAGTACAGTATCTGTGAGGGGTTGCAGTGTTGTGGCACCAGCACCAATGCCTAAGGCACAATTTTTCAGCCCCTGTTTAACAGGGGCGTGTAATTACAAATCTTGATCTAATAGTTCACAGCAGGGCCCATTCCTGCGCCCACCAAGAGTAACTATGAGGGCCTACAGTCTTGTGGCAACACCGTCCACCACCACCACCACCACCAAATGCCCAATTTTTCTGCCCTGTTCAACAGGTGCATGCAATTACAAATCTTGATCTAATAACTCACAGCAGGGCCCATTCCTGCACCCACCAAGAGTAACTGTGAGGGCTTACAGTCTTGTGGCAACACCGTCCACCACCACCACCACCACCACCAAAGGCCCAATTTTTCTGCCCGGTTCAACAGGTGCATGCAAGTACAAATCTTGATCTATTAACTCACAGCAGGGCCCATTCCTGTGCCCACCAGTCTTGTGGCTACACCAACATCTAATAGGGCAAATTTCTGCAGAGTATATACGGCAGGCCCCTACTTTCAAACATCCAACTTACAAACGACTCCTACTTGCAAACGGCAAGAGAAAACAGGAAGTGAGAGGAAATCTACCCCTAGGAAGGAAAATTCTATCCTGTTAGATTTAATTTGGGAAAAAGGTATCTCCTCTCTACTGATGCTTTATCACCAATCCTTGTTTCAATTAAAACCCCACTTTTCCAAAAACATTTGTCATTGGGACGGAAAGTGAGGTGACATGTTCTGAACAGATGTGCAAAGACAGCAAATGTTACAGGGGTGATAACCCCTCCCTATGTTCTCCAAAAAGCTTAAAAATTGATTTTTTTGGGATGTAGCTACACTTCATAATGTACCTGTTCAGATTCTACTTAAGAACAAACCTACAGTCCATGTCTTGTTTGCACCACCTATATACTGCTGTTCAGAGTATATAGGGTTGTAGGTATAGGGTTTTATTTTGGGTGCGGGGTCCCCCTTAGTATCCATACAAGACCCAAAGGGGCTGGGGTGGGGGGGGGGGTGATGGGGTAGCCATGCCATTTTTCTCAAGGATTTTCAGCCATATGGCGGCCAGGACAAGACATGACATTAAAGCCGCAAGTGGTTTTAAATGGCTTCTTTTTTTCCTTTACAAATGTCATTTTGTGCAAGGACAGTTCTAAACACGGGAAACACATGCCACTTCACAGGCATACTTTAGACACCCCCCAGGTACCATATTTAAAGGAAAATTTCACTTTTTTTTTTTTCACTTTATGCATCATTAAAATGACTGCTCCCGAAAAAACTTTAGTTTTTAAAATTTCTTTTTGCATTGATATATGTCCCCTGGGGCAGGACCCGGGTCCCCAAACCTGTTTTATGACATTAACATGCATATTGGCCGTTGTAATTAGCAATTTTGATTTCGAACGTTCGCGTCCATTATAACGAATAGGGTTCGAAAATTTGCGCGAACTTTCGGTCCGTTCGAAGGTTCTGGTGCGAACCGAACCCGGGGGTGTTCGGCTCATCCCTATTATGCAATATCCCAAAGGGACAACTAATGAGGCTAAGACAAAACTGTACCCACATAGATATGTTTACAACACAAGCTAATCACATAGGGAAGAGATTCGTCAAAAAAGGCTACAACCCCAAAACAATCGAAGCAAATATAAAAGAAGTGACAGAAATTAATCGTAATGATCTAATAAAAGACAAGAAAAAACAAGGACTGACTCTGGATAGAGTCTCCATCATTCTGGATTATAGTATGCAACATAAAAAAAAATGAACAAATCATAAGGAGACATTGGAGTGTCTTACTATCTGACACACAGTTACAAGAAATATTACCAGAACACCCAAACTTCATATATATAAGAGCTCCCACACTTCGGGATAAACTGGTGAAGAACATACCAGATCCTCCAACCAAAGTTTTCACTTTCTTTACAGGCAAATGATTTTTCCCATGCAGGCATTGCTTTGCTTGCACAAAAACCAAAAAACCAAATGAGAAGAAATTCAAATTCACTTCAATCAGTACAGGTAACACTTATGATGTAAAAGAGTTCATATGTTGCAACAGGGAGGGAGCTGTATACATGCTAGAGTGCAGCTGCGGATTCCAATACGTGGGACGCACAAAGAGACTCCTGAGGATCAGAATAAAAGAGCATGTACAGAATATTATAAATGGCTTTGACAAACACAATGTGTCTAAACATTTTTTACTACCATGTTTCCCCGAAAATAAGCCCGGGTCTTATATTAATTTTTTCAACAAAAGACCCAGTAGGGCTTATTTTCGAGGTAGGGCTTGTCAGGTGCTGTCTTCTCTCCCCATCCTTCTCCCTGCCTGTCAGAAATCCCCAGTGGCCAGTGGAACGAAGTTAAAAGTGCCTGTAAACTCATAAAAGGCACTGCATTACAGCTCTATACAATTTAAAGTGTGCACGTACCTTCCTACAGCGCCTTCCTCAGCGTTTCCGTGACCCGCCTGATCAGTCTTCCATGCTCCGAGCACTACAGAGAGAGGGGGCCCTGAGATCCCCCACTGACAACTGACAGAAGGAGAGCAGTGAGGGATCAGCTGAGTGTCGCTTGGCGCTTCCATGTACCGCCTGAACTGTCTTTTCCCGCTCCGGGCACAGCAGAGGGAGTGGGGCCCGAGATCCCCCACTGAGAGCTGCCAGAAGGAGAGCAGCGGGGAATCAGCTGAGTGCCGCTCGCCGCTTCCATGTACCGCCTGAATGGTCTTTTCCTGCTCTGAGCACAGCAAAGGGAGGGGGGCCCGAGATCCCCCACTGACAGAAGAGGAGGAGAGCAGCGGGGATCAGCTAAGCAGCGCCGCAACAAAGGTATTGACCACACAACACAACCCTTCCGAACTAGGGCTTATTTTCGGGGTAGGGCTTATATTGCAGCCTTCCCCAAAAATCACAGTAGGGCTTACTTTCGGGGTAAGTCTTATTTTCGGGGAAACACGGTACATCACAACAAAGATCCAACCCATTTAAAATTTTGGGGGATAGAACCCTATACTAGACATTGGAGAAGAGGACATAAAGTGAGGACATTAAGCCAATTGGAATCCACATGGATATTCCTTTTAGACACTTTTGTGCCCCTGGGTTTGAATGTCGAATTCGATTTACATTGTTTTCTCAGTGATTTTTAGATTAATTTTACCACCCTTTTACCACCCCCCACTTTAAAAACAAAACGGGCCCTCATAGGTTTTAAAATTGGGTGCATTCATTGCACCACCCTTTCATTATCTCTCATCAGGTAGTTCGCACCATATTGCACAGTTCACTTGCATGCTTATGCAAATCACTTTATTATGTCAATTATGTGAATAAACATTCGAGTCATCTCCGGTACTATATGTTTTAACCATTAAATTTTTTTTAACCCATTGTTTTTAAACTTTAATTTTAAACTAACTCTTATTACACACAGCATGATTATTGCTGTATATATAATTTTTGGTCATCATTTGTCTTAGTTTTTAATACCAAAATGACATCCGGTACGCAGGATGCATGCTTTGCTTTTTACTCCTGCATATCAAACCAACAAAATGGCCACGCCCAGCGCTGTACATTTACCTACAGCAATATGGCCGCCGTGAACTTCCTGTGAATAGACTCTGGGAAAATGGCCGCCGTAATAGGATTAACACTAGCCAATATAAGGACATCTCCTATGCTTGTTATTCATCCCCTGATGAAGTCACGTGGTCTATGACGATATGCGTATGGACATCACAAGCACTGGAAGTGACGCGGACGAGCTCGGCGCTCGTATTTGATATGCGTTTTTATGATTTTAAATGTGAGTACACATATATACTTTATTGTCTAAATAAAATCTGTACGTAAAATACTACACTATCTTGGGATTCCTTTGCCTTCCCCCCCATTTATGTACGCTACATTGGAGTCTCCACGGCCAGAGGATTGATCCCCCTAATCAGGCAGCACATACCCCCATGTCCCAAGAGACCATCCAGGCAGGAGAAGGTCGGACCAACAGAGGTTTTTTTTCATATGCTGTAACCTCACAGCAGTGAGGTAAGGGGCCAGCCATCCTTATATCACAGATAGAGAAGTCACATTGTGGAAGTCACTGAAGACAACACTCAGCACCTTATCACAGCACCTAGTCCATGAGGACTTGCTTTGGACTCTTTTGCTAGCAGCACCGTTTTGCACGCCTTTTTTTTTAAAGTTTTTATTGCTCAATTTTAAAAGGACAATCCTCAACACATTTTTGTATTGTTTCAGCAATTTTTTTGTTACTGTTTAGTAATAATTTTTTCTTTGTGTCACAGGATTTCATGCACATTTGCACTTTACCTTACTTCAGCACTTGCTGCTAGTACAGGTTATTGCACAGAATTTTTTTCACGGATATATGCACCTTTCTTAGCACTTTACCATCACTTCAGTTATATATTTTCTATCTGTCACGGATTCATGCACCAGTGCACTTTACCATAGCTTCAGCACTTGCTTGTAGCATTAGCACCTTACTAATCAGCCGTATATATAGGTTATTTTTGGTATTAAGTTATCTCATACTGGTATATTTACCTCCCCTGGACAACTGTTACGGATCTATTACTATTGCACTTTACCATAGCTTCAGCACTTGCTAGTAGCACAGGCACCTTACTAATACAGCAGCATATTAAGGTTTTATTGATTGGTATTATATTTATGTTATTCCATACTGTCTAAACATACCTCCCTGGATGTTTGGACAGTAAACTTTTGCGTTTTAGAGTATTATCCATTTCGTCAGCTCAGCACTACTTTCTATATACACTTTTCATCCAAGTCACGGTACTCACCTTCCAGTGCTTTGCAGCAGATGATTTAATCATTTTATAGTAGCGCATAAATACGTTTTTTACACATGGCTTTGATCTCTGATCATCTTCTCTTCTCCTCCCGGCTCTCCCACTCCCTCTCTTCATATCACCCGCCCGTTCAGTGTAGTTCATCTAATTCACAAAAAAAATTTGTCCCATAGTTGTGGGTTTTGGGCACCATTTTGTTGAAGACTGTGATGTTTGTGCTGGAGCACTGTGTGACCCTTCACCTTTTTCTCCTGATGCATGCTGGGGAAGGGGCTGTACCAGGAAGTAGTGAGAGTGGTGTGTGGAACTGGGAAGCAGCACCATGATGCACAGAAGGGATTACATCTGGTAATGACAGAATCCTGTTGTATTAGGACTAGAGTTGAGCGGACACCTGGATGTTCGGGTTCGACGGGTTCGGCCGAACTTCGGAAAAAAGTTCGGGTTCGGGACCGAACTTTAACCCGAACCCGGACCCGAACTTCTAAGGACTAAAAAGGCTCTAAAAAGGTAATGGAAAGGGCTAGAGGGCTGCAAATGGCAGCAAAATGTTGTTAAGAGCATGGCAAGTGCTCTGCAAACAAATGTGGATAGGGAAATAACTTAAAATAACATAAAAAAAATAAAAATAAAAAATAATAATCTTGACCTAGGAGGACGAGGTCCATATGGAGTAGGAGGTTGAAGTGGCGGTGGATGTGGCTGTGTAGGTGGAAGTGGCGGTGGAGGAGGACACACCCACAGTATGTAACCGCTGAATCGCACAGCTACAGAACTGCAGAAAATGCTATTAAAAAAAAATGTTGTTTTTTTAGTATAGCAACGTAGGAGAAAACTATAAAGAAATTGTTTATTTCAAACACCTCAAAATATGTATAACACACTGCAAACTTTTTTTTTGTGCCACTAAACGGCGTTTTTTGGAAGAGCAGAACACACCCACAGTACGTAACCGCTGAATCGCACAGCTACAGAACTGCAGAAAATGCTATTCAAAAAAAATGTTGTTTTTTTAGTATAGCACAGTAGGAGAAATCTATATAGAAATTGTTTATTTGACACACCTCAAAATATGTATAACACACTGCAACCTTTTTTTGGTGCCACTAAACGGCGTTTTTTGGAAGAGCAGAACACACCCACAGTACGTAACCGCTGAATCGCACAGCTACAGAACTGCAGAAAATGCTATTAAAAAAAAATGTTGTTTTTTAGTATAGCACAGTAGGAGAAAACTATATAGAAATTGTTTATTTCACACACCTCAAAATATGTATAACACACTGCAAACTTTTTTTTGTGCCCCTAAACTGCGTTTTTTGCAAGCGTACATTAAAGTGCAAATTTTTTATTTATTTTTGCCCTAAACGGGTCTTTTTTTGCACGAGCAAAATAAAATGCTTTTTTTTTTTTTTTTTTTGCCCTATGGGTCTTTTTTTTCCCCCTAAAAGTTAGATTTTCTCTGACACTGGGCTCATGGCAGTGTAAAAAGACTGCACTGCAACACAAACAGGTAAACCTATGCAGATCGCTGATTTTAATCTCTGAATCTGGACTCCTATATAATATTCTCTCTCCCTGAAAGCACCAACACAGGAACCTGGCCCTACACTACACTATCTCTCTATCTTTTCCCTCAGATTGTAGAATCAGGACTACCTCATCTATCTTTCTATCTCTCCCTAAAAGCAGCAGCAGCAGACTAGATCCTCTCCCTATCTATTCTGAAGCAGAGTGTCATGTGTGCTGTGTGCCTCTAGCTTATATAGAAGCTGGGTCACATGTTGCACTGACCAATCACAGCCATGCCATTAGTAGGCATGGCTATGATGGCTTCTAAGGGCACACCAGCTAATCAAAAGGTGATTGGCTGGCCCCTGAAGCATTTCTAAATGCGTTATTAGATTGCCGAACCCGAACCCGGACTTTTGGGCAAAGTCCGGGTTCGGGTTCGGGAAAAAGCTAAAGTTCGGTACGGACCTGAACTTTACAGTTCGGGTTCGCTCAACACTAATTAGAACTCTATGTAACAAAGTCATCATGTTCTGAGTGAGTAATAAACCCTTCCATGGTTAAGAAGTTCATCTGGCCTGTGTGTAACTTGCTGAGCAGATACTGGCAGCATTGCTAGCAACACTCTGAGAGACCCCGTGTCTAAAGGACATAACAGTGGCGACGAGGATTGTGGATTTTAGCACACATGGCCTTCATAGGGTTTATTCAACCATTTGATCCTGCTGCTGAATCATGGAGCTCCTGGGTAGAGAGGCTGGAGCAGTATATGGAAGCAAATAGTGTGGCTGCAGAAAAGAAGGTTGCAGTTTTCCTCACAATATTGGGTCAAGCTGCACATGGCACTCTCAGAGACCTAATTTCTCCAGACAAGCCGGCCTCTAAGCCCCTGCTTGAGTTAATTCAGAAGCTACATGAGCACTACAACCCAAAAGCCATTAGAGATTGCAGAGCGGTTTAAATTCTACAGTAGAAGGCAGCATGCCGGGGAGGACATAAAGACTTATATCATTGCTTTACGTAAACTAGCTGCCACTTGTCAGTTTGGAGACTACCTGCAGAAGGCTCTCCGTGACATGTTTGTCATGGGACTCTGCGACCCAGCCATACAGAAACGTTTACTCACAGAACCCGACTTGACTCTGACGAAAGCCACTGACCTTGCTACGGTCATGGAGTTGGCTACACGGGACGCCACCCTACTGAAGGCACCACCTGAAACTCCTGCAAGCCAGGGAGAGGAAATATTCCACTCTGCTATCACCCGACACCCAAGACGGTCGTCCCCAAATCTGCCTAAACCTCGCCACCCTAATTCTTCTGTCTCTAGGACACCAACTTGCTACAGTTGTGGTAACAATACTCACAGTGCACCTGCTTGCAAGTTCAAGGATGTTGTTTGTTTTCTTTGTGGAAAGACTGCCCATATTGGGCGTGTTTGCCGCAGCTCACACTCCCCGAACACTACCACAAAAGTTAGACGTAAACAGACGTTTCATATGGATACTGACAATCATGGCTCCAGCTCTGATGAGTAAACCTGTGTCCAGCATGTTGGACTGTTTCGGGTAGCTGGGAGTACTCCTGCGATAAAAGTGGATGTCACACTCAATGGCTGTCCTGTCTCCATGGATGTTGATACAGGGGCGGCAGTGTCTGTCATTTCATGGACTGATTTAAAGGCATCGGGTCTGTCCCTACCGCTCCAACCTACAAATCTCACACTACAAACCTACAGCAAGGAACTACTACAGCCCTTGGGTTATGTGAAACCCCTTGTTACATTAGGCAACCTCAGTCAAACTCTACGCCTTTATGTTGTCAATAAAGGAGGTCCTCCGCTGTACGCTAGGGACTGGATCAAAGCCCTGGGCATGCCTCCTCTTGCCATTGCCCAATATACATTGCTTTCTGAGGTAGACCATTGGGTGGAATCCCTGAAGTCACGCTTTAAGGGGGTTTTTGAGGATTCTTTGGGCACAGTAAAAGGAAAAATGGCCCACCTCCTCTTGAAGCCTGGTGCTACACCTCGTTTTTGTAAGGCACGATCAGTACCTTTTGCCTTCAGAAAGAAAGTGGAAGCAGAGCTGGACCACCTATTGGCTGAAAAGATCATAACTAAAGTTGATAGAAGTGAATGGGCATCGCCAATTGTGCCTGTCAAGAAAAAGAATGGACACATTAGAATTTGTGGAGATTTCAGGGTTGCCCTGAACAACCAACTTCTTGTGGATCAATACCCATTGCCTCGACTTGAAGATCTATTTAGCTCATTGGCTGGGGGGCAAAAGTTTACAAAAATAGACTTAAAGCAAGCTTACCTGCAACTGCAAGTACACCCAGATTCATGCCATCTGTTGACCATTAACACTCATAAAGGATTATTCCAATATAACCGCATGGTTTTTGGCATAGCTCCAGCCATCTGGCAGCGAATCATGGATGAGGTCCTGGCAGGCATACCTTTCACTCAATGTCTACTAGATGACATGCTCATCACTGGTCCCACTGATGAAGAACACAGAAAGAATGTTGAAACAGTGCTAGAGAGACTCCAAAGGTATGGTTTACGTGTCAATTTTTAAAAATGCGAATTTCTAAAGTCTCGACTGGAATTTTGTGCCCACACTGTGGACCGACATGGGTTACACACTACTGAAGAAAAGGTTAAAGCCCTTACCCATGCCCCTACTCCCCAGAACACACAGCTCAGGTCCTACCTTGGCCTCCTAAATTACTACCACGTTTCTTGCCGAACCTAGCACACCAGCTTTACCCATTACATCGCTTACTGGATGCAAGAGCTAAATGGATATGGACAGCCAAATGTGAATAAGCTTTTCGGCTTTCTAAAGAACTCATTCTGTCTACAAAGACCAACTCCACTTCAACAAAATGGCACCGGCAATGGAGACATTAGCTTGGCAGGGGGGCGGGCTCCAGCTGATGGAGAGCTGAGGGGGAGATGTACCGGCCAGGCCAGCCGGAGTGCGACTCTGCAGGCGTTCTGCAGTATTGGTGTGTGCTGATTTATCCTCCTCCTCTTTGAAACGTCACCACGCGGCCGTCCCGCCCTCCGAGTCTGTCCAAACCTGAGCACTATTTGGCCGTCCTGGGCCCCCCCCCCCACAGTGGCAGGACAACAGGGCCAAGTCGTGGGGGCTACTGTTGCGACCCTGATAATTCCGCCACTGGAGTCGGTTATACAAAGTAGAAAACAACAAGAATAACCATTAGAAAAAACAAAAAACAATCAGCACTGTAAATAAGTTCAGGTAAATCAATGTCAAAAGTGTTCCAAAGATCCGTAGATCTACAGTAAGCCTATCCCACTCTGTGACATCACCATACAAAATTGGTTTAGTCCCCCGGCTTCAAGTGGCCCAAATACCATAGAACTTCTCATGAACAAACTCCACTTATGATTGAAATATCACTTTTAGATGGACCCACCCTTTAACAGTACAGGTGGCCCAAAGGACATGGCAGTGAGTCTATCTGAGTGTGTGTTGGTGTCAGTCTGAGTGTCCGTCTCTCAATGTGTGTCCCTTCATAACATCTTTCTTGTCTCTAAATACTATCTTAGACAATAAGATCCTAAAAATTATAATAAGCTCTGCCCAAAAGGTATGGCTTCTTTCTTATTGGTAAGCAAAACCTAATCATTTACCTTCCAGGGAGTTCAGTGAGTTTTAGGTAATATCACCTTCAACCACTAGGTGTCTCTGATAGTAGACACGTGTTTTGAGCTTATCTTTTTAAGAAATATGTTCTATTTTTCATACTGTGTCTCAGTTTTTATATTTGTTCTGAGGAATATATATATATAATATTCAGGGATTCTGGTAACCGGTATAATATAAAATACACTTAGTATAGTTTTGATTCATCTACATTACATAAAATGGTTCTATATTTATATATAAATGTATATCTTATAAAGTGGTCTATCTAGGAAGGACACATGTTATATATATCAATCAATATCACACCAAATGTTTATCTATATGGATAAATGGATAATTCTGATATATCCGAGTATGTGTTTATCTAAACATAGGTTCAATTCTTATACAGTTATCATTACGTTTATGTGTCTTTCATAATGCTAATTAGCTTTTTAAAACACTTCTACTTCTATTTACAACTTTTATATATTTTTTCTTATACCAAAGTTAGGTCCGCAGATACTAAAATTATAATCATCTCTGTGACCTAAAATATCATATATAATTTGTATGACTTACAATCATATATATTTTGAAAATATTCCTGACTGCACAAAATTCACATCTTTCTAACATGTGTTGAGATGAACTTTGGACAGTCTCAATGGATGTTTAGAGATGGGTTAGCTATCTAAACAGTTCCTCACTCGAACACAATGGTTTATGTTAGGTGAGGGTATTTCCTATGTGATAGCAGTCCGAAAAACCTTTTGTCTTTATGGCTATATTTGTGGCCGTTATTTATCCACTAAAGCCGGCACGGATGTCAGCGGTGACATGTCTGCTGACATCCGCTCCGCCAAAGTGTGACGAAGGAAAACCCTATTTTTCCTTCCGCCGGCGGAGCGGATCGGATGACAACGGACTCTACGGTCCGTCGTCATCCGATCCCCCATAGGGGAGAGCGGCGCTCTGACAGGGCGGTCCCTGCACAGTGTACGGGGACCGCCCAGCCATCCGCCGGCTCAGCGGGGATCAACTGAGCGATCCCCGCTGAGCAAGCAGAGCTTCACGGGGTGGATCATGACTGATCCGCCCCGTGTGAAAGAGCCTTAACAGTCCAATGATTGTAAAATCATGGTTCATCTGTTTTGAGGCCTAAGTGAATCTCACATTTCTGCCAGTAAATATAAAATGTATTATTTCTTTATGAATCCACAACAAGATCAAGGGGTTAAGTGTGTTCCCTCAGTGTGTTCTAACTGTAGGGGGTATGGCCTGGCAGGGAAATGACAGAGATCACTGTTCCCAATGACTGGGAACACTGTCATGTCATCTGTCAGAATGGGGATTCACCTTGTTTACAAAGGCAGATCCCCATTCTGCCTCTGTACTAGGTGATCGTGGGTCGTCGGCGGACATCGAGTCCGCCTGACCCATGGGCAGCTACGGAGTTTTGCGCAGGAGAGCCGTCCTGCCACCTTATAACAACGGCGGCTGGTTGGCAAGTGGTTAAACTGACTGCCATACACTTGGGGCTTTAGCTGCATGCACATTTTCTTAGGAAGATTACCCAACCAGTATAGTGCTTGCTGCTGTGGCTCAATCCATTATCTTGTAGGTGGGTACCCAATCAGGGAGAGATCAAACACACTGTCCTGGATGTTATATTTATATTTTATATAGTTTAGCAGTAATAAATAATAGCAGAATTCGTAGGCACTGATATAAGTTCTTACAGTGTTATCAGGCTTGGGCCTGTATAACCGGAGGACAGCTTGCACTGGAAGGGTAGCGTTTGGCACTGCACTGTAATGCTGCTAGGAGGAGCCCACATTACTTTTCCATATGGGATATTTCCTCCAGGCAGGCGTTGTCCCTAATATGACCCTCCTCACCAGGAACCTCTCCCTGCACTATACACTTTCCTTCACCAGAGGGGTTTCTGTCCTTGATCTACTACTTACTCCAAGCATTCCCAAATGACGTGGGTTTCCCTATTATATTGGATCCAACACCAAGATGAGCGCGCCCATCGGGTCCCCTTTAAACCTCGTCAGGCAAGCGGATACCCTAGACCAATACTCGTAAAAATTTTCAATTTTAGTGATAAAGCGACCCTGCTTCGGAAGGCCAGAGAAAAGGGGGATATCAAATATAAGGGGGTTTAAAATCTCACTTTATCAGGATTTCTCGCCAGACCTACAGAGGCGCAGAGCGGCTTTTATTCCAATTAAGCGTACCCTCCAGCAATATAAAATTGTCTATGCCTTGCTTTACCCTGCCCGTCTGCGAGTGACAGCGATGGGAGGCACACATTTTTTTGATTCCCCGACAAGCGTGGAGAAGTGGTTGGAGGACAATAAAAAAGACCTATAGCGCTTATGGCAGTATGAGACAAATGACAAGTGAAAAATGGAGGAAAGGATTTTTGCATTTATGAACCCCTAAATGTATATATATATATTTTTTATTTTTTTTATTTTTTTTCCTTCTTCTTCACATCTAAAAAAACACTGTGATAAACAGAAAAGCACCTTAATTGAAATAATTGGTTTATAATATAGGGGGAAGATTTGGGGAAGATTTGATTTGACAAACATAACACAAGATGGAGAGAAAATAGAGAGAAACTTAAAAATACTTTAAATAAGCACTTCAAAAACACGAGGGAAAGAGACACGGTGTGATCACTAAGGAGGGGGGTGGGAGGGGGGAGGTGGACATCTATAAGGGTATAGATGTACGCTGAGTGGGTGAGAGGAGGGGATGTGTGTAGAGTGGAGGTCACTGGTACAGCCCCTAGGGTAGGCCCAGCTGGGCAAAGGGGGAGAGGGTGGGGGAGGAAGGAGAGAGGGAGGGAAGTAAAGGGGGGTAGGGGGGGAGAGGTGGGATAGGGGAGGGGGAAGGAATAGGGGGAAGTAGGATAAGGGAGGGGAGGGGAGACACATTACAATCAAAAATCAGGAGATACGATTTTGAAAATGATTCACAATTACAAACACAAGCATGGACATATAAGTTTTTCAAATACACTAGATGGTATAAAAACACTATTTGTAAGCTTTTGGGTAACACTGCCAATATTAGGTTAATTTTATATAGGTATATATATTCTGGGTTTGATTGTAATTTATTTAGAGGAGCATTTTTTTTATTTGCACAAGTACTACCTCGTTTTTCTCAATGGCCAACGTAAATAAAATGGGCATATTACTTATGACATGGAATGTTAGGGGGTTGGGGGATAAGGTCAAGAGAGATGCAATGTTTAAATACTTCGGTAGATTGCAACCGCAGATAATTTGTCTCCAGGAAACACACATGCGACCTGAATCTGTCCACCTGTTGCGTTCACGAAAATACCCGATGCAATATCATTCCATGTACTCCTCTTACTCCAGGGGAGTCAGTATTCTGGTGTCTGTTAATGTCCCCTTTGAATGCATTCAGCAACAGGTGGATAGAGAGGGCAGATACGTTGTTTTGCTGTGTAAGCTTAACAGGTTATTATGTATTGTTGCTGCGATTTATATTCCTCCGCCATTCTCGGAGGCACCTCTTAGAAAGTTGGCGCAACTTATGGCATTTTCTTTCTCGTACATCACGGGACACAGAGCGACATAGTCATTACTAATGGGTTATATAGATACCGTCAGGTGCTGGCACTGGCAACTTCCAAAACCGGAAGTACCCTCCCCTATATAAGCCCCTCCCATCCGGGAGCACCTCAGTTTTTTGCCAGTGTCTAAGGTGTTGGCCAAGAAGAAACATGTGTTTTTCACTGAGCTTGCGTACAGGTTCTTTTGGGCCTCAGTAAGCTATTCCGGATCCGACCAAAAAAGCTTCATAGCTAAACGGTCGGTACCGGGGCCTTGCAGAGAAGAGCAAGGTTTTGCCTGTAATGCTTCTCTTAGGAGAGCTGGACCCTGGGATCCAGAGCTCTGGTCATACCCACGACCAAGATGTTTTCTGTGCAGGGTGCTATACAGGTCCAGGGAGTGGAATCCTTGGGAACCCGGTCCCTGAAGGTTTGATTACAATGCCTGCCGTGATAGGTGAAGTTTGGGCTTTTGTGGACCAAACAAAGTCCTGCGGCGGGGAACAGGTAAGTGGGGGCCCCCAGGAACTTGGTTCTATTGGGGGACCCCCAAGCCTAATTTGTCTTTCTGTCTGTTACCTAATGGTATTCCCGCAAAATTCTGTGCATGCCTGTAACTACTAAAAAAATGTAATAATTTTTAATGGTGGTCAAGAAAAAAAAAATAATATATTTTTTTTATATATATATATTTAATATATTAGACTGCGGTACCTGTGTTTGTCCACTAGAGGCCGCTGTGGAATGTTTTCTTGTCATGTGGACTAGTTTCTTCTCAGCAGAGCAAAGTCCAGGCAGATGGTGAGTTCTCTTATAGGAAACTGCTTCCTCTGCCATGTTGCAGTGCTCGTCCATCCCCCGGCCTGCGGCAAAGAGGGGCCCTGGCTCCTGTCCCTTGTTTCCATTTTTGAAATTAGCGCCGAAGGCGCACGTGGCCGCGCGCGTGCACGCGCCTCTATATATAGAGGTGAGCCGGGAAAGGGGGCGGAGCCTGGGGGATGACGCTCTGTGCGCGCCGCAGCGCTTCTGCGCATGTGCGGGCGTCCCAGCAGTTTAAAAAAAAAACAAAAAACACAATATTGTAGTAAGCTGGCTATGAAGTACAGAGACAGAGCTGGCAACATTTAAAGGCATACAGCAAGCGGTTGATACAGGCATCCCCTAGAAAGGCACATTAGTAGACACCAACTGTTTCTTATAGCAGCATTTATGCTAGACTATTATCAGTAACTGGTGTATTTCGGCTGGAATATCTCAGCTTTGTGGCTTAGGAATATGCCGTCTAAAAACTCCGGGACTAGAAATTCCAGGAGGAATAGGGGGTCTCCATCGGGCTCTGAGGATCTTGGGCATGCTTTGGCTGCACCAGTCTCCCCTGAAGAATCAGAGGTTAGTGACCGTAGAGCACCCTCAGGAGTACCTGGTACTGTGGCTATCCTCAGTTCACCTGCTCCTGTGTATGTAACAGAGGAGGTTTTTTCCTCAGCTCTGGGAGGGCTGGAAGAGAGATTGTCAGCATTGATCGCTGCTTCCCTGTCACAGGAGAAAAGCGCTCGATCTCCGTCTCCCCCCTCAGAGTGCCTGTTAACAGAGCAACAGTCCCATACAGAGGTCGACCTACCTGAGGGGGATCAGGATGAGGTCGATTCGGTTGCAGAGGAATCAACAGTGGAAGAGCCGTTCTCAGCATCACATGCTGAAAGGTTATGGGTTCAGTCCCTGACTAATATGGTCCGATCAGCATTTAAAATGCCACTTGCGGAGCCATCCTCCACTTCTGTCTCCTCGTTGGGGTCGCTAAAAGCTCCCCAGACTGTTTGTTCCTTTCCGATCCATCCTTTACTGGAGGGGCTCATTTACCAGGATTGGGAGCATCCTGACAAAATATTTACTCCCCCCAAGAGATTTCCGGTGGTCTATCCCATGGAGGATAAGTTCATCAGAAAATGGAGGGTCCCTACAGTGGACGCAGCCATCTCTTGTGTGAATAAATCACTGACATGTCCGGTGGAAAATGTCCAAATGTTCAAGGACCCAATAGATAAAAAATTGGAGTCCTTATTAAAATCTGCTTTTTCTACAGCAGGATTGGTGACACAACCAGCAGTGGCAGCTATTGGGGTCTGCCAAGCAGTGAAGGATCAGTTGAAACAGGTCTTAAGGGACTTGCCAGATCAGCAGGCTCTTGCCCTAGCTGATCTACCTAGAGCCTTATGCTTTGCGGTGGACGCCATAAAGGATTCAATCCATCAGGCCTCCCGCCTTACGCTGTCTGTAGTACATATGCGCAGGCTTCTATGGCTCAAAAACTGGTCTGCTGAAGCTCCCTGTAAAAAATTGCTGGTCAGCTTCCCATTTCATGGTGAGCGCTTATTCGGGGAAGACCTGGACAAGTATATCCAGAGAATTTCCAGCGGTAAAAGTACACTTTTGCCGGTTAAAAATAGGGTTAGAGGTCCCTCTTTTAAGAGGCCGGCTTCTCCAGTCCCTAGGGCATCGGCTGTGAAACAGTTCCGACGGCCTCCTCGGTCAAATCCCGGAGGTAAAAATCAGGGACAGTTGCAGGGTAACAAGAAGCCCTGGAGCAGGAGAGGTACAAAACCTCCCCCAAAGTCAAATGCATGAAGGGTTGCCCCCACCCAATCGGGTGGGGGGAAGACTTCAGTTGTTCACAGAAACCTGGCGGGACACGATCCGAGACAGATGGGTGCTCTCCGCAGTAAATCTGGGATACAAATTGGAGTTAAAAAACTCCCCTCCTTCCCGCTTTATAAGGTCAAACGTGCCAAGGGATCCCCAGAAGAGAGGATCCCTCCTGTTGGCACTGGAACAATTATTGCTCCAAGCAGTAATTATAGAGGTTCCCCTGGAAGAATGGGGGTTTGGGTTTTACTCAAACCTCTTTACAGTTCCGAAGCCAAACGGGGACGTGAGGCCCATATTAAATCTAAAAGGGCTAAACAAATTCCTACATATCAGGACTTTCCGGATGGAGTCGATCCGATCGGTAGCCACTGCCCTACAAGGGGAGGAATGGTTAGCCTCGATCGACATCAAAGATGCTTATTTGCACATTCCCATCTTTCCAGCCCACCAAAAATTTCTACGCTTTGCGGTAGAAGGGCGCCATTTTCAGTTCAGAGCCTTACCCTTCGGTCTGGCCACAGCACCAAGAGTGTTCACAAAAATTCTGGCCCCATTATTGGCCAATCTAAGAACACGAGGTGTAACGATAATGGCATATCTAGACGACTTGTTGCTGATAGACCACTCAGTGGAAAAACTAGAAGTGGTTGTTCACGAGACAATCAAGTTTCTGGAATATCACGGTTGGATTATCAACCGAGACAAGTCAGCCCTAAAACCAGTCAAAAGTCTGGAATACTTGGGGCTAAGGCTGGATTCAGACCAGAGAAAAATTTTCTTGCCTCAAGAAAAGGGGTCGTCTTTGAGAAATTTGATCCACTTAGTGGGTTCAAAAAGAAAGCCATCCATACGCCTGTGCATGAGGCTGCTGGGAAAAATGGTGGCATCATTCGAAGCAGTACCCTACGGTCAATTCCATTCAAGGAAGTTGCAAAGGGCCATACTGTCAGCCTGGAACAAAAAAGTTCAGGCTCTGGACTTACCAATGTCCTTGTCCCCTTCCGTTCGCAAGAGCCTCCGCTGGTGGTTGGTTCCCCAGAATCTGGAAAGAGGGAAATCCTTCAGTCCGATTTCCTGGAAGGTGGTCACTACAGATGCCAGCCTTATAGGCTGGGGAGCAGTACTGGAGCAATGGTCTCTCCAGGGCAAGTGGTCAGAAGCAGAAAAGGCCCTGCCCATCAATCTCTTAGAGATACGAGCAGCCCGGTATGCCCTAGTAGCATGGACATCCAAACTCCAAGGGTCCCCTGTCAGAGTTCAATCAGACAATGCCACAGCAGTGGCATATATCAATCGTCAGGGGGGCACCAGGAGTCGTGCAGCCCAAAGGGAAGTAAATTACATCCTGAGATGGGCAGAAAGATATGTCCCAGCCATATCTGCGGTATTCATTCCAGGAGTGGAGAATTGGAAGGCGGACTTTCTAAGTCGCCAACAATTATGCCCAGGGGAATGGTCCCTTCATCCCGAGGTTTTCCGGACAATATGTCAGCGGTGGGGAACACCGGATGTAGATCTGCTAGCATCCAGATTCAACACAAAAGTGGACAGGTTTGTCTCTTGGACAAGGGATCCCCTAGCGTGCGGCTCGGATGCCCTAGTGTTCCCTTGGGATCAGTTCAAGCTGATATATGCATTCCCACCGCCACAATTGTTACCTCGATTACTCCGCAGAATCAGGGTAGAAAAGAAACCAGTGATTCTGGTGGCTCCAGCGTGGCCCCGAAGAGCATGGTACGCGGAGATTGTAAAAATGTCTGTGGGGAGTCCTTGGACCCTCCCACATCGTCCGGACCTGCTTTCGCAAGGACCGATATACCACCCTTCCTTACCAGCCCTAGGTTTGACGGCCTGGCTATTGAAGCCCACATTCTAAAAAAGAGAGGGCTCTCTAATGCTGTGGTATCTACCATGATCAATGCCAGGAAGCCGGTATCCAGGCAGATCTACTATAGAATCTGGAAGGCGTACATCGCCTGGTGTGAGGCCAAGAAATGGCATCCACGTAAATACGTAATAGGTAGGATTCTGGACTTCCTACAATGGGCTGTAGATAGGAAGCTTGCCTTGAGTACTATCAAGGGTCAGATTTCGGCCTTGTCAATATTTTTTCAAAGGCCCTTGGCTTCGCATTCACTAGTCAAAGCCTTTATACAAGGAGTGATGCGTATTAGTCCTCCGGTTAATATTCCCATATGTCCATGGGATCTAAACTTGGTTTTGTCGGTTCTACAGAAACAACCATTTGAACCACTACAGCATATTTCCTTGGTGCTTCTCACCAGGAAATTGATTTTTCTAGTAGCCATTTGTTCGGCTAAAAGAGTATCGGAATTAGCAGCTATGTCCTGTAAGGAGCCATATCTGGTTATCCATAAGGACAGAGTAGTGTTACGTCCTCATCCAGCCTTTCTTCCTAAGGTGGTATCGAGTTTTCATTTGAACCAAGATGTGGTTCTTCCTTCTTTTTTCCCCAAACCTTCTTCGGTAGAGGAAAAGTTATTGCATTCTTTGGATGTAGTAAGAGCAGTTAAAGCTTATCTAAAAGCCACTGCTCAGATTCGCAGAACGGATACTTTGTTTATTCTGCCGGAAGGCCCCAGAAAGGGTCAGGCAGCGTCAAAATCTACTTTAGCCAAGTGGATTCGACAGGTCATAATACAAGCCTATGGCTTGAGAAGTAGACCGCCTCCGTTCAAAGTTAGGGCGCACTCCACGAGAGCAGTTGGAACTTCATGGGCAGTGCATCACCAGGCCTCCCTGGCTCAAATCTGTAAGGCCGCAACATGGTCTTCGGTACACACGTTTACTAGGTTCTACCAGGTGGACGTTAGAAGTCAGGAGGATGTCGCCTTTGGGCGCAGTGTGTGGCAGGCCGCAAAAGATCCTCATGTCTGATAGCGCTCAGCTTATATATGGTGTATCCCCCCCCTCATTTGGCATTGCTTTAGGACATCCCATTAGTAATGACTATGTCGCTCTGTGTCCCGTGATGTACGAGAAAGAAAATAGGATTTTTATAACAGCTTACCTGTAAAATCCTTTTCTTGGAGTACATCACGGGACACAGAGCTCCCGCCCCTCTTTAGGGACACTTATTGCTTTGCTACAAAACTGAGGTGCTCCCAGATGGGAGGGGCTTATATAGGGGAGGGTACTTCCGGTTTTGGAAGTTGCCAGTGCCAGCACCTGACGGTATCTATATAACCCATTAGTAATGACTATGTCGCTCTGTGTCCCGTGATGTACTCCAAGAAAAGGATTTTACAGGTAAGCTGTTATAAAAATCCTATTATTCCCAGAGGTCCCGGTGCTAGCGTTGGGGGATTATAATAATACCCTAGATCCAGGACTGGATAGAATGCAACTGGTTTCTAGAGGGGCAAGGTCCACAGTCGGTAGGACAGCCTTTGCCTCCTTGCTCTCTGAATTGGGACTACACGATGTCTGGCGGGAGAGACATGATGGGGAGAGATGCTATTCGTGCCATTCTGCTTCACATGGTGAACTCTCCCGGATCGACATGGGTCTAGGAAACAAGGTTTTAATGCAGAGGGTAAGGGACTCCGCCTATGAGCCAAGATTATTGTCAGATCACTCTCGATTTTGGGTACAGCTAGATATTACTGCTACATCGGGCCGCCCATTGTGGAAAGTGAACCCTTTTTGGCTGACCCTATTCCCGTCCCCAGATGAGACCGTGGGGGCATTGCAGGAATTCTTATATTTTAACAAGGGATCGGCTAGTGCAGCGGTTGTATGGGACTCACTTAAAGCTTTCTTGAGGGGACGTCTCATTAGAGAAATTACAGGTATTAAAAAAGGCTCTAGGAAATGGGAGAACAAAGTACGAGATGAAATGAAAGCTAGAGAACAGGCACTGGTAGCAGACCCCTCCCAAGCTAATCATGACTCCTGGAATGAGGCGCAATCTTTATACAACTCTGTTTTGTTAACAGCAGCAGAGAAGAGGAGATATTTCCATCAGCAGAGTTATTTTGAGGAAGGGGAAAAAACGGGTCATCTTCTTGCCTTGGTGGCTAGGGAACAGCGGGACTCTTCTGGCATTCAGGCTATAAGAGTGGGGTCTGGGGAAACACATACTCTTGGCTCTGAAATCTTAGATGACTTCCATCAGTTTTATGGGGATTTATATTCCTCTAAAACTAATTATACAGAGTCAGAACTGGCCCGGTTTTTGCAAACTTGCCCGTTCCCCCAACTGTCAGAGGTAGATAGGGAGATGTTAAACCTCCCTATTACATTGACAGAATTGAAAGATTCCCTAGATGAAGCCCCGCACCATAAGTCCCCAGGCTCGGATGGATTACCGGCGGAGGTGTACTCCCAGTATGGAGAGATTCTTCTTCCACCCTTACTGGAGGCCATATCAGAGGCAGTGGAGACAGGTAGCCTGCCAGAAAGTATGCAAGAAGCTATAATAATAGTACTCCCCAAGCCAGGCAAAGACAAGCTCCAGCTAGACTCTTATCGTCCGATCTCTTTATTGAATACGGATGTCAAGCTTTTGGCTAGAGTTCTGGCTACGAGACTATCCAAGGTGATTGATAAGCTGATCCATAGCGATCAATCTGGATTTATACCAACACGTTCAACGGCAGATAATATACGACGGCTGTACTTAAATTTACAGGTGCCCGTGGATAACCCGGGGGTAGGGCCATTCTGTCGCTGGATGCTGCTAAAGCATTCGATAGTGTGGAGTGGCCCTACCTCCTGGAAATCCTGACAAGATTTGGATTTGGGAAGAAATTCATAACATGGGTGAAGCTGCTTTACTCCAAACCGAGAGCCAGACTCCGTATCAATAACAATCTTTCTTCCTCATTTGAGGTACATAGAGGTACCAGGCAGGGGTGTCCGTTATCCCCACTGCTGTTTGCTTTGGCGGTCGAACCCCTGGCTGTCTTGATTCGTACTGCGTCGGAGGTGGTCGGATTTCGTAGGGGTCAAAGGGAGGAAAAAATCTCCTTATATGCGGATGATGCACTTATTTATCTGGGGGATACGGCCGCATCGTTGCAAACAGTGATGGGTATCATAGGAGATTTCGGAGGTTTTTCAGGTTTTACTATAAACTGGTCTAAATCAACAATAATGCCCATAGATCCGTTGACAGGACCACTACCAGCTGGTGCGGAGCAGATCGCCATAACCAAGAACTTTAAATATTTGGGGGTAGTGGTATCCCAGGATCCAGCGGAATATCTTCAGCTGAATCTGGGCCCACTACTGGAAAGACAGAGAGGGAAATGCAATAGCTGGTGCAAGCTCCCTCTGTCAGTGGTGGGATGGGCAAATTTAATAAAAATGGTATGGGCCCCACAGTTATTATATGTTTTTCACAACTCCCCTATGTGGATCCCAAATAAATGGTTCAAACGAATAGATACCCTGATGCGGGATTTGATATGGAAAAAAAAGATAGCCAGGATAAGCTTAACCACCCTGCAATATAGTAAGGACAGGGGGGGATTAGCAGTACCCCACCCCAAAATGCATTTTTTTGGCCTCACAGTTCCAGCAGTTGGCGGGATGGGGCAGGGAAGAAAAAGAGGATCCTACAAGTATCCTGGTGACTACGGTGGCTCCTACACTAAAGGCAGCATCTCATTTGGAGATGGACTTGCCCAATATACCACACTCTGCACCTACGGGTATTCTCCTTAAAAAGGTCTGGGGGGAGATCCGGAAGGCCTTGAGGTTAAGGGGCCCACTGCCCTTTACCCCGATATGGCAAAACCCTAGATACCCAGAGTTACAGGACCTAGAGGGCTTTATCTCCTGGAAAGAGAGAGGGATTTGTTTTTTTTCGCAACTGTACGAGGGAGAAGTGTTAAAAACATACGAACAGATGTGCCAGGAATTCCAGTTAGCCCCAAGGGGCTTTTATCAATATCTTCAGCTTCGGCATGCTCTGCAGGCACAGCAAATGACACAATCCTTAGTAATATCATTGTCACGTCTGCTGATGGAGGTCCTCCAGGCGGATACCCGGAGAGGACTAATATCAAAAATATATGCGGAATTACTATCCTCAATACAGGACTATGCATCCCTTAGATGTCGTAGTAAATGGGCAGAAGACATCGGAGATATAGATGGGGACCAGTGGAATATGGCGTTGGACTCTATTCCGGCGGTGTCTGTATCAGCGTCCCACAAATTATCACAATTATTTATTCTGCATAGGGCCTATAGAACACCAGTACAGCTTTACAAGTGGGGAGGAAGGGACTCCCCCTTGTGCCCAAAGTGCAAAGTACAGCAAGGGGACTTTATACATCTAATTTGGAGGTGCCCAAAACTCCACAGATACTGGGAGGAGGTTTCCCAGAACATCACAAGAGTGGCCCAGGTACCTATACCCTTGGACCCTCTAGTGTACCTGCTTGGGGCGATTGAAGCTGAAAAGTTCCCACAAGGAAGGTACTATATGATAACAAGACTGATGTACCTGGCTAGAAAGCTAATAGCGCGATATTGGATGGCAGAGACGGTTCCCACAGGGAAGCAGTGGATTGCGTATGTCAATTCCTTGCTTTTCAGAGAACGGCTCGCCTACAGACGTAGAAAGGCAGTGGATAAATTCAATCTTATATGGCAACCATGGCTGGAGGATCCTAGCCTTGTGTCATTGCAACTGGTAAAGGATAGGCTCCTGATGTAGAAACCTATGGGGCGGCTGGGGGGGGGATTATGACAATGACAATTCGATTTGGGAGAGCTTGCGAACAGGAGAAAAGACCCAGGTTGTTAAGATTCAAAGGGTTGGGCGGGGGGGGGGGGGGGTTGGGGGGGGAGTAAAAGGGAAACATTTATATGTCACTGTTGTACTGTAAATTGATTAGGCTTTTTTTTTTTTTTTGTATGGACAGGAATTTTAATATGCTTTTGTTTATATATCAATGTGTAAAACTAAATGCACAAATCACATGTATTGATTGAGCAAATGAAAAATAAAAGGATTTAAAAAAAAAAAAAGATGAGCGCCTGAGATCTCAAGAGATCACAGCGTCCAATCAGAGAACTGAGAGACTAACGGAGTCTATGAGGGGACAATTCCCCTAACAGACTCCACTCCATCTGCATAATGGCACAGTGCCACCTACAGGACGGAGGGGAAACCTGCACCTGCTTACAACATTACTGTTGTATCTGATCTGCTGCCAAGCCAAACTTGGCTTACTCGTTCAACTAGCCTTCACCAAACACATCACAGAAGCATGGCAATGTCATCTATATTTATTTTCAAATAAATGGCATAAAATCTAATGTATATTTTATCTTGTGTATATTTCATCATATTGTCAAGGTATCACAAGAGGGGTACTCATGATTATATCCTAATCTCATACAGTAATAGTTCTCCAATATACAGCCATCTAAGTGCCTGATGAACTTAGCTTTCGGGAAAATGTAAGCTGCGGCTCTGTGCTCTAAATTCTCAGTTTTCCTTCTCTACCCATCGACCTCTAAACTATGACCATGCCTACCTTAAAGTGAAACTTTACCCATAACAACTTGATAAAAATAAAGTTCTTTAGCAAGAAACATACATTCCACAATAATACAAACAAACAAATAGCCACTGCCCCCACCTATAATAAGTGGACTTTACAGCAAGTAGCACTGGAAGGGCAATGTATGTCAAATAAAACCAAATACATTTCCAAGCTCTCTTTACCAACCAGCCTGCGACCAACCAAATTTACCTGTCTAACAGTATGCGATAAAAACGGGTTTAGCCTGCACACATTTGCAAATATATGTGTAAGCTACTTGCCCTGTTTCTTCTTTCTGGAGGCTGCCATTTTGCTGAAGCCCAGAGCCCCTGAATAGCAGTAAATCTTTAGGCTGTCAGGCAGTAGACTGGCCTCTACAAATTTAGCACAGTGCCTAAAAATAGAGAGCAACTGAGCATGTGCAGAGCAGGGTGAGACAGTGTATTAATGGATTTTAAACAGTATAGGCACTTACTGTATTTTTAATGTTTTACCTAGCTATACATGCAAGAGAGGCCAACCTGAAGTGATCTAGCAGGACTTAATTTTCTGACTAAAGTTCCCCTATAACCACTTCAATACCGGGAACTTTTATGCCCTCCTGCCCAGGCCAATTTGCAGCTTTTAGTGCTGTCGCACTTTGAATGACATGCAACACTATACCCATATGACATTTTTATCATTTTGTTCACATAATTCGATTTTATTATTGGTTTTTAACCACCACTGGGTTTTATTTTTTGCTAAATAAACGAAAAAAGACTGAAAAATTAAAAAAACAAAAAAACAAAAGCACATTTTTTCTTCGTTTGTTATAAAATTTTGCAAATAAATAATTGTTCTTCATAAATTTGGGCCAAAATGTATTCTGCTACACTTCTTTGGTGAAAATAACCCAGATCATTATATATTATTTAGTCTGTAGGAAAGTTAAAGTCCACACACTATGATATACATCTGAAGATTGATCAATCCTGATGTACTGACGGCCTATCATTTCTTTAGGCCAAAAAATTACAGGACAGTACAAATGTCCCCCAAATGACCCCTTTTTAGAATGTAAACAGTCCAAGGTATTTAGTAAGAGGCATGGTGGGTTTTGTGAAGTTGTAATTTTTTGTCATCGTTGTTTGGAAAATTAAGAGATTTTTTTTTTGTTCTTTTTAGATACTGTCCCCAGTGCAGAACAGCATCATCATATAACTGGTGTGGTGGTGATCAGGGACATTGACTGGTGACAGTACATCCAAATGTTTTATTTATTTTGTATATTTAAAATATATATATATATTTTTTTTAACAAGCTGTGACCGCAGCAATATAAAGTTACCATTGTAACATTGTACTACTCTGGAAAAGTAAAGTAGATTTTTATTTATTTTTTGTTTACACATTATGATTGCTTATAGTGAATCTCATTGCTAGGAGAATGAAAGACCCACCCGGCCATTATTCTGCTATAGGCCCGGGCAGGAAATTTAATATGTCCAGTCTGGACTGGGAAAGAAGGGAAAGGGAAGACATGACTGAAACCTTTAAGCATGTCTCTTCTGCAATAAAAAGCTGCCTACTAAAGGTTGTGTTCCACTTTAAATGCAGATTTTTTTAACTCTCTAATTTATGTTTTTGTACTGTTTTTCTTCACTTTCCCTTGTTCCTGTGCACCTGATGATATTAAAAAAAATTCCCATCATAGGAGTTAAAAATATAACATTCCTGTAATTGTGTGCTTTTACTCTATCTCCTGTGAGTGGTACTAATTTAATGTCTATGTAATGCACAGAATAAGATTGTATCTCTGAACTGCCCTTTCCCATCGACTTTTGTGCCCATTCTTCCCATCAGTCTCTGCGCTGTTCTTCACAAAGTATTAATATCAAATATAAATGTATTTTAATATTTCCCTTCATCTTGACCCTAAACATGTTGCCTTCTACTTCCTCCAGAGGCTTTCAAACCATGTGAAAATGTGTTGGTGTCAGGAGTGCATGGCAGCTTCTACTTTTGTCACAACCAAATGCTGAGGACTTTGTAGTTTTTTTCTGGAGGTGACGAAACAAAGATCTGGTTGTATTGTTAAAGTTGATGTGTGGGTGTCATAGTCACTCAGGTCAGCTTCACTGAATATGCTCGGCAGCTTGCTGAACGGATCATAGAAGTTTGAAAACTTTTATCATTTTACTATATAAGGTCCTTCGGAATAAAGTCTAGCATTTCATTAAACTATAACTGAAGACAAAACTTTTTTTTCATTTTGGATAGAGTGGAGAGGGGTGCTGAACCCCCGGGTCACCTACAGCTCTCACTAGTTCTTCCTTCTGTTCTTAGGAGGATAGTGTGAAGCTGCATTGCCTGGTTCCAACATGAACACCTGAGCATGTGTATGCACAGTTTTGAACATAGTTGTGCATGGTTGCGTGCCTCTGCACTGTTGCCTCTGCTGACCCATCTGCAATTCTTTCTTACCTGCTCATCTGCTCCTGTACTGACCCCTGTCCTGCTTGCCCATTGCTGACCCAAGTTGTCCTTGACCACTGGCCTTCATCTTGCGGTCACTCCAAACCACTTGACGACTACACCCTCAAGTTTCATTGACACCAACATCATCCACTGGCATTCATGTCACACCCTTATCCATACATTCCTTATCCTCTTACCCACAAAGAGTGTTTTGGCTGAAGAAGTAAGATAGGCTGTTCTTGATATCTTGCTCTTTCCATCCAGGTACATGACACATCACTACTGTATAGTGTAATGGGTGGTGAACAAACAGAGGAACTAGCAAAGGTTGTGGGGAGCCTATAAGATCGACACTCCCAAGGCAGGAGGAAAGGTATGCCCTGTATTCTTTTATAGCTGTGACTTGCTTTTAAAGCTTTTCTATAGTCACAGGGTCACTTTAAAGAGACTCTGTCACTGTTTACAATTGAAAGAACAAACCCACCCCCACTTCATCATCTTCACTGCACTCCCTGAGCTCTTTTAATCTGGTGTGGTCCAAACCCTCTGTAAGCTCTATGTTGGATTGTGTTGAAGCTTACACAGGGTTAATATAGCCTTGTTAACTCACCTTAAATCAAAGGAGTCACTTTGTTTTGTTTTTACCCTTGTCACCATAAAAAAACACCTGACTTGTCCCTCATCTCTGCGTAGTTACCAGATATCTTGGAATTTTGCAATGCAGTCGTGACATATTCATTTGTGTAAAATTCAGTAACTCCGCATTTCACTCTTTTGGGCACAGTTTCTAAAAAAGTGACAACATATACAGTACATATAGACATTACATAGTTGTGTTTTACTATACACACTTGCTAATGTTTTCTATTTTGTTCTTTGAATATAAATGTGGCATAGTACCACTTCATGTTTTTTGTATGTTAGGTCTAATTCCCAATATCTGTCCATATTCTGTATGTATGAACCACGCACAGGACTATTTTTATTGTCCTGTATGCTGGATATAATTCTCAGCCTGTTTTCTTATTCTACAACAGACTTTCAATCTGTTTACCCAACAGGAACCCTTGAAATCATTTTCTGGTCTCAGGGAACCCCTGCTAAAATTAATTAACTTGAGTCTATGGGAATAATGCCCCTTACATCGACGGTGAATGGGAATAATTCCCCCCTTACATTGGTGGTCAGTGGGAAAAAAGTTCCTTGCAGTAGCAAGAATACCTTTCTAAAGCCCTGTACACACGATCGGATTTCCTATGGATTCCGAAGCTGACTTCCATCAGTCTTACCTACACACCATCAGTCAAAAATCCGACCGTCCCAAACGGCGTGACCTAAAACCCTCCGATGAGCCGGAAAAAAAATGAAGTTTAATGCTTCTGAGCATACGTCGACTTGATTCCGAGCATGCGTGGGTTTTTTCTCCGATGGAGTTCTACACAGACGATCGGAATTTGCTATAGTTTTTTTTTCCATCGGATAAATTTAAAACATGTTCTATTTTTTCTCACCGATGGAAAAAAGATCGATGGGGCCCATACACGATCGGTTTGTCTGATGAAAAAAGTCCATCGGACTGTTTTCATTTGTAAAACCGATCGTGTGTACAGGGCATTACAGTGGTGGTCAGACTGTCACCCTTACAGACAGCTAAACAGGTCATTGGTGGCATGCTGCTGGTTCTGCAAAGTAACATTGGACCCAGAACTATCCAGGTACAATCAGCCACAGTTCAAAGAACCCCTAACAACCTCTATAACAGCACAACTCCCTCATCCTGGGCCTCCAGTCAGCTGCAGATCCCCTAACCCACCACAGTGCCTCCCATCCCACTGCTGAACCTCCAGTATCCCATAGTGTCCCAACCTCCAACCGATTTTTCCTCTAGCCCAATCCAGAGACCACATTCCTTACAGGGCCACCAATTTTGCTGCGGAGTTCCCTCATCCCCTCTAGAACCCCCATTACCCCCACAGTGACACCCAGCCCCATCCAGAGCCTTCCATCATTTCAATACATATTTTGCATTCTTATACCTTTATTGTGTGAGTATAAACTTTTTTACTGTTGGGGCATAGAATGTTTAGAAAGAATTTGCCAGGCCCTGGTCTCAATAAGGTTGAGAACCACTGCTCTAAAGGAACCCAAGACTTCCATGGAACCCTGTTTCAGAATGGCTGTAGTATGCATAGACACTGCACAGTGGCACTTTTCTTGTTCTGGGCAGTATCTATATAGAACCGTTTGTCCTGCATCCTGAACCTGATTTTCATCATCTGTTCTTATTCACTAGACGTACTCTGCATCTTTAACTGTTTACTCAATGTCTTTTTTACTGTGTGCATTGATAAGTCCCTTTTAATGGAGCAATTTGGAGACAGTTTTTGTGAGCGTCCCATCCTTACCACCCTATACATTGGTCTCAGAGGCTGACATCTTTGTTAATTACTTTCTTCCCTCTATCACCTGACAGTTTCCTGGTCTGGCAGTTGGGCTCTTAGACCATATCACTGCATCCTGGAGAGAATGGAAGGAGGTCACATGCTCCCTCATGTCTGGGCATTTTCCAAATACAGAAGTCATAGGGCATTGGGCAATGCTGTAACTTGGCCTAGGCCAACAAGGCCTAGGCCAACAAGACCCAGGCCAAGGCAGCACTTTGCAGGGGGACAGCATGAAAACAGTCCCCGCCGGCTTGCGCTACACTTTTAGTGTAGTGTCAGTCTTATGAGGAGGAACTGGGCCGCAAGACGAATTGGTCTGGTGCCCCCATAAAGCGGCCACACTCCTGCCGGTATGATAGGGATGGTGCAGACATAAGGGACACTGACATGGTCACCTATACCTGGCAGGTAGGTAGTAGGACTCTCCTGCAATCCTTTGTTTGTGTCAGTTGTACATATTAAGGATTCCTAATTTTATTTCTGTTGATCTAACAGATGGATTTATTTGTTCCTGCCCCCAATCCTTCCTTTGCTCACTGCCTGGACCACATACCTTCATAAATGTGCTACATGTTTTCTGCTTCACCACTGGCATGGTTATAGCCTCTTAGTCCTCCATAAATTTAGCAGAAATTTGTGCTTAAAGTAGAACTATAGGCAACACCTTTTTTCCATTTTAAATTGAATAAGGGAGGGTTATAGCCACTGTTATTTTTTATTTTTTTGCCATCCATTAATTTCCCTTCATTTCCTGCCCCATAGCCAAACAGGAAGTGAGAGGAAATCTCTGCAGATTTAGGGAATCCCCCCCCCTCCCAAGGCCCTCAGAACTAGTGCCCCCACTGGAAAATTTCAGGGCAGGTCTTAAACAGGAAGGGGTGTGACCTTGACAGGAAGGGGTGGATCATATTTAAATTAGGGGTTGCATGAGTTTAGTCAGGCCTAGGGCAGCACAAAACCTAAATACACCACTGGCATTGGGTCATAGGGCATCATCATACAGCTCCTGCCAACATCACTGGCTTAATGAAGCAATTAAACTCCTGCCAATAAGATGAGAACAAGCAACATTTATCCAAACATAATTCACTAAGGCTGAGCACACACATTATGCTCAGGTAGGAATACACCTTGCAGAGATAATTAAATGCATGTAGGTCTTTCTTCTCTTCCAGAAAAGGTCAGAGCTTTGCTACATGGCTTCTGTTATGTAACATTATCAAAGAGTGCCTAATGCTCAGTTCACAGGGTTGGTGAGACTGATAATGTCAAACAGAAGCTCCCAAATCAACTTGACGTCGTGATCAAATAAAACATATCTGGCTTGTATGGAAACACTGACCTAGATTCATTGCCAGCATTTGAAATCGAGGATTAGTACTTCTTCGCACTCTGTGCCCTTATCAGTCTGAATGTCTCTTTCAGCTTGACAGTTTCTTGGGTGAAAATAATATTTGTTCTTCTTAATAATTCCTTGTGGTTTCCATTTAAATGCAAAATATTCTAGAGCAGACCAGTCATGAAGAAGTGTTACATCTTCCATTCTTTGATGGGGAAGCGTGTAGTGTGTTCATTTGCCTCAATCACATTAATGTCTCCAGAGGGTATTTAACCCTCATTGTGACACATTAGAAACTATATTTTAGCACACCTAGGCCTTCAGATTACAGAACATGTATGTTCAGTGGCCACTTTAATTAGGTAGACATGTTTAGTACTTATAAAGGTGTGTCTATAGTCAGCAACAGTGTTTCCAACTAAAGTGATTTCACCGCAAAATTAGATTAGTTTGAGGGTGAAATTTCCCAGTAGAAATTCCCAGTTTCATTATTTACGCTGCTTAGGCAAAATTTGCTTGAAAACAAGGTCTGCTTTGTTGTTGTTTTTTTTTTTCCATTTAGAGGCTGTGTTTTTTGGGAGAGGGGATGCATTTGCGGTAGTTTTAGTTTATTTGTTGTTTATATGTGGGTTTATGTGTTCTTTTCCTTTTATTGTTTGTGTATTCAATTGTTATTTGTGTTATATATATATTTTCATTGTCAATGTTTTTTTACGTGAAAAACAGTAAAATAGTGATGCTATTGGGGGCACAAGAAAAGGGTTCAGAGTATTTCTAAGGAGCTTCAGGAACCATCAGGAGCCATTTGAAGCCCATTGCACGTTAACATAGAATTCCAGGTTTTATTGCACTTTAAATAGTTCATTTGGGCCAAGCTGGTTATTGCTATCTGACCAGAGGTGGTCTTGTATAGAAGCTATTTAAAATGGATAGATAGACCCAGACATTTAGATCAAAAGTTTAGACAATTTGAATAAAAGAGTCCCATATGTACCAAATAAAAATGTAATCTCAAATTTTGGCATAGGGTTATCCTTAAAATCTATACCAGATCTAAAGGGCCTGCTATGGATTGGGGGGGACGGGATGGGACACCCAAGTCATTTTTACTATTGCCGGAAACAGTACTGTATTGCTGGCAATTTAAATGTAATTTTTTTTCCTTTACAAATGTCAGTTTTGCTGCAGCGGGTTCTTTACACAGTACAGATGCGCCACTTTGCAGGAAGACTAAGGGGACCTACCAGGAACTATATTTAAAGGAATTTTTCATTGTTATTGTTTCACTTTAAGCATCATTAAAATCAATGCACCTGGAAAAACAATAATTTAAAAAAAAGTTTTTTACATTGATACATGTCCCCCCAGGGCAGTACCCAGGCCCCTTTACAATTTTTATGGTCAATAACTTGCATAAAAAACGTCAAAAGTATGACATATAGGAGGACTGTAGGAAAGGGTTAGAATTTCTGTCACTTTTTTATTTAGCTCTGTCTAGGAGACCAATAGAGTGATTTCCTTCACTTCCTATTATTGTGACACCCATACAAGAAATAAGGGGGTGGTCATTACCTGAAATAGAAAGTACAGACAATAAAAAACATTGCCAGAATTTCTAGCCCGCCCCTGCTAAGTATAGAATGTGAATTGTCAGTTTATATATTGAAGAGGTTTCTCATTACTTCCTGTCCCGTTGAGAAGTGAGGGAAAATCTCCCAAATAGGGACGCAGACAGCAATAAAAACCTGACACAGGTTCCAACCCTTCCCCCCTCCGTCCAAAATTAAAAAAAAAAAAATTCCTTTAGGGTTGGGCTTCAATGCAAACAAATGTTTTGGAGTATAATGTCTGAATGACATTTATTAATGAAACCAATCCAAATGCATTTAGGAAACAAATATGGGACCTTCTGACTTTTTTAAACCTCTAGGCTCCGTGTTCCTCTAGGCTCTGTGTTATTCAGCCATTGATTTTGCTATCAAACTCATCACTGACCTGGACATAGCATACAGCCAGGGAACATTGAAAAGTTTGCACTTCCTTCCTGGATACAGGGGGTCCCCGACTTACGAACGCCCGACTTACGAACAACTCCTACTTACAAACCGGGACGCTGCGGGGACTGTGCTGTTCTGCGCATGCGCGGCCAGGCGGAACCTCGGAAAATCTCAGAAATGTTCGTAATTGCCGTTCTGTGCATGCGCGACCATTCGACGGAACATCGGAAAACATCGGAAAATGACGGAAATGTTCGTAATTGCCGTTCTGTGCATGCGTGGCCCAACTTATGAACATTTCAGACTTAAGAGCAAAGGGAAAGTCCCTAACGTGTTCATAAGTCGGGGACCCCCTGTACTTGTTTTAGGTCACTGACTCATAGGTAGTAAGGTAAGTGTATTTTATCCCTGACCCTGAGGAACCCTTGAGTTCATTTTCAGATTCTCAGGGAACCCCTGTAAAAATAGATTATACCTACAGCTCATTGTACATTAGTACAATCAATAAGTTTAAGAAACTAAAAAAAAAAGAATAATCAATGTGTCGCACCTAGTGTATTTGGCACCCAAGGAAAGTAATTTTTTTATAAACCCACTGCAAAATAATTTTCAGTAATGTTTGTTGTAGGTGGGGTGCAGTGCGTGTGGTTTCAATAATTCAGACAGGTGCAGGGCAAAACTTGTATTGGAATAATTCCGCAACAGTTACAATAAACGGGTGGGCAGGTTACCTGGCTGGGCGCATTCACGAATTCCAGTAGCGTTAAAAGAGTGGATTCCAGCTGGACTGACAGCATCTGTTGAGAGGGACAGAACACAGCCTGGCCATCTAGTGTCCAATTGGGAAGGTGCCCAGAAGAGTTGTGACCCTATGCTTTCGCTCCTCATCAGGAACCTTTCCCTAACGCTAGTACTGTCCCTAATAGGCAGGGTACCTGTTCCTACTCTACCTACTTGCAAAATACTCACCACACCTGGGAGCCAGGATCCTAAATAGGCTCTGCCTGACACAAGATGGCTGCTAGGGTCACATGGTGCAGCGGCATCCAATAGGATAGCTTCGCCAGTGACCCAGGAAATCATAGAGGAACCTTGTTCCTCTTGAGTTACTCTCCAACAGCAGTGCTGCTGCAGAAGATCGCCACCTGCAGTGGAGAAAATGTAGATATTTTGTGTGTGGGGATGGTTGAAACCAGAAAATAGGCAAGACTTTATCTACACCAGTCCTTATCTCTACTTCATTTTATCTATATTGGATAGTTGAGCCATACGCCATCCGGATGATGTTGTCAGGAACCATGAATCAGACGGAGACAGAAAATGCTGTAAAAATCACACCTTTTAATAAAATTGTACAAATAGTAAACATAGTCAAAACATAGGATTCGGTAGCCAAAGCGGGTAGTCAGAACAAGCCAGTAATCAGGAAGCCAGAGATCAGCGTAGTCTGAGGCAGCAGGCAGGATCAGGAACCAGAAGGGACATCAGCCAGGCAAGTCTTCAACCAAAACACAGCAGAGAGTCTCCAGATATGTTTGACCAAGGCAAAGGCATGGAAGGAATGAACCAGGCAGTTTAAATAGCCAGAATGGACTGACTGTAGGCTGAACTGACGAGCAGGAAATGATCACCAGGTGAGCCACTGTGGAACGATGAGTGCTGGCAATTAGCTGACAGCTGAGCAACCTGAGCAATGAGAAAGGAGGGCTGAGGGCCCAGCCCTGACAGATATCCTTGAAGCGTATATACCATTTTGTCTTCACTTTCTTTCTCCCCTTTTGGGATGCTTCATGTTTCAGAATTGATTATTGATAATATCTGTCATTATACTGTACATGTTGATGATACAAGATTCATATATATATATTCTTGCTCTTAGAAGTAATTTTAATGTTCATCTGTACCTGTATACAAGGTATTCCTGAGGAACCAGATGCCTCTGCAAAACGCATCGACCTAATGCCCTTATCTCGGCAAGACTACCATGCTATGCGTTTTTTTCGTCTCCCTAGTGGATGGTGATTGGTAGTATCAATGTCCATGCATATATGATGTATGCGTGTATTGAAATTTTTTACTGGATGAAATTAAGATTTGTATTTAATTTTTCATATTATTCTATGTATTTGTGTCCACTGGAGGGGTATTTTAAATCATACTATGTGGCTGGTGGCTAGTTGAACCTGCATGGTTGGTCAATGTAGGTGGGAAATCAATTAGTTACCCACTCTTAAAGGAACCCATAGAAACCTCAGGAAGAACCTTAGGATTCCATGGAACCCTGGTTGACAAACACAGGCCTCATCCTTGATAGGCTGCAAGATGAACTTCTTTAAAAAACAACTATGGCAGCCCCCGCATTTCTATCCCAATTCCACCTTAAGTAAAACACATTATTCATTTTTCCACACCAGCTTGCTCTTTAGAAATGTCAATGTTAACACTCTAAGGCATTATCGGCAAACCAACATATCTCTTCGAAACTTCCTATAAAAAGAGAAAGTTTTTATTTCCTTCTAATCTTTATTTATTGTACAAGTGCCAGACAGTTGTTAAAATGGAGCGTGATATCTCTTAACTTGCTTGGCTGATCTGAATATTTATGAAATGCGCAGCTATTAAAAACAAAAACCTTGACTTCGCCAGCGCTATGTGCTGTGCATGGTAACAACCTTCAGTCATTTGTTTTGTTTTATTTTCCTCCTTAGTTTTGGGCCTGGAAGAGTAATCATACGTCAGGGTCACGTCGCTCAGAACTTCTACCTGATCCTCTCCGGAACTGCCGTTGTCACCAAAGTGTCACACAGTAAGAAGACGGGGGAGCTTTTCTCCAAGACGGTGGCTCTCCTTAAGAAAGGGAAGTACTTTGGGGTAAGTAGCCACTTGTTCATCCTATTCCCATTTGCATGAAGCACGCAGAGGCGGCTATGCTACAGATAAAGGAACGTTTGCAAATTATAATGACTAATACATTCCTGTTTGTGCTGAGAGTTCTTGGGAGGCATCCAGTGCCTCTGTGCTGATTTAAAATCAATCAATCAAGCATTAATGAAAACGTACAGACAAACATCACAAATCAGGCCTCGGTGCCAACGAATCTACCCAGAGCTTTGATTGACTTCAGACTGTTGCTAACAAACTTTGTTAAGATGTTTGAGAAGTTTTCGTTACACTTTTTTCCATTATACTGCTAAACTCTTAAGCCGCGTATGCACGATCGGTTTTACCGATGAAAACAGTCCGATGGATTTTTTTCATCGGACAAACCGATCGTGTATGGGCCCCATCGTTTTTTTTCCCATCGGTGTCAAAAAATAGAACATGTTTTAAATTTTTCCGATAGATAAAAAACCGATAGCAAATTCCGATTGTCTATGGGCAAGTCCATCAGTTAAAAAACCCACGCATTCTCAGAATCAAGTCGACGCATGCTCAGAAGCATTAATCTTCATTTTTCTTGGCTCATCGGAGAGTTTTACGTCACCACGTTTGGAACGGTCGGTTTTTTGACTGATGGTGTGTAGGCAAGACTGATGGCAGTCAGCTTCATCGGTTTTCCGATGGAAAAATCCATCGGTTTAAAAACCATAGGAAATCCGATCGTGTGTACAGGGCTTTATATATGATTTGAGTTTGAAGAGTTATAGACTTATCAGAAAACACCAAAAACTATCAAATGAACATGTGAATTTTACTTACTGTATACATACAGTATATACTGCTATCGAAAATGTTAATTGGGCCTTGTACAGCATGAAAGAAATCCCATGACTAAGTGCCGGTTCACACAGCGGCAGCACCACTTGCCGCGCGACTCAGCAAGGCGATCTGCACACGACTTCAGAGGCGACTTGCAAAATGACTTCTGTATTGAAGTCAATGCAAGTCGCCCTGAAGTCGTCCCAAAGTCGTACAGGAACCTTTTTCTAAGGCCCATTTCACACTGGGGCGCTCATAGCGTCGGCGGTAAAACACTGCTATTTTTACCGCCGACGCTATGGGCGGATTTGCGGCGCATTTCGGCCACTAGCGTTGCGGTTTTAACCCCTGCTAGCGGCCGAGAAAGGGTTAAAACCGCCTGCAATGCTGAAGCAGCGCATTGCGGGCGGTATAGCCAAGCTGTCCTATTGATTTCAATGGGCAGCAGCAGTAAAGGAGCAGTATACACACTGCTCCTTCACCGCCCCAAAGATGCGGCTAGCAGGACTTTTTTTCTCGTCCTGCCAGCGCATCACCTCAGTGTGAAAGCACTCAGGCTTTCACATTGAGACTGCAGGGCAGGAGTTTTTCAGGCGGTATTTAGGTGCTATTTTTAGCTCTAAAACGCCTGAAAAACTCCTCAGTGTGAAAGGGGCCTTAGTCGGAGCGACTTGAGTCGCTCCTATTAGAATGGTTCCATATTACAGAACGGAGCGCGACTTGTCAGGTGGCTAAGTCGCTTGACAAGTCACCCCTGTGTGACCCGGCACTAATGCCCTGTACACACGTTTGGATTTCCGATGGAAAAAAATCTGATGGAATTTTCTGTCGGAATTCTTGCATACACACTGTCAGACTAAATTCCGACCGTCCAAAACGCGGTGACGTAAAACACTACGACGAGCCGAGAAAAATGAAGTTCAATGCTTCCGAGCATGCGTCGACTTGATTCTGAGCATGCGTGGATTTTTCTCCATGTTCTATTTTTTTACTCCGATGGTAAAAAGTCCGATGGGGCCCACACACGATCGGAATTTCTGATGAAACAAGTCCATCGGATTTTATTCCATCGGAAATCCGATCGTGTGTACAAGGCATTAGAGTCTGCAAAAGACTTGAGATTGGGGCAGAGATTCACCTTCCAGCAGGACAACCACCCTAACCATACAACAAGAGCTACAATGGAATGGTTTAGATCAAAGCATATTCATGTGTTTGAATGGCCCAGTCAAAGTCCAGACCTAAATCCAATTGAAAATCTGTGGCAAGACTTGAAAATTGCTGATCACAGACGCTCTCCATACAATCTGACAGAGTTTGAGCTATTTTGCAAAGAAGAATGGGCAAAAATGTCACTCTCTAGATGTGCAAAGCTGGTAGAGACATCCCTAAAAATACTTGCAGCTGTAATTGCAGTGAAAGGTGGATCTACAAAGTATTGACTCCGGGGGGCTGAATACAAATGTACCCCACACTTTTCACATATTTATTTGTAAAAAAAATTGAAAACCATTTATCATTTTCCTTTCACTTTACAATTATGTGCCACTTTGTGTTGGTCTATCACATAAAATCCCAATAAAATACATTTACATTTTTGGTTGTAACATAAAATTTCAAGGGGAATGAATACTTTTTCAAGGCCCTGTAAATATTTTTTGAGAAAAAAAACCCCTAAGTATATGTGTATGGATTACTTTTGCAGACTTAGGAAATTGTTCAGTGTCGCTTTAAGGCTAGGCTGGTAAATGTAAAAAATACACTACAACGAGCCGAGAAAAATGAAGTTCAATGCTTCCGAGCATGCGTCGACTTGATTCTGTGCATTCATTGATTTTTCTCCGATGGAATTCCACACAGACGATCAGAATTTCCCATCGGATTTTTTTCCATCTGAAAAATTTAAAACATGTTCTATTTTTTGGAAAAAAGTCCGATGGGGCCCACACACGATCGGAATTTCCGATGAAAAAAGTCCATCTGGCTTAACAAAATGTTTGATCTCTTTGGAGTAAAAAACTTTCATATAGAACATTTTTTTGCACAAAGTTTAGACGAGTTTAGGAGAGTTTTACGTTTTTTCTGCCAGTGAGCTCCAATCAGAAATGCGAATGAGAAGGTTTTTTTTTTCTGCCTCTTAACGTTGATCTCAAAATATGCCTGTAAATGTCCTAATGTGTATGAACACATAGGATAACATTGGGTTGCTCCTACAGGCAGAACACAAAACTCCTGTAGAAGCAACGTTTTTTAGGTCAGTGTACATGGAGCCTAAAGGATTTGTCAACCTCGGTCCACTACTAACCCTTAAAAAAATAACACAGTCTGCGTGATATGGGTTTAAAGGGCCAGAGCAGCTATTTAATTTATAAAATGAAATACATAACATAACATTAACATAACACACAACAATGTAACCAGGAGGGGGTCAGTAGGTGTTTTTAGCCACTTGAGCTCTGGAAGACTTTACCCCCTTAATGACCAGGCCATTTTTTGCTATTTAGCACTGCGCTACTTTAACTGGTAAGCTGTACCAAAACGATTTTTTTTTTTACTTTCTGCTATAAAACATATCCTATAAAAAAACATAAAATAAAATCATAAAATTTTAGGCAAAATGTAATCTGCTACATGTTTTTGATTAAAAAAATCCCCAATAAGTGTATATTGATTGGTTTGCATGAAAGTTAGAGCGTCTACAAACTATGATACATATACTGGAATTTTCATTTTTTTATTTTGTTTTTATACTACTAATGGCAGCAATTAGTAGCTTATAATGGGACTCCGGTAGTGCGGTGGACAATCTAACTGACGCTGGGGGAACTGACTAAGTGCCACTGACATCAACAGAGACATTACCCGCGTCCTTACTGGGCAATTACACCTCCTTCCTGCCCAGGCCAATTTTCAGCTTTCGGCACTGTCACTCTTTGACAATTGCACACTGTACCCTTATGAAATTTTTCATATTTTTTTGTCACACAAACAGAGCTTTCTGTTGATGGTATTTAATCACCACTGGGGTTTTTATTTTTTGCTAAACATACAAAAAAAGACCGAAAATTTTGAATTAAAAACAAAACAGTTTTCAAAATTTTGCAAACAGGTAATTTTCTCCTACATTGATGTGCGTTGATGAGGCTACACTGATGGGCACTGATAGGTGGCACTAATGGGCACTGATAGGTGGCACTAATGGGCACTGATGAGGCGGCACTGGTGGGCACTGATGAGGAGGCACTAATGAGGCTGCACTGATAGGTGGCACTGATGGGCACTGATAGGTGGCTCTGAAGGGCATTGATAGGTGGCACTGATAGGTGGCACTGATGGTATTTAAAGCAGAGCTCCGCCTTAAAAACAGTTATTAAAAGCCAGCAGCTACAAATACTGCAGCTGCTGACTTTTAATAAATGGACACTTACCTGTCCAGGTCGCCCGCGATGTCTGCAGTAGAAGACGAGCAATCGCTTGTCGCTCGGCTGCCCCCGCCGCCATCATCGGTGAGGGAATCAGGAAGTGAAGCGTTGCGGCTTCACTGCCTGGTTCCCTACTGCGAAAGCGCGAGTCGCCCTGCGCATCTTCACTGGTCCCCGTTGTGTTCTGGAAACTGTGTGTTTTCCAGAACACAACAGGGGGGGGGGGGGGCGTAATAGCCGCAGATTCTACGGAAGTGGGTGCAAATACCTGTATTATACCAATTGTGGCACCGGAGGGGGGGGGGGGGAATCTGATGAGCGGAACTTCCACTTTAGGGTGGAGCTCTGCTTTAATCACCACTGGGGTTATTTTTTGCTAAACAAACAGAAAAAGACAGAAAATGTAGAAAAAAACAAAACAAAACCGTTTTCAAAATTTTGCAAACAGGTAATTTTTTTCCTACATTGATGTGCGCCGATGAGGCTGCACTGATAGGCTGCACTGATGGGCACTGATAAGTGGCACTAATGGGCCCTGATGAAGCAGCACTGAAGGGCACTGATAGACAGCACTAATAGACAGCACTGATAGGTGGCACTGATAAAAAGAACAACTTAGTACTGTCCGAGATGATTTTTCTATTAGCACTAACATTAACATTTTCAGGACAAACTTTCGGGGCGTACCTCCTTCTTCTAAGGTCCAAGCAGTACTGATACACAAAGTTTTAGCAAAACTGTATGTAGGGCAATCTCTGGGAAAACACACATATATACACACTTGTAGACATGTGCACTGTCGAAAAATTAGTTTTTTTCGTTAGTTTTTTTTCTTTTTTTTCGGAAATTCGGGAAATTCGGAATTCCAAATTTTCGAATTTCCGAATTTCCAAAAATAAAACGAAAACAACAAATTTTTCGAATTTCCGAAAAAAGCAAAAAAAAACGAAAAAAACTAATTTCGGAAATTCAGAAATTCTAAAAATTCGGAATTCGGAAATTCAACTTTTCAGATTTCCCATTTTCGAATTTTAGATTTTCGAATTTTCGAATTTCAAATCTTGCAATTTCGAAAAATAAGGAAAGGACTGGGCTATGGAATGAGCGGGGGGGGGGGGGGGAGTCAGAGATTAGATTGGTCATTACAATTTAATTACCATTTCTGTGTATTTGTGTGTTGTTGTGTGTTTTTTGTTTTTGTTTTTTATACCAGAGATTTTCCTACTTTACATTCTGCTAAAATGTTGTGTATTAGTACTGCTTGGAACCTAGAAGAAGGAGATACACCCCAAAAGCTTGAAGTGATACTAAGACACTATTTAATTTACATTGCCCCCTTCTATTTCATGTATGTGGATCACTGTAATTAATTATTTTATTAAGAAAAAAAACCATCTAAGAACCGTTTTCCTAATCGATATACAGCTGTCACATGACCCAGCTCTTTCCCAGCCTGTCTGCAGGGAAACAGTGTCAGGCGGAGCTTCTAGTCCTTTGCTGTTGGTCACATGTTCAAGATAAAAAAAAACAGCATTTGGGATACAGAGCAATAATAAATAAATAATATCAATACATTTTTTAAATAATCTTACAAATATATATTTTAAACAAAATCTTTATTTTTTTGACTGGTTAGTGGGCATGGGGGAGGAGGGAGCGAGGAAGTGGGCTGTCCTTTACCACTGTGTATACGCCCACATGTGTGGCTCTATAATAATCACATGGGCTGCTCAAATGTGATAGGGAGGAAATGTTCAACATAGAACCTCACTGTAAACTCAGCATGTGCACTAGCTGCCACCACAGCTCTGCAAAATCCCCAATTGCATTAGGGACATGGACAAAAGGCGGAGATAGAGAACAGCAGGATCAACCAGGTTTATTTGAAGAATACAGACAATGAATCCCATGGTGAATGAGTGAGTTTGAACAGCATGTAATATACCATTTCTTGATAGTTTTTTTTAAGATATGGGTTTAGTGACACTTTAAGGGTGCAAATAAAAAATGTATTATGGAAAATACTCAACTGCTTTTGTTGCAAGTGCACTAGCACGGCTACAATCATCTCACCTATCCAATATCCTATCCTATATAATCTAATGTGTTAGCCTTCACTGTCACACCCTCTGTATTCCTCTGTTGCACATATTGCCCACAATCATACTATCCACACTCTTCCTATTTCCCTGGTGATTCTGTGAATAACACACTTCCAGTCCTAGGGTGAAAATGCAGACTCTTCAGCCTCGTACACACGACCGGTTTTCCCAGCAAGAAAACAGCTGGGAGAGCTTTTTACCGAGAAAACCGTTCGTGTGTATGGTTTCTCGACAGGAAAACTGCCGGGAACCTCGATGAGAAAAATAGAGAACCTGCTCCCTATTTTTCTCGTCAGGATTCTCGGCAGAGTTTTCCTGCTGAGAAAAACGTTTGTGAGTATGTTTACCTGTCCTTGGTAAGCCCGCACATGCTCGATGAGACTTTGACGCATGCGCGGTAGCATACAAGGGTAGTGCAGGGTGTAGTAAGATGGCGGCGACGGCATAGAATGGGACGAGCGCCGGCTCATCGTATTCTATGACATCACTGCGTTATTGCCATTCAAAAGAACGTTGGTTCTTTTGAATGGTTGTGTGTGTACACAGGGCTTGGCAAGACAAGCTTGCCAGGAATCCCCTCAAGAAAACCAACATTTTTTTTCCGACAGGATTCCCGCCCGTGTGTACAGGGCTTTCCTCTATGTCTCATTAGGGAGATTTCCTTCTACTTCATGTCCTGCTGAATCAACAGGAATGAGAGGATATCTTTCCAAAAATGAGGGATTTACCTTCTTAGACAGTTCCCCTTGAAAGATTTCCACTCTATTCCTATTCTGGTGACAACCCAAAATTTGGGATTTTTACATAACTTTTATTACTGGTGACACTGGTCATCAGGACAATTATGCCGCATACACACGCTCGGAATTTTCAACAACAAATGTTCGATGGGAGCTTTTTGTCGGAAATACCAGGCTCCATCGGACATTTTCTGTTGGAATTTACGACAACAAAAATTTGAGAGCTGGTTTTCAAATTTTCCGACAACAAAATCCGTTCTCGTAAATTCCGAGCGTGTGTAGACAGCTCCGATGCACAAAATTCCACGCATGCTCTGAATCAAGTACAAGATGGAAGCGCTCGGTCTGGTAAAACTAGCGTTCGTAATGGAGATAGCACATTCGACACGCTGCAAAGACCAGTAACGGACTGAAAAGCACAAGGCTGAAAAGCGCGAATCGTCTCTCACCAAACTTCTACTAACACGAGATTAGCAGAACGAGCCCAAAGGGTGGCGCACCTGGTATGGAACTTCCATTTTATTGTGCGGTCGTACGTGCTGTACCTGACCGCGTTCTTGACGTTCGGAATTTCTGACATTTGTGCAACCATGTGTATGCAAGACAAGTTTTAGCCGACATTCGTCGAAAAATTATCCATGGTTTTGTTGTCGGAATGTCCGATCGTGTGTACATGGCATAAGAGTGAACCAGATGGTAATAAAAACCTGAGAGTGGTTCTAACCCCTCACCATGCTATTCAAATTGTAAAAACTTTTTTTTGCCTTTAGTTAAACTTTAACAACTTGCCGCCTGACCACTGTCCAATGACGGAGGAGCGGTGCGGCTCTCCTTCTGGGAGGATGTCATATGATGGCGCCCCAGAACGAACACGCTCACTGGGGCATGCAGCGTGGCCGTGCCATGTTCCTAAGATCGCGTGACCCTGCTCACTGTAAAGAGCTGATGACACAGCTCTTTAACCACGTAATTCGCTGTGTCCAATCACAGCCAGTCACATGTAAATGCGGTAGTGCCGCTAATCGGCTCTCCTCGCCTCACATTGACAAGAGCGAGGAGAGCCGATCAGCGGCATCTCCTTGCAGGGGAGACCAGGGCAGGTAATCAGGGCACTAATCATCAGTGTCCTGATTACAGTAAAGCCCAAGCAGTGCCTTTCAGTGCCACCAATCAGTGACACCAATCAGTGCCCATCAGTGACACCAATCAGTGCCCATCAGTGACACCAATCAGTGCCCATTAGTGATGCCAGTCAGTGCTGCCTTTCAGTGACTGCTCATCAGTGCTGTCCATCCATGGCCATCAGTGCTGCCTATCCGTGCCACCTATCAGTGCCCACTAGGGATGAGCCGAACACCCCCCCCATTCGGTTCGCACCAGAACCTGCGAACAGACCTAAAGTGCGTGCAAACTTTAGAACCCTAATAAATACAATGGACTTGAACGTTCGAAATCAAAAGTGCTAATTATAAAGGCTAATATGCAAGTTATTGTCCTAAAACGGGGTTGGGGACCCGGGTCCTGCCCCAGGGGACATGTATCAATGCAAAAAAAAGTTTTAAAAACTGATGTTTTTTTGGGAGCAGTGATTTTAATAATGCTTAAAGTGAAACAATAAGTGAAATATTCCTTTAAATTTCGTACCTAGGGTGTGTGTATAGTATGCATGTAAAGTCGCGCTTGTTTCCTGTGCTTAGAACTGTCCCTGCACAAAGTGTCATTTCTGAAGGAAAAAAAGTAATTTAAAAGCAATCGCGGCTATAATGAATTGTCGGCTCCTGGCAATAAAGAGAAAAGTAATTGCTAAAAAATAAATAAAAAAAATGCGTGGGGGTCCCCCCAAATTCCATTACCAGGCCCTTCAGGTCTGGTATGGATATTAAGGGGAACCCTGCGTCAAATTTAAAAAAACAAAATGATGTGGGGTTCCCCCCAAATATCCATACCAGACCCTTCAGGTCTGGTATGGATTTTAAGGGGAACTTCACGCCAAATTAAAAAAAAAATGGCGTGGAGTTCCCCCCAAAAATCCATACCAGACCCTTTATCCGAGCACGCAACCTGGCAGGCCGCAGGAAAAGAGGGGGGACGAGAGAGTGCCCCCCCCTGAACTGTATCAGGCCACATGCCATCAACGACTTTCCCAACACAGACACAGTTGGGAAAGTCCTTTATTAAAAATAAACAATAAAAAAACCATTCCAGCGATGTAATCCAGTGTCCCGCGGTGATCCGATGTCCAGCGCTGCAGTCTCCTCCAGTCTCCACTCAAAACCCCCATGACGTACGAGGGGGCGGAGTGACCCATCACATCATAGGATAAGCCCCAGCTTTCCCCGCTTGCCGGGGAATAGCCAATGATGTAGGCGGGATCCCGTCTACGTCTACGTCATTGGCTATTCCCCGCAAGCGGGGAAAGCCGGGGCTTACCCCTATGATCTGACGGGTGACCCCGCCCCCTCGTATGCCAGACCCCGCCTACGTCATTGGCTGAGCAGACCTGATGGGGAACTTCCTCCGCAGTGTAATAAATTAATAGGCCCGCCCCTTCTCACATTCCCCATCATGTCCGCTTAGCCAATGACGTAGGCTGCGGGGTCACCTTCACTGGGTGTAAGGCTGAGTGGACCTGATAGGGAACGTGAGAAGGGATGGGGTCTATTCATTTATTACACTGTGGAGGAAGTTCTCCATCAGGTCCGCTCAGCCAATGACGTAGGCGGGATCTGACGTACGAGGGGGCGGGGTCACCCGTCAGATCATAGGGGTAAGCCCCGGGATCCCGCCTACGTCATTGGCTATTCCCCGGCAAGCGGGGAAAGCTGGGGCTTACCCTATGATGTGACGGGTGACCCCGCCCCCTCGTACGTCATGGGGTTTTTGTGTGGAGTGGAGACTGCAGCGCTGGACATTGGATCACTGCGGGACACTGGATTACATCACTGGAATGGGTTTTTTATTTTTTATTTTTAATAAAGGACTTTACCAACTGTGTGTGTGTTTTTTTTTTAAATTACACTTTCTTTGTGAAATGGTAAGGGTACAATGTACCCCTTACCAATTCACATAGGGGGGCAGGATCTGGGGGTCCCCTTTGTTAACCACTTAAGCCCCGTACCATTTGGTAGCTAAAGGACCAGAGGTGAATTCAGAATTTTGCACTGCGCTGCTTTAACTGTAAATTGTGCGGACATGCAATGTTGTACCCAAACGAAATTTGCGTCCTTTTCTTCCCACAAATAGAGCTTTCTTTTAATGGTATTTGATTGCCTCTGCGATTTTTATTTTTTGCGATATAAACGGAAAAAGACAGAAAATTTTGAAAAAAAATGATATTTTCTACTTTTTGTTATAAGAAAAATCGAATAAACTCAATTTTAGTCATACATTTAGGCCAAAATGTATTCAGCCACATGTCTTTAGTAAAAAAAATGTCAATAAGTGTATATTTATTGGTTTGCGCAAAAGTTATAGCGTTTACAAACTAGGGTACATTTTCTGGAATTTACACAGCTTTCAATTTTTGACTGCCTATCTCATTTCTTGAGGTGCTAAAATGGCAGGGCAGTACAAAACCCCCCCAAATGACCCCATTTTAGAAAGTAGACACCCCAAGGAAATTGCTGAGAGGCATGTTGAGCCCATTGAATATTTTTTTTTGTCCCAAGTGATTGAATAATGACAAAAAAAAATAAAAAAATTACAAAAAGTTGTCACTAAATTATATATTGCTCACACATGCCATGGTTATATGTGGAATTGCACCCCAAAATACATTCTGCTGCTTCTCCTGAGTACCGCGATACCACATGTGTGGGACTTTTTAGGAGCCTAGCCACGTACGGGACCCCGGAAACCAAGCACCGCCTTCAGGATGTCTAAGGGCGCAAATTTTTGATTTCACTCCTCACTACCTATCACAGTTTTGAAGGCCATAAAATGCCAAAATAGCACAAAACCCCCCCAAATGACCACATTTTAGAAAGTAGACACCCCAAGGAAATTGCTGAGAGGCATTTTGAGCCCATTGAATATTTTTTTTTTTTGTCCCAAGTGATTGAATAATGACAAAAAAAAATAAAAATTACAAAAAGTTGTCACTAAACGATATATTGCTCACACATGCCATGGTTATATGTGGAATTGCACCCCAAAATAAATTTTGATGCTTCTCCTGAGTACGGGGATACCACATGTGTGGGACTTTTTAGGAGCCTAGCCGCGTACGGGACCCCGAAAACCAATCACCGCCTTCAGGATTTCTAGGCACAAATTTTTGATTTGACTCCTCACTACCTATCACAGTTTCGAAGGCCATAAAATGCCAAAATAGCACAAAACCCCCTCAAATGACCCCATTTTGGAAAGTAGACACCCCAAGCTGTTTGCTGAGAGGCATGGCGAGTATTTTACAGCTCTGATTTGTTTTTGAAAATGAAGAAAGAAAATTTTTTTTTTTTCATTTTTTTTTTCAATTTTCAAAACTTTGTGACAAAAAGCAAGATCTGCAAAATACTCACAATACCTCTCAGCATATAGCTTGGGGTGTCTACTTTCCAAAATGGGGTCATTTGGGGGGGTTTTGTGCCATCTGGGCATTCCATGGCCTCCGAAACTGTGATAGGCAGTGAGAAGTGAAATCAAAAATTTACACCCTTAGAAAGCCTGAAGGCGGTGATTGGTTTTTGGGGTCCCGTACGCGGCTAGGCTCCCAAAAAGTCTCACACATGTGGTATCCCCGTACTCAGGACAAGCAACAGAATGTATTTTGGGGTGTAATTCCACATATGCCCATGGCATGTTTGAGCAATATATAATTTAGTGACAACTTTTGTGCAAAAAAAAAAATAATTGACTATTTTCCGCAACTTGTGTCAACATATAAAATATTCCATGGACTCGACTTGCCTCTCAGTATATAGCTTGGGGTGTCTACTTTCCAAAATGGGGTCATTTGGGGGGGTTTTGAACTGTTCTGGCATTTTATACACAACATTAGGAAGCTTACATCCACTCTTCTAACCACTTGAAGACAAAGCCCTTTTTGACACTTTTTGTTTACATGAAAACATATTTTTTTTGCAAGAAAATTATGTTGAACCCCCAAACATTATATATATTTTTAAAGCAAAGGCCCTACAGATTAAAATGGTGGGTGTTGCATTTTTTTTTTCTACACAGTATTTGCGCAGCGATTTTTCAAACGCATTTTTTGGGGAAAAAATACACTTTTTTTAATTTTAATGCACTAAAACACACTATATTGCCCAAATGTTTGATGAAATAAAAAATATGATCTTAGGCCGAGTACATAGATACCAAACACGACATGCTTTAAAATTTCGCACAAACGCGCATTGGCGACAAACTACATACATTTTTAAAAGCCTTTAAAAGCCTTTACAGGTTACTCCGTTAGATTTACAGAGGAGGTCTACTGCTAAAATTACTGCCCTCGATCTGACCTTCGCGGTGATACCTCACATGCATGGTGCAATTGCTGTTTACATATGACGCCAGACCGACGCTTGCGTTCGCCATTGGGCAAGAGCAGGGCAGGAAAGGGGTGCTTCTTTTTTTTTTTTTTTTTTTTTTTTATTATTAATTTTGCTTTTTTATTTTATTTTTAAATTGTTCCTTCCATATTTTTTTTTTTATCATTTTTATTGTTATCTCAGGGAATGTAAATATCCCCTATGATAGCAATAGGTAGTGACAGGTACTCTTTTTTTGAAAAAACTGGGGTCTAGACCCTAGATCTTTCCTCTGCCCTCAAAGCATCTGACCACACCAAGATCGGTGTGATAAAATGCTTTCCCAATTTCCCAATGGCGCTTTTTATATCCGGGGGGGGGGACATTCCCTCCCACTGCTTGTAAAAGCAGTCCAGAGGCTAATTAGCCACTAGGATTGCTTTTACATGAAAGCCGGCCGCTGGCTGAAAAGAATGATACCAAGATGATACCTAAACCCACAGGCATCAATCTGGTATAACCATTCAAAGTCCAGCAACATACCAGTACGTTGCTGGTCCTTGTTGGACATGTATTGTAATCTTTTTTTTTCATGCAGCCAGGTGGCTGAACGAAAAAAGAGATTGATCGGTGGGTATGCCCACCATTAGAATACCGCCCTTCATCCACCCACTTCTAATGATGGGCATACATGCACCATTTATATATGCCGAAGCATGGGGGCATCCTCCCGCAAAAAAGTTATGCCGCACACACATAGTCTGACTTTTCCATGGGCAAGCCTCTGTCGGAATTTCGACCGTATGTACGCGGCATTAGGAGCAAAATCACTCCTCCGCCCCTGCTGCCCCAATGCTTCAGCATATTTGCTTTTTTTTTTAACTGTGGTGGTGAAATCACCTCCTACAGCACTGGAGTCGCAGGGATCAGGCCTGTCTCTGCGAACGCTGCAGTTATGTGTGTTGTGTTTTGTAAGTGACAGTGATCGATCGATACTGCACTTGGGTGGCCTGGGCTGGACGAAGGGGCAAAACGCAGGTGCTAGCAGGTATCTGGGCTGATCCCGCTAACACTGCGTTTTTGGGAACCCTAAACTGCTGGGGACGCTAGTATAGATCTGATCAGATCAGATATTGATCTGTTCAGATACTATACCACTAAGGGAGGTGTATGCTTCACGCGTGGGTGTTAGCGTTACTGGCACTAACCTGACGCTGCCTGGGGTGTGACGCAGACCCTCTCTGGCGCTAAAACCTAATTGATATCACCCGCCGGGCTATCAAGGGGTTAAACCTTTATTGGGTTATATACGGCGGGTGCCCTGACACTATAAAAAGCAAACTAACTAACCAGCATCACCCGTAACACTTATATGATGATCACTGGTGAAAGGGTTAACTAGGGGCAATTAGGGGGTTAAAACCTTTATTAGATAATATATGGGGGTACCTGACGCTATAAAAACCTGCGGCGAACCTAAAAAAAATTACTGGCTACCGATTTGCATCACCGACGCTAAGACAGCGATCAGAAAAATTATCGCTTAGCGACAGTGGTGATAGGGGGTGAAAGGGTTACCTGGGGGGCGATCAAGGGGGTTAAACCTTTATTAGATAATTTATGGGGGTACCTGACGCTATAAAAACCTGCGGCGAACCTAAAAAAAATTACTGGCTACCGATCTGCATCACCGACGCTAAGACAGCGATCAGAAAAATGATCGCTTAGCGACAGTGGTGATAGGGGGTGAAAGGGTTACCTGGGGGGCGATCAAGGGGGTTAAACCTTTATTAGATAATTTATGGGGGTACCTGACGCTATAAAAACCTGCGGCGAACCTAAAAAAAAATACTGGCTACCGATCTGCATCACCGACGCTAAGACATCAATCAAAAAAATGATCGCTTAGCGACAGTGGTGATAGGGGGTGAAAGGGTTACCTGGGGGGCGATCAAGGGGGTTAAACCTGTATTAGATAATTTATGGGGGTACCTGATGCTATAAAAACCTGCGGCGAACCTAAAAAAAATTACTGGCTACCGATCTGCATCACCGACGCTAAGACAGCGATCAGAAAAATGATCGCTTAGCGATGGCGGTGCTAGGGGGTGAAAGGGTTATCTGGGGGGTGATCAAGGGGTTAAACCTTTATTAGGGGGGTTAGGGGGCTACACTGGACCTAAAACTAAATGTAGTGACACTTTTACAGTCACAAATGTCACTGATTGCAGTGATCAGTAAATAAATGGTCACTGCAATCAGTGACACTGTGACTGGGGGCTGGGGGGTGATCTGGGGGGGGGCCTGGGGGGGCGATTTATGTGCCTATGTGTGCTGGTGTTAGTGTAGTGTTTGTGCACTAACCTTGATGTCTTCTCTTGTACGGCGCTCGGTATATGTGAGCGCCGCACAAGAGATGACATCACTTCCTCCTGCTTCCTCTGCCTGTGTGTACATTCGACAGACAGAGGGGGCATTTCCATTCGCTGGGAGCGATCGTGGGGGGGTGGCCGGAATCGAACGGCCGTCCCCTCATGTCGGATCGCTCCCCAACGAATTCCGACCGCTCACTGTACAGAAGGGGGGTCCGATTGGACCCCCCAACTGTACAAAGGCAATCACGTACACTCTACGTGATTGTGCCTGTCGGTGCCATTGTGCCGACGTATATATACAGTGAGCGGTCGTTAAGTGGTTAAAGGGGTCTTCCAGATTCTGATAAGCCCCCCCGCCCGCAGACCCCCACAACCACCGGGCAAGGGTTGTGGGGATGAGGCCCTTGTCCCCATCAACATGGGGACATGGTGCTTTGAGGGGTCACAGACCCCCAAAGCTTCCTCCCCATGTTGAGGGCATGTGGCCTCGTATGGTTCAGCGGGGGGGCGCTCTCTCGTCTCCCCCTCTTTTCCTGCGGCCTGCCAGGTTGCATGCTCGGATAAAGGGTCTGGTATGGATTTTTGGGGGGAACTCCACGCCATTTTTTTTTTTATTTGGCATGGAGTTCCCTTTAAAATCCACACCAGAACTGAAGGGCCTGGTAATGGAATTTGGGGGGACCCCCATGCATTTTTTTTTTTCATTTAATTACAATTACTTTTCTCTGTATTGCCGGGAGCTGACAATTCATTATAGCCGCGAGTGCTTTTCTTGTCAAATTTGTTTATTAAATTTTCAAAATTACAAGCATATATTGTCAATAAACATAGTCAGTATAAATAGTAGCAGTTAAGGAGAACACAAATTAGATATTTATATCAAGCTCCAGTGTTTAGAAGGCAACAACAACAAAAGAGAAAAAAAAACCCAGTAATTTGAGTTTAACCTATGTTGATCATTATCTGGAGACTTGCTAAAGTATATGCTTAGTGTTGAATTTAGTAATTACAAACCAGATTTAGTAATAATAAGGTAATATAAGGATTTATAAAGAAAAAATGAAGCGTCATAATTTCTAGACCTCGTATAATGTTGGGGTAATACGAGGATTTATTGTATAGACATTAGGTTTGTATTGTTTCAATAGAGCTATAAAGCTGAAATATACTGATAAACAAAAAACATAAAAAAAAAAGGAATGCTGCTACCATTTTTGCATATAATAACAATATATGCTAAACCGCGAGTTCTTTTAAATGACTTTTTTTCCTTCAGAAATGACACTTTGTGCAGGGACAGTTCTAAGCACGAGAAACATGCGCTGCTTTACAGGCATACTATACACACCCCCCAGGTACGAAATTTAAAGGAATATTTCACTTTTATTGTTTCACTTTAAGCATTATTAAAATCACTGCTCCCAAAAAACAGCCATTTTTAAAACTTTTTTTTGCATTGATACATGTCCCCTGGGGCAGGACCCGGGTCCCCAAACACTTTTTAGGACAATAACTTGCATATAAGCCTTTAAAATTAGCACTTTAGATTTCTCCCATAGACATTTACAGGGTGTTCCGCGGCTTTTCGAATTTGCTGCGAACACCCCAAATTGTTCGCTGTTCGGCGAACGGGCGAACAGGCAATGTTCGAGTCGAACATGAGTTTGACTCGAACTCGAAGCTCATCCCTAGTGCCCACCAATGCCACCTATCAGTGCCCACCAGTGCCTATCAGTGCTCATCAATTCTGCATATCAGTGCCCATCAGTGCTTTATATTAGTGCCTCCTCATCAGTGCCTTTCAGTGCCCAGAAGTGCAGCCTCACATCAGTGAAGGACAAAATTTACTGACAGAAACTAAGAAAAACTTTTAATTTTTTTCTTTTACCAAATTTTTGGTCTTTTTTTACATTTTTTTTGAAAAAAAATGTAGCACCCTCTACCATAGGTAGGTGCTAGAGGTGTAGTGTTTGTAGGTTCTGTCAGTGCAGGTAAATTTAAGCAGGCTTATTCTGTGAGCTAGGCATGTTTGTTTTTGATCTGGGGGCAGGGAGTGGTTAGTGTAGCAGTGGGTGTGACTGACATGTACTTCAGCTTTTGGGCGTCTTCCCTGCTTGCAGTGAGAATGTTCTGGAAGAGGGGCAGGGCTGAGAGTTGGAGTGGCGTGGAGTACATGTGAGGAGCCCTGACCAATCCCCAACTAGGATGGGCAGGGAGCAGGCCTCCTACATATACTCATGGTCAGCCTGCTGGGGAGGAGTTGTCGGCTGGGTGAACTGAAAGATGGAGTGCTAGACTGCGTGCAGGAGGAACACCCCCATCTGGGAGGGGGGGGCTGCGACTCATGCGGAGGAGCTCAGGAGCTGGGAGGAAGCCTCTCCTTACACGGTCATGGAGAGGTGTCCTGGAACAGGAGATGGAGAAGCAGTTGGTCCGCACGGTCCAGGTAAATCCTTCAGGAAGGACTCAGGGCAGGAGTCAGTGAGTGAAGCACAGTAGAGATCTTGAAGAAGCAAGTGAAACTACGTCTAGGACTTATTCAGAGTGAGGCCTAGTCAGCTCAAGATGGTGGGACAGGATTTCTAATGCTGTGACAGGAAAGAGATGTGCAGGAGGAGAAGTGTCCTGGAGGTAGAAGTCTGTAGGGAGAATGCAGAGGAGGAGAAGGAGGAGGAGAAATACTTTTCATTGTCTACAAAGTGTGACATATGGATGTCTAGCAGCAGGGTGAATATGCGTGGATGTTAGTAACTAGTAGCAACTAACCACTACATTTGGGAGGTCCCACTGAGATCCACATTCACGGTTAACCTGTTAACCTAGCAACCGTCAGACAGGGGGGACTTTGCCTGTTTTGTCATCAAGGGATTTAACTATGGGGAAAGACTATGTGTTTGCTTCAAAAATTGTGTTGTTGCCCATAGCAACTTTCTACAAGTGCCGTTGTCTGTGGCAACGGTCCAGTATTATCGTTGCCATTGTCTCCTGCTACCCAGTTACCCACAACCGGTCCTGGGGCGGACACTTGTACCTTTGCCTGCAACTAAGTGACTGTAAAACATGTGCTGTTACCTGTGGCAACCACGGCGAGCGATTGCGCTCATGGATTAAAAATGTGTCCAGCGCTCTGCATGGCGCAGGCACTGCACACTGTATTGCAGAAACTTTGAACTACCACCTAAAATCCTGCTTGACACAGTAAAGGGAGTCAGAATGTCTGCTGTTGCCCCTAGTAATGGAACGCAACCAGTGGGTGTCTATGGAGGTAGAAGTCTGCAGGGGGAGTGCAGAGGAGGAGAACGGTCTGAAGTAACGCTGTCAGGATTAGAGTCCACCATTTTTGTTCTAATCGAAGGAAATGTAAAGCATAACTAACCGCTATAACATTTTTAAAGTAATGAGTAAACCACTATGACAATTTCAATGTAAAGCCGGAGCCGCTATAACATTGCAAATACCAATTTATTCTATGGGCACCCCATAGCCCTTCCCCCAACTAAGTTCAATCCCCCAAATAAAACAACAAAACAAAGTAAAAGACTTGTCATTGTCTACAAGTGTGACATATGGACGTCTGGCAGCAGGGTGAATATGCGTGGATGTTAGTAACTAGTAGTAACCAACCGCTACAATTTTTTTTTTTAAATCCAGCAGTAGTTAAATACCACCAAAGGAATGCATTATTTGTGTGAACAGAATGATTAAAAATGTATTTGAGTACAGTGTAGCATGACCGCGCAATCAGGGGCGGATCCAGAGTCTTTTCTCGGGAGGGGCACTGTCAAAAAATATGTTTTTTTTGTGGGAAATTTATCGGGGAAATGGCTGGTGTCGGCGCTTCAATCATCCCGGCAACCGTGGTTGTTATGGTATCAGGATGATTGAAGCCCATTATTTCTATTATTACATTGTAACATAAAATTAAATAGTTCAATGCAGAATCAGTGGGAGCCCCGAGTGTGTCACTTGCCACCATCGCCTGCAATTAGTGGGAGCCCTGAGTGTGTCACTTGCCACACGTTGCGAATTTTCACTTGCCACGTCACCTGCCACATCTTGCGGATTGTCACTTGCCACACCTTGTGGATTGTCACTTGCCACACCTTGTGTATTGTCACTTGCCACATTACGTGCCACACCTTGCGGATTGTCACTAGCCACACCTTGCGCATTGTCACTTGCCACCTCACCCGCCACACCTTGCTGATTGTCACTTGCCTGCCACCAGATGCAGATTGTCATTTGTCACGTCACCTGCCACAATTTGCGGATTGTCACTTGCCACGTCGCCTGCCACACCTTGCGGATTGTCACTAACTTGCCTGCTAAGGTGTAGTTTTGGTTGTCTCTTGCTGTGTCCCAGACTCCCAGAGTCAGGCAGCAGAGAGATAATGTAATCTCTCTGCTGCCTGCACAGTGAGGGCGGAAGTCACTGCAGGAATGCAGGGCAGGCACGGGCGGTGAGAGATAATCTCATCTCTCTGCTCCCCTGCTCCCGGCTAGCTGATTGGCCAGCTGCCACACTGAGCCTGCTCTCTCACTCTCACCTGCGCTGCCAACACACTGAGCAGCACGGTCTGCCCACGAACCGTGCCGCCCGCCCACAAACCGCGCCGCAAGTGGAGCCGCCCGCTTTCTTACCCGTCTGTGGAGCCGCACGCTATTGCACCTGCCTGCAGATGGGCTCGACGTGACTCACTGACATCACTCGTTGCTAGACGCCAAGCGGGCCAGGCATTAGCAACGAGTGCAGGGAAGAGGCTCCACCCACCTCCTCCTCCGCTCCTGGTATCGTGTCAGTGCGCCGCGTAACTACATTAGATGAGTCTCTCTCTCTGTGCCGCTGATCGGCTGATGTGAGAAACTGAGAGAGACTCAGAGAGGCAGCAGCAGCCGCAGAACAAGTACTCTATATACTCGAGTATAAGCCGACCCAAATATAAGCCGAGGCACCTAATTTTACCCAAAAAAACTGGGAAAACGTATTGACTCGAGTATAAGCCTAGGGTGTCCATCTGCATGCCTCACTGTGCCTCACTTTGCCTCACTGTGCCCATGCCTCACTGTGCCCATGCTTCACTGTGCCCATGACTAGACTGATGTTTAACATGGGAGTCTATGGAAGGAGTGCCCGGATTTGAAAAATCGGTTCTCCCCGGCCGTAGGACTCCCAGACACCAAACTTTGCACACTTGTAGAGGAGACATGGGGATACATGTGTGCCACGTTTGGGGTCCAGGAGACCTATGGCCGTCCGGTACCGGATCCCCAAATTCCGGGAGATCAGGCGCAAAAAAAAAAAAACAGAGCAAGCAAGTGAGTGTGACAGATGGTCTCGAGGGGGGCAATTGCCCTGTTGCCCCCCCTGGATCCGCCCCTGCGCGCAATTGTCATTCAAAGTGAGACTGCGCTGAAAGCTGAAAAATGGCCTGGGCAGGAAGGGGGTGAAAGTGCCCAGTATTGAAGTGATTAAGTTTACAATTAGGATTTTTAGGCCAGGAACAAGCTATCTTTATAGCCATTGCAAAAAAAAAAAAAAAAACAGGCATAGCTTCAATGCGCAGCCATCTCGTTCCAAGAAAAGAAAAGATACAAAACTTTGGTGCTGGAAATTACAAACTCCAAAGTTAATTAATTCAAATCATTAAGAGAAACTTTCAGGGAGAGAGATAGTTCAATAGCGTGAAATCCCAGCTGGTAGCGGAGACCTTAGAGACCCCACCGCGAAGGAGAGCTCCAAGCAACTTCCAGGAGCCCAGACACCGGGGGAAAGAGACGTTACATCCTGCTAGAGTACAGTCTCGCTAATTAGTGGCACCTAACTCATCTACCTGTGGGCTTCCTAATTAACAGGAGCTGCCAATTCCTCAGCACTTTCTGCAGGACGTGATGGCAGGGAACTAAGGAATAGTTAGGCGTACTGTGTCATCCTCCCTGTTACATTTGGAAAGACATTCTACTCTACATGCTTTGCAGGAATCCTCCCCCAATTACCATATTTTTGTACATATGTTAATTTTTTTTTTTATCTTTTATTAATAGCTTTTAGATAGCCGTAGAGCAGTGATTCAAGCCACATGATGCGGTCTTCATCTGAAATGATTTGTCAATGCGGCTGCGTAATATTTGCATATAGTGTAACAGTACTGTCAGAAAAGTGCGCACGTGTACACACACACACACGTCCATTTTTAAATAGGTTTAGTTTTCTCATTTGTCCTAATATACACTATATTGCCAAAATTATTGGGACACCTGCTTTTACACGAACATTAACTTTAATGGCACCCCAGTCTTAGTCCGTAGGGTTCAATATTGCGTTGGCCCACCCTTTTCAGCTATAACAGCTTCAACTCTTCTGGGAAGGCTGTCCACAAGGTTTAGGAGTGTAGCCTCGTTGCCACCATCTTGCTATACCTACACTACCCTTGTATGCTACCGCACATGCATAGAAGTCTCATCGAGCATGCACAGGTTTCCCTGGACAGTTAAGCATACAGACGACCGGGTTTCTCAGCAGGAAACACTCTGCCGAGAATCCTAAGAAAAATAGGGAGCAGTTTTCCTGCCGAGAAACCATGCACACAAACGGTTTTCTCGGCAAAAAGCTCTCCCAGCAGTTTTCTTGCCGAGAAAACCTGTCGTGTGTACGAGGCTTCAGTCTATGGGAATGTTTGACCAGTCTTCAAGGAAACGCATTTGTGAGGTCAGGCACTGACGTGGATGAGAAGACCTGGCTCTAATTCATCCCAAAGGTTTTCTATCAGTTTGAGGGCAGGACTCTATGCAGGCCAGTCAAGTTCCTCCACCCCAAACTTGCTTATCCACACTATATTGCCAAAAAGTATTGGGTCACTTCTCCAAATCATTTGGTGGAGCGGGGATTATGGTGTGGGGTTGTTTTTCAGGGGTTGGGCTTGTCCCCTTAGTTCCAGTGACGGGACCTCTTAAGGTGTCGGCATACCAAGACATTTTCTCCTAACTTTGTGGGAACAGTTTTGGGATAGCCCCTTCTAGTCCCAACATGATTGCACACCAGTGAACAAAATAAGGTCCATAAAGACATGTATAAGCGAGTTTGGGATGGAGGAACTTGACTGGCCTCCACAGAGTCCTGACCTCAACCCGATAGAACACCTTTGGGATGAATTAGAGCGGAGACTGCGAGCCAGGCCTTCTCGTCCAACATCAGTGGAGACTTTTTATGGTTGCAGACCACGCTGGACCGACTCACTCAGTTGAGGGTCTATGGGTGGGTATTGGTGGAGGGGGGGTTGGATGAGTTCGCTCCCAATGTTTTCTGCCCAACTTAAAAGAAGGGTGGTGGTAAGCCCTTTCTGGGGTCCATCATCACTCCCTCCCTCTCCCGCTAGCTGTCACAATGGGCTTTTGTTTCATCTCCCTCTCGCCACCATGGACCGTGGCTTTCCCGCACTCTCCCTGCAGTTACCTCTCTCTTCCCCTCCTGTACTATCGCCCAGCTACATATCTGGCAGGCTCGTGTACCACTTGTTTTCCCCGCTAGCTGTCACATCTTCCCATTATCTCCCACATTCTTTCTCATCTCCCCACAGGTTTTCCAGACTTATGCCCACCATCCACCACAGCCTCCAGTCCCTTTCTCGGTTGCCATCTTCTATGTAGACCATCCAGACACTTCTCCCAGCCATCCCTCCAGTCACATCCCTCCTCCCTCTTTCCCTCCTCCTTATACCCCACCAATCCCCTACCCTTTCTCTCCCCCACCCCCCCAAATAACTCTCCCTTGCCCCCCCTGTTTCTGCCCACACCCCAACCTCCCTTTCTCCAACCTCCTTCACTTATCATACCCCTCCAGCTATCCCCCTTCCTCCTTCACTCCCCCCTTCCCATTCCCCCCTCCTCCTCCTAGACTCCCCCCCCTCCTCCTAGACACCCCCCCTCCTCTTCCTTATTTTCCCTTGCAATGACACAAGTCTGACTCTTTTCCTACAGTTTTCAGTGTCATAGACACACCGGTTTGGGATCCTTACCCATCCACAATCCGCATACAGAAACAAATCAGTCACAGAACAATTGTTTTGCGAAAGCAATATTCTGACTAACCCTAGTTTTGCAGAAGCCCCCCTCTGGACCAAATGGGGTTCCCTAGGAGGTGTAAGTTCCCAAGGGGACGAACGTTTCTATACATTGTACATTATATTACCATATAACAGTCAAATACATTTAATATTATTATTTTCATGTTCTTTCAATATATCAAGAGACTCACACCACCTCCAAATAAGCTCCCTTTATTCATTTTATTTTTCTTTTCTTCTGATTTTACCAAAAAATATTTCTTTCTCGTACATCACGGGACACAGAGCGGCATAGTCATTACTATGTGGGTTATATAGTTTACCTTCAGGTGCTGGCACTGGCAACTTCCAAACCGGAAGTACCCTCCCATATATAAGCCCCTCCCATCCGGGAGCACCTCCGTTTTTTTGCCAGTGTCTAAGGTGTTGGCCAAGAAGTAACATGTGTTTTTCACTGAGCTTGCGTACAGGTTCTTTTGGGCCTCAGTAAGCTATTCCGGATCCGACCAAAAAAGCTTCATAGCTAAACGGTCGGTACCCGGGCCTTGCAGAGAAGAGCAAGGTTTTGCCTGTAATGCTTCTCTTAGGAGGGCTGGACCCTGGGATCCAGAGCTCTGGTCATACCCACGACCAAGATGTTTTCTGTGCAGGGTGCTATACAGGTCCAGGGGAGTGGAATCCTTGGGAACCCGGTCCCTGAAGGTTTAATTACAATGCCTGCCGTGAGAGGTGAAGTTTGGGCTTCTGTGGACCAAACAGAGTCCTGCGGCGGGGAAAAGGTAAGTGGGGGCCCCTCAGGAACTTGGTTCTATTGGGGGACCCCCAAGCCTAATATGTCTTTCTGCCTGTTACCTAACGGTATTCCCGCTAAATATCTGTGCATGCCTGTAACTACTAAAAAATGTAATAATTTTAAGAGTGGTCAAGAAAAGAAAAATATAAATGGTTAAACCGCGGTACCTGTGTTAAACCACTAGAGGCCGCTGTGGAACGTTATTTTCTTGTCATGTGGATTTTTTCTTTCCAAGTCTAAATCCAGGCAGATGGTGAGTTCTCTGAATGGGAAACTGTTTCCTCTGCCATGTTGCAATGCTCGTCCATCCCCCGGCCCTGTGGCAAACAGGGCCCTGGCTTCTATCCCTAGTTACTTTTCAAAAAGAGCGCCGAAGGCGCACGTGCCCGCGCGCGTGCGCGTGCACGCGCCTCTATTTATAGAGGTGAGCTGGAAAAAGGGGCGGAGCTTGGTGGATGACGCTCTGTGCGCGCCACAGCACTTCTGCGCATGTGCGGGCGTCCCAGCATGTTAAAAAGCACAATTAGGTGTTGTCAGCTGGTTATGGAAGGCAGAAACAGAGCTGGCAACATTTAGAAAGGCATACAGCAGGCGGTTGATGCAGGCATCCCCATAGAAAGGCACATTAGTAGACACCAACTGTTTATATAGCAGCAATTGTGCTAGACTATTGTCAGTAAGTGCTGTATTTCGGCTGGAATACCTCAGCTTTGGGCTTAGGAATATGCCGTCTAAAGTCTCCGGGACTAAGAATCTCAGGAAGCAAAGGGGGTCTCCATCGGGCTCTGAGGATCTTGGGCATGCTTTGGCTGCACCAATCTCCCCTGAAAAATCAGAGGTTAGTGACCGTAGAGCACCCTCAGGAGTACCTGGTACTGTGGCTGTCCTCAGTTCACCTGCTCCTGTGTATATAACAGAGGAGGTTTTTTCCTCAGCTCTGGGAGGACTGGAAGAGAGATTGACAACATTGATCGCTGCTTCCCTGTCAGAGGGAAAGCGCGCCCGATCTCCGTCTCCTCCCTCAGAGTACCTGTTAGCAGAGCAACAGTCCCATACAGGGATCGACCTACCTGAAGGGGATCAGGATGAGGTTGATTCTGTTGTAGAAGAATCAACAGTGGAAGAGCCATTCTCAGCATCACATGCTGAAAGATTATGGGTTCAGTCCCTGACTAACATGGTCCGATCAGCATTTAAAATGCCCCTTGCGGAGCCATCATCCACTTCTGTCTCCTCGTTGGGGTCGCTAAAAGCTCCCCAGACTGTTTGTTCCTTTCCAATCCATCCTTTACTGGAAGGGCTCATTTACCAGGATTGGGAACATCCTGATAAAATATTTACTCCTCCCAAGAGATTTCCGGTGGTCTATCCCATGGAGGATAAGTTCATCAAAAAATGGAGGGTCCCTACAGTGGACGCAGCCATCTCTTGTGTGAATAAATCACTGACATGTCCAGTAGATAATGTCCAAATGTTCAAGGACCCAATAGATAAAAAATTGGAGTCCTTATTAAAATCTGCTTTCTCTACAGCAAGCTTGGTGACACAACCAACAGTGGCAGCTATTGGGGTCTGCCAAGCAGTGAAGGATCAGTTGAAACAGGTCTTAAGGGACCTGCCAGATCAGCAGGCCCTTGCCCTAGCTGATCTACCTAGAGCCTTATGCTTTGCGGTTGACGCCATAAAGGATTCAATCCATCAGGCCTCCCGCCTTACGCTGTCTGTAGTACATATGCGCAGGCTTCTATGGCTCAAAAACTGGTCTGCTGAAGCTCCCTGTAAAAAATTGCTGGTTAGCTTCCCATTTCATGGTGAACGCTTATTCGGGGAAGACCTGGACAAATATATCCAGAAAATTTCCAGCGGTAAAAGTACACTCTTGCCGGTTAAAAACAGAGTTAGAGGTCCCTTTTTTAAGAGGCCTGCTTCTCCAGTCCCTGGGACATCGGCTGTGAAACAGTTCCGACGGCCTCCTCGGTCAAATCCCGGGGGTAAAAATCAGGGACAACCGCAGGGCAACAAGAAACCCTGGGTCAGGAGAGGTACAAATCCTCCCCCAAAATCAAATGCATGAAGGGTTGCCCCCACTCAATCGGGTGGGGGGAAGACTTCAGTTGTTCGCAGAGACCTGGCGGGACACGATCAGAGACAGATGGGTGCTCTCCGCAGTAAGTCTGGGATACAAATTGGAGTTAAAAGACTCCCCTCCTTCCCATTTTATAAGGTCGAACGTGCCAAGGGATCCCCGGAAGAGAGGATCCCTCCTGTTGGCACTAGAACAACTATTGCTCCAAGGAGTAATTATGGAGGTTCCCCTGGAAGAATGCGGGTTCGGGTTTTACTCAAACCTCTTTACAGTCCCGAAACCAAACGGGGACGTGAGGCCCATATTAAATCTAAAAGGGCTAAACAAATTCCTACATATCAGAACTTTCAGGATGGAGTCGATCCGATCGGTGACCACTGCCCTACAAGGGGAGGAATGGCTAGCCTCGATCGACATCAAAGATGCTTATTTGCACATTCCCATCTTTCCAGTTCACCAAAAATTTCTACGCTTTGCAGTAGAAGGGCGCCATTTTCAGTTCAGAGCCTTACCCTTCGGTCTGGCCACAGCACCACGAGTGTTCACAAAAATTCTGGCCCCATTATTGGCCAATCTAAGAACACAAGGTGTAACGATAATGGCATATCTAGACGACTTGTTGCTGATAGACCACTCAGTGGAAAAACTAGAAGTGGTTGTTCACGAGACAATCAAGTATCTGGAATCTCACGGTTGGATTATCAACCGAGACAAGTCAGCCCTAAAACCAGTCAAAAGTCTGGAATACTTGGGGCTAAGGCTGGATTCAGACCAGAGAAAAATTTTCTTGCCTCAAGAAAAGGTGTCGTCTTTGAGAGATTTGATCCACCTAGTGGGTACAAAAAGACAGCCGTCCATACACCTGTGCATGAGGCTGCTGGGAAAAATGGTGGCATCATTCGAAGCAGTACCCTACGGTCAATTCCATTCAAGGAATTTGCAAAGGGCCATACTGTCAGCCTGGAACAAAAAAGTTCAGGCCCTAGACTTACCAATGTCCTTGTCCCCTTCCGTTCGCAAGAGCCTCCGTTGGTGGTTGGTTCCCCAGAATCTGGAAAAAGGGAAATCCTTCAGTCCGATTTCTTGGAAGGTGGTCACTACAGATGCCAGCCTTATAGGCTGGGGAGCAGTACTGGAGCAATGGTCTCTCCAGGGCAGATGGTCGGATGCAGAAAAGGCCCTGCCCATCAATCTCTTAGAGATACGAGCAGCCCGGTATGCCCTAGTAGCATGGACATCCAAACTCCAAGGGTCCCCTGTCAGAATTCAATCAGACAATGCCACGGCAGTGGCATATATCAATCATCAGGGTGGCACCAGGAGTCGTGCAGCCCAGAGGGAAGTAAATTGCATCCTGAAATGGGCAGAAAGATATGTCCCAGCCATATCCGCGGTATTCATTCCAGGAGTGGAGAATTGGAAGGCGGACTTTCAAAGTCACCAACAATTATGCCCAGGGGAATGGTCCCTTCACCCCGAGGTTTTCCGGACAATATGTCAGCGGTGGGGAACACCGGATGTAGATCTGCTAGCATCCAGATTCAACGCAAAGGTGGACAGATTTGTCTCTCGGACAAGGGATCCCCTAGCTTGCGGCTCGGATGCCCTAGTGTTCCCTTGGGATCAGTTCAAGCTGATATATGCATTCCCACCGCCACAATTGTTACCTCGATTACTCCGCAGAATCAGGGTAGAAAAGAAACCAGTGATTCTGGTGGCTCCAGCGTGGCCCCGAAGAGCATGGTACGCGGAGATTGTAAAAATGTCTGTGGGGAGTCCTTGGACCCTCCCACATCGTCCGGACCTGCTTTCACAAGGACCGATATACCACCCTTCCTTACTAGCCCTAGGTTTGACGGCCTGGCTATTGAAGCCCACATTCTAAAAAAGAGAGGTCTCTCTAATCCTGTGGTATCTACCATGATCAATGCCAGGAAGCCGGTATCCAGGCAGATCTACTATAGAATCTGGAAGGCGTACATCGCTTGGTGTGAGGCCAAGAAATGGCATCCACGTAAGTACGTAATAGGTAGGATTCTGGACTTCCTACAGTGGGCTGTAGATAGGAAGCTTGCCTTGAGTACTATCAAGGGTCAGATTTCGGCCTTGTCAATATTTTTTCAAAGGCCCTTGGCTTTGCATTCACTAGTCAAAGCCTTTATACAAGGAGTGATGCGTATTAGCCCTCCGGTTAATATTCCCGTATGTCCATGGGACTTAAACCTGGTTCTGTCGGTTCTACAGAAACAACCATTTGAACCATTACAGCACATTTCCTTGGTTCTTCTCACCAGGAAATGGATTTTTCTAGTAGCCATTTGTTCGGCTAAAAGAGTGTCGGAATTGGCCGCTATGTCCTGTAAAGAGCCATATCTGGTTATCCATAAGGACAGAGTAGTGTTACGTCCTCATCCAGCCTTTCTTCCTAAGGTGGTATCGAGGTTTCATTTGAACCAAGATGTGGTTCTTCCTTCCTTTTTCCCCAAACCTAGTTCGGTAGAGGAAAAGTTATTACATTCTTTGGATGTAGTAAGAGCAGTTAAAGCTTATCTAAAAGCCACTGCTCAGATTCGCAGAACGGATACTTTGTTTATTCTGCCGAAAGGCCCCAGAAAGGGTCAGGCAGCGTCAAAATCTACTTTAGCCAAGTGGATTCGACAGGTCATAATGCAAGCCTATGGCTTGAGAAGGAGACCGCCTCCGTTCAAAGTTAGGGCGCACTCCACGAGAGCAGTTGGAACTTCATGGGCAGTGCATCACCAGGCCTCCCTGGCTCAAATCTGTAAGGCCGCAACATGGTCTTCAGTACACACGTTTACTAGGTTCTACCAGGTGGACGTTAGAAGTCAGGAGGATGTCGCCTTTGGGCGCAGTGTGTTGCAGGCCGCAAAAGATCCTCATGTCTAAGATAGCGCCCAGCTTATGTATGGTGTATCCCCCCCCTCATTGGGCATTGCTTTGGGACGTCCCACATAGTAATGACTATGCCGCTCTGTGTCCCGTGATGTACGAGAAAGAAAATAGGATTTTTATAACAGCTTACCTGTAAAATCCTTTTCTTGGAGTACATCACGGGACACAGAGCTCCCACCCCTCTTTTGGGGACACTTATTGCTTTGCTACAAAACTGAGGTGCTCCCGGATGGGAGGGGCTTATATAGAGGTGGGTACTTCCGGTTTGGAAGTTGCCAGTGCCAGCACCTGAAGGTAAACTATATAACCCACATAGTAATGACTATGCCGCTCTGTGTCCCGTGATGTACTCCAAGAAAAGGATTTTACAGGTAAGCTGTTATAAAAATCCTATTATTGACATGGATGTCTTTTAGACACAGTTTCAAATACAGTTTCCATATGTTTGACATTTTTATAAGATGCTCTGATATACAATTTTGTAAGTGATTTTTAACCTTTATAATGTTTTAATTTTTAACCCTCATTTTTACATATTTATATTCTATTATATATTTGCTTTTGTACAATCTTATCTTTCTCTGTTGAAACATGAAAAGCTGCTCCAGGTGAGTGAGTCTCTGTTTAATCCCCACACACACTAGTCAAGTGCTAGCCCAGCTCGCATGCTGTGTAACATGAAGAAATAATTCCGGGTGGCTGCACTTCCAAAAATCCTGTTATTGAAGCTTCATATGACAAGTGGTTGACAGATGGAGCATGGGACAAAGAGGTAGACGCATTTCGCGCAAATGTTAGCGCTTATAAATGACTAAGCGCTAACATTTGCGCGGAAAGTGTCTACCTCTTTTTCCCCTCGTCCATCAGTCAACCATTTGTCATATGAAGCTTCAATTAAAGGATTTTTGGAAGTGCAGCCACCCGGAATTATTTCTTCATCTTATCTTTCTCTGAGAGCCCTGAGAAAGGGGGGAGTCTTTGTTCCCCCGAAACACGCTTGATCACTTGTCACTACTTTAAATAAAATTATCATAAATTCACTCTTCATTTCATTGGATATTGGCAGCTCCTTTCCACCTACCTTATCATCAGTGGAAAAGAATGGGTTAAATATTCCCAGAGACACACTCCTAAACCTTGTGGACAGTGTATACACCGCTCCTGCACCGCTCCTGCACCGCCCCAAAGATGCTGCTAGCAGGACTTTTTTTCCGTCCTGCAAGTGCACCGCCCCATTGTGAAAGCACTCGGGCTTTTCACACTGGGGAGACAGAGGAGACCGTTTACAGATGCTTTACAGGCTCTATTTTTAACGCTAAAACGTCTGTAAAGCACCTTCAGTGTGAAATGGGTCTTATTGTATCAGTGCCTATGATTAAATTAACCACTTCAGCCCCGGTAGGTTTACCCCCCTTCATAACCAGGCCGTTTTTTGCAATATGGCACTGTGTTGCTTTAAATGACAATTGCGTGGTCATGCCAGGCTGTACCCAAATAAAATGTATGTCCTTTTTTCCCCACAAATAGAGCTTTCTTTTGGTGGTATTTGATCACCTCTGCAGTTTTTTTTTTTTTGCGCTATCAACAAAAAAATACCGACAATAATAAATATCCCACAAAAAATGAAAACACATTTCTTCATCAGTTTAGGCCAATATATATTCTTCAACATGTTTTTGGTAAACAAAAACACAATAAGCGTATATTGATTTGTTTGCACAAAAGTTTTAGAGTCTACAATATAGGCGATAGATTTATGGCATTTTTATTATTATATATTTTTTTACTAGTAATGGCGGCTATCAGTGATTTTTAGCTAGACTGTGACATTGCGGGCGGACAGATCAGACACCTAACTAACTTTTTTGACACTTTTTTGATAACCAGTGACATCATTACAGTAATCAGTGCTACAAATATGCACTGTTATTGTACTAATGACACTGGCAGGGAAGGGGTTAACATCAGGGGCCATCAAGGGGTTAAATGTGTTCCCTGCAGGTGTGTTCTAACTGTATGGGGGACTGTGTGACTGGGGAAACACACAGATCCATCTTCCTGCTTAGCAGAAAGAGAGGATCTGTGTGATCTGCCCTGTCATAACGGAGATTTGCCTTGTTTACACAGGCAGATCCCCGTTCTGACACTGTGGGGCCCGCCGGACCCGCTGACTGGCTCCCCACGCTGGCCAATGGGAGCGCACGCCCACAAAAGCGAGATCCCGTGTCGACGAACACCTACGCCGATTCGTGTTGATTGTGCCACCTTGCCGCAGTATAATGACGGCGGCTGGTCGGCAAGCGGTTAAAGTGGTTGTAAATGAAAAATAAACAAAGCATATCCTACTATAGTGTGTACTAACCTCAATCCAAAGCAGCTAGTGTGATTTCTGTCTCCTCCCTCATTCCTATTTGCATTAGTCACTTCTGTCTATGTCAGGAGTAGTGATGGGCTGAACACCCCCGGGTTCGGTTCGCACCAGAACCCGCGAACGGACCGAAAGTTCGTACGAACATTAGAACCCTATTAAATACAATGGATGCGAACGTTCGAATTCTAAAGTGCTAATTATAACGACTATTATGCATGTTATTGTCCTAAAAAGGGTTTGGGAACCCGGGTTCTGCACCAGGGGACATGTATCAATGCAAAAAGAAGTTTTAAAAACGGTCGTTTTTCGGGAGCAGTCATTTTAATGATGCATAAAGTGAAAAAAAAAAAGTCAAATATTCCTTTAAATATCGTACATGGGGGGTGTCTAAAGTATGCCTGTGAAGTGACACGTGTTTCCCGTGTTTAGAACTGTCCCTGCACAAAATGACACTTCTAAAGGAAAAAAAAGCCATTTAAAACTGCTTGCGGCTTTAATGTAATGTCTGGTCCCGGTAATATGGATGAAAATCTTTAAGAAAAATGGCATAGCTACCCCATGACCCCCCCCCCTACCCCAGCCCATTACCAGCCCCTTTGGGTCTTGTATGGATATTAAGGGGAACCCCGCACATAAAATAAAAAAGGCCCTATATACTCTGAACAGCCGTATACAGGCGGTGCATACAAGACAGGGACTGTAGGTTTGTTCTTATGTAGAATCTGTTTGTAATTTTGAACAGGTACATTGTTTAAGTGTAGCTCCAGCCCAAAAATCTATTTTTAAACTTTTTGGAAAACATAGGTAAGGGTTATCACCCCTGTAACATTTGTTTTGCTGTCTGTGCCCCTGTTCAGAACATTTCACCTCACTTTCCGTCCCAATGACAACTGTTTTTGAAATGTGGTGTTTTTCTTGAAACAAGGATTGGTGATAAAGCATCAGTACAGAGGAGACACCTTTCTCCCATATTAATTCTTACAGGAGAGAATTTTCCTTCCTAGGGGTAGATTTCCTCTCACTTCCTGTTGTCTTCTTGCGTTTGCAAGTAGGAGTCGTTTGTAAGTTGGATGTTTGAAAGTAGGGACCTGCCGTATATACTCTGCAGAAATAGGCCCCTTAGTTGTTGGTGTTGGCACAACACTGTAAGCACTCACAGTTACTCTTGGTTGGTGCTGGAACGCCCTGCTGTCAACTATTATATCAGGAATTTTAATTACATATAATTGTTGAACAGTGGTAGTAAAAATTGGGCCTTTGATGGTGGTGCTGGTGCCACAACACTGTAAGCCCTGACAGTTACTCTTGGTGGGTGCAGCAATGGGCCCTGCTGTGAATTATTAGATCAAGAATTGTAATTGCATGCCCCTGTTGAACAGGGGCTGAAAAATTGGGCCTTTCGTGGTGGTGGTGGTGGTGGTGTTGCCACAACACTGTAAGCCCTCAGAGTTACTCTTGGTGGGTGCAGGAATGGGCCCTGCTGTGAATTATTAGATCAAGAATTGTAATTACATGCCCCTTTTGAACAGGGGCTGAAAAATTGGGCCTTTCGTGGTGGTGGTGGTGGCGTTGCCACAACACTGTAAGCCCTCAGAGTTACTCTTGGTGGGTGCAGCAATGGGCCCTGCTGTGAATTATTAGATCAAGAATTGTAATTACATGCCCCTGTTGAACAGGGGCTGAAAAATTGGGCCTTAGGCACTGGTGGCACAACACTCCAACCCCTCACAGATACTGTACTTGGAGCACAGCAATGAGCCCTGTTGCAAAGTATTGCTTCAAAAATTGTAATGACACGCCCCTGTTAAACAGGGGCTGAAAAATTGGGCCTTAGCCACTGGTGGCGGCACCCATAAACAAAAATGATCTTCCAAGCTATCATCATCAATCGTATCATTGAGGACTCGGAGGAGGAGGATAGCCAGTCAACATAACAGCACAGGCACTCAGCATCAGCATTAGTGATGAGCCGAACACCCCCGGGTTCGGTTCGCACCAGAACCCGCGAACGGAATGAAAGTTCGTACGAACATTAGAACCCTATTAAATACAATGGATGCGAACGTTCGAATTCTAAAGTGCTAATTATAACAACTATTATGCATGTTATTGTCCTAAAAAGGGTTTGGGAACCCGGGTTCTGCACCAGGGGACATGTATCAATGCAAAAAGAAGTTTTAAAAACGGTCGTTTTTCGGGAGCAGTCATTTTAATGATGCATAAAGTGAAAAAAAAAAAGTCAAATATTCCTTTAAATATCGTACCTGGGGGGTGTCTAAAGTATGCCTGTGAAGTGCCACGTGTTTCCCGTGTTTAGAACTGTCCCTGCACAAAATGACACTTCTAAAGGAAAAAAAAGCCATTTAAAACTGCTTGCGGCTTTAATGTAATGTCTGGTCCCGGTAATATGGATGAAAATCTTTAAGAAAAATGGCATAGCTACCCCATGACCCCCCCCCCCCCCCCACCCCAGCCCATTACCAGCCCCTTTGGGTCTTGTATGGATATTAAGGGGAACCCCGCACATAAAATAAAAAAGGCCCTATATACTCTGAACAGCCGTATACAGGCGGTGCATACAAGACAGGGACTGTAGGTTTGTTCTTATGTAGAATCTGTTTGTAATTTTGAACAGGTACATTGTTTAAGTGTAGCTCCAGCCCAAAAATCTATTTTTAAACTTTTTGGAAAACATAGGTAAGGGTTATCACCCCTGTAACATTTGTTTTGCTGTCTGTGCCCCTGTTCAGAACATTTCACCTCACTTTCCGTCCCAATGACAACTGTTTTTGAAATGTGGTGTTTTTCTTGAAACAAGGATTGCTGATAAAGCATCAGTACAGAGGAGACACCTTTCTCCCATATTAATTCTTACAGGAGAGAATTTTCCTTCCAAGGGGTAGATTTCCTCTCACTTCCTGTTGTCTTCTTGCGTTTGCAAGTAGGAGTCGTTTGTAAGTTGGATGTTTGAAAGTAGGGACCTGCCGTATATACTCTGCAGAAATAGGCCCCTTAGTTGTTGGTGTTGGCACAACACTGTAAGCACTCACAGTTACTCTTGGTTGGTGCTGGAACGCCCTGCTGTCAACTATTATATCAGGAATTTTAATTACATATAATTGTTGAACAGTGGTAGTAAAAATTGGGCCTTTGATGGTGGTGCTGGTGCCACAACACTGTAAGCCCTGACAGTTACTCTTGGTGGGTGCAGCAATGGGCCCTGCTGTGAATTATTAGATCAAGAATTGTAATTGCATGCCCCTGTTGAACAGGGGCTGAAAAATTGGGCCTTTCGTGGTGGTGGTGGTGGTGGTGGTGTTGCCACAACACTGTAAGCCCTCAGAGTTACTCTTGGTGGGTGCAGGAATGGGCCCTGCTGTGAATTATTAGGTCAAGAATTGTAATTGCATGCCCCTGTTGAACAGGGGCTGAAAAATTGGGCCTTTCGTGGTGGTGGTGGTGGTGGTGGTGTTGCCACAACACTGTAAGCCCTCAGAGTTATTCTTGGTGGGTGCAGGAATGGGCCCTGCTGTGAATTATTAGATCAAGAATTGTAATTGCATGCCCCTGTTGAACAGGGGCTGAAAAATTGGGCCTTTCGTGGTGGTGGTGGTGGTGGTGGTGTTGCCACAACACTGTAAGCCCTCAGAGTTACTCTTGGTGGGTGCAGGAATGGGCCCTGCTGTGAATTATTAGATCAAGAATTGTAATTACATGCCCCTTTTGAACAGGGGCTGAAAAATTGGGCCTTTCGTGGTGGTGGTGGTGGTGGTGGTGTTGCCACAACACTGTAAGCCCTCAGAGTTACTCTTGGTGGGTGCAGGAATGGGCCCTGCTGTGAATTATTAGATCAAGAATTGTAATTGCATGCCCCTGTTGAACAGGGGCTGAAAAATTGGGCCTTTCGTGGTGGTGGTGGTGGTGGTGGTGTTGCCACAACACTGTAAGCCCTCAGAGTTACTCTTGGTGGGTGCAGGAATGGGCCCTGCTGTGAATTATTAGATCAAGAATTGTAATTGCATGCCCCTGTTGAACAGGGGCTGAAAAATTGGGCCTTTCGTGGTGGTGGTGGTGGTGGTGGTGTTGCCACAACACTGTAAGCCCTCAGAGTTACTCTTGGTGGGTGCAGGAATGGGCCCTGCTGTGAATTATTAGATCAAGAATTGTAATTACATGCCCCTTTTGAACAGGGGCTGAAAAATTGGTCCTTTCGTGGTGGTGGTGGTGGTGGCGTTGCCACAACACTGTAAGCCCTCAGAGTTACTCTTGGAGGGTGCAGCAATGGGCCCTGCTGTGAATTATTAGATCAAGAATTGTAATTACATGCCCCTGTTGAACAGGGGCTGAAAAATTGGGCCTTAGGCACTGGTGGCACAACACTACAACCCCTCACAGATACTGTACTTGGAGCACGGCAATGAGCCCTGTTGCAAAGTATTGCTTCAAAAATTGTAATGACACGCCCCTGTTAAACAGGGGCTGAAAAATTGGGCCTTAGGCACTGGTGCCACAACACTCCAACCCCTCACAGATACTGTACTTGGAGCACAGCAATGAGCCCTATGGCAAATTATTGCTAAAAAAATTGTAATTACACGCCCCTGTAAAACAGGGGCTGAAAAATTGGGCCTTAGCCACTGGTGGCGGCACCCATAAACAAAAATGATCTTCCAAGCTATCATCATCAATCGTATCATTGAGGACTCGGAGGAGGAGGATAGCCAGTCAACATAACAGCACAGGCACTCAGCATCAGCATCAGTCTTGAAGGGATGTGACATGTTAAAATCAATTAGTCTGTTATATCAGCATCAGGTGTGTGGTAGCTGGTGGTGATCCAAGACTGGTTCATCTTGATGAAAGTCAGTCGATCAACCGAGTCGGTGGACAGGCGCACCCTGTGATCCGTGACAAATTATCCAGCAGCACTGAATGTGCGTTCCGAAAGAACGCTGGATGCAGGACAGGCCAGTAGCTAAATTGCATACTGTGCAAGCTCTGGCCAGTGATCCATCCTCAAGACTAGGGATGGGCCCGGTGCTCGATTCGAACCCATGTTCGAATCGAGCATCGGGCGTTCGCTCGCTCGTCGAGCCCAGAACTATTTGGGCCGTTCGCATCACATTCGTGTGATGCGAGCGGCCCCGCAATGCATTGCGGCCGGCGCGGCCGGCGCAGTGCATTGCTGGCTGATGATTGGCCAAGCATGCACTGTGACCCCGCATGCTTGGCCAATCACAGCGCCCAAAACTCGGAGAGCAATAATTGGCTACAGGCAGGACGCCTGTAGCCAATTACAGCTCAGGGGCTTTAGTACACGCCCCACCATTTAAAAGGCCGCCACGCCATCGGCCCCGGTCACATGAGTTCCGGCTTTAGGAGAGATTAGTCTGCTGATTCTGTCTTTGCTTGATACTGAAAGATTTGCTCTTCTTTGCTAAACCATTGGCTATTTCTTTGCTAAACCATTGCTACCTAAGTCATTGATCGTTCATTGCTGCTGATTGCACAGTTAGTGTGTTATTAGCTGCTGCTGGGGATTAGTCTGGTGCGTGCTTACTGTTAGTACAGTATTGCAGTAGTACCAACCGCAGTGCTGTTAGCACAGCATTGCACCCCAACAGCACCCATAGGACTTCTAGTGTGTTAGTGGCAGCAAACAGAGCTCCTATATTTTCTTCTCAGCAGCACCCATAGGACTTCTAGTGTGTTAGTGGCAGCAAACAGAGCTCCTATATTTTCTTCTCAGCAGCACCCATAGGACTTCTAGTGTGTTAGTGGAATCACACAGAGCTCCTATATTTTCTTCTCAGCAGCACCCATAGGACTTCTAGTGTGTTAGTGGCAGCAAACAGAGCTCCTATATTTTCTTCTCAGCAGCACCCATAGGACTTCTAGTGTGTTAGTGGCAGCAAACAGAGCTCCTATATTTTCTTCTCAGCAGCACCCATAGGACTTCTAGTGTGTTAGTGGCAGCAAACAGAGCTCCTATATTTTCTTCTCAGCAGCACCCATAGGACTTCTAGTGTGTTAGTGGCAGCAAACAGAGCTCCTATATTTTCTTCTCAGCAGCACCCATAGGACTTCTAGTGTGTTAGTGGCAGCAAACAGAGCTCCTATATTTTCTTCTCAGCAGCACCCATAGGACTTCTAGTGTGTTAGTGGCAGCAAACAGAGCTCCTATATTTTCTTCTCAGCAGCACCCATAGGACTTCTAGTGTGTTAGTGGCATCACACAGAGCTCCTATATTTTCTTCTCAGCAGCACCCATAGGACTTCTAGTGTGTTAGTGGCAGCAAACAGAGCTCCTATATTTTCTTCTCAGCAGCACCCATAGGACTTCTAGTGTGTTAGTGGCATCACACAGAGCTCCTATATTTTCTTCTCAGCAGCACCCATAGGACTTCTAGTGTGTTAGTGGCAGCAAACAGAGCTCCTATATTTTCTTCTCAGCAGCACCCATAGGACTTCTAGTGTGTTAGTGGCAGCAAACAGAGCTCCTATATTTTCTTCTCAGCAGCACCCATAGGACTTCTAGTGTGTTAGTGGCAGCAAACAGAGCTCCTATATTTTCTTCTCAGCAGCACCCATAGGACTTCTAGTGTGTTAGTGGCATCACACAGAGCTCCTATATTTTCTTCTCAGCAGCACCCATAGGACTTCTAGTGTGTTAGTGGCAGCAAACAGAGCTCCTATATTTTCTTCTCAGCAGCACCCATAGGACTTCTAGTGTGTTAGTGGCAGCAAACAGAGCTCCTATATTTTCTTCTCAGCAGCACCCATAGGACTTCTAGTGTGTTAGTGGCATCACACAGAGCTCCTATATTTTCTTCTCAGCAGCACCCATAGGACTTCTAGTGTGTTAGTGGCAGCAAACAGAGCTCCTATATTTTCTTCTCAGCAGCACCCATAGGACTTCTAGTGTGTTAGTGGCAGCAAACAGAGCTCCTATATTTTCTTCTCAGCAGCACCCATAGGACTTCTAGTGTGTTAGTGGCATCACACAGAGCTCCTATATTTTCTTCTCAGCAGCACCCATAGGACTTCTAGTGTGTTAGTGGCAGCAAACAGAGCTCCTATATTTTCTTCTCAGCAGCACCCATAGGACTTCTAGTGTGTTAGTGGCAGCAAACAGAGCTCCTATATTTTCTTCTCAGCAGCACCCATAGGACTTCTAGTGTGTTAGTGGCAGCAAACAGAGCTCCTATATTTTCTTCTCAGCAGCACCCATAGGACTTCTAGTGTGTTAGTGGCAGCAAACAGAGCTCCTATATTTTCTTCTCAGCAGCACCCATAGGACTTCTAGTGTGTTAGTGGCAGCAAACAGAGCTCCTATATTTTCTTCTCAGCAGCACCCATAGGACTTCTAGTGTGTTAGTGGCAGCAAACAGAGCTCCTATATTTTCTTCTCAGCAGCACCCATAGGACTTCTAGTGTGTTAGTGGCATCACACAGAGCTCCTATATTTTCTTCTCAGCAGCACCCATAGGACTTCTAGTGTGTTAGTGGCAGCAAACAGAGCTCCTATATTTTCTTCTCAGCAGCACCCATAGGACTTCTAGTGTGTTAGTGGCAGCAAACAGAGCTCCTATATTTTCTTCTCAGCAGCACCCATAGGACTTCTAGTGTGTTAGTGGCAGCAAACAGAGCTCCTATATTTTCTTCTCAGCAGCACCCATAGGACTTCTAGTGTGTTAGTGGCATCACACAGAGCTCCTATATTTTCTTCTCAGCAGCACCCATAGGACTTCTAGTGTGTTAGTGGCAGCAAACAGAGCTCCTATATTTTCTTCTCAGCAGCACCCATAGGACTTCTAGTGTGTTAGTGGCATCACACAGAGCTCCTATATTTTCTTCTCAGCAGCACCCATAGGACTTCTAGTGTGTTAGTGGCAGCAAACAGAGCTCCTATATTTTCTTCTCAGCAGCACCCATAGGACTTCTAGTGTGTTAGTGGCAGCAAACAGAGCTCCTATATTTTCTTCTCAGCAGCACCCATAGGACTTCTAGTGTGTTAGTGGCAGCAAACAGAGCTCCTATATTTTCTTCTCAGCAGCACCCATAGGACTTCTAGTGTGTTAGTGGCATCACACAGAGCTCCTATATTTTCTTCTCAGCAGCACCCATAGGACTTCTAGTGTGTTAGTGGCAGCAAACAGAGCTCCTATATTTTCTTCTCAGCAGCACCCATAGGACTTCTAGTGTGTTAGTGGCAGCAAACAGAGCTCCTATATTTTCTTCTCAGCAGCACCCATAGGACTTCTAGTGTGTTAGTGGCAGCAAACAGAGCTCCTATATTTTCTTCTCAGCAGCACCCATAGGACTTCTAGTGTGTTAGTGGCATCACACAGAGCTCCTATATTTTCTTCTCAGCAGCACCCATAGGACTTCTAGTGTGTTAGTGGCATCACACAGAGCTCCTATATTTTCTTCTCAGCAGCACCCATAGGACTTCTAGTGTGTTAGTGGCAGCAAACAGAGCTCCTATATTTTCTTGTCAGCAGCACACATAGTACCTATAGTGTGTTAGTGTCAGCACCCATAGGACCTACAGTGTGTTGTGAGCACACATAGGAGTTCTATTTTTTATACTATATACACTACCGACTACAATGGCTGGAAGACCGCCAAGGAGAGGCAGAGCGTGCCGAGGCAAGAACACAGGGCAGGCAGGCTCTGTTTCTAGAGACAACAGTGCTGGCCGTGGACGTGGTCGTGCATCGTCATCAGCGCGTGGCCATGGGACACGCTTGTCTTTGTTTTCGGCAGCTGGACATGTGGAGCCGCATCATGCCGAAGGCTTGGTAGAATGGATGACCAAGCCCTCCTCATCCTCCTCATCCTCTCTCACCCAGGCTCAGGGTACTGGCAGAGCAGCTGCCAACGCGTACTCAATGGCATCATCAGCCACCCCTTCCCTAGACCCACCATGTCCTCCTGAGGAGTCCCCCGAACTGTTTGAGCACAGTGTTGGGTACATGCTCCAGGAGGATGCCCAACGATTCGAAGGCTCGGATGATGATACCCAGCTTGAGGAAGTCAGTAGTGTGCGCGCAGAGAAAGGGGATGCTGAAGGACAGCAATCTGGCAGTAGTGTTCCACCAGCTGCAGCTTACTGCCAGGTTTGCTCTAGTGGTGAAGAGGGAGGGGATGATGAGGTCACTGACTCCACGTGGGTGCCTGAAGGGAGAGAGGAGGAGGAGGAGGAGGATGCAGCGTCACATGTCCAACGAGGCAGGATGCCCCCTGGAGGCCAGCTAGAGGCCAGCACAGCAACTGTACCACACCGCAGAGCTCCGCCTGTGCAGGGCGCTGCCTCTGCACGTTATCACAAAAGTTCTTTGGTGTGGGCCTTTTTTGAGACGAGTGCATCAGATCGCACCACTGCTATTTGCAATATTTGTCTCAAGCGTATCTCGCGTGGCCAAAACATCAGCCGCTTGGGCACCACAAGCATGAGCAGACATATGTCGACCTGCCATGCAGCTCGTTGGCAAGCACACATAAAAGACCCACACCAAAGAACAAAGCGGACCTCTCCTTGCTCCTCATCAGCTGGGATCTCCATCCCCACTATATCTTCAGTCCTCTCTGAAAGCTGCTCTGAGAGGACTGAAGGTGTAGAATTAGGTGTGTCACAACCAAGTACTTGCAGTACACCGACGTCCGATTGTAGCAGGCAAATTTCCCTGCCCCAGCTGCTGGACCGTCGAAAGAAGTATACTCCCAGCCATCCACATGCCCAGCGGTTGAATGCTAGCTTGGCTAAATTGCTAGCACTTCAACTGCTGCCTTTTCAGTTGATAGACTCGGCCCCCTTCCGTGAGTTTGTTCAATGTGCGGTTCCTCAGTGGCAGGTTCCCAAACGCCACTTTTTCTCACGGAAGGCAATTCCGTCTCTCTACTGGCATGTGGAAGGCAATGTCCATGCCTCGCTGGACAGGGCGGTCAGCGGTAAGGTGCATATTACCGCTGACTCATGGTCCAGCAGGCATGGACAGGGACGTTATCTTTCTTTCACGGCCCATTGGGTCACTCTATTGGTAGCTGGGAGGGATGCAGGACAAGGTGCAGTAGTGTTGGAGGTTGTTCCGCCACCACGCCTCCAAAATGCTACTACTGGTTGTGACACACCTCTCTCCTCCACCCCCTCCTCTTCTTCTTCCTCCATGTCCTCTTCGAGTGCTCTGTCCTCGGAACCAGCGGTGCTCCGTAGGCGTACAAGGGGCTACGCGAGTACGCAGGCAAAAAGATGCCATGCCGTGCTTGCGCTGGTGTGTTTGGGGGACAGGAGCCACACTGGGCCAGAGGTTCTGGCAGCTCTGCAGGGGCAGGCCGAGAGGTGGTTGACGCCACGCCAGCTTAAGCCAGGAATGGTCGTTTCTGATAATGGCACCAACCTCCTCTCCGCCCTGCGACAGGGGCAGCTCACCCATGTGCCCTGTATGGCTCACGTCCTCAACCTGGTGGTGCAGCGGTTCTTGGGCAGGTTCCCAGGCTTACAGGATGTCCTGAGGCAGGCCAGGAAAGTCTGTGTGCATTTCCGCCGATCTTATAATGCCAGTGCTCGGCTGACTGAGCTGCAAAAGGAGCTGAACCTGCCCAAGAACCGCCTAATATGTGACATGCCCACCAGGTGGAACTCAACGTTGGCCATGCTGCAGCGACTGCACACGCAGCAGAGGGCCATCAATGAGTACCTTTGCGACTACGGCACCAGGACAGGGTCAGGGGAGCTTGGCTTTTTTTCCCCACGCCAGTGGAGCATGATCAGGGATGCATGCACTGTCCTCTCACCATTTGAGGAGGCCACGAGGATGGTGAGCAGTGACAGTGCATGCATCAGTGACACTGTACCTCTTGTCCACCTGTTGGAGCATACGCTGCGTGGGATAATGGACAGGGCACTTGAGGCAGAACAGAGGCAGGAAGAGGAGGACTTCCTTGTCTCTCAAGGCCCCCTTTATCCAGACAATGTTCCTTCTGTCCCACCCATCACACAGGAAGAGGAGGAGGAGGAGGAGGAGGAGGAGGATTGTGTGAGCATGGAGGTGGAGCCTGGCACTCAGCATCAGCAGCAGCAGTCTTTTAGGGATGATGTACAGTCCCAACAAACCAGTGGACTTGTACGTGGCTGGGAGGAGGTGGCTGGCGATCATGTCATCCTCAGTGACCCAGAAGACTCCGGACCGAATGCCTCAGCTAACCTACGCTGCATGGCCTCCCTGATCCTGCAAAGCCTGCGGAAGGATCCTCGTGTTCTTCGGATCAAGGAGAGTGACCATTACTGGCTGGCCACTCTCCTTGATCCACGGTACAAGGGTAAGGTTGCGGACCTTATCTTGCCGTCGCAGAGGGAGCAGAGGATGAGACATCTCAGGGAGGCCTTGCAGAAAGGTCTGTGCAACGCGTTCCCAGAAACTGGGAGGTTACAAACTCCTGGTCCTGGACGACGAGTTGCTGAGGCTTCGGTCAGTAGCAGAAGGAGCGGTGGGGAAGGTGGACGTCTGACCGATGCGTTCAGACAATTTTTTAGTCCGCAGCCCCAAGGTATGATCGGTTCCAGCAACCATCGCCAGCGTCTGATATACATGGTGCAGGAATACCTAGGGGCAAGGTCAGACTTGGACACCTTTCCCACCGAAAATCCTCTGGCTTACTGGGTCCTGAGGATGGATCACTGGCCAGAGCTTGCACAGTATGCAATTGAGCTACTGGCCTGTCCTGCATCCAGCGTTCTTTCCGAACGCACATTCAGTGCTGCTGGAGGATTTGTCACCGATCATAGGGTGCGCCTGTCCACCGACTCGGTTGATCGACTGACCTTCATAAAAATGAATCAGTCTTGGATCACCACCAGCTACCAGACACCTGAAGCGGATATAACGGAATAATTTATAATGTCACATCCCTTCAAGACTGCCTATGCTGATGCTGAGTGACTGTCCTGTTATGTTCACTGACTATCCTCTTCCTCCTCCTCAATGATCCATGCCACCACACCAGTGCCTAAGGCACAATTTTTCAGCCCCTGTATAACAGGGGCGTGTAATTACAATTTTTTAAAAAGATGCTTCGCAACAGGTGTGACTGCTGTGCTCAGAGTACAGTATCTGTGAGGGGTTGCAGTGTTGTGGCACCAGCACCAGTGCCTAAGGCACAATTTTTCAGCCCCTGTTGGGGCGTGTAATTACAATTTTTAGGCAATGCTTTGCAACAGGTCTCATTGCTGTGCTCAGAGTACAGTATCTGTGAGGGGTTGCAGTGTTGTGGCACCAGCACCAGTGCCTAAGGCACAATTTTTCAGCCCCTGTATAACAGGGGCGTGTAATTACAATTTTTTAAAAAGATGCTTCGCAACAGGTGTGACTGCTGTGCTCCAAGTACAGTATCTGTGAGGGGTTGCAGTGTTGTGGCACCAGCACCAATGCCTAAGGCACAATTTTTCAGCCCCTGTTTAACAGGGGCGTGTAATTACAAATCTTGATCTAATAGTTCACAGCAGGGCCCATTCCTGCGCCCACCAAGAGTAACTATGAGGGCCTACAGTCTTGTGGCAACACCGTCCACCACCACCACCACCACCAAAGGCCCAATTTTTCTGCCCTGTTCAACAGGTGCATGCAATTACAAATCTTGATCTAATAACTCACAGCAGGGCCCATTCCTGCACCCACCAAGAGTAAATGTGAGGGCTTACAGTCTTGTGGCAACACCGTCCACCACCACCACCACCACCACCAAAGGCCCAATTTTTCTGCCCGGTTCAACAGGTGCATGCAAGTACAAATCTTGATCTATTAACTCACAGCAGGGCCCATTCCTGTGCCCACCAGTCTTGTGGCTACACCAACATCTAATAGGGCAAATTTCTGCAGAGTATATACGGCAGGCCCCTACTTTCAAACATCCAACTTACAAACGACTCCTACTTGCAAACGGCAAGAGAAAACAGGAAGTGAGAGGAAATCTACCCCTAGGAAGGAAAATTCTATCCTGTTAGATTTAATTTGGGAAAAAGGTATCTCCTCTCTACTGATGCTTTATCACCAATCCTTGTTTCAATTAAAACCCCACTTTTCCAAAAACATTTGTCATTGGGACGGAAAGTGAGGTGACATGTTCTGAACAGATGTGCAAAGACAGCAAATGTTACAGGGGTGATAACCCCTCCCTATGTTCTCCAAAAAGCTTAAAAATTGTTTTTTTTGGGATGTAGCTACACTTCATAATGTACCTGTTCAGATTCTACTTAAGAACAAACCTACAGTCCATGTCTTGTTTGCACCACCTATATACTGCTGTTCAGAGTATATAGGGTTGTAGGTATAGGGTTTTATTTTGGGTGCGGGGTCCCCCTTAGTATCCATACAAGACCCAAAGGGGCTGGGGTGGGGGGGGGGGGTGATGGGGTAGCCATGCCATTTTTCTCAAGGATTTTCAGCCATATGGCGGCCAGGACAAGACATGACATTGAAGCCGCAAGTGGATTTAAATGGCTTCTTTTTTTCCTTTACAAATGTCATTTTGTGCAAGGACAGTTCTAAACACGGGAAACACATGCCACTTCACAGGCATACTTTAGACACCCCCCAGGTACCGTATTTAAAGGAAAATTTCACTTTTTTTTTTTTCACTTTATGCATCATTAAAATGACTGCTCCCGAAAAAACTTTAGTTTTTAAAATTTCTTTTTGCATTGATATATGTCCCCTGGGGCAGGACCCGGGTCCCCAAACCTGTTTTATAACATTAACATGCATATTGGCCGTTGTAATTAGCAATTTTGATTTCGAACGTTCGCGTCCATTATAACGAATAGGGTTCGAAAATTCGCGCGAACTTTCGGTCCGTTCGAAGGTTCTGGTGCGAACCGAACCCGGGGGTGTTCGGCTCATCCCTACTCAAGACCCAGTAAGCCAGAGGATTTTCGGTGGGGAAGGTGTCCAAGTCTGACCTTGCCCCTAGATATTCCTGCACCATGTTTATCAGACGCTGGCGATGGTTGCTGGAACCGATCATACTTTGGGGCTGCGGACTAAAGAATTGTCTGAACGCATCGGTCAGACGGCCACCTTCCCCACCGCTCCTTCTTTGACTGGCCGAAGCCTCAGCAACTCGTTGTCCAGGACCAGGAGTTTGTAACCTCCCAGTCTCTGGGAACGCGTTGCACAGACCTTTCTGCAAGGCCTCCCGGAGTTGTCTCATCCTCTGCTCCCTCTGCGACGGTAACATAAGGTCCGCAACCTTACCCTTGTACCGTGGATCAAGGAGAGTGGCCAGCCAGTAATGGTCCCTCTCCTTGATCCGAAGAATACGAGGATCCTTCCGCAGACTTTGCAGGATCAGGGAGGCCATGCAGCGTAGGTTTGCTGAGGCATTCGCTCCGGAGTCCTCTGGGTCACTAAGGACGACATGATCCGCAGCCACCTCCTCCCAGCCACGTACAAGTCCACTGGTTTCTTGGGACTGTAAATCATCCCTAAAAGACTGCTGCTGATGATGCTGAGTGCCAGCCTCCACCTCCATGCTGACACAATCCTCCTCCTCCTCCTCCTCCTCCTCCTCTTCCTGTGCGATGGGTGGGACAGAAGGAACACTGTCTGGGTAAAGGGGGCCTTGAGAGGCAAGGAAGTCCTCCTCTTCCTGCCTCTGTTCTGCCTCAAGTGCCCTGTCCATTATTCCACGCAGCGTGTGCTCCAACAGGTGGACAAGAGGTACAGTGTCACTGATGCATGCACTGTCACTGCTCACCATCCTCGTGGCCTCCTCAAATGGTGCCAGGACAGTGCATGCATCCCTGATCATGCCCCACTGGCGTGGAGAAAAAAAAACAAGCTCCCCTGACCCTGTCCTGGTGCCGTAGTCACACAGGTACTCATTGATGGCCCTCTGCTGCGTGTGCAGCCGCTGCAGCATGGCCAACGTTGAGTTCCACCTGGTGGGCATGTCACATATAAGGCGGTTCTTGGGCAGGTTCAACTCCTTTTGCAGCTCAGCCAGGCGAGCACTGGCATTATAAGATCTGCGGAAATGCACACAGACTTTCCTGGCCTGCCTCAGGACATCCTGTAAGCCCGGGTACCTGCCCAAGAACCGCTGCACCACCAGGTTAAGGACGTGAGCCACACAGGGCACATGGGTCAGTTGTCCCTGTCGGAGGGCAGAGAGGAGGTTGGTGCCATTGTCGCAAACCACCATTCCTGGCTTAAGCTGGCGTGGAGTCAACCACCTCTCGGCCTGGCCCTGCAGAGCAGACAGGACCTCTGCCCCAGTGTGGCTTCTGTCCCCCAAACACACCAGCGCAAGCACGGCATGGCATCTTTTTGCCTGCGTACTTGCGTAGCCCCTTGAACGGCTACGGAGCACCGCTGGTTCAGAGGACAAACCACAGGAAGAGGCCATGGAGGAAGAAGAAGAGGAGGGGGTGGAGGAGAGAGGTGTGTCACAACCAGTAGTAGCATTTTGGAGGCGTGGCGGTGGAACTGCATCCTTCCCAGCTGCCAAAAGAGTGACCCAATGGGCCGTGAAAGAAAGGTAACGTCCCTGTCCATGCCTGCTGGACCATGAGTCAGCGGTAATATGCACCTTACCGCTGACCGCCCTGTCCAGCGAGGCCAAGACATTGCCTTCCACATGCCGGTAGAGAGCCGGAATAGCCTTCCGTGAGAAAAAGTGGCGTTTGGGAACCTGCCACTGAGGAACCGCACATTGCACAAACTCACGGAAGGGGGCCGAGTCTACCAACTGAAAAGGCAGCAGTTGAAGCGCTAGCAATTTAGCCAAGCTAGCATTCAACCGCTGGGCATGTGGATGGCTGGGAGTGAACTTCTTTCGACGGTCCAGCAGCTGGGGCAGGGAAATTTGCCTGCTAGAATCAGACGTCGGTGTACTGCTAGCAGAGTGGCCGCAACTACTTGGCTGTGACACACCTAATTCTACACCTTCATTCCTCTCAGTGCATGTTTCAGAGAGGTCTGAAGTTATAGTGGGGTTGGAGATCCCAGCTGATGCGGTGCAAGGAGAGGTCCGCTTTGTTCTTTGGTGTGGGTCTTTGAGGTAGGCTTGCCAACGAGCTGCATGGCAGGTCAACATATGTCTGGTCAGGCATGTGGTACCCAAGCGGCTGATGTTTTGGCCACGCGATATACGCTTGAGACAAATGTTGCAAACAGCAGCTGTGCGATCTGATGCACTAGCCTCAAAAAAGGCCCACACCAAAGAACTTTTTGAATGACGGGCAGAGGCAGCGACCTGCACAGGCGGAGCTCTGCGGTGTGATTCCGTCGGTGTACTGCCCTTACGCTGGCCACCAAAGGGCATCCTGCCTCGTTGGAGATGTGCCTCCTCCTCATCCTCCTCCTCCTCCTCTCTCCTATTAGGCACCCACGTGGAGTCAGTGACCTCATCATCCCCTCCCTCCTCATCACTGGAGCCAATCTGGCAGTATGCTGCAGCTGCTGGAACATGACTGCCAGATTGGTGTCCTTCTTGAGCATCCCCTCTGTCTGCTCTCACGCTACTGCCTTCCTGTAGCTGGGTTTCATCATCAGACCCTTCGAAACGCTGGGCATCCTCCTGGAGCATGTACCCAACACTGTGCTCAAACAGTTCGGGTGACTCCCCAGGAGGAGGACATGGTGGGTCTAGGGAAGGAGTGACTGATGATGAGTCTGACATTGATACCAGGGAAGAGGACGCTTTGGCAGCTGCTTTGCCAGTACCCTGAGCCTGGGTGAGAGAGTATGAGGAGGAGGAGGAGGGCTTGGTCATCCACTCTACCAAGTCTTCGGCATGATGTGGCTCAACATGTCCAGCTGCCGAAAAGAAGGACAAGCGTGTCCCATGGCCATGTGCTGATGACAATGCACCGCGTCCACGACCAGCACTGTTGCCCCCAGACACAGAGCCTGCTTGCCCTCTTTTATTGCCTCCTGACTGTCTGCCTCTCCTTGTTTGCCTTCCAGACATTATAATAGATGGCCTGCAGGGAGATGGGAAAAAAGCAATAAGGGCTACCTTCAGGTGTCCTTCTCTGTCCCTTTACTTAAGGATTTCTAAATATGGTTGAGGATGATTGCTTTTGCACAGAATAGCACAACGACAATTTCCCTGACTGTCCAAAAAACAAGGATTTCAAAGATGGTTGATGAGGAATGCTTTAGCACACTATAGCACAAGGAGAATTTCCCTCACTGTCCTTCCCTGTCTCTAGAAACAAGGATTATCACAGTGAAAGAAACTGACACTCTTCCTACCTATAGTTTTCTGTCCCTAGAAAAAATGTTTTTTTAAAGCTGATTGATGATCAATGCTTTAGCACACTATAGCACAAGTAGAATTTCCCTCACTGTCCTTCCCTGTCCCTAGAAACAAGGATTATCACAGTGAAAGAAACTGACACTCTTCCTACCTATAGTTTTCTGTCCCTAGAAAAAATGTTTTTTTAAAGCTGATTGATGATCAATGCTTTAGCACACTATAGCACAAGTAGAATTTCCCTCACTGTCCTTCCCTGTCCCTAGAAACAAGGATTATCACAGTGAAAGAAACTGACACTCTTCCTACCTATAGTTTTCTGTCCCTAGAAAAAATGTTTTTTTAAAGCTGATTGATGATCAATGCTTTAGCACACTATAGCACAAGGAGAATTTCCCTCACTGTCCTTCCCTGTCCCTAGAAACAAGGATTATCACAGTGAAAGAAACTGACACTCTTCCTACCTATAGTTTTCTGTCCCTAGAAAAAATGTTTTTTTAAAGCTGATTGATGATCAATGCTTTAGCACACTATAGCACAAGTAGAATTTCCCTCACTGTCCTTCCCTGTCCCTAGAAACAAGGATTATCACAGTGAAAGAAACTGACACTCTTCCTACCTATAGTTTTCTGTCCCTAGAAAAAATGTTTTTTTAAAGCTGATTGATGATCAATTCTTTAGCACACTATAGCACAAGGAGAATTTCCCTCACTGTCCTTCCCTGTCCCTAGAAACAAGGATTATCACAGTGAAAGAAACTGACACTCTTCCTACCTATAGTTTTCTGTCCCTAGAAAAAATGTTTTTTTAAACCTGATTGATGATCAATGCTTTAGCACACTATAGCACAAGGAGAATTTCCCTCACTGTCCTTCCCTGTCCCTAGAAACAAGGATTATCACAGTGAAAGAAACTGACACTCTTCCTACCTATAGTTTTCTGTCCCTAGAAAAAATGTTTTTTTAAAGCTGATTGATGATCAATGCTTTAGCACACTATAGCACAAGTAGAATTTCCCTCACTGTCCTTCCCTGTCCCTAGAAACAAGGATTATCACAGTGAAAGAAACTGACACTCTTCCTACCTATAGTTTTCTGTCCCTAGAAAAAATGTTTTTTTAAAGCTGATTGATGATCAATGCTTTAGCACACTATAGCACAAGGAGAATTTCCCTCACTGTCCTTCCCTGTCCCTAGAAACAAGGATTATCACAGTGAAAGAAACTGACACTCTTCCTACCTATAGTTTTCTGTCCCTAGAAAAAATGTTTTTTTAAAGCTGATTGATGATCAATGCTTTAGCACACTATAGCACAAGTAGAATTTCCCTCACTGTCCTTCCCTGTCCCTAGAAACAAGGATTATCACAGTGAAAGAAACTGACACTCTTCCTACCTATAGTTTTCTGTCCCTAGAAAAAATGTTTTTTTAAAGCTGATTGATGATCAATGCTTTAGCACACTATAGCACAAGGAGAATTTCCCTCACTGTCCTTCCCTGTCCCTAGAAACAAGGATTATCACAGTGAAAGAAACTGACACTCTTCCTACCTATAGTTTTCTGTCCCTAGAAAAAATGTTTTTTTAAAGCTGATTGATGATCAATGCTTTAGCACACTATAGCACAAGTAGAATTTCCCTCACTGTCCTTCCCTGTCCCTAGAAACAAGGATTATCACAGTGAAAGAAACTGACACTCTTCCTACCTATAGTTTTCTGTCCCTAGAAAAAATGTTTTTTTAAAGCTGATTGATGATCAATGCTTTAGCACACTATAGCACAAGTAGAATTTCCCTCACTGTTCTTCCCTGTCCCTAGAAACAAGGATTATCACAGTGAAAGAAACTGACACTCTTCCTACCTATAGTTTTCTGTCCCTAGAAAAAATGTTTTTTTAAAGCTGATTGATGATCAATGCTTTAGCACACTATAGCACAAGGAGAATTTCCCTCACTGTCCTTCCCTGTCCCTAGAAACAAGGATTATCACAGTGAAAGAAACTGACACTCTTCCTACCTATAGTTTTCTGTCCCTAGAAAAAATGTTTTTTTAAAGCTGATTGATGATCAATGCTTTAGCACACTATAGCACAAGGAGAATTTCCCTCACTGTCCTTCCCTGTCCCTAGAAACAAGGATTCGCACAGTAAAACACACTGACACTCTTCCTACCTATCCTTCTCTTTCCCTAAACTAAAGGAATCCAGGTTAAGCAAGAAAAAATAAATGTCACTGTCCCTGCCTATGCTTCTCTTTCCCTGCTCCGGAACACACTACACTAGGCCGCCGTGCTGGCGGCCTTTTATAGTGTGGGGCGTTTACTAAACACCCTCAGCAATAATTGGCCACAGGCATCCTGCCTGTGGCCAATCATTGCTCTCCTCACTGCCGGCACTGTGATTGGCCAAGCATGCGGGGTCACAGTGCATGCTTGGCCAATCACAGCGCCTGGATGACACTGCGATGGCGTAGTGCATTGTGGGCCGTTCGCATCACTCGAATTAGGCGCGAACGGCCCAAATCGTGCGATCTTCGTCGAACGATCGAACAGCCGATGTTCGAGTCGAACGTATGTTCGACTCGAACACCGAGCTCATCCCTAATCAGCATCAGTCTTGAAGGGATGTGACATGTTAAAATCAATTAGTCTGTTATATCAGCATCAGGTGTGTGGTAGCTGGTGGTGATCCAAGACTGGTTCATCTTGATGAAAGTCAGTCGATTAACCGAGTCGGTGGACAGGCGCACCCTGTGATCCGTGACAAATCCTCCAGCAGCACTGAATGTGCGTTCCGAAAGAACGCGGGATGCAGGACAGGCCAGTAGCTCAATTGCATACTGTGCAAGCTCTGGCCAGTGATCCATCCTCAAGACCCAGTAAGCCAGAGGATTTTCGGTGGGGAAGGTGTCCAAGTCTGACCTTGCCCCTAGATATTCCTGCACCATGTTTATCAGACGCTGGCGATGGTTGCTGGAACCGATCATACTTTGGGGCTGCGGACTAAAGAATTGTCTGAACGCATCGGTCAGACGGCCACCTTCCCCACCGCTCCTTCTTTGACTGGCCGAAGCCTCAGCAACTCGTTGTCCAGGACCAGGAGTTTGTAACCTCCCAGTCTCTGGGAACGCGTTGCACAGACCTTTCTGCAAGGCCTCCCGGAGTTGTCTCATCCTCTGCTCCCTCTGCGATGGTAAAATAAGGTCCGCAACCTTACCCTTGTACCGTGGATCAAGGAGAGTGGCCAGCCAGTAATGGTCCCTCTCCTTGATCCGAAGAATACGAGGATCCTTCCGCAGACTTTGCAGGATCAGGGAGGCCATGCAGCGTAGGTTTGCTGAGGCATTCGGTCCGGAGTCCTCTGGGTCACTAAGGACGACATGATCCGCAGCTACCTCCTCCCAGCCACGTACAAGTCCACTGGTTTCTTGGGACTGTAAATCATCCCTAAAAGACTGCTGCTGATGATGCTGAGTGCCAGCCTCCACCTCCATGCTGACACAATCCTCCTCCTCCTCCTCCTCCTCCTCCTCTTCCTGTGCGATGGGTGGGACAGAAGGAACACTGTCTGGGTAAAGGGGGCCTTGAGAGGCAAGGAAGTCCTCCTCTTCCTGCCTCTGTTCTGCCTCAAGTGCCCTGTCCATTATTCCACGCAGTGTGTGCTCCAACAGGTGGACAAGAGGTACAGTGTCACTGATGCATGCACTGTCACTGCTCACCATCCTCGTGGCCTCCTCAAATGGTGCCAGGACAGTGCATGCATCCCTGATCATGCCCCACTGGCGTGGAGAAAAAAAAACAAGCTCCCCTGACCCTGTCCTGGTGCCGTAGTCGCACAGGTACTCATTGATGGCCCTCTGCTGCGTGTGCAGCCGCTGCAGCATGGCCAACGTTGAGTTCCACCTGGTGGGCATGTCACATATAAGGCGGTTCTTGGGCAGGTTCAACTCCTTTTGCAGCTCAGCCAGGCGAGCACTGGCATTATAAGATCTGCGGAAATGCACACAGACTTTCCTGGCCTGCCTCAGGACATCCTGTAAGCCCGGGTACCTGCCCAAGAACCGCTGCACCACCAGGTTAAGGACGTGAGCCACACAGGGCACATGGGTCAGTTGTCCCTGTCGGAGGGCGGAGAGGAGGTTGGTGCCATTGTCGCAAACCACCATTCCTGGCTTAAGCTGGCGTGGCGTCAACCACCTCTCGGCCTGGCCCTGCAGAGCAGACAGGACCTCTGCCCCAGTGTGGCTTCTGTCCCCCAAACACACCAGCGCAAGCACGGCATGGCATCTTTTTGCCTGCGTACTTGCGTAGCCCCTGAACGGCTACGGAGCACCGCTGGTTCAGAGGACAAAGCACAGGAAGAGGCCATGGAGGAAGAAGAAGAGGAGGGGGTGGAGGAGAGAGGTGTGTCACAACCAGTAGTAGCATTTTGGAGGCGTGGCGGTGGAACAACCTCCAACACTACTGCACCTTGTCCTGCATCCTTCCCAGCTGCCAAAAGAGTGACCCAATGGGCCGTGAAAGAAAGGTAACGTCCCTGTCCATGCCTGCTGGACCATGAGTCAGCGGTAATATGCACCTTACCGCTGACCGCCCTGTCCAGCGAGGCCAAGACATTGCCTTCCACATGCCGGTAGAGAGCCGGAATAGCCTTCCGTGAGAAAAAGTGGCGTTTGGGAACCTGCCACTGAGGAACCGCACATTGCACAAACTCACGGAAGGGGGCCGAGTCTACCAACTGAAAAGGCAGCAGTTGAAGCGCTAGCAATTTAGCCAAGCTAGCATTCAACCGCTGGGCATGTGGATGGCTGGGAGTGAACTTCTTTCGACGGTCCAGCAGCTGGGGCAGGGAAATTTGCCTGCTAGAATCGGACGTCGGTGTACTGCTAGCAGAGTGGCCGCAAGTACTTGGCTGTGACACACCTAATTCTACACCTTCATTCCTCTCAGTGCATGTTTCAGAGAGGACTGAAGTTATAGTGGGGTTGGAGATCCCAGCTGATGCGGTGCAAGGAGAGGTCCGCTTTGTTCTTTGGTGTGGGTCTTTCAGGTAGGCTTGCCAACGAGCTGCATGGCAGGTCAACATATGTCTGGTCAGGCATGTGGTACCCAAGCGGCTGATGTTTTGGCCACGCGATATACGCTTGAGACATATGTTGCAAACAGCAGCTGTGCGATCTGATGCACTAGCCTCAAAAAAGGCCCACACCAAAGAACTTTTTTAATGACGGGCAGAGGCAGCGCCCTGCACAGGCGGAGCTCTGCGGTGTGATTCCGTCGGTGTACTGCCCTTACGCTGGCCACCAAAGGGCATCCTGCCTCGTTGGAGATGTGCCTCCTCCTCATCCTCCTCCTCCTCCTCTCTCCTATTAGGCACCCACGTGGAGTCAGTGACCTCATCATCCCCTCCCTCCTCATCACTGGAGCCAATCTGGCAGTATGCTGCAGCTGCTGGAACATGACTGCCAGATTGGTGTCCTTCTTGAGCATCCCCTCTGTCTGCTCTCACGCTACTGCCTTCCTGTAGCTGGGTTTCATCATCAGACCCTTCGAAACGCTGGGCATCCTCCTGGAGCATGTACCCAACACTGTGCTCAAACAGTTCGGGGGACTTCTCAGGAGGAGGACATGGTGGGTCTAGGGAAGGAGTGACTGATGATGAGTCTGACATTGATACCAGGGAAGAGGACGCTTTGGCAGCTGCTTTGCCAGTACCCTGAGCCTGGGTGAGAGAGGATGAGGAGGAGGAGGAGGGCTTGGTCATCCACTCTACCAAGTCTTCGGCATGATGTGGCTCAACATGTCCAGCTGCCGAAAAGAAGGACAAGCGTGTCCCATGGCCATGTGCTGATGACAATGCACCGCGTCCACGACCAGCACTGTTGCCCCCAGACACAAAGCCTGCTTGCCCTCTTTTATTGCCTCCTGACTGTCTGCCTCTCCTTGTTTGCCTTCCAGACATTCTAATAGATGGCCTGCAGGGAGATGGGAAAAAAGCAATAAGGGCTACCTTCAGGTGTCCTTCTCTGTCCCTTTACTTAAGGATTTCTAAATATGGTTGAGGATTAGTGATGAGCCGAACACCCCCGGGTTCGGTTCGCACCAGAACCCGCGAACGGACCGAAAGTTCGAACGAACATTAGAACCCTATTAAATACAATGGATGCGAACGTTCGAATTCTAAAGTGCTAATTATAACAACTATTATGCATGTTATTGTCATAAATAGGGTTTGGGAACCCGGGTTCTGCACCAGGGGACATGTATCAATGCAAAAAGAAGTTTTAAAAACGGTCGTTTTTCGGGAGCAGTCATTTTAATGATGCATAAAGTGAAAAAAAAAAAGTCAAATATTCCTTTAAATATTGTACCTGGGGGGTGTCTAAAGTATGCCTGTGAAGTGCCACGTGTTTCCCGTGTTTAGAACTGTCCCTGCACAAAATGACACTTCTAAAGGAAAAAAAAGCCATTTAAAACTGCTTGCGGCTTTAATGTAATGTCTGGTCCCGGTAATATGGATGAAATTCTTTAAGAAAAATGGCATAGCTACCCCATGACCCCCCCCCCTACCCCAGCCCATTACCAGCCCCTTTGGGTCTTGTATGGATATTAAGGGGAACCCCGCACATAAAATAAAAAAGGCCCTATATACTCTGAACAGCCGTATACAGGCGGTGCATACAAGACAGGGACTGTAGGTTTGTTCTTATGTAGAATCTGTTTGTAATTTTGAACAGGTACATTGTTGAAGTGTAGCTCCAGCCCAAAAATCTATTTTTAAACTTTTTGGGAAACATAGGTAAGGGTTATCACCCCTGTAACATTTGTTTTGCTGTCTGTGCCCCTGTTCAGAACATTTCACCTCACTTTCCGTCCCAATGACAACTGTTTTTGAAATGTGGTGTTTTTCTTGAAACAAGGATTGCTGATAAAGCATCAGTACAGATGAGACCCCTTTCTCCCATATTTATTCTTACAGGAGAGAATTTTCCTTTCTAGGGGTAGATTTCCTCTCACTTCCTGTTGTCTTCTTTCGTTTGCAAGTAGGAGTCGTTTGTAAGTTGGATGTTTGAAAGTAGGGACCTGCCGTATATACTCTGCAGAAATAGGCCCCTTAGTTGTTGGTGTTGGCACAACACTGTAAGCACTCAGTTACTCTTGGTTGGTGCTGGAACGCCCTGCTGTCAACTATTATATCAGGAATTTTAATTAGATATAATTGTTGAACAGTGGTAGTAAAAATTGGGGCTTTGATGGTGGTGCTGGTGCCACAACACTGTAAGCCCTGACAGTTACTCTTGGTGGGTGCAGCAATGGGCCCTGCTGTGAATTATTAGATCAAGAATTGTAATTACATGCCCCTTTTGAACAGGGGCTGAAAAATTGGGCCTTTCGTGGTGGTGGTGGTGGTGGCGTTGCCACAAGACTGTAAGCCCTCAGAGTTACTCTTGGTGGGTGCAGCAATGGACCCTGCTGTGAATTATTAGATCAAGAATTGTAATTGCATGCCCCTGTTGAACAGGGGCTGAAAAATTGGGCCTTAGGCACTGGTGGCACAACACTACAACCCCTCACAGATACTGTACTTGGAGCACAGCAATGAGCCCTGTTGCAAAGTATTGCTTCAAAAACTGTAATGACACGCCCCTGTTAAACAGGGGCTGAAAAATTGGGCCTTAGGCACTGGTGCCACAACACTCCAACCCCTCACAGATACTGTACTTGGAGCACAGCAATGAGCCCTATGGCAAATTATTGCTAAAAAAATTGTAATTACACGCCCCTGTAAAACAGGGGCTGAAAAATTGGGCCTTAGCCACTGGTGGCGGCACCCATAAACAAAAATGATCTTCCAAGCTATCATCATCAATCGTATCATTGAGGACTCGGAGGAGGAGGATAGCCAGTCAACATAACAGCACAGGCACTCAGCATCAGCATCAGTCTTGAAGGGATGTGACATGTTAAAATCAATTAGTCTGTTATATCAGCATCAGGTGTGTGGTAGCTGGTGGTGATCCAAGACTGGTTCATCTTGATGAAAGTCAGTCGATCAACCGAGTCGGTGGACAGGCGCACCCTGTGATCCGTGACAAATCCTCCAGCAGCACTGAATGTGCGTTCCGAAAGAACGCTGGATGCAGGACAGGCCAGTAGCTCAATTGCATACTGTGCAAGCTCTGGCCAGTGATCCATCCTCAAGACCCAGTAAGCCAGAGGATTTTCGGTGGGGAAGGTGTCCAAGTCTGACCTTGCCCCTAGATATTCCTGCACCATGTTTATCAGACGCTGGCGATGGTTGCTGGAACCGATCATACTTTGGGGCTGCGGACTAAAGAATTGTCTGAACGCATCGGTCAGACGGCCACCTTCCCCACCGCTCCTTCTTTGACTGGCCGAAGCCTCAGCAACTCGTTGTCCAGGACCAGGAGTTTGTAACCTCCCAGTCTCTGGGAACGCGTTGCACAGACCTTTCTGCAAGGCCTCCCGGAGTTGTCTCATCCTCTGCTCCCTCTGCGACGGTAACATAAGGTCCGCAACCTTACCCTTGTACCGTGGATCAAGGAGAGTGGCCAGCCAGTAATGGTCCCTCTCCTTGATCCGAAGAATACGAGGATCCTTCCGCAGACTTTGCAGGATCAGGGAGGCCATGCAGCGTAGGTTTGCTGAGGCATTCGCTCCGGAGTCCTCTGGGTCACTAAGGACGACATGATCCGCAGCCACCTCCTCCCAGCCACGTACAAGTCCACTGGTTTCTTGGGACTGTAAATCATCCCTAAAAGACTGCTGCTGATGATGCTGAGTGCCAGCCTCCACCTCCATGCTGACACAATCCTCCTCCTCCTCCTCCTCCTCCTCCTCTTCCTGTGCGATGGGTGGGACAGAAGGAACACTGTCTGGGTAAAGGGGGCCTTGAGAGGCAAGGAAGTCCTCCTCTTCCTGCCTCTGTTCTGCCTCAAGTGCCCTGTCCATTATTCCACGCAGCGTGTGCTCCAACAGGTGGACAAGAGGTACAGTGTCACTGATGCATGCACTGTCACTGCTCACCATCCTCGTGGCCTCCTCAAATGGTGCCAGGACAGTGCATGCATCCCTGATCATGCCCCACTGGCGTGGAGAAAAAAAACCAAGCTCCCCTGACCCTGTCCTGGTGCCGTAGTCGCACAGGTACTCATTGATGGCCCTCTGCTGCGTGTGCAGCCGCTGCAGCATGGCCAACGTTGAGTTCCACCTGGTGGGCATGTCACATATAAGGCGGTTCTTGGGCAGGTTCAACTCCTTTTGCAGCTCAGCCAGGCGAGCACTGGCATTATAAGATCTGCGGAAATGCACACAGACTTTCCTGGCCTGCCTCAGGACATCCTGTAAGCCCGGGTACCTGCCCAAGAACCGCTGCACCACCAGGTTAAGGACGTGAGCCACACAGGGCACATGGGTCAGTTGTCCCTGTCGGAGGGCGGAGAGGAGGTTGGTGCCATTGTCGCAAACCACCATTCCTGGCTTAAGCTGGCGTGGCGTCAACCACCTCTCGGCCTGGCCCTGCAGAGCAGACAGGACCTCTGCCCCAGTGTGGCTTCTGTCCCCCAAACACACCAGCGCAAGCACGGCATGGCATCTTTTTGCCTGCGTACTTGCGTAGCCCCGTGAACGGCTACGGAGCACCGCTGGTTCATAGGACAAACCACAGGAAGAGGCCATGGAGGAAGAAGAAGAGGAGGGGGTGGAGGAGAGAGGTGTGTCACAACCAGTAGTAGCATTTTGGAGGCGTGGCGGTGGGACAACCTCCAACACTACTGCACCTTGTCCTGCATCCTTCCCAGCTGCCAAAAGAGTGACCCAATGGGCCGTGAAAGAAAGGTAACGTCCCTGTCCATGCCTGCTGGACCATGAGTCAGCGGTAATATGCACCTTACCGCTGACCGCCCTGTCCAGCGAGGCCAAGACATTGCCTTCCACATGCCGGTAGAGAGCCGGAATAGCCTTCCGTGAGAAAAAGTGGCGTTTGGGAACCTGCCACTGAGGAACCGCACATTGCACAAACTCACGGAAGGGGGCCGAGTCTACCAACTGAAAAGGCAGCAGTTGAAGCGCTAGCAATTTAGCCAAGCTAGCATTCAACCGCTGGGCATGTGGATGGCTGGGAGTGAACTTCTTTCGACGGTCCAGCAGCTGGGGCAGGGAAATTTGCCTGCTAGAATCGGACGTCGGTGTACTGCTAGCAGAGTGGCCGCAAGTACTTGGCTGTGACACACCTAATTCTACACCTTCATTCCTCTCAGTGCATGTTTCAGAGAGGACTGAAGTTATAGTGGGGTTGGAGATCCCAGCTGATGCGGTGCAAGGAGAGGTCCGCTTTGTTCTTTGGTGTGGGTCTTTCAGGTAGGCTTGCCAACGAGCTGCATGGCAGGTCAACATATGTCTGGTCAGGCATGTGGTACCCAAGCGGCTGATGTTTTGGCCACGCGATATACGCTTGAGACATATGTTGCAAACAGCAGCTGTGCGATCTGATGCACTAGCCTCAAAAAAGGCCCACACCAAAGAACTTTTTTAATGACGGGCAGAGGCAGCGCCCTGCACAGGCGGAGCTCTGCGGTGTGATTCCGTCGGTGTACTGCCCTTACGCTGGCCACCAAAGGGCATCCTGCCTCGTTGGAGATGTGCCTCCTCCTCATCCTCCTCCTCCTCCTCTCTCCTATTAGGCACCCACGTGGAGTCAGTGACCTCATCATCCCCTCCCTCCTCATCACTGGAGCCAATCTGGCAGTATGCTGCAGCTGCTGGAACATGACTGCCAGATTGGTGTCCTTCTTGAGCATCCCCTCTGTCTGCTCTCACGCTACTGCCTTCCTGTAGCTGGGTTTCATCATCAGACCCTTCGAAACGCTGGGCATCCTCCTGGAGCATGTACCCAACACTGTGCTCAAACAGTTCGGGGGACTTCTCAGGAGGAGGACATGGTGGGTCTAGGGAAGGAGTGACTGATGATGAGTCTGACATTGATACCAGGGAAGAGGACGCTTTGGCAGCTGCTTTGCCAGTACCCTGAGCCTGGGTGAGAGAGGATGAGGAGGAGGAGGAGGGCTTGGTCATCCACTCTACCAAGTCTTCGGCATGATGTGGCTCAACATGTCCAGCTGCCGAAAAGAAGGACAAGCGTGTCCCATGGCCATGTGCTGATGACAATGCACCGCGTCCACGACCAGCACTGTTGCCCCCAGACACAAAGCCTGCTTGCCCTCTTTTATTGCCTCCTGACTGTCTGCCTCTCCTTGTTTGCCTTCCAGACATTCTAATAGATGGCCTGCAGGGAGATGGGAAAAAAGCAATAAGGGCTACCTTCAGGTGTCCTTCTCTGTCCCTTTACTTAAGGATTTCTAAATATGGTTGAGGATTAGTGATGAGCCGAACACCCCCGGGTTCGGTTCGCACCAGAACCCGCGAACGGACCGAAAGTTCGAACGAACATTAGAACCCTATTAAATACAATGGATGCGAACGTTCGAATTCTAAAGTGCTAATTATAACAACTATTATGCATGTTATTGTCATAAATAGGGTTTGGGAACCCGGGTTCTGCACCAGGGGACATGTATCAATGCAAAAAGAAGTTTTAAAAACGGTCGTTTTTCGGGAGCAGTCATTTTAATGATGCATAAAGTGAAAAAAAAAAAGTCAAATATTCCTTTAAATATTGTACCTGGGGGGTGTCTAAAGTATGCCTGTGAAGTGCCACGTGTTTCCCGTGTTTAGAACTGTCCCTGCACAAAATGACACTTCTAAAGGAAAAAAAAGCCATTTAAAACTGCTTGCGGCTTTAATGTAATGTCTGGTCCCGGTAATATGGATGAAATTCTTTAAGAAAAATGGCATAGCTACCCCATGACCCCCCCCCCCTACCCCAGCCCATTACCAGCCCCTTTGGGTCTTGTATGGATATTAAGGGGAACCCCGCACATAAAATAAAAAAGGCCCTATATACTCTGAACAGCCGTATACAGGCGGTGCATACAAGACAGGGACTGTAGGTTTGTTCTTATGTAGAATCTGTTTGTAATTTTGAACAGGTACATTGTTGAAGTGTAGCTCCAGCCCAAAAATCTATTTTTAAACTTTTTGGGAAACATAGGTAAGGGTTATCACCCCTGTAACATTTGTTTTGCTGTCTGTGCCCCTGTTCAGAACATTTCACCTCACTTTCCGTCCCAATGACAACTGTTTTTGAAATGTGGTGTTTTTCTTGAAACAAGGATTGCTGATAAAGCATCAGTACAGATGAGACCCCTTTCTCCCATATTTATTCTTACAGGAGAGAATTTTCCTTTCTAGGGGTAGATTTCCTCTCACTTCCTGTTGTCTTCTTTCGTTTGCAAGTAGGAGTCGTTTGTAAGTTGGATGTTTGAAAGTAGGGACCTGCCGTATATACTCTGCAGAAATAGGCCCCTTAGTTGTTGGTGTTGGCACAACACTGTAAGCACTCAGTTACTCTTGGTTGGTGCTGGAACGCCCTGCTGTCAACTATTATATCAGGAATTTTAATTAGATATAATTGTTGAACAGTGGTAGTAAAAATTGGGGCTTTGATGGTGGTGCTGGTGCCACAACACTGTAAGCCCTGACAGTTACTCTTGGTGGGTGCAGCAATGGGCCCTGCTGTGAATTATTAGATCAAGAATTGTAATTACATGCCCCTTTTGAACAGGGGCTGAAAAATTGGGCCTTTCGTGGTGGTGGTGGTGGTGGCGTTGCCACAAGACTGTAAGCCCTCAGAGTTACTCTTGGTGGGTGCAGCAATGGACCCTGCTGTGAATTATTAGATCAAGAATTGTAATTGCATGCCCCTGTTGAACAGGGGCTGAAAAATTGGGCCTTAGGCACTGGTGGCACAACACTACAACCCCTCACAGATACTGTACTTGGAGCACAGCAATGAGCCCTGTTGCAAAGTATTGCTTCAAAAACTGTAATGACACGCCCCTGTTAAACAGGGGCTGAAAAATTGGGCCTTAGGCACTGGTGCCACAACACTCCAACCCCTCACAGATACTGTACTTGGAGCACAGCAATGAGCCCTATGGCAAATTATTGCTAAAAAAATTGTAATTACACGCCCCTGTAAAACAGGGGCTGAAAAATTGGGCCTTAGCCACTGGTGGCGGCACCCATAAACAAAAATGATCTTCCAAGCTATCATCATCAATCGTATCATTGAGGACTCGGAGGAGGAGGATAGCCAGTCAACATAACAGCACAGGCACTCAGCATCAGCATCAGTCTTGAAGGGATGTGACATGTTAAAATCAATTAGTCTGTTATATCAGCATCAGGTGTGTGGTAGCTGGTGGTGATCCAAGACTGGTTCATCTTGATGAAAGTCAGTCGATCAACCGAGTCGGTGGACAGGCGCACCCTGTGATCCGTGACAAATCCTCCAGCAGCACTGAATGTGCGTTCCGAAAGAACGCTGGATGCAGGACAGGCCAGTAGCTCAATTGCATACTGTGCAAGCTCTGGCCAGTGATCCATCCTCAAGACCCAGTAAGCCAGAGGATTTTCGGTGGGGAAGGTGTCCAAGTCTGACCTTGCCCCTAGATATTCCTGCACCATGTTTATCAGACGCTGGCGATGGTTGCTGGAACCGATCATACTTTGGGGCTGCGGACTAAAGAATTGTCTGAACGCATCGGTCAGACGGCCACCTTCCCCACCGCTCCTTCTTTGACTGGCCGAAGCCTCAGCAACTCGTTGTCCAGGACCAGGAGTTTGTAACCTCCCAGTCTCTGGGAACGCGTTGCACAGACCTTTCTGCAAGGCCTCCCAGAGTTGTCTCATCCTCTGCTCCCTCTGCGACGGTAACATAAGGTCCGCAACCTTACCCTTGTACCGTGGATCAAGGAGAGTGGCCAGCCAGTAATGGTCCCTCTCCTTGATCCGAAGAATACGAGGATCCTTCCGCAGACTTTGCAGGATCAGGGAGGCCATGCAGCGTAGGTTTGCTGAGGCATTCGCTCCGGAGTCCTCTGGGTCACTAAGGACGACATGATCCGCAGCCACCTCCTCCCAGCCACGTACAAGTCCACTGGTTTCTTGGGACTGTAAATCATCCCTAAAAGACTGCTGCTGATGATGCTGAGTGCCAGCCTCCACCTCCATGCTGACACAATCCTCCTCCTCCTCCTCCTCCTCCTCCTCTTCCTGTGCGATGGGTGGGACAGAAGGAACACTGTCTGGGTAAAGGGGGCCTTGAGAGGCAAGGAAATCCTCCTCTTCCTGCCTCTGTTCTGCCTCAAGTGCCCTGTCCATTATTCCACGCAGCGTGTGCTCCAACAGGTGGACAAGAGGTACAGTGTCACTGATGCATGCACTGTCACTGCTCACCATCCTCGTGGCCTCCTCAAATGGTGCCAGGACAGTGCATGCATCCCTGATCATGCCCCACTGGCGTGGAGAAAAAAAACCAAGCTCCCCTGACCCTGTCCTGGTGCCGTAGTCGCACAGGTACTCATTGATGGCCCTCTGCTGCGTGTGCAGCCGCTGCAGCATGGCCAACGTTGAGTTCCACCTGGTGGGCATGTCACATATAAGGCGGTTCTTGGGCAGGTTCAACTCCTTTTGCAGCTCAGCCAGGCGAGCACTGGCATTATAAGATCTGCGGAAATGCACACAGACTTTCCTGGCCTGCCTCAGGACATCCTGTAAGCCCGGGTACCTGCCCAAGAACCGCTGCACCACCAGGTTAAGGACGTGAGCCACACAGGGCACATGGGTCAGTTGTCCCTGTCGGAGGGCGGAGAGGAGGTTGGTGCCATTGTCGCAAACCACCATTCCTGGCTTAAGCTGGCGTGGCGTCAACCACCTCTCGGCCTGGCCCTGCAGAGCAGACAGGACCTCTGCCCCAGTGTGGCTTCTGTCCCCCAAACACACCAGCGCAAGCACGGCATGGCATCTTTTTGCCTGCGTACTTGCGTAGCCCCGTGAACGGCTACGGAGCACCGCTGGTTCATAGGACAAACCACAGGAAGAGGCCATGGAGGAAGAAGAAGAGGAGGGGGTGGAGGAGAGAGGTGTGTCACAACCAGTAGTAGCATTTTGGAGGTGTGGCGGTGGGACAACCTCCAACACTACTGCACCTTGTCCTGCATCCTTCCCAGCTGCCAAAAGAGTGACCCAATGGGCCGTGAAAGAAAGGTAACGTCCCTGTCCATGCCTGCTGGACCATGAGTCAGCGGTAATATGCACCTTACCGCTGACCGCCCTGTCCAGCGAGGCCAAGACATTGCCTTCCACATGCCGGTAGAGAGCCGGAATAGCCTTCCGTGAGAAAAAGTGGCGTTTGGGAACCTGCCACTGAGGAACCGCACATTGCACAAACTCACGGAAGGGGGCCGAGTCTACCAACTGAAAAGGCAGCAGTTGAAGCGCTAGCAATTTAGCCAAGCTAGCATTCAACCGCTGGGCATGTGGATGGCTGGGAGTGAACTTCTTTCGACGGTCCAGCAGCTGGGGCAGGGAAATTTGCCTGCTAGAATCGGACGTCGGTGTACTGCTAGCAGAGTGGCCGCAAGTACTTGGCTGTGACACACCTAATTCTACACCTTCATTCCTCTCAGTGCATGTTTCAGAGAGGACTGAAGTTATAGTGGGGTTGGAGATCCCAGCTGATGCGGTGCAAGGAGAGGTCCGCTTTGTTCTTTGGTGTGGGTCTTTCAGGTAGGCTTGCCAACGAGCTGCATGGCAGGTCAACATATGTCTGGTCAGGCATGTGGTACCCAAGCGGCTGATGTTTTGGCCACGCGATATACGCTTGAGACATATGTTGCAAACAGCAGCTGTGCGATCTGATGCACTAGCCTCAAAAAAGGCCCACACCAAAGAACTTTTTTAATGACGGGCAGAGGCAGCGCCCTGCACAGGCGGAGCTCTGCGGTGTGATTCCGTCGGTGTACTGCCCTTACGCTGGCCACCAAAGGGCATCCTGCCTTGTTGGAGATGTGCCTCCTCCTCATCCTCCTCCTCCTCCTCTCTCCTATTAGGCACCCACGTGGAGTCAGTGACCTCATCATCACCTCCCTCCTCATCACTGGAGCAAATCTGGCAGTATGCTGCAGCTGCTGGAACATGACTGCCAGATTGGTGTCCTTCTTGAGCATCCCCTCTGTCTGCTCTCACGCTACTGCCTTCCTCTAGCTGGGTTTCATCATCAGACCCTTCGAAACGCTGGGCATCCTCCTGGAGCATGTACCCAACACTGTGCTGAAACAGTTCGGGGGACTCCTCAGGAGGAGGACATGGTGGGTCTAGGAAAGGAGTGACTGATGATGAGTCTGACATTGATACCAGGGAAGAGGACGCTTTGGCAGCTGCTTTTCCAGTACCCTGAGCCTGGGTGAGAGAGGATGAGGAGGAGGAGGAGGGCTTGGTCATCCACTCTACCAAGTCTTCGGCATGATGTGGCTCAACATGTCCAGCTGCCGAAAAGAAGGACAAGCGTGTCCCATGGCCATGTGCTGATGACAATGCACCGCGTCCACGACCAGCACTGTTGCCCCCAGACACAGAGCCTGCTTGCCCTCTTTTATTGCCTCCTGACTGTCTGCCTCTCCTTGTTTGCCTTCCAGACATTCTAATAGATGGCCTGCAGGGAGATGGGAAAAAAGCAATAAGGGCTACCTTCAGGTGTCCTTCTCTGTCCCTTGAAACAAGGACTTTGACAGTGAAAGAAACTGACACACTCTCCCTACCTACAGTTTTCTGTCCCTAGAAAAAATGTTTTTTTTAAGCACAATTTAGCACAAGGAGAATTCACTCACTGTCCTTCCAGGTCCCTGGAAACAAGGACTTTGACAGTGAAAGAAACTGACACACTCTCCCTACCTACAGTTTTCTGTCCCTAGAAAAATTTTTTTTTTAAGCACAATTTAGCACAAGGAGAATTCACTCACTGTCCTTCCAGGTCCCTGGAAACAAGGACTTTGACAGTGAAAGAAACTGACACACTCTCCCTACCTACAGTTTTCTGTCCCTAGAAAAAATGTTTTTTTTAAGCACAATTTAGCACAAGGAGAATTCACTCACTGTCCTTCCAGGTCCCTGGAAACAAGGACTTTGACAGTGAAAGAAACTGACACACTCTCCCTACCTACAGTTTTCTGTCCCTAGAAAAAATGTTTTTTTTAAGCACAATTTAGCACAAGGAGAATTCACTCACTGTCCTTCCAGGTCCCTGGAAACAAGGACTTTGACAGTGAAAGAAACTGACACACTCTCCCTACCTACAGTTTTCTGTCCCTAGAAAAAATGTTTTTTTTAAGCACAATTTAGCACAAGGAGAATTAACTCACTGTCCTTCCAGGTCCCTGGAAACAAGGACTTTGACAGTGAAAGAAACTGACACACTCTCCCTACCTACAGTTTTCTGTCCCTAGAAAAAATGTTTTTTTTAAGCACAATTTAGCACAAGGAGAATTCACTCACTGTCCTTCCAGGTCCCTGGAAACAAGGACTTTGACAGTGAAAGAAACTGACACACTCTCCCTACCTACAGTTTTCTGTCCCTAGAAAAAATGTTTTTTTTAAGCACAATTTAGCACAAGGAGAATTCACTCACTGTCCTTCCAGGTCCCTAGAAACAAGGACTTTGACAGTGAAAGAAAATGACACACTCTCCCTACCTACAGTTTTCTGTCCCTAGAAAAAATGTTTTTTTTAAGCACAATTTAGCACAAGGAGAATTCACTCACTGTCCTTCCAGGTCCCTGGAAACAAGGACTTTGACAGTGAAAGAAACTGACACACTCTCCCTACCTACAGTTTTCTGTCCCTAGAAAAAATGTTTTTTTAAGCACAATTTAGCACAAGGAGAATTCACTCACTGTCCTTCCAGGTCCCTGGAAACAAGGACTTTGACAGTGAAAGAAACTGACACACTCTCCCTACCTACAGTTTTCTGTCCCTAGAAAAAATGTTTTTTTTAAGCACAATTTAGCACAAGGAGAATTCACTCACTGTCCTTCCAGGTCCCTGGAAACAAGGACTTTGACAGTGAAAGAAACTGACACACTCTCCCTACCTACAGTTTTCTGTCCCTAGAAAAAATGTTTTTTTTAAGCACAATTTAGCACAAGGAGAATTCACTCACTGTCCTTCCAGGTCCCTGGAAACAAGGACTTTGACAGTGAAAGAAACTGACACACTCTCCCTACCTACAGTTTTCTGTCCCTAGAAAAAATGTTTTTTTTAAGCACAATTTAGCACAAGGAGAATTCACTCACTGTCCTTCCAGGTCCCTAGAAACAAGGACTTTGACAGTGAAAGAAAATGACACACTCTCCCTACCTACAGTTTTCTGTCCCTAGAAAAAATGTTTTTTTTAAGCACAATTTAGCACAAGGAGAATTCACTCACTGTCCTTCCAGGTCCCTGGAAACAAGGACTTTGACAGTGAAAGAAACTGACACACTCTCCCTACCTACAGTTTTCTGTCCCTAGAAAAAATGTTTTTTTAAGCACAATTTAGCACAAGGAGAATTCACTCACTGTCCTTCCAGGTCCCTGGAAACAAGGACTTTGACAGTGAAAGAAACTGACACACTCTCCCTACCTACAGTTTTCTGTCCCTAGAAAAAATGTTTTTTTTAAGCACAATTTAGCACAAGGAGAATTCACTCACTGTCCTTCCAGGTCCCTGGAAACAAGGACTTTGACAGTGAAAGAAACTGACACACTCTCCCTACCTACAGTTTTCTGTCCCTAGAAAAAATGTTTTTTTTAAGCACAATTTAGCACAAGGAGAATTCACTCACTGTCCTTCCAGGTCCCTGGAAACAAGGACTTTGACAGTGAAAGAAACTGACACACTCTCCCTACCTACAGTTTTCTGTCCCTAGAAAAAATGTTTTTTTTAAGCACAATTTAGCACAAGGAGAATTCACTCACTGTCCTTCCAGGTCCCTGGAAACAAGGACTTTGACAGTGAAAGAAACTGACACACTCTCCCTACCTACAGTTTTCTGTCCCTAGAAAAAATGTTTTTTTTAAGCACAATTTAGCACAAGGAGAATTCACTCACTGTCCTTCCAGGTCCCTGGAAACAAGGACTTTGACAGTGAAAGAAACTGACACACTCTCCCTACCTACAGTTTTCTGTCCCTAGAAAAAATGTTTTTTTTAAGCACAATTTAGCACAAGGAGAATTCACTCACTGTCCTTCCAGGTCCCTGGAAACAAGGACTTTGACAGTGAAAGAAACTGACACACTCTCCCTACCTACAGTTTTCTGTCCCTAGAAAAAATGTTTTTTTTAAGCACAATTTAGCACAAGGAGAATTCACTCACTGTCCTTCCAGGTCCCTGGAAACAAGGACTTTGACAGTGAAAGAAACTGACACACTCTCCCTACCTACAGTTTTCTGTCCCTAGAAAACATGTTTTTTTTAAGCACAATTTAGCACAAGGATAATTCACTCACTGTCCTTCCAGGTCCCTGGAAACAAGGACTTTGACAGTGAAAGAAACTGACACACTCTCCCTACCTACAGTTTTCTGTCCCTAGAAAAAATGTTTTTTTTAAGCACAATTTAGCACAAGGAGAATTCACTCACTGTCCTTCCAGGTCCCTGGAAACAAGGACTTTGACAGTGAAAGAAACTGACACACTCTCCCTACCTACAGTTTTCTGTCCCTAGAAAAAATGTTTTTTTTAAGCACAATTTAGCACAAGGAGAATTCACTCACTGTCCTTCCAGGTCCCTGGAAACAAGGACTTTGACAGTGAAAGAAACTGACACACTCTCCCTACCTACAGTTTTCTGTCCCTAGAAAAAATGTTTTTTTTAAGCACAATTTAGCACAAGGAGAATTCACTCACTGTCCTTCCAGGTCCCTGGAAACAAGGACTTTGACAGTGAAAGAAACTGACACACTCTCCCTACCTACAGTTTTCTGTCCCTAGAAAAAATGTTTTTTTTAAGCACAATTTAGCACAAGGAGAATTCACTCACTGTCCTTCCAGGTCCCTGGAAACAAGGACTTTGACAGTGAAAGAAACTGACACACTCTCCCTACCTACAGTTTTCTGTCCCTAGAAAAAATGTTTTTTTTAAGCACAATATAGCACAAGCACAAAACACACTGACACTCTCCCTACCTATCCTTCTCTTTCCCTAAACTAAAGGAATCCAGGTTAAGCAAGAAAGAAATAAAAGTCACTGTCCCTGCCTATGCTGCTCTATCCCTGCTCCGGAACACACTACACTAGGCCGCCGTGCTGGCGGCCTTTTATAGTGTGGGGCGTGTACTAAACACCCTCAGCAATAATTGGCCACAGGCATCCTGCCTGTGGCCAATCATTGCTCTCCTCGCTGCCGGCGCTGTGATTGGCCAAGCATGCGGGGTCACAGTGCATGCTTGGCCAATCACAGCGCCTGGATGACACTGCGATGGCGTAGTGCATTGTGGGCCGTTCGCGTCACTCGAATTTGGCGCGAACGGCCCAAATCGTTCGATCTTCGTCGAACGATCGAACAGCCGATGTTCGAGTCGAACGTATGTTCGACTCGAACACGAAGCTCATCCCTATTGAGGATGATTGCTTTCGCACAGAATAGCACAACGACAATTTCCCTGACTGTCCAAAAAACAAGGATTTCAAAGATGGTTGATGAGGAATGCTTTAGCACAGTATAGCACAAGGAGAATTTCCCTCACTGTCCTTCCCTGTCCCTACAAACAAGGATTAGCACAGTAAAACACACTGACACTCTCCCTACCTATAGTTTTCTGTCCCTAGAAAAAATGTTTTTTTAAAGATGGTTGATGATCAATGCTTTAGCACAGTATAGCACAAGGAGAATTTCCCTCACTGTCCTTCCCTGTCCCTAGAAACAAGGATTAGCACAGTGAAAGAAACTGACACTCTCCCTACCTATAGTTTTCTGTCCCTAGAAAAAATGTTTTTTTAAAGATGGTTGATGATCAATGCTTTAGCACAGTATAGCACAAGGAGAATTTCCCTCACTGTCCTTCCCTGTCCCTAGAAACAAGGATTAGCACAGTAAAACACACTGACACTCTCCCTACCTATAGTTTTCTGTCCCTAGAAAAAATGGTTTTTTTAAAGATGGTTGATGATCAATGCTTTAGCACAGTATAGCACAAGGAGAATTTCCCTCACTGTCCTTCCCTGTCCCTAGAAACAAGGATTAGCACAGTGAAACACACTGACACTCTCCCTACCTATAGTTTTCTGTCCCTAGAAAAAATGTTTTTTTAAAGATGGTTGATGATCAATGCTTTAGCACAGTATAGCACAAGGAGAATTTCCCTCACTGTCCTTCCCTGTCCCTAGAAACAAGGATTAGCACAGTGAAAGAAACTGACACTCTCCCTACCTATAGTTTTCTGTCCCTAGAAAAAATGATTTTTTAAAGATGGTTGATGATCAATGCTTTAGCACAGTATAGCACAAGAAGAATTTCCCTCACTGTCCTTCCCTGTCCCTAGAAATAAGGATTAGCACAGTGAAACACACTGACACTCTCCCTACCTATAGTTTTCTGTCCCTAGAAAAAATGTTTTTTTAAAGATGGTTGATGATCAATGCTTTAGCACAGTATAGCACAAGGAGAATTTCCCTCACTGTCCTTCCCTGTCCCTAGAAACAAGGATTAGCACAGTGAAAGAAACTGACACTCTCCCTACCTATAGTTTTCTGTCCCTAGAAAAAATGATTTTTTAAAGATGGTTGATGATCAATGCTTTAGCACAGTATAGCACAAGGAGAATTTCCCTCTCTGTCCTTCCCTGTCCCTAGAAATAAGGATTAGCACAGTGAAACACACTGACACTCTCCCTACCTATAGTTTTCTGTCCCTAGAAAAAATGTTTTTTTAAAGATGGTTGATGATCAATGCTTTAGCACAGTATAGCACAAGGAGAATTTCCCTCACTGTCCTTCCCTGTCCCTAGAAACAAGGATTAGCACAGTGAAAGAAACTGACACTCTCCCTACCTATAGTTTTCTGTCCCTAGAAAAAATGTTTTTTTAAAGATGGTTGATGATCAATGCTTTAGCACACTATAGCACAAGGAGAATTTCCCTCACTGTCCTTCCCTGTCCCTAGAAACAAGGATTAGCACAGTAAAACACACTGACACTCTCCCTACCTATAGTTTTCTGTCCCTAGAAAAAATGTTTTTTTAAAGATGGTTGATGATCAATGCTTTAGCACACTATAGCACACGGAGAATTTCCCTCACTGTCCTTCCCTGTCCCTAGAAACAAGGATTAGCACAGTAAAACACACTGACACTCTCCCTACCTATAGTTTTCTGTCCCTAGAAAAAATGTTTTTTTAAAGATGGTTGATGATCAATGCTTTAGCACACTATAGCACAAGGAGAATTTCCCTCACTGTCCTTCCCTGTCCCTAGAAACAAGGATTAGCACAGTAAAACACACTGACACTCTCCCTACCTATAGTTTTCTGTCCCTAGAAAAAATGTTTTCTTAAAGATGGTTGATGATCAATGCTTTAGCACACTATAGCACAAGGAGAATTTCCCTCACTGTCCTTCCCTGTCCCTAGAAACAAGGATTAGCACAGTAAAACACACTGACACTCTCCCTACCTATAGTTTTCTGTCCCTAGAAAAAATGTTTTTTAAAGATGGTTGATGATCAATGCTTTAGCACACTATAGCACAAGGAGAATTTCCCTCACTGTCCTTCCCTGTCCCTAGAAACAAGGATTAGCACAGTAAAACACACTGACACTCTCCCTACCTATAGTTTTCTGTCCCTAGAAAAAATGTTTTTTTAAAGATGGTTGATGATCAATGCTTTAACACACTATAGCACAAGGAGAATTTCCCTCACTGTCCTTCCCTGTCCCTAGAAACAAGGATTAGCACAGTGAAAGAAACTGACACTCTCCCTACCTATAGTTTTCTGTCCCTAGAAAAAATGTTTTTTTAAAGATGGTTGATGATCAATGCTTTAGCACACTATAGCACAAGGAGAATTTCCCTCACTGTCCTTCCCTGTCCCTAGAAACAAGGATTAGCACAGTGAAAGAAACTGACACTCTCCCTACCTATAGTTTTCTGTCCCTAGAAAAAAATGTTTTTTTAAAGATGGTTGATGATCAATGCTTTAGCACACTATAGCACAAGGAGAATTTCCCTCACTGACCTTCCCTGTCCCTAGAAACAAGGATTAGCACAGTAAAACACACTGACACTCTCCCTACCTATAGTTTTCTGTCCCTAGAAAAAAAGTTTTTTTTAAAGATGGTTGATGATCAATGCTTTAGCACACTATAGCACAAGGAGAATTTCCCTCACTGTCCTTCCCTGTCCCTAGAAACAAGGATTAGCACAGTAAAACACACTGACACTCTCCCTACCTATAGTTTTCTGTCCCTAGAAAAAATGTTTTTTTAAAGATGGTTGATGATCAATGCTTTAGCACAGTATAGCACAAGGAGAATTTCCCTCACTGTCCTTCCCTGTCCCTAGAAACAAGGATTAGCACAGTGAAACACACTGACACTCTCCCTACCTATAGTTTTCTGTCCCTAGAAAAAATGTTTTTTTAAAGATGGTTGATGATCAATGCTTTAGCACAGTATAGCACAAGGAGAATTTCCCTCACTGTCCTTCCCTGTCCCTAGAAACAAGGATTAGCACAGTGAAAGAAACTGACACTCTCCCTACCTATAGTTTTCTGTCCCTAGAAAAAATGTTTTTTTAAAGATGGTTGATGATCAATGCTTTAGCACAGTATAGCACAAGGAGAATTTCCCTCACTGTCCTTCCCTGTCCCTAGAAACAAGGATTAGCACAGTGAAAGAAACTGACACTCTCCCTACCTATAGTTTTCTGTCCCTAGAAAAAATGATTTTTTAAAGATGGTTGATGATCAATGCTTTAGCACACTATAGCACAAGGAGAATTTCCCTCACTGTCCTTCCCTGTCCCTAGAAACAAGGATTAGCACAGTAAAACACACTGACACTCTCCCTACCTATAGTTTTCTGTCCCTAGAAAAAATGTTTTTTTAAAGATGGTTGATGATCAATGCTTTAGCACACTATAGCACAAGGAGAATTTCCCTCACTGTCCTTCCCTGTCCCTAGAAACAAGGATTAGCACAGTAAAACACACTGACACTCTCCCTACCTATATTTTTCTGTCCCTAGAAAAAATGTTTTTTTAAAGATGGTTGATGATCAATGCTTTAGCACACTATAGCACAAGGAGAATTTCCCTCACTGTCCTTCCCTGTCCCTAGAAACAAGGATTAGCACAGTAAAACACACTGACACTCTCCCTACCTATAGTTTTCTGTCCCTAGAAAAAATGTTTTTTAAAGATGGTTGATGATCAATGCTTTAGCACACTATAGCACAAGGAGAATTTCCCTCACTGTCCTTCCCTGTCCCTAGAAACAAGGATTAGCACAGTAAAACACACTGACACTCTCCCTACCTATAGTTTTCTGTCCCTAGAAAAAATGATTTTTTAAAGATGGTTGATGATCAATGCTTTAGCACAGTATAGCACAAGGAGAATTTCCCTCACTGTCCTTCCCTGTCCCTAGAAACAAGGATTAGCACAGTAAAACACACTGACACTCTCCCTACCTATCCTTCTCTTTCCCTAAACTAAAGGAATCCAGGTTAAGCAAGAAAAAAAAATGTCACTGTCCCTGCCTATGCTTCTCTTTCCCTGCTCCGGAACACACTACACTAGGCCGCCGTGCTGGCGGCCTTTTATAGTGTGGGGCGTGTACTAAACACCCTCAGCAATAATTGGCCACAGGCATCCTGCCTGTGGCCAATCATTGCTCTCCTCGCTGCCGGCGCTGTGATTGGCCAAGCATGCGGGGTCACAGTGCATGCTTGGCCAATCACAGCGCCTGGATGACACTGCGATGGCGTAGTGCATTGTGGGCCATTCGCGTCACTCGAATTAGGCGCGAATGGCCCAAATCGTTCGATCTTCGTCGAACGATCGAACAGCCGATGTTCGAGTCGAACGTATGTTCGACTCGAACACCGAGCTCATCCCTAGTCAGGAGAGGGCAATTCATTTTCCAAAGGGGCCACATGAGAAACTGGTACTGTTGTGGAGCGCTGAACTTAATTCTTCTCAATATTAATTTTAGAAGAGGGAAGGTACGTAAATAGAGGTCGACCAATATGGGTTTTTCTCTGGTCGATGCCGATATTTAGAAATCGGGGCAGCCGATGCCTGATATATGATGCCGGTTTTTGCAAGCAATATATTTGGCAGGTGCCACTGGTTGCCACTGGTAGGTGGCACTGGTTGCCACTGGCAGTTGGCCCTAATTGGCACGGGCAGGTGGCACTGATTGGCACTGGCAAGTGGCACTGGTTGACACTGGCAGGTGGCACTGATTGACACTGGCAGGTGGCACTGATTGACACTGGCAGGTGACACTGGCAGGTGGCACTGGTTGGCACTGGCAGTTGGCACTAGTTGGCATTGGCAGGTGGCACTGGTTGTCACTGATTGGCACTGACAGGTGGCACTGGTTGGAACTGGCAGGTGGCACAGATTGGCACTGGCAGGTGGCACAGATTGGCACTGATTGGCACTGGCAGGTGGCACTGGTTGGCACTGGCAGGTTTCACACTGAGCTGATATAGTGTAACTGTATGAAACTGACATATGTAACTGAATGCAAAGAGAGACCAGCTGTCAAAATTCAGTGGCGATGTCGTGGGTGGGCGGGACCCGGGGTGGGCGCAGCGATCGAACACCAGCTAATGATTGGGCTACTTAAGAAAAGGGGGCGGGCCACATACACGCCCGCCCAGATCCCATCCCATTGGCTGGTGTTTAAAAGCTGCTGGGTCCCGCCCACCCCGGGTCCTGCCCACCCTGACATCAACGCTGAATTCTGACAGCTGGTCTCTCTCTGCATTCAGTTATATATGTCAGTCTCACACACTCAGCGGCTCTGTCAATGGAGTGTGGGTAAGGGAGGGAGAACACTCGTGGGTCGACGGGCATTGTGCGGTCAGTAATCGGCCGAATTTGTATAATAATCGGCTGATGGCGATTTCTTAAAAAAAAGGCCAAATATCGGCCGATCGACCTTTATACGCAAGTACGTAAACAGATAGAAAATAAACCCCTGGTGCTAAGAATAGGTGGGCAAGCGTCAGGACATTTCCTAGACAACACTCTCCCACCAGAACTGAGCCTCCCTTCTGTTCTAAACAGCAACTCAGGCATTCGCCTTCTATTTCTTGCAGTTCTCCACATGGACATCTGTCAGCATGTCTCTCTGAGAGGGAAGCTGATAGGCTCTGTGTAACACCTGAGGCCAGTTGGTATATGTAAGGGTTTACAAACACTTTATTATTTTTAAATTGTTTTTGTGTAATTGCCTGTATTCCTTTGTGTTATTCAGTTCTGTCCATCCCTTGCACATAAGCTGAATTTAAAAATAAGGCTGATACTGGCTTGGGAAAATATATAGACGGGGAAAACTCAGGGGGACAAAATACTGTCTGTTGAAATTTTTATCTAAAACTACGTTACATAAAGTCATTTCATTGGGAAAGCCAGTTATATAGTGTAGATAGCATTGCCCCAGAGACATAGATCAGGAGGACGTTTATAAATTACACACCTGGAGGCATTATTGTAAGTTTAATGAATATGAGCCTCGGGCAAAAGCAGCCCTACTGTCCTGAGATGAGAAAATGTCATTATGTCTTGTTAAGGATTTTTTTTGTACTGTTTCTTTGAACCGTTTATGTTAGGCGCCATTTACACAATCATCAAGCCAATGCAGCTGATGTGCTATAATTTTTTTTTCCTGACACTCATTTTCTGCACCACCCCAGTGGGGAATGGAGGTTGGATTACGTGAGAGATTCTTTGAGCACAAACACTATGAGGTCTGTACCGAAAGTAATGCAACAGTGGGCATAACTGTTTTTTATTAACCACTTATGGACCGGGCCTGTTTTTCAAACTTGTTGTTTACAAGTTAAAATCTGTTTTGTTTTCTTTTGCTAGAAAATTACTTAGAACCCCCAAACATTATATATATATATATATATATATATATATATATATATATATATATATATATATTAAGAATAAAATGGCGTTTGTTGCAATACTTTGTCACACCGTATTTGGTCTTACAAGCGCACTATTTTTAAAAAAAATAAACAAATTTGAATTAAAAAAATAGGACAACAGTAAAGTTAGCCCAATTTATTTCTATATTATGAAAGATAATGTTATGCCGAGCAAATTGATACCCAACATGTCATGATTCAAAATTGTGCCCGCTCGTGGAATGGCATGGCTTTGGCACTTAAAAAATCTCCATAGGCGACGTTTAAAAATTTCTACAGGTTACCAGTTTTGAGTTACTGGTCCTTTGCTACAGTAGAATTATTGCTCTTGCGTGAACGATTGCGGTGATACCTCGCATGTGTGGTTTGAACACCGTTTTTATATGCGGGCGCGACTTGCGTATGCGTTTGCTTCTCAACGCAAGCACGGTGGGATGGGGAGCTTTAAAAATCATGTAATCATCCCTTGTAATAGAAAAAAAAAAGCATGATAGGACCTAAATGTGAGATCTGGGGTCAAAAAAATAAAATAAATACATAAATTTTTTTTTTTCAATAATTTGTTTTTCCCCCTTTAAGACCATTGGGCGCAAGGGACGTCAAACGTCAATCCAATGGTATGAAGCCTAATGGGGGCCATCATTTCCTCACTCAACTCAATGCCTGGCAGGGGAAAGGACCCAATTGTCTCCACATACCGACGGCTCTGGTAAGCGGCGGAGACCACCAGGGAGCGGATAAAAGTGATCTTGCGGCGAATCTGCTGCAGAGACCACTTTTAACTGAAAGCGGATCGCCCGCTGTTTAAGAATATACTGGGGTTATGGCAGCTATATGCTGCCATAACAACGGTATCAACGTACCAACGTATAACGACGTTGGGCGGTCCGGAAGTGGTTAAAGGAGAAATACAGCCAAAGCTCGTTTGGCTGTACATCTCCTGTGGTACACATGAGTGCAGTTAGTCCTGCACTCCTGTGACTTATTTTCAGCAGACAGCGTGCGGATGCCCACTATTGGCTGACATCAAAGAGCCATCGGGATCCGCCCACATGCCTAGACTGGCACCCCGGCTCAGCCTCTCAGTGAGCCTCTGAGAGCCTGAGCCAGCCGATCCCGCCCCCTCCACAGCCCAGCACTCCAGAGAGAATGGGGGGCAGAGCAGAGAGCCGGTGACTGACAGTCACCGGCTCTCTGCTCACGGAGCTGTGAGAACCGAGCGATTGGCGGTGTTTGATCGCTCGGTTCTCAGTCTTAGATCCGGCGGGGGACCAATGCTGCATCCAGCTAGGTAAGTATGATAAAAAAAAGAAGCAAATACTATACTTCTTTTTTAACTTACATAGGTTGTTCAAATTTCACATGTTGGTAGAGTTAAGAGCTGTACACAAATGGGCCAAATATCGGGTGGACATTTTGCCTGTGTTTACGGCAGCAGGACTGACTCCTTTTTTTATAAATTCTTTATTTTTCTTAAGTTTCTCAACATTATTTCAAGTAATCATACATATTCTTAATTCCACAGTTATATTACATTCCATTAATTGTATGCATTCGGCCTGTGTGTACGGCAGCAGGACTGACTTCTGTCGAAGGGGCATGACTGAAAAAGGTCTACCAAACAGCATCCGATCAGTGCTCTCAGCCAATGGCCGAGAGTGCGGACCGGAGAATTCTGGCGGGGGGCCGTCCCCCTGTCAGAACACAATAGCTCAGTGGGGGTGATCACTGCGCTAACATCGCATAGTTAGTACAGCGGCTCCTCCCGAGCTTTTTCGTTTTTTTTTATTCAGCCCACTGTGCTGAACAAAAAAAAACGAATAGTGTGTACTAGGCTTAACTCTTCCTCTATAGCAGGGGTCTCCAAACGTTCTAAACATAGGACCAGTTTGAAAATGAAAATAGAATTTACAAACCCACGCTATGGTGATGTGTCCAAATAATATCTAATAGATAAATTAATTAATTAGGGCTGCTGCTAAGGTATAAGGTAAGTACCCCAAAAAATGAAACAGAAAATTAACTCAGCGCTGCTTCTATAAACTACAATATATATAAAGTCTCTGTAAACAAATGTGCTCAGTGCCAATATAGTGCACAATAAATGCAATCAATATAGTCCATAAACTATGAGATGTTGAGCTGGTGACAAATTCATATATTCAGGTGACTTCCAGTGCTCCCCTCCTGGGTCCCCACTCACCAGAATGAAATGGTATGTGTGCCTGTATTAGGATGGTGGTGTCCGTCCACGGATTATGCGGTTATGGTTGGCCTTGGAGTGTGCCTCAGAGTATGGGTGTCTGCTGGTCTCCTCCCGGTAATCCAGATCCCTCAGGCTCTCTCGATCAGCAACAATCCGCAACGATATAGTTTCAACAAAACGGAGGAGAGAGCATATAGTGTAATACTGCTATTTATTTTCCAAAAGTTTAAAAATCAATACACTTACATCAAAGATTGAGAAACAAGTCCACATTTAACCCTAGACAAAATAATAATCAACGTTTTTAAAATGATGGTTGAACAAGAAATAGAAGAAATGCATATCCATCCCATTAGAGGCAACAGAGAAATACAACAGGGCCTCAAGGAACTAGAAAAAAAGAAAAATGTCATCATAAGACCAGCTGACAGGTGGGGCATAGTTGTGCTTAATAAAATGGACTATAAGAATGAACTCAATCGCCTCATAGAAGATAAAGAGACATACCAGAAACTGGAAGATTGAAAGCCATTCTGACTAAGAAAATCAAGAAGGCACAAGAGAGAGGTATATTGGATAAGAAGGAGGCACAATACCTGATTCCATCAGCCCCTACTTATATGTCATAAATGCAAAAATTAAAAAATTACAATAATTACATACATTATATACTTTATAACATAACATACATATGAACATGGAGATAAATACATAAAAATTGCTGATTAAAAAATTTAAAAACATTAAGAAATGTGATTAAAAATTACTAAGAAAACAGTTGATGTCTAAGTCCACATTTAACCCTTTGGGCATGAGTGATTGTAACTGATAAATCCATTGAGTTTCATTTTGTGAGATGGCCTGTTTTAAATTGGTGCCTCTCCAATGTTTTTCTACCCTATCTATACCACAAAACGTAAGTTTGGATGGATCTCTATTGTGGTACCTCCTAAAATGGTATGATAGGCTGTGTTTACGAAAGTCCTTTTTAATATTATTGACATGTTCCCTTAGTCTGACATTAAGTTCTCTTGTGGTCCTCCCCACATATTGGAGGCCACATTTGCACTCCAAAAGATACGTAACGTGCGTAGTGCCACAAGTTATAAATTCAGGAATTTCAAATATTTGCCCTGTGGTTTTAGATTTAAGTGGGTGATCTTTTTCTTTCCACCTTTGCATGTTCTACAGACTAGACATGTGCAATTCGTTTAGTTACGAATTCGTTATTCGTCAAAATTCTTTATATTCGGTAATTCGTAAACATACGAATGAACGAACGGTTTACTAAAATTACCAACGAAAAACTAATTATCAAAAAGAACGAATATGGAAAACAACGAAAATACGAAATTATTAAATTAGAAACAGCGAAAATACGAAAGAGTAAAAAAACGAAAACATAGAAACAACGAAAATACTGAACAAAGATTCAAAATAACGAAAATCAAAATGAACGAAAAATCGAAATTACGAATATTCGGAAAACGGAAATCAAAACAACGAAAATACCGAACAAAGATTCAAAATAACGAAAATCAAAATGAACGAAAAAAAAAACAACTAAATTACGAATATTCGGAAAACGGAAATCAAAACAACGAATTCGTTAGTTCTGAAATATTTCTGGACGTTGGCCAATAAGCTTGTCCCTTCCCCTGAAGAGGTTGTCCCTTCCCCCAATGAGCTTGTTTCTTATTCCCTTGTGTGTTTTTCTGTGTTAGACTGCAGTGCATTCCATCCAGAGTCCAGATAGGGTGTGGTTGGGTAGGTGGCACTGTTTTGGTGGATTTGAGAGTTAAGTTGTGACTTGTGAGTAGGGATGAGCTTCGAGTTCGAGTCGAACTCATGTTCGACTCGAACATTGCCTGTTCGCCCGTTCGCCGAACAACGAACAATTTGGGGTGTTCGCGGCAAATTCGAAAAGTCTATGGGAGAAATCTAAAGTGCTAATTATAAAGGCTTATATGCAAGTTATTGTACTAAAAAGTGTTTGGGGACCTGGGTCCTGCCCCAGGGGACATGTATCAATGCAAAAAAAAGTTTTAAAAACTGCAGTTTTTTTAGGAGCAGTGATTTTAATAATGCTTAAAGTGAAACAATAAAAGTGAAATATTCCTTTAAATTTTGTACCTGGGGGGTGTGTATGATATGCATGTGAAGTGGCGCATGTTTCCCGTGCTTAGAACTGTCTCTGCACAAAGTGTCATTTTTGAAGGAAAAAAAGTCATTTAAAACTCACTCGCGGCTATAATGAATTGTCGGCTTTTATCAATACATAGAAAAGTCATTGATAAAAAAAAAAAAAAAAAAAAGCGTGGGGGTTCCCCCAAATTCAATTACCAGGCCCTTAAGGTCTGGAATGGATATTAAGGGGAACCCCGCAGCAAATTAAAAAAAAAATGGCATGCGGTTCCCCCAAATATACCAGGCCCTTCAGATCTGGCATGGATTTTAAGGGGAACTCCACCCCAAATTAAAAAAAAAATGGCGTGGAGTCCCCCCAAAAATCCATACCAGACCCTTATCCGAGCACACAAAATGGCCGGCCGCAGGGGAAGAGGGGGGGACAAGAGAGCGGACCCCCTCCCTCCTGAACCGTACCAGGCCACATGCCCTCAACATGGGGAGGATGTCCCCATGTTGATGGGGACAAGGGCCTCATCCCCACAACACTTGCCCGGTGGTTGTGGGGGTCTGCGGGCGGGGGGCTTATCGGAATCTGGAGGACCCCTTTAACAAAGGGGACCCCCAGATCCCGGCCCCCCTATGTGAATTGGTAAGGGGTACATTGTACCCCTACCATTTCATGAAGAAAGTGTCAAAAAATGTAAATAAAAACACACAAACACCTTGAAAAAGTCCTTTATTAAAAAAAAAACAAAAACATTCCAGCGATGAAATCCAGTGTCCCGCGGTGATCCCGGTGTCCAGCGCTGTCCGTCATTGGTTGTGCCTGAGCGAACCTGATGGGGAACTTCCTCCGCAGTGTTTTAAATGTATAGACCCGCCCCTTCTAAAGTTCCCCATCAGGTCCGCTCAGCGGACCAGATGCGGAACGCGAGAAGGGGCGGGTCTATTCATGTATTACACAGCGAACGAAGTTCCCCATCAGGTCCGCCCCCTCGGTATTTCCGACCCCGCCTACGTCATTGGCCTGAGCAGGGAACTTCCTTCACTGTGTAATTTAAATTTACACAGTGAAGGAAGTTTCCCGCTCAGGCCAATGACGTAGGCGGGGTCTGACATACCGAGGGGGCGGACCTGATGGGGAACTTCGTTCACTGTGTAATACATGAATAGACCCGCCCCTTCTCGCGTTCCGCATCTGGTCCGCTGAGCGGACCTGATGGGGAACTTGAGAAGGGGCGGGTCTATACATGTATTACAAAGTGCGAGAAGTTCCAAATCAGGTCCGCCCCCTCGGTATGTCAGACCCCGCCTACGTCATTGGCCTGAGCGGGAAACTTTCTTCACTGTGTAAATTTAAATTACACAGTGAAGGAAGTTCCCCCTTCAGGCCAATGACGTAGGCGGGGTCGGACATACCGAGGGGGCGGACCTGATGGGGAACTTCTCGCACTTTGTAATACATGTATAGACCCGCCCTTTCTCGCGTTCCGCATCTGGTCCGCTGAGCGGACCTGATGGGGAACTTTAGAAGGGGCGGGTCTATACATTTAAAACACTGCGGAGGAAGTTCCCCATCAGGTTCGCTCAGGCACAACCAATGACGGACAGCGCTGGACACTGGATTTCATCGCTGGAATGTTTTTTTTTTTTGTTTTTTTTTAATAAAGGACTTTTTCAAGGTGTTTGTGTGTTTTTATTTACATTTTTTTACACTTTCTTCGTGAAATGGTAGGGGTACATTGTACCCCTTACCAATTCACATAGGGGGGGGGGGGCGGGATCTGGGGGTCCCCTTTGTTAAAGGGGTCTTCCAGATTCTGATAATCCCCCCGCCCGCAGACCCCCACAACCACCGGGCAAGGGTTGTGGGGATGAGGCCCTTGTCCCCATCAACATGGGGACATCCTCCCCATGTTGAGGGCATGTGGCCTGGTACGGTTCAGGAGGGAGGGGGCCGCTCTCTCATCCCCCCCCCTCTTCCCCTGCGGCCGGCCAGGTTGCGTGCTCGGATAAGGGTCTGGTATGGATTTTTGGGGGGACTCCACGCCATTTTTTTTTTAATTTGGGGTGGAGTTCCCCTTAAAATCCATGCCAGATCTGAAGGGCCTGGTATGGATATTTGGGGGAACCGCACGCCATTTTTTTTTTAAATTTGCGGCGGGGTTCCCCTTAATATCCATTCCAGACCTTAAGGGCCTGGTAATTGAATTCTGGGGAACCCCCACGCTTTTTTTTTTTTTTTTATCAATGACTTTTCTATGTATTGATAAAAGCCTACAACTCATTAATAGCCGCGAGTGACTTTTTTTCCTTCAAAAATGACACTTTGTGCAGGGACAGTTCTAAGCACGGGAAACATGCGTGACTTTACATGCATATCATATACACCCCCTAGGTACGAAATTTAAAGGAAAATTTCAGTTTTATTTTTTCATTTTAAGCATTATTAAAATCACCGCTCCTGTAAAAACGTCTATTTTTTAAACCTTTTTTTGCATTGATACATGTCCCCTGGGGCAGGACCCGGGTCCCCAAACACTTTTTAGGACAATAAATTGCATATTAGCCTTTATAATTTGCACTTTAGATTTCGAACGTTCGAGTCCATTGTATTTAATAGGGTTCTAAAGTTCACACGAACATTCTGTCTGTTCGCAGGTTCTGGTGCGAACCGAACAGGGGGGTGTTCGGCTCATCCCTGCTTGTGAGAGAGAAATTCTTTGTTTCTTAAGCATACTCTGTTTAGAATCTAGTTTCAATATTACGAATTATGCCCCGATTACGAATCTACGAAAACAATGATATGAAAGTACGAATAAATGAGCCGGTCAATCTCACGAAAGTACGAATTACAAAATTACGACAAGTAGTGTTTCGAATAAACGGAAAATGTATTCTAACGAAAGTACGAATGTAATTAAATCTACAAAAGTACAATTTTCCAATCAACGGAAATTAGACACGGAAATACGAATCATTGCAAATCAACGAAAATATAGTTCTAACGAAAATACGAACGCGGCCGAATATAAAATATAACGAAAAATACGAATTTCGAATCAACGAAAATTAGACTAACAGAAAAACGAATCAATGGAAAAAGAACCCTTACGGAAATACGAAAGAGTCCGAATACGATAACCCACGTCTTACGAAATTATGAATCGTTACGAATCAACGGAAACTAACAGAAACTAAACCAAACTAAACTAATTTTTATGTTGTGCACATGTCTATTACAGACCAAACATCTGCCACATTTGAAAAAACCTGTTTGGTCTAGGAAAGAAACCATTTTTCTGGGGGGTCTGGAACACTTTTGACTAATTTGTGCTTTAGTATGGGGGGTCGTCTGTAAATGAATTTTGGACGTGATGGTAATGTTTTGGACAGGACCGGGTCCCTGAGTAGTATGGGCCAATGTGATTTAATGATGCGTTCTATCTGTTTGTACTGACGACTGAATTCAGTACAAAATGTTAGATCATACTGATCTTTCTTTTTGGGTTTGGGAATGAGCATTTGTCTCCTATCCATTTGTCCTACTTCTTGTTGGGTCTTGATGAGTTGTTGTCGTCTGTATCCTTTTTGTTCGAATCTGTTCATTAACATATTAGATTGAATTATAAAATCTTCCTGTAAGTCACAGTTTCTTTTGATTCTCATCATCTGGCCTTTGGGTACCCCCGATATCCACTTTGGGTGGTGGCCACTTGCAGTAGAAATATAGCTGTTTCAATCTGTATTTTTAAAGCATGTACGTGTGTACAGACTGTTGTTATATTTGAAAATTTCTAAATCTAAATAATTAATCATTTCTTTGCTGTAATCTGCTGAAAAATAAATGTTGTATTTGTTAATGCCCATATGTGATAGAAACTCTTTCAGAGACTCCTCTTCTCCCTCCCAAATGAGGAAGATATCATCTATATAGCGTCTGTATAACTTCAATCCTGGGATATTTTTTCCATATATTTCTTCTGATTCCCATTTACTCATGAAAATGTTCGCTACCGTGGGAGCATACTTGGCTCCCATTGCGACTCCCATTATTTGTTTATAGTACCGTATTTGCCGGTGTATAAGACGACTGGGCGTATAAGACGACCTAATTTTCCAGCTAAAAGGTTGGTTTTGGGATATACTCCCCTTATAAGATGACCCCCTTCCAACACACCTCACTGTGCCCATTGCATACCTCACTGTGCCCATTGCATACCTCACTGTGCCCATTGCCTACCTCACTGTGCCCATTGCATGCCTCACTGTGCCCATTGCATGCCTCACTGTGCCCATTGCCTTCTTCACTGTGCCGATCTCCATATCTTATCGATGTATGCAGAGTCAGACTCCGTGATAGGCGGAACACTCAGTTTTCCCAGCAGAGCCTGTGTTCAGTGTTCCGCCTATCACGGAGGTCCTTTCGTCCGAGGCCGAGGATGAGAGGGCCTCCGTGATAGGCGGAACACTGAACAGAGGCTCTGCTGGGAAACCGAGTGTTCCGCCTATCACGGAACAGGACGAGGAGGAGGCGCGGCTTTTGAATAATGGACGCCCGCAGTCTGACTCATACAGGTACCGGCGTATAAGACTTTTGGGTGATATTTTTAAGTACAAAAGGTCGTCTTATACGCTGGAAAATACGATATGTATTATCGTGCCAAAAATAGTTGTTTTCCATCGCCAACTGTAGGATGTCGACAGGGCCGCCATCAGGAATTTTGGGGCCCCTTACACAGCTTCAGTCAAGGGCCCCCTGGAGCAGAGGAGAACCGGGGGGGGTGGCAAATTGAGAAGCGGAGGGTGCCACGAATTGAGAAGCGGGGGGTGCTGCCGCCGTGAATTTTTCAGGTCAGGGGGCTTTGGGTGCTGACGAACAAAAAAAAGAACAAAAAAAAAAGGGGGGGTTGCCATCTGGGGACCTCCGGGCCCCTGGGGACCTCTGGGCCCCTTACAAAAAAAAAAGGGGGGTTGCCATCCAGGCCCCTGGGGACCTCCGGGCCCCTTACAGGTGTACTGCCTGTACCCCCCTGATGGCGGCCCTGGATGTCGATCATGAAGTCTATTTGTGTATTGTGTAAAGATGTTTTGTTTTCTAAGGCTCATTTGATCGCAGAAGTGGCATCTTTTTGTCTGATGTTAGTATATAATGAGTCAACATTTATACTTGCTAGAATGGTCTGTTCATTGGTGGAAATTCCTTTTATATGATTAATGAGGTTCCTGCTGTCTTTAGTATAAGAGGGAAACTTCTGGGCAATCGGCTGTAAGAAATGATCCAAATATTCACCAACTCAGGAAATTAAGGAATCCACCCCATTGATAATGGGGCGTCCTGGGGGTTTATTGGTATTTTTATGGATCTTGGGCACCTGATATATGATAGGATTTCTCGGGGCTGATGGAATCAGGTATTGTGCCTCCTTCTTATCCAATATACCTCTCTCTTGTGCCTTCTTGATTTTCTTAGTCAGAATGGCTTTCAATCTTTCAGTTTCTGGTATGTCTCTTTATCTTCTATGAGGCGATTGAGTTCATTCTTATAGTCCATTTTATTAAGCACAACTATGCCCCACCTGTCAGCTGGTCTTATGATGACATTTTTCTTTTTTTCTAGTTCCTTGAGGCCCTGTTGTATTTCTCTGTTGCCTCTAATGGGATGGATATGCATTTCTTCTATTTCTTGTTCAACCATCATTTTAAAAACGTTGATTATTATTTTGTCTAGGGTTAAATGTGGACTTGTTTCTCAATCTTTGATGTAAGTGTATTGATTTTTAAACTTTTGGAAAATAAATAGCAGTATTACACTATATGCTCTCTCCTCCGTTTTGTTGAAACTATATCGTTGCGGATTGTTGCTGATCGAGAGAGCCTGAGGGATCTGGATCACCGGGAGGAGACCAGCAGACACCCATACTCTGAGGCACACTCCAAGGCCAACCATAACCGCATAATCCGTGGACGGACACCACCATCCTAATACAGGCACACATACCATTTCATTCTGGTGAGTGGGGACCCAGGAGGGGGGCACTGGAAGTCACCTGATGCTGAGTCTCTATGATTGATAGAATCATAGCAATCATACCAATCCACACACACGGTCAAGCGTAACGGACGTGTGTGACAGGAGCTCTTACCATCCCGCCATCCAGCCTTTTTTTCTCAGTTACACACACGGTCCAGCGGAACGGACGTGGGTGATAGGAGCCCTGGCCATCAGGCCTCCCAGGACACATCCACGACTGCAGTCGCTCTCTCCCCCAGCAGAGACCGTTGCCTGATGGGCTATAGCTCCCCCCAGACCTGGCGCTTCCCCAGCCCAGGTCCTCCAGCTCACCATCTCGCCTCCTGCAGCCGCCGACTGCCACCTGTCACCATCCGGGCGTCCTCGGTTGTCCCTGCTAGTTCGCTAGACCTGCAGTACAGACCTCGGCTGCGGCCTAGCTCCGGCCATCCTGACAACATTGTTTTCTCCCCAATTCCTCTCTCCAGCGGGCCCGCGTCCCCCCTCCCACTCCAGAGATCCCGAAGCTGTCAGCGGACCTCCCGAAGCCGCGCCAATAGTCACCTGGATCTTCAGGAGAGACCGCGGCTCGGGCCTAGCTCCGGCCACAGCGGCCATCTTGGTCCACCCAGCCGGGGCCACAGTACCTTCTCCCGACCCCCCCCAAGCAGCCCTCCAGGTTAAAAAGCACAGGACTCACCTGGCACTGGCTAACTGCCAGTAAACCCTTCGCCGGGCTTCTACAATTGGCAATCCTGAAGGTCAATCCAGGGATCCGGCCTTGTAAGTAGCGGACACCTTGGTACGCCCGAACGCTCTCACTATCTACACCCCTTACATCCTTTTCCCACCCCCCCTCATCATCCTCACTCTCACCCTCCTCATCTCAGCTCCATCATCGGCTAGGTAAGTACATCGGGCACAACCCACATAGGCAGATTGATCCAGGGTCACCCAATCGCCTCTTGAGGGATCAGGAAGGAATTTTTTCCCCTGCTGCAGCAAATTGGCCAGGCTCAGCGGGGTTTTTCGCCTTCCTCTGGATCAACCGGGGGGGGGGGTTAGATTGGTGTTATCATCTGTCAGCATCATCATCAGCATCATCATCATCATGATCACCAGTTCGATCATCAACCGAAATCCCCGGGATCATCATCATCTTCATCGTCGTTTCATCTGTATCATCATCGCATCATCCTATCATCAGCAGCTTTCTCCCACCATGCTCACCATCAAGTATTCAGCTGACACCCTTCGCAGTCTAAGGAATATCGCCTCAACTCTACCAACCTTCACCCAAAATATACTACGGAAAGAACAACTGCTAAGAATCAACCGACAATCGACCACCAAAAATAGGAAGACACCACTTCAACTACAACACCTATCATGCGCCTTGATCAACACCACATCTGCAGTCAAGCACAGACAGGAAATCCACGACTTCATCATCCAACACAACACAGATTGTCTCTTTATCAGGGAATGATGGCTAACACCGGACTGTAACACCATCCTAGCAGAATTGGTGCCTGAGAAATATTGCATCTTAACCGAGCATAGAACAGGACAAAGAGGAGGAGGCCTAGCAGTGATCTACAACTCCCACCTCTCTCTCATCAAACCAACCAGAACCAGAACTCTTTGCCTTTCATGGAAACACTCACTCTGCATCTTCAGACAACACCCCAGGACACCGTCCACATACTGCTATGCTACAGACCTCCGGGACCAAAGACAAATCTACTTACACCCTTCACCAAATTCATCTCGACATACACCTTGAAAACCAAAAACCTTCTGCTACTCGGGGACTTCAACATAGTTACATAGTTACATAGTTATAGTTACATAGTTACACAGGTTGAAAAAAGACACAAGTCCATCCAGTTCAACCATAAAAAAAAAAAAATATCGTACAATCCCATATACCCAATTCTATACCCAAAGTTGATCCAGAGGAAGGCAAAAACCGCAGCAGAGCCTGATCCAATTTGCTACAGCAGGGGAAAAAAATTCTTCCTGATCCCCAGAGAGGCAATCGGATATTCCCCGGATCAACTTTACCTATAAATGTCAGTACCCAGTTATATTATGTACATTTAAAAAAGAATCCAGGCCCTTCTTAAAGCAATCTACTGAGCTGGCCAGAACCACCTCTGCAGGGAGTCTATTCCACATTTTCACAGCTCTTACTGTGAAGAAACCTTTCCGTATTTGGAGGTGAAATCTCTTTTCCTCTAGACGCAAAGAGTGCCCCCTTGTCCTTTGAGTTGACCGTAAAGTGAATAACTTAACACCAAGTTCACTAAATGGACCCCTTATATATTTGTACATGTTGATCATATCCCCCCTTAATCTCCTCTTCTCAAGAGTGAATAAATTCAGTTCCTCTAATCTTTCCTCATAGCTGAGCTCCTCCATGCCTCTTATCAGTTTGGTTGCCCTTCTCTGCACTTTCTCCAGTTCCCCAATATCCTTTTTGAGAACTGGGGCCCAAAACTGAACTGCATATTCCAGATGAGGTCTTACTAATGATTTGAACAGGGGCAAAATTATATCTCTCTCTCTGGAGACCATACCTCTCTTAATACAAGAAAGGACTTTGTTCGCTTTGGAAACCGCAGCTTGGCATTGCATGCCATTATTGAGCTTATGATCTACCAAAACCCCCAGATCCTTCTCCACTACGGATCCCTCCAGTTGTACTCCCCCTAGTATGTATGATGCATTCATATTCTTAGCCCCCAAGTGCATAACTTTACATTTATCAACATTAAACCTCATCTGCCACATAGTCGCCCATTTAGACAGAGCATTGAGGTCAGCTTGTAAATTGGCGACATCCTGTAAGGACGTTATTCCACTGCATAGCTTGGTGTCATCTGCAAAGACAGAAATGTTACTTTTGATCTCAGACCCAATATCATTTATAAACATATTAAAAAGTAAGGGTCCCAGCACTGAACCTTGGGGTACACCACTGATAACCTTGGACCATTCAGAGTAAGAATCATTAACCACTACTCTCTGAATTCTGTCTTTTAGCCCGTTTTCTATCCATTTACAAACTGATATTTCCAATCCTGTAGACTTTACCTTGCACATGAGCCGTGAGTGGGGAACTGTATCGAACGCTTTTGCAAAATCCAAGTATACCACATCCACAGCCACCCCTCTGTCCAAGGTCTTACTTACCTCTTCATAAAAAGAAATCAGGTTTGTTTGACAACTTCTGTCTTTCATGAATCCATGCTGTCTGTTGCTTAAATAGTTTTTTTCCAGCAAGAACTCATCTATGTGGTCTTTTATTAATCTCTCCAGTATCTTCCCAACTATAGAAGTTAAACTAACAGGTCTATAGTTACTTGGTAAAGACTTAATTCCCTTTTTAAATATAGGCACCACATTGGCCCTGCGCCAATCCAGTGGTACTATTCCTGTCATTACTGAGTCCCTAAAAATTAACTACAATGGCTTTGAAATTACAGAGCTCAATTCTTTTAGGATCCGTGGGTGTATGCCATCTGGTCCAGGTGCTTTATCCACCTTTATTCCATCTAAATATTTCTGGACCATATCACTTTTGAGCCATTGTGGATTTGGGGCTGTGTCACTACCACCCCCATTATGGACATGAGCTCCCCCATGCTCCTTTGTATACACAGAACTGAAGAAAGTATTTAATAAATTAGCCTTCTCTTTGTCCCCAGTCACCCACTCTAGATTATTTTGTAAAGGGCCTACATGCTCAGACTTGACCTTTTTACTATTAATATATTTGAAGAATTTTTTGGGGTTTGTCCTACTATCTTTTGCAATCTGTCGTTCATTTTGAATTTTTGCATCCTTGATTTCCTTTTTACATATCCTGTTATATTCTTTGTAACATTTAAATGACACTAGTGTTCCCTCATTTTTATATTTTTTAAAAGCTCTTTTCTTATAGTTTATAGCTTTTTTAACTTTGGCAGTGAGCCACATAGGTTTTATTTTTAGCCTTTTAAACTTATTGCCCATGGGAATATACTTTGCAGTGAGTTCACAAACAGTCTTTTTGAAGAATTCCCATTTCTGTTCTGTGCCCATTGATGCCAATATTCCCTCCCAGTCTAAGTCCTGGAGAGCAGCGCTCATCCTTGGAAAATTTGCTCTTTTGAAATTAAGTGTTTTTATCTTTCCCGTATGTGATTTTTGCTTACAAATAACATCAAATGAAATCATGTTATGGTCACTGCTACCCAGGTGTTCCATTATCTGAACATTAGTAATACGCTCTGCATGGTTTGAGATTACCAGGTCCAACAGAGCATCATTCCTAGTTGGGGCCTCAATAAACTGGACCATAAAATTGTCCTGCAATAGGTTTATACATTTTTGCCCTTTAACTGTCCCAGCAGTTCCATTACTCCAGTCAATTTCTGGGTAGTTAAAATCAACCTTTGGGCTAACTCCACCGAGGACCCCACTGCCTCCGCCTGCATCGACCAACTGGAAGAACTAGGTCTGCAGCAACTGATAAATGCCCCCACGCATGTTTCAGGTCACATTCTCGACCTCATCTTTAAACAAAACATGGACATCAACACACTGGACAACATGTCTCTACCATGTACGGACCATCACGCTATCAAAGTTAAAATAACCACCTACACCATCTTCCAAAAACAGAAACACTCAATAACAACACACTGGACAAGATCACAGAAGAAATTACACTCTGAACTCTTCAAAACCACACTATTGAAGAAAATAGGAATGCCAAATCAAAACCTCTCAACGGAACAAACTCTCAACTCCTTAAACAAAGCATTACTACAAACAGCAGACACAGTCCCTCCGAAACGCAGAGCACTCATCCTCAAAAACAACTCGGGCTGGTTTAATGACACTCTTATTTTACTGAAGCAAGAACGCAGAAGAGCCTGGAGGAGAAACCCAACAAAGGATAATCTCACAAACTACAAAGCACTCACCAACAAATACCACAAAGCAATCTTCAAAGCAAAAAAAGAACACTTCTCAAACACCATAGCAAAAGCCCTAAACCGTCCGCGGGATCTATTCAAACTAGTCACTCAGACTTTAAACCCCACCTGCTTAGAGCCTCCAGCAAACGAAACTCAAGAATTCTGCAATGAACTATCTGATTTTTTTATTGACAAAATCTAAAACATTCGGGAAATAATTCAACAGAAAAAAACAACCAACCCCATTCAGACAAAGCAAGAAGAAGAAATCAACACAAACATTCTACAATCGACAACATTTTCGCTGGTCCCAATCACCATTGACACCACCAAAAACATCATCAGAAGCCTCCGAGACAACACATCACCCAATTATATTATTTCTTCAAAACTCCTAAAAAAATGTACCGACATCTTGGCACCCACCATACCACACCTCATATAAACCAATCGTTCAAAGAAGGTATTTTCCCGAATTATGTCAAGCAAGGCATAATTAAACCCCTCCTAAAGAAACCCAACCTCGACCTCAAAGACCCAAACCATCGCAGACCGGTAACAAGCCTTAACACCATCTCCAAGATCATTGAGAAAGCAGTAGTACAACAGCTACAACCCCATTTGGACGCCCACAAACTCCTGGGCCTGCTACAATCAGGCTTCCGCCCAGGCCACGGGACAGAAATGGCTCTTCTCAAAATATGGGATGACGCCCTCGAAGCAGCAGATGATGGAGAATCGTGTCTCCTGGTGCTGCTGGACCTCAGTGCAGCTTTCGACACAGTAGAACACAACACCTTGCTCACTCGACTCAAATAAGTAGCTGGAGTCACAGACTCTGCTCTACCCTGGTTAACATCCTTTCTAGAAAATTGATCCCAGACAGTGAAACTAGGAGCCTTCACTTCAGAAACACGGACCATTAAATGGGGAGTCCGTCAAGGATCATCCCTTTCACCCGTGCTCTTCAACATCTACCTCCGCCCACTCTTCAAAATCATCAGCAAACAGGACCTGCGCTACCACTCCTATGCTGATGACACTCAACTTTACTTTTGTATCACCAACAAAAAAGACCAATATCACAAACTAGAAAAATGCCTCACTCTGATCGATATTTGGATGACGGAAAGCTCCCTCAAACTCAATAGATCCAAAACCTAACTCCTTCTCCTTCATGCAAATCGAAAGTCTAACTCTAGGACTACATGGACACCACCCACCATTTTTGGACAAACCATCACCCCAAGCAACAAAGTCAAAAGCCTTGGTGTCATCATTGACTCAGACATGACTATGGATGCACGAATAGGATCAGTAGTCAGTGGATCTCACTATCTTCTCCGCCTACTGCGCAGACTCATCCCCTTCATCCCCGAGGAGGACACAGCAGTGGTGGTTGGAACAATCATCAATTCCCGACTCGACTACACAAACTCCCTCTACTTAGGACTACCTACTGTAAATACCAGATTTTGCGTATACAAGTCGTCCAGAACACGGCAGCCAGACTAGTAGCAGGGAAAAAACCCTGGGAATCAATCACCCCGTCTCTGAGGACCCTCCATTGGCTAGCTGTAAAGTATCGGGTCACATTCAAGACCCTCTGCCTCACTCACAAATGCTCACAAGGAAACGCGCCTCAATACTTATGCGATAAAATAAAACACTACACCACCAACCGTGCCCTCCGCTCAACTAACCAAAACCTCCTCCAAATCCTGCTACAAATCTAAGGGAGAACGAACATTTGCAGTCCAAGGACCACGGCTCTGGAACGCTCTACCCACGAACATACGCATGGCAGAAAACCATCGGGCTTTCAGGAAAAAACCAAAGACCCACCTCTTCTGAAGGATCAGGACGACACTGGATGCAAAAAGCGCCGTGAGGCGATTCAGTTCGCATTTGTTAGCGCTATACAAGTTAGTCACTCATATGAATTTGTCACCAGCTCAACACTATATTGATTGCATTTATTGTGCACTATATTTGCACTGAGTACGTTTTGTTTACAGAGACTTTATATATATTGTAGTTTATAGGAGCAGCGCTGAGTTAATTTTCTGTTTCATAGGACCAGTTTATCGGGGCTTTTTTTCTCAGAGAAAAGGTGTAGGAACTCACCCCCCTCCTCCTAGGCCACGCCCCTTTAGAGAACAGGGAACCAAGTATAATTTGGGGGCCTATACAAGCAATTTGTATGGAATTTGTAAATAAAAAGCAATGCAGTAAAATGCACAGAAAATTTTAAATATCCAGTGATTTTAGCATTCTTGTTATATATTTTTGACATGTACCCGAACATACATGAGCTCATCCCTACTTTACAGCTCTAAGCACCCATGTGCATGAGCTCTGTGAGTTTGTTACTGCAGTTAAAGCAATAATAGACCCACTACAGCAAGAATACTGTAGATCCCTCCTCATTCAATAGACAGCCCCCCACATATTCAGCAACAATAGACAGCCCCGTATATTGAGCATAGAGACATTGGCAAATGTGCACCAAAGAGACATTCCAAAATATCCAGCTAAGGGACAGTCCAGTCCAGAAAAGAGACAGCCCAGTCCAGCAAAGAGACAGCCACAGCCCAGTCCATTAAGAGACAGCCGCAGTCCAGTTCATCAAGAGACAGCCGCAGTCCAGTTCATCGAGAGACAGCCGCAGTCCAGTCCATCAAGAGACATCCGCAGTCCAGTCCATCAAGAGACGGCTGCAGTCCAGTCCATCAAGAGACAGCCGCAGCCCAGTCCATCAATTGACAGCCGCAGTCCAGTTCATCGAGAGACAGCCGCAGTCCAGTCCATCGAGAGACATCCGCAGTCCAGTCCATCAAGAGACGGCCGCAGTCCAGTCCATCAAGAGACAGCCGCAGCCCAGTCCATCAATTGACAGCCGCAGTTCAGTCCATTGAGAGACAGCCACAGTCCAGTCCATCGAGAGACAGCCGCAGTCCAGTCCAGCAAAGAGACAGTCTCTCAGAAGGCACAGCACAGTCCCATTCAGAAGCATTGTCACTACCAGAAACTAAAAACATAAATTTTTACCACAGTCTACAGCATATAACAGTTAACAGGAGACTAGTGAAGAGGAGGACAGGCTACCTGCCCACACCAACCATCCAACGATAGTACCACGCTGCCGTACCCAACCTTGCTCTCACACACAAAACAAGCTTTCCACTCTCAAAGGCTGTAGCTAGTTGATCCCTCAGCAGCCGCCAGTGCTTTGATACACAGGCAGCACAGCAGGCTACAGTACACACTGATTAGGTCACAGGGGGAGGAGATGGAGGGGAGTGCTCTGGCGAAGGTGACTCTGCGTTTAATCCCTCCATGGTCATCAGTGCTTTATTACAAGCGGCAGCACAGCAGGCTCCACCTCTAGTGGAGGTGCTGGAGCGGCATTCCCGCACGTACCGGTAGAAAAAAAGGCCTGCAGTTTTTTATGTCGTTTTTTTCGACGAGATTCTTGGACAAGAAACTTGTCCCGGCCGAGTGTACAGACGCTCGATTCAAAGAACCCGCGGTTCTTTGAATGGAGCGTACGCGGTGACGTCACCGACTACGACGAGCATGCGCTCGTCACATTCGATGCCGTCGCCGCCATCTTGGTATACCCTACGTATGCCTAGGAAGCTACCGCGCATGCGTCGAATTCATTTCGAACATGCGCGGGCTTCCCGGAGGACAGGTAAGTGTACACACACTCACTTTTCTCATCGAGAAACAGGCTGACGAGAATCTCAACGAGAAAATAGAGAGCAGGTTCTCTATTTTCTCGTTGAGATTCTTGTCGCTTTTCTTGACGAGAAACCATACACACGAACGAATTCGTGTGTACGAGGCTTCAGACTTTAGAGGGGCTGGACTGTGGCCAGTAGAAGTAGAAAATATCCCGGCTTTGGTAACAATGCCCCATTATTGGTGCCCCTGAGAGGAATAATCCTCCATCTTTGGCGTCAGTGGGAGGAATAGTGCCCCATCATTGGTGTCAGTGACAGGAATCATGCCCCATTGTTAATGTTAATGGGAGGAATAGTGTCCCAAGAGCCAGATAAAGACAAGCAAAGGCAAAGTGCCGCATCAGGCCCCCCGACCACAGTTTGGAGACCCCTGATCTATAGCAACTATTCTTCTTTTTCATTAAAGGAAAATTATGGATTCCCAGGAGAAGCAACTTGCTGTCACCAAATTCTTGACGAAGGAGGGTTACAGGCTGTCCTAAATCCACAGAAGGCTACAGAATGTTAACGGAGATGACACGATTAACACGAGTCACCAATAACAAGACATTGCTCTTATCAATGGTGTCATCTCTCTAAACATTCTGTAGCCCTCTGTGGATGTTGGATGTGCTGCATAGGCTAGGGCATGCCTTCAAAACCAAACACATATTAATTACACAGGTTCTATGGCTGATCAAGGTGGTAATTAAACTCACTTAGCCTGGGTTCACACTGCCACGGCTTTAAAGCTTTAAAGCCACGCGACTTTGAAGCTGGACCCCTGCGCAGCTTCGCCACGTCTTGCATGCAACTTCTTTAACAATAGTCAATGGAAGTCGTGCCAAAGTCAGATGAAAAGTAGTGCAGGAACCTTCTTCTAAGTCGGAGTGTCTCGAGTCGCACCAATTTAGAATGGTTCCATTGCACTGAACAGGGTCCGACTTCTGATGCGACAAGTGCTCCAAACTCAAAGCGCTTGTTGCATCAGTGGGAACCAAACCTTTGTGCCTTATCTGCAAAACATCCTCAGAACCAGTGTAATTAATGTGTGTTCGGTTTTAAAGGGATGAGGTAGCAACCCTAGTGTAATCATGTAATGGACAATTCTGCCAAGTTAAAAAAGGCTTAGAAAAAGTTTTACTAAAAAAAAATAATTGTAAATGGGTGGAGCAAGGTGGATGGGAAGGATGTGGTTTTCCATTTTGCCAGGAGATAGGCTTTAAAGTGACACGCTATCCTTATTCTCCAAAAATAATCCATACACTCTTACTACTTAGCGGCTCTATAATGTCATGAAATTGTTTCTTACTTTGTTTTTCTGCCTCATTGCAATGTCCTCAATGAGCTCCTGAATAGGGATGAGCTTCGTGTTCGAGTCGAACATACGTTCGACTCGAACATCGGCTGTTCGATCGTTCGACGAAGATCGAACGATTTGGGCCGTTCGCGCCAAATTCGAGTGACGCGAACGGCCCACAATGCACTACGCCATCGCAGTGTCATCCAGGCGCTGTGATTGGCCAAGCATGCACTGTGACCCCGCATGCTTGGCCAATCACAGCGCCGGCAGCGAGGAGAGCAATGATTGGCCACAGGCAGGATGCCTGTGGCCAATTATTGCTGAGGGTGTTTAGTACACGCCCCACACTATAAAAGGCCGCCAGCACGGCGGCCTAGTGTAGTGTGTTCCGGAGCAGGGATAGAGCAGCATAGGCAGGGACAGTGACTGTTATTTCTTTCTTGCTTAACCTGGATTCCTTTAGTTTAGGGAAAGAGAAGGATAGGTAGGGAGAGTGTCAGTGTGTTTTGTGCTTGTGCTATAGTGTGCTTAAAAAAAACATTTATTCTAGGGACAGAAAACTGTAGGTAGGGACAGTGTCAGTTTCTTTCACTCTGCAAGTCCTTGTTTCCAGGGACCTGGAAGGACAGTGAGTGAATTGTCCTTGTGCTATATTGTGCTTAAAAAAACATTTATTCTAGGGACAGAAAACTGTAGGTAGGGAGAGTGTCAGTTTCTTTCACTCTGCAAGTCCTTGTTTCCAGGGACCTGTAAGGACAGTGAGTGAATTGTCCTTGTGCTATATTGTGATTAAAAAAAACATTTTTTCTAGGGACAGAAAACTGTAGGTAGGGAGAGTGTTTTTTTTCTTTCACTCTGCAAGTCCTTGTTTCCAGGGACCTGGAAGGACAGTGAGTGAATTGTCCTTGTGCTATATTGTGCTTAAAAAAAAACATTTTTTCTAGGGACAGAAAACTGTAGGTAGGGAGAGTGGTTTTTTTTTTTCACTCTGCAAGTCCTTGTTTCCAGGGACCTGTAAGGACAGTGAGTGAATTGTCCTTGTGCTATATTGTGCTTAAAAAAAACATTTATTCTAGGGACAGAAAACTGTAGGTAGGGAGAGTGTCAGTTTATTTCACTCTGCAAGTCCTTGTTTCCAGGGACCTGTAAGGACAGTGAGTGAATTGTCCTTGTGCTATATTGTGATTAAAAAAAACATTTTTTCTAGGGACAGAAAACTGTAGGTAGGGAGAGTGTTTTTTTTCTTTCACTCTGCAAGTCCTTGTTTCCAGGGACCTGTAAGGACAGTGAGTGAATTGTCCTTGTGCTATATTGTGATTAAAAAAAACATTTTTTCTAGGGACAGAAAACTGTAGGTAGGGAGAGTGTTTTTTTTCTTTCACTCTGCAAGTCCTTGTTTCCAGGGACCTGGAAGGACAGTGAGTGAATTGTCCTTGTGCTATATTGTGCTTAAAAAAAACATTTATTCTAGGGACAGAAAACTGTAGGTAGGGAGAGTGTCAGTTTATTTCACTCTGCAAGTCCTTGTTTCCAGGGACCTGTAAGGACAGTGAGTGAATTGTCCTTGTGCTATATTGTGATTAAAAAAAACATTTTTTCTAGGGACAGAAAACTGTAGGTAGGGAGAGTGTTTTTTTTCTTTCACTCTGCAAGTCCTTGTTTCCAGGGACCTGGAAGGACAGTGAGTGAATTGTCCTTGTGCTATATTGTGATTAAAAAAAACATTTTTTCTAGGGACAGAAAACTGTAGGTAGGGAGAGTGTTTTTTTTCTTTCACTCTGCAAGTCCTTGTTTCCAGGGACCTGGAAGGACAGTGAGTGAATTCTCCTTGTGCTATATTGTGCTTAAAAAAAACATTAATTCTAGGGACAGAAAACTGTAGGTAGGGAGAGTGTCAGTTTATTTCACTCTGCAAGTCCTTGTTTCCAGGGACCTGTAAGGACAGTGAGTGAATTGTCCTTGTGCTATATTGTGCTTAAAAAAAACATTTATTCTAGGGACAGAAAACTGTAGGTAGGGAGAGTGTTTATTTTCTTTCACTCTGCAAGTCCTTGTTTCCAGGGACCTGTAAGGACAGTGAGTGAATTGTCCTTGTGCTATATTGTGATTAAAAAAAACATTTATTCTAGGGACAGAAAACTGTAGGTAGGGAGAGTGTCAGTTTATTTCACTCTGCAAGTCCTTGTTTCCAGGGACCTGTAAGGACAGTGAGTGAATTGTCCTTGTGCTATATTGTGATTAAAAAAAACATTTTTTCTAGGGACAGAAAACTGTAGGTAGGGAGAGTGTTTTTTTTCTTTCACTCTGCAAGTCCTTGTTTCCAGGGACCTGGAAGGACAGTGAGTGAATTGTCCTTGTGCTATATTGTGCTTAAAAAAAACATTTATTCTAGGGACAGAAAACTGTAGGTAGGGAGAGTGTCAGTTTATTTCACTCTGCAAGTCCTTGTTTCCAGGGACCTGTAAGGACAGTGAGTGAATTGTCCTTGTGCTATATTGTGATTAAAAAAAACATTTTTTCTAGGGACAGAAAACTGTAGGTAGGGAGAGTGTTTTTTTTCTTTCACTCTGCAAGTCCTTGTTTCCAGGGACCTGGAAGGACAGTGAGTGAATTGTCCTTGTGCTATATTGTGCTTAAAAAAAACATTTATTCTAGGGACAGAAAATTGTAGGTAGGGAGAGTGTCAGTTTATTTCACTCTGCAAGTCCTTGTTTCCAGGGACCTGTAAGGAAAGTGAGGGGAATTCTCCTTGTGCTATATTGTGCTTAAAAAAAACATTAATTCTAGGGACAGAAAACTGTAGGTAGGGAGAGTGTCAGTTTTTTTCACTCTGCAAGTCCTTGTTTCCAGGGACCTGTAAGGACAGTGAGTGAATTGTCCTTGTGCTATATTGTGCTTAAAAAAAACATTTATTCTAGGGACAGAAAACTGTAGGTAGGGAGAGTGTTTATTTTCTTTCACTCTGCAAGTCCTTGTTTCCAGGGACCTGTAAGGACAGTGAGTGAATTGTCCTTGTGCTATATTGTGATTAAAAAAAACATTTATTCTAGGGACAGAAAACTGTAGGTAGGGAGAGTGTCAGTTTATTTCACTCTGCAAGTCCTTGTTTCCAGGGACCTGTAAGGACAGTGAGTGAATTGTCCTTGTGCTATATTGTGATTAAAAAAAACATTTTTTCTAGGGACAGAAAACTGTAGGTAGGGAGAGTGTTTTTTTTCTTTCACTCTGCAAGTCCTTGTTTCCAGGGACCTGTAAGGACAGTGAGTGAATTGTCCTTGTGCTATATTGTGATTAAAAAAAACATTTTTTCTAGGGACAGAAAACTGTAGGTAGGGAGAGTGTTTTTTTTCTTTCACTCTGCAAGTCCTTGTTTCCAGGGACCTGTAAGGACAGTGAGTGAATTGTCCTTGTGCTATATTGTGCTTAAAAAAAACATTTATTCTAGGGACAGAAAACTGTAGGTAGGGAGAGTGTCAGTTTATTTCACTCTGCAAGTCCTTGTTTCCAGGGACCTGTAAGGACAGTGAGTGAATTGTTCTTGTGCTATATTGTGATTAAAAAAAACATTTTTTCTAGGGACAGAAAACTGTAGGTAGGGAGAGTGTCAGTTTATTTCACTCTGCAAGTCCTTGTTTCCAGGGACCTGTAAGGACAGTGAGTGAATTGTTCTTGTGCTATATTGTGATTAAAAAAAACATTTTTTCTAGGGACAGAAAACTGTAGGTAGGGAGAGTGTTTTTTTTCTTTCACTCTGCAAGTCCTTGTTTCCAGGGACCTGTAAGGACAGTGAGTGAATTGTCCTTGTGCTATATTGTGCTTAAAAAAAACATTTATTCTAGGGACAGAAAACTGTAGGTAGGGAGAGTGTCAGTTTATTTCACTCTGCAAGTCCTTGTTTCCAGGGACCTGTAAGGACAGTGAGTGAATTGTCCTTGTGCTATATTGTGATTAAAAAAAACATTTTTTCTAGGGACAGAAAACTGTAGGTAGGGAGAGTGTTTTTTTTCTTTCACTCTGCAAGTCCTTGTTTCCAGGGACCTGTAAGGACAGTGAGTGAATTGTCCTTGTGCTATATTGTGCTTAAAAAAAACATTTATTCTAGGGACAGAAAACTGTAGGTAGGGAGAGTGTCAGTTTATTTCACTCTGCAAGTCCTTGTTTCCAGGGACCTGTAAGGACAGTGAGTGAATTGTCCTTGTGCTATATTGTGATTAAAAAAAACATTTTTTCTAGGGACAGAAAACTGTAGGTAGGGAGAGTGTTTTTTTTCTTTCACTCTGCAAGTCCTTGTTTCCAGGGACCTGTAAGGACAGTGAGTGAATTGTCCTTGTGCTATATTGTGATTAAAAAAAACATTTTTTCTAGGGACAGAAAACTGTAGGTAGGGAGAGTGTTTTTTTTCTTTCACTCTGCAAGTCCTTGTTTCCAGGGACCTGTAAGGACAGTGAGTGAATTGTCCTTGTGCTATATTGTGCTTAAAAAAAAACATTTATTCTAGGGACAGAAAACTGTAGGTAGGGAGAGTGTCAGTTTATTTCACTCTGCAAGTCCTTGTTTCCAGGGACCTGTAAGGACAGTGAGTGAATTGTTCTTGTGCTATATTGTGCTTAAAAAAAACATTTTTTCTAGGGACAGAAAACTGTAGGTAGGGAGAGTGTCAGTTTATTTCACTCTGCAAGTCCTTGTTTCCAGGGACCTGCAAGGACAGTGAGTGAATTGTTCTTGTGCTATATTGTGATTAAAAAAAACATTTTTTCTAGGGACAGAAAACTGTAGGTAGGGAGAGTGTTTTTTTTCTTTCACTCTGCAAGTCCTTGTTTCCAGGGACCTGTAAGGACAGTGAGTGAATTGTCCTTGTGCTATATTGTGCTTAAAAAAAACATTTATTCTAGGGACAGAAAACTGTAGGTAGGGAGAGTGTCAGTTTATTTCACTCTGCAAGTCCTTGTTTCCAGGGACCTGTAAGGACAGTGAGTGAATTGTCCTTGTGCTATATTGTGATTAAAAAAAACATTTTTTCTAGGGACAGAAAACTGTAGGTAGGGAGAGTGTTTTTTTTCTTTCACTCTGCAAGTCCTTGTTTCCAGGGACCTGTAAGGACAGTGAGTGAATTGTCCTTGTGCTATATTGTGCTTAAAAAAAACATTTATTCTAGGGACAGAAAACTGTAGGTAGGGAGAGTGTCAGTTTATTTCACTCTGCAAGTCCTTGTTTCCAGGGACCTGTAAGGACAGTGAGTGAATTGTCCTTGTGCTATATTGTGATTAAAAAAAACATTTTTTCTAGGGACAGAAAACTGTAGGTAGGGAGAGTGTTTTTTTTCTTTCACTCTGCAAGTCCTTGTTTCCAGGGACCTGTAAGGACAGTGAGTGAATTGTCCTTGTGCTATATTGTGATAAAAAAAAACATTTTTTCTAGGGACAGAAAACTGTAGGTAGGGAGAGTGTTTTTTTTATTTCACTCTGCAAGTCCTTGTTTCCAGGGACCTGGAAGGACAGTGAGTGAATTGTCCTTGTGCTATATTGTGCTTAAAAAAACATTTATTCTAGGGACAGAAAATTGTAGGTAGGGAGAGTGTCAGTTTATTTCACTCTGCAAGTCCTTGTTTCCAGGGACCTGTAAGGACAGTGAGTGAATTGTCCTTGTGCTATATTGTGATTAAAAAAAACATTTTTTCTAGGGACAGAAAACTGTAGGTAGGGAGAGTGTTTTTTTTCTTTCACTCTGCAAGTCCTTGTTTCCAGGGACCTGGAAGGACAGTGAGTGAATTCTCCTTGTGCTATATTGTGCTTAAAAAAAACATTAATTCTAGGGACAGAAAACTGTAGGTAGGGAGAGTGTCAGTTTTTTTCACTCTGCAAGTCCTTGTTTCCAGGGACCTGTAAGGACAGTGAGTGAATTGTCCTTGTGCTATATTGTGCTTAAAAAAAACATTTATTCTAGGGACAGAAAACTGTAGGTAGGGAGAGTGTTTATTTTCTTTCACTCTGCAAGTCCTTGTTTCCAGGGACCTGTAAGGACAGTGAGTGAATTGTCCTTGTGCTATATTGTGATTAAAAAAAACATTTATTCTAGGGACAGAAAACTGTAGGTAGGGAGAGTGTCAGTTTATTTCACTCTGCAAGTCCTTGTTTCCAGGGACCTGTAAGGACAGTGAGTGAATTGTCCTTGTGCTATATTGTGATTAAAAAAAACATTTTTTCTAGGGACAGAAAACTGTAGGTAGGGAGAGTGTTTTTTTTCTTTCACTCTGCAAGTCCTTGTTTCCAGGGACCTGTAAGGACAGTGAGTGAATTGTCCTTGTGCTATATTGTGATTAAAAAAAACATTTTTTCTAGGGACAGAAAACTGTAGGTAGGGAGAGTGTTTTTTTTCTTTCACTCTGCAAGTCCTTGTTTCCAGGGACCTGTAAGGACAGTGAGTGAATTGTCCTTGTGCTATATTGTGCTTAAAAAAAACATTTATTCTAGGGACAGAAAACTGTAGGTAGGGAGAGTGTCAGTTTATTTCACTCTGCAAGTCCTTGTTTCCAGGGACCTGTAAGGACAGTGAGTGAATTGTTCTTGTGCTATATTGTGATTAAAAAAAACATTTTTTCTAGGGACAGAAAACTGTAGGTAGGGAGAGTGTCAGTTTATTTCACTCTGCAAGTCCTTGTTTCCAGGGACCTGTAAGGACAGTGAGTGAATTGTTCTTGTGCTATATTGTGATTAAAAAAAACATTTTTTCTAGGGACAGAAAACTGTAGGTAGGGAGAGTGTTTTTTTTCTTTCACTCTGCAAGTCCTTGTTTCCAGGGACCTGTAAGGACAGTGAGTGAATTGTCCTTGTGCTATATTGTGCTTAAAAAAAACATTTATTCTAGGGACAGAAAACTGTAGGTAGGGAGAGTGTCAGTTTATTTCACTCTGCAAGTCCTTGTTTCCAGGGACCTGTAAGGACAGTGAGTGAATTGTCCTTGTGCTATATTGTGATTAAAAAAAACATTTTTTCTAGGGACAGAAAACTGTAGGTAGGGAGAGTGTTTTTTTTCTTTCACTCTGCAAGTCCTTGTTTCCAGGGACCTGTAAGGACAGTGAGTGAATTGTCCTTGTGCTATATTGTGATTAAAAAAAACATTTTTTCTAGGGACAGAAAACTGTAGGTAGGGAGAGTGTTTTTTTTCTTTCACTCTGCAAGTCCTTGTTTCCAGGGACCTGGAAGGACAGTGAGTGAATTGTCCTTGTGCTATATTGTGCTTAAAAAAAACATTTATTCTAGGGACAGAAAACTGTAGGTAGGGAGAGTGTCAGTTTATTTCACTCTGCAAGTCCTTGTTTCCAGGGACCTGTAAGGACAGTGAGTGAATTGTTCTTGTGCTATATTGTGATTAAAAAAAACATTTTTTCTAGGGACAGAAAACTGTAGGTAGGGAGAGTGTTTTTTTTCTTTCACTCTGCAAGTCCTTGTTTCCAGGGACCTGGAAGGACAGTGAGTGAATTGTCCTTGTGCTATATTGTGCTTAAAAAAAACATTTATTCTAGGGACAGAAAACTGTAGGTAGGGAGAGTGTCAGTTTCTTTCACTGTGAAAGTCCTTGTTTCAAGGGACAGAGAAGGACACCTGAAGGTAGCCCTTATTGCTTTTTTCCCATCTCCCTGCAGGCCATCTATTAGAATGTCTGGAAGGCAAACAAGGAGAGGCAGACAGTCAGGAGGCAATAAAAGAGGGCAAGCAGGCTCTGTGTCTGGGGGCAACAGTGCTGGTCGTGGACGCGGTGCATTGTCATCAGCACATGGCCATGGGACACGCTTGTCCTTCTTTTCGGCAGCTGGACATGTTGAGCCACATCATGCCGAAGACTTGGTAGAGTGGATGACCAAGCCCTCCTCCTCCTCCTCATCCTCTCTCACCCAGGCTCAGGGTACTGGAAAAGCAGCTGCCAAAGCGTCATCTTCCCTGGTATCAATGTCAGACAAATCATCAGTCACTCCTTCCCTAGACCCACCATGTCCTCCTCCTGAGGAGTCCCCCGAACTGTTTCAGCACAGTGTTGGGTACATGCTCCAGGAGGATGCCCAGCGTTTCGAAGGGTCTGATGATGAAACCCAGCTAGAGGAAGGCAGTAGCGTGAGAGCAGACAGAGGGGATGCTCAAGAAGGACACCAATCTGGCAGTCATGTTCCAGCAGCTGCAGCATACTGCCAGATTGGCTCCAGTGATGAGGAGGGAGGGGATGATGAGGTCACTGACTCCACGTGGGTGCCTAATAGGAGAGAGGAGGAGGAGGAGGAGGATGAGGAGGAGGCACATCTCCAACGAGGCAGGATGCCCTTTGGTGGCCAGCGTAAGGGCAGTACACCGACGGAATCACACCGCAGAGCTCCGCCTGTGCAGGGCGCTGCCCGTCATTCAAAAAGTTCTTTGGTGTGGGCCTTTTTTGAGGCTAGTGCATCAGATCGCACAGCTGCTGTTTGCAACATATGTCTCAAGCGTATATCGCGTGGCCAAAACATCAGCCGCTTGGGTACCACATGCCTGACCAGACATATGTTGACCTGCCATGCAGCTCGTTGGCAAGCCTACCTCAAAGACCCACACCAAAGAACAAAGCGGACCTCTCCTTGCACCGCATCAGCTGGGATCTCCAACCCCACTATAACTTCAGTCCTCTCTGAAACATGCACTGAGAGGAATGAAGGTGTAGAATTAGGTGTGTCACAGCCAAGTACTTGCGGCCACTCTGCTAGCAGTACACCGACGTCCGATTCTAGCAGGCAAATTTCCCTGCCCCAGCTGCTGGACCGTCGAAAGAAGTTCACTCCCAGCCATCCACATGCCCAGCGGTTGAATGCTAGCTTGGCTAAATTGCTAGCGCTTCAACTGCTGCCTTTTCAGTTGGTAGACTCGGCCCCCTTCCGTGAGTTTGTGCAATGTGCGGTTCCTCAGTGGCAGGTTCCCAAACGCCACTTTTTCTCACGGAAGGCTATTCCGGCTCTCTACCGGCATGTGGAAGGCAATGTCTTGGCCTCGCTGGACAGGGCGGTCAGCGGTAAGGTGCATATTACCGCTGACTCATGGTCCAGCAGGCATGGACAGGGACGTTACCTTTCTTTCACGGCCCATTGGGTCACTCTTTTGGCAGCTGGGAAGGATGCAGGACAAGGTGCAGTAGTGTTGGAGGTTGTCCCACCGCCACGCCTCCAAAATGCTACTACTGGTTGTGACACACCTCTCTCCTCCACCCCCTCCTCTTCTTCTTCCTCCATGGCCTCTTCCTGTGGTTTGTCCTATGAACCAGCGGTGCTCCGTAGCCGTTCACGGGGCTACGCAAGTACGCAGGCAAAAAGATGCCATGCCGTGCTTGCGCTGGTGTGTTTGGGGGACAGAAGCCACACTGGGGCAGAGGTCCTGTCTGCTCTGCAGGGCCAGGCCGAGAGGTGGTTGACGCCACGCCAGCTTAAGCCAGGAATGGTGGTTTGCGACAATGGCACCAACCTCCTCTCCGCCCTCCGACAGGGACAACTGACCCATGTGCCCTGTGTGGCTCACGTCCTTAACCTGGTGGTGCAGCGGTTCTTGGGCAGGTCACCCTTTTGCAGCTCAGCCAGGCGAGCACTGGCATTATAAGATCTGCATTTCCGCAGATCTTATAATGCCAGTGCTCGCCTGGCTGAGCTGCAAAAGGAGTTGAACCTGCCCAAGAACCGCCTTATATGTGACATGCCCACCAGGTGGAACTCAACGTTGGCCATGCTGCAGCGGCTGCACACGCAGCAGAGGGCCATCAATGAGTACCTGTGCGACTACGGCACCAGGACAGGGTCAGGGGAGCTTGGTTTTTTTTCTCCACGCCAGTGGGGCATGATCAGGGATGCATGCACTGTCCTGGCACCATTTGAGGAGGCCACGAGGATGGTGAGCAGTGACAGTGCATGCATCAGTGACACTGTACCTCTTGTCCACCTGTTGGAGCACACGCTGCGTGGAATAATGGACAGGGCACTTGAGGCAGAACAGAGGCAGGAAGAGGAGGACTTCCTTGCCTCTCAAGGCCCCCTTTACCCAGACAGTGTTCCTTCTGTCCCACCCATCGCACAGGAAGAGGAGGAGGAGGAGGAGGAGGAGGAGGAGGATTGTGTCAGCATGGAGGTGGAGGCTGGCACTCAGCATCATCAGCAGCAGTCTTTTAGGGATGATTTACAGTCCCAAGAAACCAGTGGACTTGTACGTGGCTGGGAGGAGGTGGCTGCGGATCATGTCGTCCTTAGTGACCCAGAGGACTCCGGAGCGAATGCCTCAGCAAACCTACGCTGCATGGCCTCCCTGATCCTGCAAAGTCTGCGGAAGGATCCTCGTATTCTTCGGATCAAGGAGAGGGACCATTACTGGCTGGCCACTCTCCTTGATCCACGGTACAAGGGTAAGGTTGCGGACCTTATGTTACCGTCGCAGAGGGAGCAGAGGATGAGACAACTCCGGGAGGCCTTGCAGAAAGGTCTGTGCAACGCGTTCCCAGAGACTGGGAGGTTACAAACTCCTGGTCCTGGACAACGAGTTGCTGAGGCTTCGGCCAGTCAAAGAAGGAGCGGTGGGGAAGGTGGCCGTCTGACCGATGCGTTCAGACAATTCTTTAGTCCGCAGCCCCAAAGTATGATCGGTTCCAGCAACCATCGCCAGCGTCTGATAAACATGGTGCAGGAATATCTAGGGGCAAGGTCAGACTTGGACACCTTTCCCACCGAAAATCCTCTGGCTTACTGGGTCTTGAGGATGGATCACTGGCCAGAGCTTGCACAGTATGCAATTGAGCTACTGGCCTGTCCTGCATCCAGCGTTCTTTCGGAACGCACATTCAGTGCTGCTGGAGGATTTGTCACGGATCACAGGGTGCGCCTGTCCACCGACTCGGTTGATCGACTGACTTTCATCAAGATGAACCAGTCTTGGATCACCACCAGCTACCACACACCTGATGCTGATATAACAGACTAATTGATTTTAACATGTCACATCCCTTCAAGACTGATGCTGATGCTGAGTGCCTGTGCTGTTATGTTGACTGGCTATCCTCCTCCTCCGAGTCCTCAATGATACGATTGATGATGATAGCTTGGAAGATCATTTTTGTTTATGGGTGCCACCACCAGTGGCTAAGGCCCAATTTTTCAGCCCCTGTTTTACAGGGGCGTGTAATTACAATTTTTTTAGCAATAATTTGCCATAGGGCTCATTGCTGTGCTCCAAGTACAGTATCTGTGAGGGGTTGGAGTGTTGTGGCACCAGTGCCTAAGGCCCAATTTTTCAGCCCCTGTTCAACAGGGGCATGCAATTACAATTCTTGATCTAATAATTCACAGCAGGGTCCATTGCTGCACCCACCAAGAGTAACTCTGAGGGCTTACAGTCTTGTGGCAACGCCACCACCACCACCACGAAAGGCCCAATTTTTCAGCCCCTGTTCAAAAGGGGCATGTAATTACAATTCTTGATCTAATAATTCACAGCAGGGCCCATTGCTGCACCCACCAAGAGTAACTGTCAGGGCTTACAGTGTTGTGGCACCAGCACCACCATCAAAGCCCCAATTTTTACTACCACTGTTCAACAATTATATGTAATTAAAATTCCTGATATAATAGTTGACAGCAGGGCGTTCCAGCACCAACCAAGAGTAACTGAGTGCTTACAGTGTTGTGCCAACACCAACAACTAAGGGGCCTATTTCTGCAGAGTATATACGGCAGGTCCCTACTTTCAAACATCCAACTTACAAACGACTCCTACTTGCAAACGAAAGAAGACAACAGGAAGTGAGAGGAAATCTACCCCTAGAAAGGAAAATTCTCTCCTGTAAGAATAAATATGGGAGAAAGGGGTCTCATCTGTACTGATGCTTTATCAGCAATCCTTGTTTCAAGAAAAACACCACATTTCAAAAACAGTTGTCATTGGGACGGAAAGTGAGGTGAAATGTTCTGAACAGGGGCACAGACAGCAAAACAAATGTTACAGGGGTGATAACCCTTACCTATGTTTCCCAAAAAGTTTAAAAATAGATTTTTGGGCTGGAGCTACACTTCAACAATGTACCTGTTCAAAATTACAAACACATTCTACATAAGAACAAACCTACAGTCCCTGTCTTGTATGCACCGCCTGTATACGGCTGTTCAGAGTATATAGGGCCTTTTTTATTTTATGTGCGGGGTTCCCCTTAATATCCATACAAGACCCAAAGGGGCTGGTAATGGGCTGGGGTAGGGGGGGGGTCATGGGGTAGCTATGCCATTTTTCTTAAAGAATTTCATCCATATTACCGGGACCAGACATTACATTAAAGCCGCAAGCAGTTTTAAATGGCTTTTTTTTCCTTTAGAAGTGTCATTTTGTGCAGGGACAGTTCTAAACACGGGAAACACGTGGCACTTCACAGGCATACTTTAGACACCCCCCAGGTACGATATTTAAAGGAATATTTGACTTTTTTTTTTTCACTTTATGCATCATTAAAATGACTGCTCCCGAAAAACGACCGTTTTTAAAACTTCTTTTTGCATTGATACATGTCCCCTGGTGCACAACCCGGGTTCCCAAACCCTATTTATGACAATAACATGCATAATAGTTGTTATAATTAGCACTTTAGAATTCGAACGTTCGCATCCATTGTATTTAATAGGGTTCTAATGTTCGTTCGAACTTTCGGTCCGTTCGCGGGTTCTGGTGCGAACCGAACCCGGGGGTGTTCGGCTCATCACTACTCCTGAACCTCTCCTTTTACCCCTCTGTTATTTTGGAATGAGCAGTACACGTTAGTTGAGGTCATGTACACTGCTCTATGTACAGTAAGAATCCTGTAATCCTCAGCCCATAGTCCAGGAGCAAGCAAGAGAGGGTGGCTACATTCCTACATACAGTGGGAGCATGGAGAAGGAACATAGCCACCCACATAGAAAAAAAAGAAAGGAATTTGAACATTTGCAGGACGTTCAGAGCAATAGAAGGGATGCTTTTGAGTTTAACGTGTCCAGTGACACGTTAAAAAAGGAACTGAACTCTGAAAGCTAAGTACAAACCCTACTCGTCAGTATTGCCTCTGATCTCTCCACAGCAGATCGTTCCCCTATTACTAAAATATATTCTTTGTTCTGAACTCTGTGTCTCTGTATTGCGGTGGCCATCTTGGTAGAAGCAGGGCATAGCTGTCCAAATCTCCTGTGACTAACAGTCAGAGGCAGCAGTGCCTTAGATCTCACACTGCTTATGTACAGCTTTGAGGCTGTAGGCCAGCCTTTCTCAAGCCCTTTACCACAGAGGAACCCCAAAAATATTTTTTAGGTCTCTGGGAACCTTTACTAAAACCCCATTGTTGGGGGTCAATGGGAAAAATGTCTTTTACATTGGTGGTCAGTAGGAAGAATGCAACCCCACAGTGGTGGTAAGAATACCACCCTTACGGACAGGTAAAATGATAATTGCAGACATACTGCTGGCTTTGTGGGCCCTGGAACTATGCAGGCACCATCAAATGGGAGGTCAATCAGCCACAACTCAAAAAAATACTGGCATCCTCTGGAGGATCCCTAGGGTTTCACAGAACGAGGTATGTCACCAGCACACCATGGGTCTCCAAAAAATGGGTCCAAAGCTTTATTCATTGATCACATATAGTTACAGAAAACAGCAAACAATGTCACATGCCTGATGAAGGGGTCCTGTGAGGCTCCAAAAGTTGCTGTCTGCTGTATCGATGTGCTCGCTGAATAAAGCTTTGGACCTATTTTTTGGAGACCCGTGGTGTGCAGGTGACATTCCTCGTTCTGACTGCGCATGGTTCCAGCCATATAGCGACTTTTACAGGAACGTGTCAGTTGAAAAGAGTGCGTTGGAATCTAGCGTTCCACAGAACCCTGGTTGAGAATGGCTGCTATAGACATGGGAGTTTCTAGGCAGACTTACATACCAGTAAGTGTACTGCTATTTTTGACTATGCATAGATAAAAAGGTAAATTTTTCAGGGTACTACTTAGGCACAATTAATACTTCTATATTTTTCCGATAACATAACTTACTTTTTGAGTTCAGGTCTAAATTAGGCTGACCACCACCAACATCAGAAGATGGTTATACTATACATGCAGACATGTTCTGCCCATATAAAGAGATCTTTAGAATTTCAGACCTAACCATAAACATGTGGGTCACCTGAGCATTTATGCTTATGTTGGGAGGAGGGAGGCATATGAGGGCATCTCCAATGCTGTTTTTTTTTGCCCTGTGATCCCTAAGCTGAAAATCTCTGCAGCTGACCATAGACCAGCAGGAAGAATGTTCCTTTCATTGGTGGACAGTGGGAAGAATGTCCCTTACATTGGTGGTCAGTGGGAAGAATGTTTCTTACATTGGTGGTCTGTGGGAAGAATGTCCCTTACATTGGTGGTCCGTGGGAAGAATGTCCCTTACATTGGTGGTTAGTGGGAAGAATGCTCCTTATATTTAAAGTAAGTACATTGGTGAACAATGAGAAGAATGTCCCTTACATTGGTGGACATTGAGAAGAATGTCCCTTACATTGGTGGTCAGTGGGAAGAATGTCCCTTACATTGGTGGACAGTGGGAAGAATGTCCCTTACATTGGTGGACAGTGGGAAGATTGTCCCTTACATTGGTGGACAGTGGAAAGAATGTTACTTACATTAGTGGACAGTAGGGATGAGCTTCGAGTTCGAGTCAAACTCATGTTCGACTCGAACATTGCCTGTTCGCCCATTCGCCGAACAGCGAACAAATTGGGGTGTTCGCAGCAAATTCGAAAAGTCTATGGGAGAAATCTAAAGTGCTAATTATAAAGGCTTATATGCAAGTTATTGTCATAAAAAGTGTTTGGGGACCCGGGTCCTGCCCCAGGGGACATGTATCAATGCAAAAAAAAGTTTTAAAAACTGCAGTTTTTTCGGGAGCAGTGATTTTAATAATGCTTAAAGTGAAACAATAAAAGTGAAATGTTCCTTTAAATTTCGTACCTAGGGGGTGTGTATAATATGCATGTAAAGTGGCGCTTGTTTCCCGTGCTTAGAACTGTCCCTGCACAAAATGTCATTTCTGAAGGAAAAAAAAATCATTTAAAACTCACTCGCGGCTATTAAAGCGGAGGTTCACCCACATTTTTAAGTTTGCTGTCAGCAGTCACTCTTAGCATGAATATAAAGAGAAGACTAACCTTTTTTTTTTTTTCCTCTGCAGTTTTCTTTATTCGTATTTCTTTATTCCTACTTCCGGGATTTCCTCCCGCGGGAGTAGGCGTGTCCTTTGCTGGGCTATTATCCTGCAATGTCTCCTGGGAGCAAATTGTCCTGCTTCCCAGGAGTAATATAGTACCGCCTTCCTTTCAAATATCACGATAATATAATCGTCACGTGACTCGTCTACCCGGTCACGTGACGAGGGCAGATCTAATTCCGCCATTTTAAATAAGGGCACGCAGGTGTATTTTGCCCGTTGTGATGGCAACCAGGAAGTGTTGACGGCGCTGCTCGTCGTCAACACTGCGCATGTGCGAGATCCAGCGATGAATGCCGGGATACAAGCATTCATCGCTACCCGGAAAAATATGCTTGTGGGCTTCAAGATGCCCACAAGCAAAATGGGAAATACAGGAAAAGATTTATAAAGTGTTTTTTATTCGCAAAACGGACGGGGGATGAAGTGAAGCGCGGGAGAAGTGAGTAATTAAAATGCATACGTTGTAGCATAGAATGCATAGAAAAAAAAAAAAGTATGGACCGCGGAACCTCCGCTTTAATGAATTGTCGGCTCCCGGCAATACATAGAAAAGTCATTGATAAAAAAGAAAAAAAAAAGCGTGGGGGTCCCCCAAATTTTATTACCAGGCCCTTCAGTTCTGGAATGGATATTAAGGGGAACCCCGCCGCAAATTAAAAAAAAAAATGCATGCGGATCCCCACAAATATCCATACCAGGCCCTTCAGATCTGGCATGGATTTTAAGGGGAACTCCACCCCAAATTTTAAAAAAAATGGCGTTGAGTCCCCCCAAAAATCCATACCAGACCCTTATCCGAGCACGCAACCTGGCAGGCCGCAGGAAAAGAGGGGGGGAGGAGAGAGCGCCCCCCCTCCTGAACCGTACCAGGCCACATGCCCTCAACATGGGGAGGATGTCCCCATGTTGATGGGGACAAGGGCCTCATCCCCACATCCCTTGCCCGGTGGTTGTGGGGGTCTGCGGGCAGGGGGCTTATCGGAATCTGGAAGACCCCTTTAACAAAGGGGACCCCCAGATCCCGGCCTCCCCCCTATGTGAATTGGTAAGGGGTACATTGTAATTCATGAATAGACCCGCCCCTTCTCATGTTCCGCATCTGGTCCGCTTAGCCTTACACCTAGTCATTGGCTGAGCGGACCTGATGGGGAACTTTAGAAGGGGCGGGTCTATTCATGTATTACACAGTGAAGGAAGTTCCCCATCAGGTCCGCCCCCTCGTATGTCAGACCCCGCCTACGTCATTGGCCTGAGCGGACCTGATGGGGAACTTCCTTCACTGTGTAATACAGTGGTGGTCAGTGGGAATAATGCCACAATTACAGACAGCTAACATGATCATTGTTGTCAGTGATGTCTGAGATACGAGAGGAGAAGCTCCACTGGTCATCTGCTGATAGCTCTACTGAGTGAGGTTAGTACTAGAACTGTAAGGACACCTTCAGGCAGGAGATAAATCAACCACTGCTCACTGCTCAGTCAGCCCCTAAAAACCTCTGGAGGAACCTTGGAGTTCCACAGAAATGTAGCTCAGAAAATAAAAGAGCAGATTATTTTGTTTCCAGGCAATATTCACAGCTTTACGAATTTTATGGCAAAATGAGTTTTCCCCAAATCCCTCTGCTCGTCCTTAATCACCAATTAATGTTCACAAATGTAATTGTTTACAGCTTACAAGCTTTAATACCAGACTGAGCCTCATAAAAAAAATCAACTCCATGAAGATGGTGTCCTGCTGGGAACTGGCCCCAAAAGTTTTAAGGCAACATTATTACACACCAAGCCACTGTGTGATCTTCTTCAAAAGGTCCTGGTCAAAGTCATCTTATACGTAATGAATAACCTTTGCCAGGACAAAAGGAATGACATTACCCTGAGCTCTTATGTGTGCTAATGACATTTTCATGCATAATTGCAATTGAATGGAATACTGAATATTACAAATATGTCTCTTTCTGCACATCATCACCTGTATGATTTATCTACCCTATTAGCCAAAACAGAGTATATTTTCCATTAATTTAAGTCTGAAGGCTAATTAATATTTCTTTGTCCATAGCTACTAATGTTCTCAAACTCCTTAATTTGCTTAAACCAATTAAAAATGTGTGAGGCCATTAATTAATGTCAAGATAGAAAAACAATAATTCTGCATAAACTCTAATAAATGGTTTGTATATGTTAAGTAGATGGAAGCCTGATATAGCTGAGAAATATTTGGCTTGCTGAAACAATTTCCTAAACAATTGCCATTTTTTATTTTTATTTTAAATAGGTGTTCTCGCCATTTTTCATCAATGGTGGAATCTCTTCTGTCTCTTCGCAGGCACTTCTTGTCTGCATGCAATCCATTTAGTTTTTAAATTTGTTTTATACATTTCTTTCTACATAAATATAGCTTACATTACATTTCCAATAAGCATAATAATAAAAGATTTTACATTTAAAATAAACACATCATCACATTAACAACAACAGCAACAACAATACTATGGGTCTATCTGGCATCCTCCTAATTTTTCTTCTCTCTATTACCTCAGCTTTCCTCTATACCCCCTGTGGGGAAGAGGAAAAAGAAGAAAAAAAAAAAAAGGAGAAGAAAAAAAAAGGGGGGGACCCCAATCTCCCTACCCTTCCTTCCCCCTATTTTATTAAAGTGCTAAGTGCTCAATTTCCCATTTCTTATCCTTTGTGACTATGACCTCTGTATATTTTGTTTATGAGGGGACGAGGGAATTACTCTCTTTCCCCATTTCCCACTACCACGCGTGTGAAAAAAAACCAAAAAAAAAAACCACCACCTATGTCGTTTTAAACACATCGTGCTCAGTTTCCCAAATCTTGTTCTGTATTTAACTTTTGTGACATTATTTTATTATTTATAGGGGGCCCGGGTATCCCTTTCTTCCCCCAGTACCCTCTAACCTCATCGTGAATCAAACAAAAAAAAAAAAAAAGGGGAAAAAAAAAAACCCCAACCACCTATGTCTTTCTAAACGCTTCGTGCTCAGTTTCCCAAATCTTATTCAAATGTGGTTGTATGGCACTTCTTTGGATGGGTTCCTAATGCTGACAATAGTCGACTATGACTGCTTAATGTGTGTTGAAATGGCCACTTGTACAGTGCATTCGGAAAGTATTCACAGTGCTTCACATTTTCCACATTTTGTTATGTTGCAGCCTTATTCCAAAATTGATTAAATTAATTATTTTCCTCAAATTCTACAAACAATACCCCATAATTACAACGAGAAAGAAGTTTGTTTGAAATCTTTGCAAATTTATATATAAAAAAAAATAAATTAAAAAAAAATCACATGTACATAAGTATTCACAGTCTTTGGAACCAAGGGAAAGGGGAGTAGGGAGAGAAAACCCCAAAGAGGTCCGTACCTCAAAAGAGGAATGGGAACAGACTGCGGATTACTGATTTTAATAAGCTGTATTCAATAATTATATATGCAAAATACAAAACACAGGATGTTTACAATAGGTTGCATCAAATGCTAAAAAAGACAACGTTGTCCATTTAAAAAAACGCACTCCCGGGGTCAGAGCTATGCTCATTCATCCACAGTTCACAATGTGTGTATCATACATATCATAGAACACTAACTGAGTCTGATGAAAGCCAGATAACAAGTGGGTGAAACGCGTTGGTGTAGCGCCCACGCACACCCGCTAATCCGACCATGCTCAGGCGACCTACCATCTAGCCGCCCATCTTCATCCACGATCACAGGAAGTGCAACCACAAGAATCGGAAACTGGAAGTGAGCAGCTGGCCGGCATCAGCAAACGAGTCATGGTGAGATGCAGCTGTGACACCACGAGAAAACATCCGTGAGCGGACACAGGAGGAATGATCCTCCATTACATGGCAGACTAGCTGGCCAGCAAAATGTGAGTCCTGCCCTCTTGCTGGGGATGAAAACTACCCGCAAAGTGCACTGTGTTTCAGAGTCATCTGTGCCTCCCTAGGCTGCCCAGCTATCTGTGGGGACGGGTGGATAAACATAGTTCAGATCCTTGGATGTCCTTGGATGTCCTTGGATGATACTGTCCTTGGATGATTACCCCTAGATTAACTTTTACAGCCTGCATCTCCTGTTTCATCATTCAGACTGGTTGATGCTGATTTATGTATGTTCCAGCTTATACAGCTCCATCACCCTGCGGTGCAGAGATTAGATATTCTGCTCCATAAGTCTGCTGCTTCACTAATATCATATTGTATACCTGCATCTGTTCCCCCTTCTGTGGTTTGCACTCTGTGAAATAGGGCAAATAGTGGGCCTGGATTTCCCAAAGCAAGGCACACAGCATTTTGTTTGCGAGTGCCCTACGGGTTTCCCAGGACCCCGTCAGACCCAATTATTGTTCTATGATATGTGTGATACACACATTGTGAACTGTGGACGAATGTGACCCCGGGAGTACGTTTTTAAATGAACAACGTTGTCTTTTTTAGCATTTGATGCAACCTATTGTAAACGTCCTGTGTTTTGTATTTTGCATATATAATTTTTGAATAAAGCTTATTAAAGTAGTCCGCAGTCTGTTCCCATTGCTCTTTTGAGGTATGGACCTCTTTGGGGATTTCTCTCCCTACCCCCCTTTCTCTTGGTTCCTGAGTACTTTGGTCCTCCTTAGGTGAACTCCAGCCAAAGTTTGGGTGAGTCGGAACTCCAGATTTTGACCTGACCAGTTGGATTTTGGTTACTAGGTTCATGCCCATCCCCCCCCCCTTTCCCCCTTTTTTGATGCCATTCACAGCCTTTGCCATGACAATCAAAATTGAACTCAGGTGCATCTTGTTTCCACTGATCATCCTTGAAATGTTTCTACAACTAGATTGGAGTCTGTCTGTGGTGAATTCAGTTGATTGGACATGATTTGGAAAAAGGCACACACCTGTATATATAAGGTCCACCATTTAACAGTGCATGTCAGAGCACAAAGCAAGCCATGAAGTCCAAGGAATTGTCTGTAGACCTCCGAGACAGGATTGTATCGAGGCTCAGATCTAAGGAAGGGTAGAGAAAAAGTTCTGCAGCATTGAAGTTCCCAATGGGCACAGTGGCCTCCATCATCTGTAAATGAAAGAAGTTTGGAACCACCAGGACTCTTCCTAGAGCAGGCCGCCAGGCCAAACTGAGCAATTGGGGAGGAGGGCCTGAGTCAGGGAGGTGACCAAGAACCCGATGGTCACTCGGACAGAGCTCCAGTGTTTCTCTGTGGAGAGAGAAGAACCTCCCAGAAGAACAACCATCTCTGCAGCACTCCACCAATGCGGCCTGTATGGTAGAGTGGCCAGACGGAAGCCACTCCTCAGTAAAAGGCACATGACAGCACAACTGGAGTTTGCCAAAAGGCACCTGAAGGACTCTCGGACCATGAGAAACAAACTTTTCTGGTCTGATGAAACAAAGATTGAACTCTTTGGCCTGATTAGCAAGTGTCATGTCTGGAGGAAACCAGACACCGTTCATCACCTGGCCAATACCATCCCTACAGTGAAGCATGGTGGTGGTAGCAGCATCATGCTGTGGGGATGTTTTTCAGCAAAAGGTACTGGGAGACTAGTCATGATCGAGGAAAAGATGAATGCAGCAATGTACATCCTTGATGAAAACCTGCTCCAGAGCACTCTGGACCTCAGACTGGGGTGAAGGTTCATCTTCCAACAGGACAATGACTCTAAGCACACAGCCAAGATAACAAAGGAGTGGCTACGGGACAATGCTGTGAATGTCCTTGAGTGGCCCAGCCAGAGCCCAGATTTTAACCTGACTGAAAATCTCTAGAGAGATCTGAAATTGGCTGTGCACCGACGCTCCCCATCCAACCTGATGGAGCTTGAGAGGTCCTACAAAGAAGAATGGGAGTAACTGCCCAAAAATAGGTGTGCCAAACTTGTAGCATCATACTCAAAAAGACTTGAGGCTGTAATTGGTGCTTCAACAAAGTATTGAGCAAAGGCTGTGAATACTTATGTACATCTGATTAAGGTAATAAATTTGCAAGGATTTCAAACAAATGTCTTTCATGTTGTCAGAATTTTGAGTAAAATAATGAATTTAATCCATTTTGGAATAAAGCTGTAACATAACAAAATGTGAAAAAAGTGTAGCGCTGTGAATACTTTCCAGATGCACTGTAGTTGGAAGCCCGTGGGACAAGGTGACAATGCAGGAGAACAACTGGGAGTAGGAAGAGAGCGTTGTCATCCTATAACAGGAAGTGCCTGAACAAGGACTTTTATGACAGGATCAACAAGTTTCAACAACAGAATAAAATAGAATAGAATAAATTTGAATTTGAATAGAATAGAAAATAATAAATTAGAATAGAAAAAAATAGAATGCAACCAGCTTCCGAAATTCAAATTTAGAATAGAATACATTTGAATTGTAATAGAATAAATTCTGATAGAATAGAATAGAAAATGAAATAATAGAAAATAATAGAATAGAAAAAACAATAGAATAGAATAGAAAGAACATAACAACAGAACCATCTCCCGAAATTCGCATTTCAAATAAAATAAATTCAAATAGAATAGAAAAGTATAGATAACAGGCGTACCCCACTTTTAAGTACACAATGGGGTTTATTCACTAAAGCTGGAGAGTGCAAAATCAGGCTCACTTCTGCATAGAAACTAATGAGCTTCTAACCCCAGCTTGTTTAATTAAGCTTTGGTAATAAAACCTGGAAGCGGATTGGTTTCTATGTAGAAGTGAGCCTGATTTTGCACTCTCCATCTTTAGTAAGTAAACCCCATAATGTACTTAAAAGTGGGGTATGCCTTGTATAATACAAGAGAAAAGAATAGGATATAATAGAATAGAAAAAACAATAGAATAAAATGGAATAGAAAGAATATAACCATCTTTCAAATTTCAAATAGAATACATTCGATTTTTCAAATGGAATTAAAATAGATTTAAACTTGAATACTGTAAACAAAATGTATTCCAAAAACTAATTAAACAAATGTAACTAAATGAATTTATGTGAATAACGAATCGAAAAACAAAACAATTTTCTTCGTTCTGCACATGTCTACCCACTGCCTCCTGGGATAGGTGTGAAATAGTAATCTCAGCATATAGTGAGTTACCAAGGGCCGACACACGCAGCAAGATGCAGCACATGTGCAGGACAGAAGTGTGAGTCCTGTGTAGCTGCACACGCATGGTGGACTTCTGCACATGCAAAGAACCCTGCGGCTCGTGCACAGACCCCAAATAAATGGCGGAAACCAGCAGCGTATCTGCACACGCGTCAGATTTTGAACAATTTTAGCACGCAAGTGGTGGGGGCAGAGATCCTGACAGTGGTTAAGTTCTGATTAGTTCAGGAGATGCTCAGTCCAGTATATTTGTAAGATGCTGGATATCTCTTCCTTCTTCCTTCCTCTCCGCCCCTCTGCTGGATTGAACAGTGACATCTGTGCTCTCTCCCTGGGTTCTCCAGGTCTTTCATTATCAAAGTCATACATTTTGTCACACTGTTCTGAATTTTTAGCTGTAAAGCCAGACACATTACCCTTATTCAGTGGGCTCGTGGTGCAGAGTATTGCGCTACAAGCACACCCAGGTGTTACAACAGCAAATTAATATTTGCTGTTGTAATACTGATGCTCAATCCAGCCAATCAGAAGCAGGTCTGAGACCCGTTTTCTGATTGTTTGAAAAAAAAAGACTCCCGATTTTCCGCCAAGGAAACAGAAGCCAGAGCCATCTCTTGTGGAGACTGGGGAAAGGGAGAGCCACGCAGCCGCCGAGAGCCCGGTAGAAGCGCTGGGGGTTACTGTTTGCCTCCCCCCAAAGAAAATTACCACCAGCCGCCACTGGGCATTGTTAACATTTACTGATCTAATTATCAAAATATCTATCGTATTGTGATGCCTTGACATCATGTAGGAAGAAGAAAAACCCTGATTTCCACACTCTAGCAAGACCCCAAAGTCATTTAGATGAAAGTGGCCTCAGCCCAGCTCCGTGAGGCCACACCGCTGACGCGTTTCATGGATTGTAAGCTCTAAGGGCTGAGCCCTCTGATTCTTCTTGTATTAAATTGTATTGTAACTGTACTGTCTGTCTTCATATTGTAAAGCACTGTGCAATCTGTTGGTGCTATATCAATCCTGTATAACAATAATATGTTCTTGACAGTATAGTATATATAATTACCTTACATTTGATGAGGTTATGAAGGACCAAGCATGCCTGTAAATGCAACCTCCTGAGTGTGAATTATGAGAATACCCCTGTCTCCATGCAGGAACAGCAAAAATGTTCAATCCTTGAGTTGAGGGACAGAGAGGTACAGTGAGTGAAACTGACAGTGTGCTATTCTGTTCTAAACCAATTTTGCTGTTCCATATTTTCAATCCTTGAGTTTAGGGACAGAGAAGGACACTCGTAGAAATTATCAGTGTGCTATTCTGTGCTAAATCTTGTTTGTAGGGAAGGACAGAGTAGGACAGTGAGGGAAAGTGTCAGTGTGCTATTCTGTTCTAAAAGTATTTTGCTGAACCATATTTTCAATCCTTGAGTTGAGGGACAGAGAGGTACAGTGAGTGAAACTGACAGTGTGCTATTCTGTTCTAAACCAATTTTGCTGTTCCATATTTTCAATCCTTGAGTTGAGGGACAGAGAGGTACAGTGAGTGAAACTGACAGTGTGCTATTCTGTTCTAAACCAATTTTGCTGTTCCATATTTTCAATCCTTGAGTTGAGGGACAGAGAGGTACAGTCAGTGAAACTGACAGTGTGCTATTCTGTTCTAAACCAATTTTGTTGTTCCATATTTTCAATCCTTGAGTTTAGGGACAGAGAAGGACACTCATGGAAATTATCAGTGTGCTATTCTGTGCTAAATCTTGTTTTTAGGGAGGGACAGAGTAGGACAGTGAGGGAAAGTGTCAGTGTGCTATTCTGTTCTAAACCAATTTTGCTGTTCCATATTTTCAATCCTTGAGTTTAGGGACAGAGAAGGACACTCGTAGAAATTATCAGTGTGCTATTCTGTGCTAAATCTTGTTTGTAGGGAGGGACAGAGTAGGACAGTGAGGGAAAGTGTCAGTGTGCTATTCTGTTCTAAAACTATTTTGCTGAACCATATTTTCAATCCTTGAGTTGAGGGACAGAGAGGTACAGTGAGTGAAACTGACAGTGTGCTATTCTGTTCTAAACCAATTTTGCTGTTCCATATTTTCAATCCTTGAGTTGAGGGACAGAGAGGTACAGTGAGTGAAACTGACAGTGTGCTATTCTGTTCTAAACCAATTTAGCTGTTCCATATTTTCAATCCTTGAGTTGAGGGACAGAGAGGTACAGTGAGTGAAACTGACAGTGTGCTATTCTGTTCTAAACCAATTTTGCTGTTCCATATTTTCAATCCTTGAGTTTAGGGACAGAGAAGGACACTCATAGAAATAATCAGTGTGCTATTCTGTGCTAAATCTTGTTTGTAGGGAGGGACAGCGTAGGACAGTGAGGGAAAGTGTCAGTGTGCTATTCTGTTCTAAAACTATTTTGCTGAACCATATTTTCAATCCTTGAGTTGAGGGACAGAGAGGTACAGTGAGTGAAACTGACAGTGTGCTATTCTGTTCTAAACCAATTTTGCTGTTCCATATTTTCAATCCTTGAGTTTAGGGACAGAGAAGGACACTCGTATAAATTATCAGTGTGCTATTCTGTGCTAAATCTTGTTTGTAGGGAGGGACAGAGTAGGACAGTGAGGGAAAGTGTCAGTGTGCTATTCTGTTCTAAAACTATTTTGCTGAACCATATTTTCAATCCTTGAGTTGAGGGACAGAGAGGTACAGTGAGTGAAACTGACAGTGTGCTATTCTGTTCTAAACCAATTTTGCTGTTCCATATTTTCAATCCTTTAGTTGAGGGACAGAGAGGTACAGTGAGTGAAACTGACAGTGTGCTATTCTGTTCTAAACCAATTTTGCTGTCCCATATTTTCAATCCTTGAGTTGAGGGACAGAGAGGTACAGTCAGTGAAACTGACTGTCAGGGTCACCTGTGGCCAGGTGACAGATGCACACCGTAGGGGGACAGGAGTGCACCGCGAGGTAGTGAACCCTATGGCTGGCTTCTGCGGGTAGGAAACTGGGTGGTTGTGGAAAGCGGGACCAGAGGAGCACAACCGAGATCTAACGGAAGCTAGAGCCAAGATTCCCCAGGGTGCGGAGTCTAAGACCCAGCTGGTCTTCTCCAGGGCCTCTAGTGGTGAGGATGTTGTGCTGCAGGCTGGGACCAGGTCGCGGCCCCTGGAGTTTCCTAGCTCACGCCCCGTAGGATAAGGGGAAAAGAGGGGAAGCAGCAGCACAAGATAAGGGAGAACCGAATAACAAGCCGAAGGTCAGGGGCCACAAGCAGACAAGGATAACGAAAGAACGAGCCGAAGGTCAAGGGTCACGAGCAGACAGGGATAGTCGGGGACAAGCCAATAACGTAACAGAGAGACAGACGTAGCACACGGCAGGCAGGAACCCAAACACACAATGCCTAACAAACACGTTGATCAGCAAGGCAGGCTTGCAGTGCACAGGTTAATATAGTGTTCTGTGATAGGGCCTGGGGTGGAGTCAGGCTGGGAGGAGATTATAAAGGAAGCCAGGTGAAGGAGGTCTGGTCTCTAGATGAACACATGAGGAGGAAGGTAAGATGGCAGACAGACATTAATGCATATCCATGACAGTACCCTCCCTCTTATGAGGCCTCCCCCTTCCCCGCCTGGGCCCAGGTTTAGAGGGAAACTTCAGATGAAACTCCTTTAACAGACGAGGTGCAAAGACCTCAGATGCAGTGATCCAAGACCTCTCCTCAGGACCAAACCCTTTCCAATGAACGAGGTACTGAAGAACGCCTTTACAGAGTCGGGAGTCCAGAATTTGACTGATCTCGTACTCCTGATTATCCTCAGAGACAGGCGCCACGGTAGGGAGAGGACGAGAGAATTTATTGAGGACTAAAGGCTTTAGAAGAGCAACATGAAAGGAGTTAGTGATTTTAAGGCTCTTAGGAATCTGGAGTTTGAAACAAACCGGATTCAGTTTAGCAGTTACCGTGTATGGACCGATGAATTGTGGAGCAAACTTCAGAGAAGGAACTCGGAGCTTGATGTTCCTGGTAGAGAGCCAGACTTTGTCCCCTGGCTGAAGAGAAGGCGGTTTACGCCTGCGGCGGTCGGCAAAGCCTTTGAATTTTTCAGCAGCTGCCCGGAGGGAATCATGAACGTGACCCCAAACGGAATTGAGAGACTCCTGAACCGAAGCCAAAGCTGGAATGTCAGGAGAACAGATCATGGGAAGAGGAAGTTGAGGGTGTTTTCCATAAACTGTGAAAAAGGGTGTCTTCTGCGAACTGGTATTCACATGATTGTTATGGGAGAATTCTGCCCACGGGAGTAGAGAGGACCAATCGTCATGGTGAGAAGACACAAAGGTGCGAAGAAAGACCTCTAACTCCTGATTAACCCTCTCAGTCTGTCCATTGGATTGGGGATGGTAAGAAGAAGAAAAATCCAAGACAATATTGAGGGATTTGCAAAAGGCTCTCCAAAAACGAGACGTGAATTGGACTCCCCTGTCGGAAACAATATGAGAAGGGACCCCATGTAGGCGGAGAATTTCTCGAATGAAAATGGGAACCAAGGCAGGGGCAGAAGGAAGACCAGGAAGAGGAACAAAATGAGCCATCTTGGAGAATCGATCGATTACCACCCAAATGACTGTATTATTCTCAGACAGTGGGAGATCGGTGATAAAATCCATGGCAATATGGGCCCAGGGTTCCTTAGGAATGGGCAAGGGCATGAGGAGACCAGCAGGAGCTTGTGTGGAGGATTTGGACTGAGCACAGACATGACAAGCTTTAACGTAGTCTTTGACGTCTGAGCGGAGATTAGGCCACCAGTAGTGACGACTGATGAGTAGGAAGGATCGGAGAAATCCAGAATGCCCTGCCACCTTGGAATCATGTCCCCAACGAAGGATCTTAGCTCTTAGCTCAGTGGGGACAAAGGTCTTACCAGGCGGAATTTTTGACTTCAGGGTGGTAGAGTGGGCAACAATGCATGAGGTTGGAATGATCGGCTCAGGTTCAGGGCGGACTCCTCGTCCAAAGTGTCAAATGACCTAGAGAGCGCATCAGCCCGACCGTTGCAGGAACCAGGTTTGTAGGTAATCGTGAAATTAAAACGGGCAAAGAAGAGACTCCACCTGGCCTGTCTAGGATTCAGACATTTAGCATTCTGTAGATACTGTAAATTCTTGTGATCGGTAAAGATCGTTATGGAGTGAGGGGAACCCTCCAAGAGATGACGCCACTCCTCTAACGCCAATTTAATTGCGAGAAGTTCCCGATCACCGATGGCATAATTCCTCTCTGCCTGAGAATTTTTTTTGGAGAAGAACGCACATGGTTGGCGTCTCTTCTCAAAGATTTGAAGAAGCACAGCTCCCACCCCCATTGAGGAAGCGTCCACTTCAATAAAAAATGCATTCCCAGGATTTGGTCTCCTCAAGAGGGGGCCAGAAACAAAGGCCTGTTTCAGGTTGTGAAATGCAGAGACAGCTTCGGGAGGCCAGTCTCTGGCATTCACACCCTTCTTGGTCAAAGCGATAATAGGCGCGGCAATGGAAGAGTAATTCCTTATGAACTGCCTATAATAATTAGTGAAGCCAAGAAAGCGCTGTGTGGCCTTGAGGCTAGCAGGAAGAGGCCAGTTGGTGATAGCCAAGACCTTCCCAGGGTCCATACGAAGACCCGAACATGAGACGAAGCACCCCAAAAACAGGACCTCAGAACATTCAAAGGAACATTTCTCCAGCTTGGCATAGAGATTGTTCTCTCTAAGACGTTGAAGTACAGTGCGGACATGGTTTCTGTGGACGAGCAGATTTTCAGAAAAGATCAGAATGTCATCCAGATAGATGACAACAAACTGGTACAGCAGATCTCTGAAAATTTCATTGACAAAGTTTTGAAACACGGCTGGAGCATTACACAGACCAAAAGGCATCACCAGATATTCGTAATGCCCGTCTCTAGTGTTGAATGCAGTCTTCCATTCGTCACCCTCCCGTATTCGAATGAGATTGTACACGCCTCTGAGATCCAACTTGGTGAAAATGGAGGCACCCTTCAACCTATCGAATAGCTCAGATATTAAGGGTAAGGGGTATCGATTTTTAATAGTAACCGCATTTAAACCCCGATAATCGATGCAGGGTCTTAAGGTACCATCCTTTTTGGCAACAAAAAAGAACCCTGCCCCTGCAGGCGATGAGGATTTCCGGATGAAACCTCTCTCCAGATTCTCTGCGACATACTCCGACATGGCCTGGGTCTCTGGGATGGACAGAGGGTAGGTACGACCCCTGGGTAGAGTTGCTCCGGGGACAAGATCAATAGCACAGTCAAAAGACCTGTGGGGAGGAAGCACCTCAGCTGATTTCTTACAGAACACATCCCGGTAATCGCTGTATGCAGCAGGAAGATCAGAAGAAACAGAAGTGGCAGCAACCGGAAGACTCTCCTTGGGGGTCACCTTGAGAAGACACGACGAGAAACATGAGGAACCCCAGGCCAGGATCTGCCCAGAGACCCAGTCCACATGTGGAGAGTGGAGCTGTAGCCAAGGGAGGCCCAATACAACTGGGGTAGAGGCCTTGGGTAGAATAAGAAAGGATATCCACTCCTGGTGGAGAATCCCTACCGACATCCTAATGGGTAGCGTCTGGAAGCGAATAGGGCCCCCTGGGAGAACAGTGCCATCAATTGCCGAGACTACCAATGGGGTAGTGAGAGGTGAAAGGGTAAGCTTCATAGAAGAAGCAGTTCTCCAATCCATAAAATTGCCGGCAGCCCCGGAATCCAGGTATGCAAGGGTTGACTGAGGAGAAGTGCCTACATGAAGGAACACCGGCAAGAGCAGGCGAGAAGGTGATGTTTCTGGGTCCAATACTCCACCTTCCAAATGTATTAGACCCGAGCGTTTCCCGGACGAAGCGAGCAGGAGTCACGAAAATGACCCTTGCCCCCACAATAGAGGCACAAGCCCAGAGTTCGGCGCCTAGCACGTTCTTCGGGGGTTAGTCTGGTCCGGCCCAGCTGCATAGGTTCTTCAGCAGGTAGAGGATGCTCCACGGAATGAAGGGAGGGGAGCTCAGACTGGCTAGGACCCAGAGAGTGCTGGCGTCTTTTTGCTAAAGACCTCTCTTGAAAACGAATGTCGATCTGGTTGCATAATGAAATTACATCGTCCAGACCGACGGGAATGGCTCTTCCCGCTAATTCGTCTTTCACTCGGTCAGAGAGGCCATGTAAAAAGGTAGCGACCAGGGCCTCATTATTCCAGCTCAATTCAGCTGTGTGGATACGGAACTGAAGAGCATATTGCCCCACTGAACTAGATTCTTGGCGAAGACGTAAGACAGCACTAGCCGCTGAAGAAGCCCGAGCCGGCTCTTCGAAGATATTGCGAAAGAGCTTCAAGAAATCGGACAGACTGGAAACCACCGGATCGTTCCTCTCCCACAGGGGGGCAGCCCAGGCCAAAGCTTCACCGGAGAGGAGGGAAATGACATAGGCTACCCTAGCCCGGTCAGACAGGAAGCTTTGAGGCTGAAGCTCAAAATGGATTGTGCATTGGCTGAGAAACCCCCTGCAGGCCTTGGAGTCCCCAGAGAAACGGGACGGAGCTGGCAATCTTAGTGAGTGTGAGGCTGTGACTGGTGCGATAGGTACAGCCGCTGGTTGTACTTGGGGTTGCGGATTCGGGGTTCCCAAGGAGACCTGAAGCTGCTCGAATCGAGAAGCCAGATCCTGGAGGAATCGCATCACCTGAGTCTGATTTGGTTCCTGGCTTCGAGTCTGCGAACTATGCCCTGCAATGGATCATCCGCGGGAAGCGGGATGTCAGCCGGGTTCATGGCTGATCAAACTGTCAGGGTCACCTGTGGCCAGGTGACAGATGCACACCGTAGGGGGACAGGAGTGCACCGCGAGGTAGTGAACCCTATGGCTGGCTTCTGCGGGTAGGAAACTGGGTGGTTGTGGAAAGCGGGACCAGAGGAGCACAACCGAGATCCTAACGGAAGCTAGAGGCAAGATTCCCCAGGGCGGGGAGTCTAAGACCCAGCTGGTCTTCTCCAGGGCCTCTAGTGGTGAGGATGTTGTGCTGCAGGCTGGGACCAGGTCGCGGCCCCTGGAGTTTCCTAGCTCACGCCCCGTAGGATAAGGGGAAAAGAGGGGAAGCAGCAGCACAAGATAAGGGAGAACCGAATAACAAGCCGAAGGTCAGGGGCCACAAGCAGACAAGGATAACGAAAGAACGAGCCGAAGGTCAAGGGTCACGAGCAGACAGGGATAGTCGGGGACAAGCCAATAACGTAACAGAGAGACAGACGTAGCACACGGCAGGCAGGAACCCAAACACACAATGCCTAACAAACACATTGATCAGCAAGGCAGGCTTGCAGTGCACAGGTTAATATAGTGTTCTGTGATAGGGCCTGGGGTGGAGTCAGGCTGGGAGGAGATTATAAAGGAAGCCAGGTGAAGGAGGTCTGGTCTCTAGATGAACACATGAGGAGGAAGGTAAGATGGCAGACAGACATTAATGCATATCCATGACACTGACAGTGTGCTATTCTGTTCTAAACCAATTTTGCTGTTCCATATTTTCAATCCTTGAGTTTAGGGACAGAGAAGGACACTCGTAGAAATTATCAGTGTGCTATTCTGTGCTAAATCTTGTTTGTAGGGAGGGACAGAGTAGGACAGTGAGGGAAAGTGTCAGTGTGCTATTCTGTTCTAAAACTATTTTGCTGAACCATATTTTCAATCCTTGAGTTGAGGGACAGAGAGGTACAGTGAGTGAAACTGACAGTGTGCTATTCTGTTCTAAACCAATTTTGCTGTTCCATATTTTCAATCCTTGAGTTGAGGGACAGAGAGGTACAGTGAGTGAAACTGACAGTGTGCTATTCTGTTCTAAACCAATTTTGCTGTTCCATATTTTCAATCCTTGAGTTTAGGGACAGAGAAGGACACTCGTAGAAATTATCAGTGTGCTATTCTGTGCTAAATCTTGTTTGTAGGGAGGGACAGAGTAGGACAGTGAGGGAAAGTGTCAGTGTGCTATTCTGTTCTAAAACTATTTTGCTGAACCATATTTTCAATCCTTGAGTTGAGGGACAGAGAGGTACAGTGAGTGAAACTGACAGTGTGCTATTCTGTTCTAAACCAATTTTGCTGTTCCATATTTTCAATCCTTGAGTTGAGGGACAGAGAGGTACAGTGAGTGAAACTGTCAGTGTGCTATTCTGTTCTAAACCAATTTAGCTGTTCCATATTTTCAATCCTTGAGTTGAGGGACAGAGAGGTACAGTGAGTGAAACTGACAGTGTGCTATTCTGTTCTAAACCAATTTTGCTGTTCCATATTTTCAATCCTTGAGTTTAGGGACAGAGAAGGACACTCGTAGAAATTATCAGTGTGCTATTCTGTGCTAAATCTTGTTTGTAGGGAGGGACAGAGTAGGACAGTGAGGGAAAGTGTCAGTGTGCTATTCTGTTCTAAAACTATTTTGCTGAACCATATTTTCAATCCTTGAGTTGAGGGACAGAGAGGTACAGTGAGTGAAACTGACAGTGTGCTATTCTGTTCTAAACCAATTTTGCTGTTCCATATTTTCAATCCTTGAGTTGAGGGACAGAGAGGTACAGTGAGTGAAACTGACAGTGTGCTATTCTGTTCTTAACCAATTTTGCTGTTCCATATTTTCAATCCTTGAGTTTAGGGACAGAGAAGGACACTCGTAGAAATTATCAGTGTGCTATTCTGTGCTAAATCTTGTTTGTAGGGAGGGACAGAGTAGGACGGTGAGGGAAAGTGTTAGTGTGCTATTCTGTTCTAAAACTTTTTTGCTGAACCATATTTTCAATCCTTGTGTTTAGGGACAGAGAAGGATAGGCAGGGGACAGTGTCAGTGTCATTGTTGCTAAGCCTCCTGCACAATATACACCTGAAGGTAGCCCTTATTGCTGTTTTTCCCATCTCCCTGCAGGCCATCCATTAAAATGTCTGGAAGGCAACCAAGGAGAGGCAGACAGTCAGGAGGCAAAAAAAGAGGGCAAGCAGGCTCTGTGTCTGGGGGCAACAGTGCTGGTCGTGTACGCGGTGCATTGTCATCAGCACATGGCCATGGGACACGCTTGTCCTTGTTTTCGGCAGCTGGACATGTTGAGCCACATCATGCCGAAGACTTGGTAGAGTGGATGACCAAGCCCACCTCATCCTCCTCATCCTCTCTCACCCAGGCTCAGGGTACTGGCAAAGCAGCTGCCAAAGCGTCCTCTTCTCTGGTATCATTATCTTCATTAGTCAATCCTTCCCTAGACCCACCATGCCCTCCTCCTGAGGAGTCCCCCAAACTGTTTGAGCACAGTGTTGGGTACATGCTCCAGGAGGATGCCCAGCGTTTGGAAGGATCTGATGATGATACCCAGCTAGAGGAAGGCAGCAGCGTGAGAGCAGAGAGAGGGGATGCTCAAGAAGGACACCAATCTGGCAGTCATGTTCCAGCAGCTGCAGCATACTGCCAGATTGGCTCCAGTGATGAGGAGGGAGGGGATGATGAGGTCACTGACTCCACGTGGGTGCCTAATAGGAGAGAGGAGGAGGAAGAGGATGAGGAGGAGGCACATCTCCAACGAGGCAGGATGCCCTTGAGTGGCCAGCGTATGGGCAGCACACCGACGGAATCACACCACAGAGCTCCGCCTGTGCAGGGCGCTGCCTCTGCCCGTCATTCAAAAAGTTCTTTGGTGTGGGCCTTTTTTGAGGCGAGTGCATCAGATCGCACAGCTGCTGTTTGCAACATATGTCTCAAGCGTATATCGCATGGCCAAAACATCAGCCGCTTGGGCACCACATGCTTGATCAGACATATGTTGACCTGCCATGCAGCTCGTTGGCAAGCCTACCTTAAAGACCCACACCAAAGAACAAAGCTGACCTCTTCTTGCACCGCATCAGCTGGGATCTCCAACCCCACTATACCTTCACTCCTCTCTGAAACCTGCTCTGAGAGGAATGAAGGTGTAGAATTAGGTGTGTCACAGGCAAGTACTTGCGGGCACACTGCTAGCAGTACACCAACGTCCGATTCTAGCAGGCAAATTTCCCTGCCCCAGCTGCTGGACCGTCGAAAGAAGTTCACTCCCAGCCATCCACATGCCCAGCGGTTGAATGCTAGCTTGGCTAAATTGCTAGCGCTTCAACTGCTGCCTTTTCAGTTGGTAGACTCGGCCCCCTTCCGTGAGTTTGTGCAATGTGCGGTTCCTCAGTGGCAGGTTCCCAAACGACACTTTTTCGCACGGAAGGCTATTCCGGCTCTCTACAGGCATGTGGAAGGCAATGTCTTGGCCTCGCTGGACAGGGCGGTCAGCGGTAAGGTGCATATTACCGCTGACTCATGGTCCAGCAGGCATGGACAGGGACGTTACCTTTCTTTCACGGCCCATTGGGTCACTCTTTTGGCAGCTGGGAAGGATGCAGGACAAGGTGCAGTAGTGTTGGAGGTTGTTCCACCGCCACACCTCCAAAATGCTACTACTGGTTGTGACACACCTCTCTCCTCCACCCCCTCCTCTTCTTCTTCCTCCATGGCCTCTTCCTGTGGTTTGTCCTCGGAACCAGCGGTGCTCCGTAGGCGTTCAAGGGGCTACGCAAGTACGCAGGCAAAAAGATGCCATGCCGTGCTTGCGCTGGTGTGTTTGGGGGACAGGAGCCACACTGGGGCAGAGGTCCTGTCTGCTCTGCAGGGGCAGGCCGAGAGGTGGTTGACGCCACGCCAGCTTAAGCCAGGAATGGTGGTTTGCGACAATGGCACCAACCTCCTCTCCGCCCTCCGACAGGGACAACTGACCCATGTGCCCTGTATGGCTCACGTCCTTAACCTGGTGGTGCAGCGGTTCTTGGGCAGGTACCCGGGCTTACAGGATGTCCTGAGGCAGGCCAGGAAAGTCTGTGTGCATTTCCGCAGATCTTATAATGCCAGTGCTCGCCTGGCTGAGCTTCAAAAGGAGTTGAACCTGCCCAAGAACCGCCTTATATGTGACATGCCCACCAGGTGGAACTCAACGTTGGCCATGCTGCAGCGGCTGCACACGCAGCAGAGGGCCATCAATGAGTACCTGTGCGACTACGGCACCAGGACAGGGTCAGGGGAGCTCGGGTTTTTTTTCACCACGCCAGTGGGGCATGATCAGGGATGCATGTACTGTCCTGGCACCATTTGAGGAGGCCACGAGGATGGTGAGCAGTGACAGTGCATGCATCAGTGACACTGTACCTCTTGTCCACCTGTTGGAGCACACGCTGCGTGGAATAATGGACAGGGCACTTGAGGCAGAACAGAGGCAGGAAGAGGAGGACTTCCTTGCCTCTCAAGGCCCCCTTTACCCAGACAGTGTTCCTTCTGTCCCACCCATCGCACAGGAAGAGGAGGAGGAGGAGGAGGAGGAGGATTGTGTCAGCATGGAGGTGGAGCCTGGCACTCAGCATCATCAGCAGCAGTCTTTTAGGGATGATTTACAGTCCCAAGAAACCAGTGGACTTGTACGTGGCTGGGAGGAGGTGGCTGCGGATCATGTCGTCCTTAGTGACCCAGAGGACTCCGGACTGAATGCCTCAGCCAACCTACGCTGCATGGCCTCCCTGATCCTGCAAAGTCTGCGGAAGGATCCTCGTATTCTTCGGATCAAGGAGAGGGACCATTACTGGCTGGCCACTCTCCTTGATCCACGGTACAAGGGTAAGGTTGCGGACCTTATCGTACCGTCGCAGAGGGAGCAGAGGATGAGACAACTCCGGGAGGCCTTGCAGAAAGGTCTGTGCAACGCGTTCCCAGAGACTGGGAGGTTACAAACTCCTGGTCCTGGACAACGAGTTGCTGAGGCTTCGGGCAGTCAAAGAAGGAGCGGTGGGGAAGGTGGCCGTCTGACTGATGCGTTCAGACAATTCTTTAGTCCGCAGCCCCAAAGTATGATCGGTTCCAGCAACCATCGCCAGCGTCTGATATACATGGTCCAGGAATACCTAGGGGCAAGGTCAGACTTGGACACCTTCCCCACCGAAAATCCTCTGGCTTACTGGGTCTTGAGGATGGATCACTGGCCAGAGCTTGCACAGTATGCAATTGAGCTACTGGCCTGTCCTGCATCCAGCGTTCTTTCAGAACGCACATTCAGTGCTGCTGGAGGATTTGTCACGGATCACAGGGTGCGCCTGTCCACCGACTCGGTTGATCGACTGACTTTCATCAAGATGAACCAGTCTTGGATCACCACCAGCTACCACACACCAGATGCTGATATAACAGACTAATTGATTTTAAAATGTCACATCCCTTCAAGACTGATGCTGATGCTGAGTGCCTGTGCTGTTATGTTGACTGGCTATCCTCCTCCTCCTCCTCAATGATACGATTAACGATGATAGCTTGGAAGATCATTTTGGTTTATGGGTGACGCCACCAGTGGCTAAGGCCCAATTTTTCAGCCCCTGTTTAACAGGGGCGTGTATTTAAAATTTTTGATGCAATACTTTGCAACAGGCCTCGGTGCTGTGCTCCAAGTACAGTATCTGTGAGGGGTTGCAGTGTTGTGCCACCAGTGCCTAAGGCCCAATTTTTCAGCCCCTGTTCAACAGGGGCATGCAATTATAATTATTGATCTAATAATTCACAGCAGGGCCCATTGCTGCGCCCACCAAGAGTAACTGTCAGGCCTTAGTGTTGTGGCACCAGCACCACCATCACCACCACCAAAGGCCCAATTTTTCAGCCCCTGTTCAACAGGGGCATGCAATTATAATTATTGATCTAATAATTCACAGCAGGGACCATTGCTGCACCCACCAAGAGTAACTGTCAGGCCTTACAGTGTTGTGGCACCAGCACCACCATCACCACCACCACCACCACCAAAGGCCCAATTTTTCAGCCCCTGTTCAACAGGGGCATGCAATTATAATTATTGATCTAATAATTCACAGCAGGGACCATTGCTGCGCCCACCAAGAGTAACTGTCAGGCCTTACAGTGTTGTGGCACCAGCACCACCATCAAAGGCCCAATTTTTACTACCACTGATCAACAATTATATGTTATTACAATTCCTGATATTATACTTGACAGCAGGGCGTTCCAGCACCCACCAAGAATAACTGTGAGTGCTTTCAGTGTTGTGCCAACACCAACACCTAAGGGGCCAATTTCTGCAGAGTATATACGGAAGGTCCCTACTTTCAAACATCCAACTTACAAACTACTACTACTTGCAAACGGAAGAAGACAACAGGAAGTGAGAGGAAATCTACCCCTTGGAAGGAAAATTCTCTCCTGTAAGAATTAATATGGGAGAAAGGTGTCTCCTCTCTACTGATGCTTTATCACCAATCCTTGTTTCAATAAAAACACCACATTTCAAAAACAGTTGTCATTGGGACGCAAAGTGAGGTGAAATGTTCTGAACAGGGGCACAGACAGCAAAAAAAATGTGACAGGGGTGATAACCGTTCCCTATGTTTTACAAAGAGCTAAAAAAAAGGAATTTGCCATGGAGCTCCACTAAAACAATGCAGCTGTTCAAAATTATAAACAGATTCTACATAAGAACAAACCTACAGTCCCTGTCTTGTATGCACCGCCTGTATACGGCTGTTTAGAGTATATAGGTCCTTTTTTATTTTGTGTGCGGGGTTCCCCTTAATATCCATACAAGACCCAAAGGGGCTGGTAATGGGCTGGGGTAGGGGGGGGGGGGGGGGGGGTTGATGGGGTAGCTATGCCATTTTTCCTAAAGATTTTCATCCATATTACCGGGACCAGACATTGCATTAAAGCCGCAAGCAGTTTTAAATGACTTTTTTCCCTTTAGAAATGTTATTTTGTGCAGGGACAGTTCTAAACACGGGAAACACGTGGCACTTCACAGGCATACTTTAGACACCCCCCAGGTACAATATTTAAAGGAATATTTGACTTTTTTTTTTCACTTTATGCATCATTAAAATGACTGCTCCCGGAAAACGTCCGTTTTTAAAACTTCTTTTTGCATTGATACATGTCCCCTGGTGCAGAAGCCGGGTTCCCAAACTCTGTTTCGGACACTAACATGGATAATAGTCGTTATAATTAGCACTTTAGAATCCGAACGTTCGCATCCATTGTATTTAATAGGGTTCTAATGTTCGTGCGAACTTTCGGTCCGTTCGCGGGTTCTGGAGCGAACCGAACCCGGGGGTGTTCGGCTCATTACTAAAAGTCATCCTTGATGCCTCTGGAAACCCAATTATGGTCCTCATAGGGGACCTCAGGGTGATGTGATGAACTTGTTAAAGGGGTTGTAAAGGTAAAAGTTTTTTCACCTTAATGCATCCTATGTGATAAACTTGGGAATTCATTTTTCCTTTGATGATAGCAATCCGTCCAGGCCCTGACGGAGCGGAGCAAAGCAGCCCCAAACCATGATGCCCCCACCACCATACTTCACAGTTGGGATGAGGTTTTGAAGTTGGTGTGCTGTGCCTCTTTTTCTCCACACATAGGGGCTGATTTACTAATAACAGTGCGCTGCGCTGCTTCTAACCTTAATTGGTGCGCTGGATAACTCCTTCACTGGGCCCAGGAAGCAGCGGCGCACTGTTATAGTAAATAGAAATGTCAGCGGCGCTCTATTGAAAATGAATGGTTCCCTATGGGAGCCCATTGATTTGAATAGAGGTCGCCCGGGAAGTCGGATCCGACTTGCGGGCGACTCATGTGCCGGCTGACACAGGGACAGCGCGACTTTGCGAGGCGACCTGGACACGACCTGAGCGTGAAGCAGCCGCTCAAGTCGTGTCCTAGAGGCGACTAGCTGGCCGAGAATGTGTCCAGCTATAAACAGGTAAAACAAAAAATCGCCGCAAAATTGCGGTACTTGCGTTTTGGAAGCGGGTCCATTGAACTCTATTACATCCAAAACACTGTTTTTGGCCTGGGAAAAAAAATCTGCAGTTGCGTTTAAAATCGTTTTTCACAAACCCTCAAAATGCCTTCAGACGCCAAAGATTTCCACGTTTCAGACGCGGTACCAGCGTTTAGCCGCATTTTAGTTTAGAAGCGTTTTTAAAGGTGACCTATTTTTTTACATTGATAAACTCCAAATTTATGGCAAATGAGGAAAAACCAAAAAATATATATATATATATATATATATATATATATATATATATATATATATATATATATATATATTGTGAGGGGGTTAGCTCGGTAGCGGGTGTGTGTGACCCCCTGGATGGGCTCCCCACACAAAAACAGGCCCAGCAGACGGAGGTTGTGGTTTTCAAGATCAAAAGGTGCGGTTTATTTCTCTATTTACAGTGACAAAAACACAGCAAAGCAAAAAGAAACATAAACAAAATAAATCCTGGTCAGCTTGACCTCTGACTAAACATGCAGGTTTCCCTAACTAACAACTGGGATCAGCCTGGTGCTGTCCTAGTCCCTAAGTCCCTGGTTTAGTAAATGTCCAAACAAATAGCCACACAGGCTTTGTCTCACCGCACAGGGGTTCACTCTCCCTAGACAGTCCACACAGGTCTGGGTCCAGGCATGAGCAAACACCTAATGAATCTGGGAGTTTTTATAGAGGCCTTAAACGAGCTGACAAGCTTCAGCTGGTCTCATCAACTCCCTGCCTGCACGACGCCCAGCCCTCTCCCTAGAGGTATGAATCATCCATGAGCCCACTAGCCTCAGCTGGGCTTCATCAACTCTCTCCCTAGTTGTATAAGTCGGCATAAAGCCTGAATCTGGGAGAAATATACCTACCCCCCTGGATGCAACCAGGTGACTTTACCTTCCTGCTGTCACAATATATATATAAAAATGAAATTGCTTCCATTGCATTGTGGACAATCCACAACTTGTGGCAAGTGATGTGGCAAGTGACACGCTAAATACAACTACACTGCTGATCTCAGCTGCTCATATCACTCTGGTCTCACAAAATAGCTAAAATCGTAAATAATACTGTTTTTGGAGCTTAGGGCGGCTCCTTATCATATACACGCAAATGTGGTAAAACACGGCATGCAAACGCCACAAAGCGCGCCTTTCTAAACGCCACTTTCAACCTTAGTTCTGAACACTTTGCACCAGCGTCCCGTCTACATGGGTCCTAAAAACGCCTATGCCATTTACAGCTCAAAAACGCCATGGTGGCCATGAGGCCATAGGCTAACATGGAGAGATGTTTTTAAGCTGCAAAAAACGCTCAAACAAGCGGTTGGAAAAACGTCCGTGTGCATGTAGCCTTATATTAACCACTTGCGCACTGCCCAGACCAAGTTTCACATTTCAGCGCTGATGCACTTTTAATGACAATTGCGCGCTCATACAACACTGTAACCCAATGAAAATGTTTTATTTGTTGGCACACAAATAGAGCTTGCTTTTGGTGCTATTTGATCACCTTTGTGTTTTATTTTTATTTTTTTTCTATAAATACAAAAGACCGAGTTTAAAAAAAAAAAATGGATATTTTACCCACTTCAGCACTGGGCCTATTCTGGCACTTCTCTCCTTCATGTAAAAATCATAAATTTATGGCTATAAAATTACTTCTAAACACCAAACATTATATATGTTTTTGGAGCAGACACCCTAGGGAATAAGATGGCGGTCATTGCAAATTTTTATCTCGCTCGGTATTTGCGCAATACATTTTCAAACTCCTTTTGTTTGCTAAAAATATTACAAAACAGTAAAGTTACGGCCAAATTTTTGGTATAATGTGAAAGATGCTGAGTAAATAGATACCTAACACGTCACGCTTTAAAATTGCGCACACTCATGGCATGACACCAAACTTCAGTAATTAAAAATCTCCCTAGGCGATGCTTTAATTTTTTTTACACGTTACCATTTTGGCATTACAGAGGAGGTCTAGTGCTAGAATTGTTGCACTCGTTCTAACGCACGCAGCAATAACTCACATGTGTGGTTTGAACGGCGTTTACATATGTGGGCGGGACTTACGTGTGTGTTCGCTTCTGAGCGCGAGCTACCGGGGACATGGGCATTTTTTCGTATTTTTGCTTATTTTTTTTATTTAGTTTTTTAACTTTTTTGTATTTCTTACTCTTTTTTTATTTTTTTATTTTTTTTTGGATCACTTTTATTCCTATTACAAAGAATGTAAACATCCCTTGTAATAGGAATGTGTGTGACAGGTCCTCTTTATGGAGAGATGCGGGGTCAATAAAACCCCGCATCTCTCCTCCAGGCTGGAAAGCATGATATCAGTCCAAAAAAATCACCAATCTCATGCTGACAGATCACGGCTTGGTTAACATACGGGAACACGGCGTGATGTCATAACATCGTGCCCGCGCCTCCGATGGTCATAGAGATGACTGATGACCATCTGGTCACCACTCATCTCCAAATCATTCTCCGAGCCCCAGATGGCACGGGAGAGCCCGGAGAAGCACCGGATGGCGGCAAGAGCACCGCCCAAAGCCAAGGATGTAATTTGACGGTGGGCAGTAGGAAACTGGTTAATATTTTTAAAAAAGGTAATTTTTCTTCTTCATTGATGTACACTGATGAGACTGCACTGATGGGCACCGATAAGGTGGCAAGTGTGGGCACTGAGAGGTGGCATTGCTATTTGGCACTGGTGGGCAGTGAGAAGTGGCACTGCTAGGTGGCAATGATAGTTGGCAGTGATGGGCACTGATAAGCAGCACTGCTAGGTGCCACTGATTGGCACCAGTGGTGGGCATTGATAGGTGGCACTGGCAGGGGCTACGAATTGTCACAGATGATGCAGAATTGCCTCTTCCTCTTCGGGACCGATGTCCCTTGCACATAAGCCGGTGATTGCCTTTTTTTATGCTCACGCTGTCAGCACAAGGAGAAAACAAAAACCAATACCCAGCTTTTGTTTACATCACATGATCAGCTGTCATTTGCTGACAGCTGATCACATGGTAAAGGGCAGGGATCGGGCCCCTTACTCGGATCTGTCATCACCTGAGTCTCAGTGACTCTGTGACCACAGCGCGCACAAAGGGGAGGACGTTTATTGACGGACTCCCGGCAATTGAGGACCATGCTGTGGCCGTCGATCAGTTATAGCGCTGATCTCAAGTGATTAAAGAGGGTCTAAATGGGCCATTGACATGCATCACAATTCATCTTAGGGATGAGTCTTTAAAAAGTTAAACTAAATAATTTGGCCACTTTATCCTTCCAAATAATTCACTTCCTGTCACATAGCCACACAGGAAGTGAGGGAAAATCCCTAACAATGTTTTTCCTTGGGGACACACAGGTCAGTCTAAATACTTTCCCCATTATGCACATTGAACTCCAGCATATTGCGGGGTACACCCCAAATTATTAGGTATTTTGGACTTTGGGGTTTATTTACTAAAGGCAAATCTACTTTGCACTACAAGTGCACTTGCTGTATATCTGAGGGGGACATGCAAGCCCAAAAAATACACCATCTTTGCTTTTACATGATTGGAACAGCCAATCACCAGTACTTTCCCTCAGATTTTCAGCAGCTACACTTTTACTGCAGAGTGGATTTGTCTTTACTAAACCCCAAACTATACATTGATTTGGGGTGTAAACAAAGTGCTAGAGTGCAATTTGCTTAATGGGGACACTAGTTAGATTGATCTGTGTGTCCCCAAGAAAAGACATTTGTAGGATTTTACCTTCACTTCCTGTTTAGCTGTGTGACAGGAAGTGAAGCCAATTTTAAGAAAAGGAGACACAAAGGCCAAACTACAAAAAAATAAAAAATAAAAATTAAAAAAAAAACACACGCGCAGGGGTTCTAACACTTACTTTGTTTCCCTCAAAATGCCCACAATTAGAATTGTATGGCCTTGAGCTATTTTTAAGTGCTCAACTATTTTTAAGTGCAGTGCTCTAAATCAGTGCTTCTCAAGTACCCCCAACAGGTCATGTTTGCAGGTTTTCCTTCATCTTGCACATGTGCTTTAAATCACAGTCAATGGTTTTGATTTTTGGACAGCAATTCTCGATAAGATAAATTCACAAAACATGTCCTGTTGGGGGGTACTGAGGACTGAGGCTGAGAACCACTGCAGTAAAAAAGGAAAATTGAATACTTACCGCTCTGTATTTTTCATTTCCTGGTGACTTTCCATGGCAGCACACAATACAATCCATGTATATGCTAGCATGAAGGCACCAGATTAGACAAATCACACCAGTTTTGTTTTGACATGCCAATCAGCTGTCAAATTTGTTGCAAAGAAAACACAAAACAAACATCAAAACTTTGCATCAAATTTTATTGGTCAACAAAATAAAAGGGAAGGCAAAATAAAAAACATGAAGGTCAATTTGAAACAGTTACAGACTCAACATCTTGAGAAATTTTTGGCCAAAAAAAAAAAGGCAGCACAGACAATTAAATCAAAGTGAACAAACGACACACATTAACAACATCAGAATTATTTCAGGGGAACATTTCCCCCACACAAAAAATATACAATCCACAAAATAAACCAAACACCTGTTTTGCAAAGACATAACAAATAAAATACATGTGTTACAAACTCGATAAGGACACCAACATGTACATTTTGCCCCCCCACACACACACACTTGCCTCTTCTCAGGGCAAGCGAACGAATGTTCCCTCTGAGCTTTATATAACATATGTTTGTGAGCTAATGAGTAGAGTTGAGCGGACACCTGGATGTTCGGGTTCGACGGGTTCGGCCGAACTTCGGAAAAAAGTTCGGGTTCGGGACCGAACTTTAACCCGAACCCGGACCCGAACCCGAACCCCATTGAAGTCAATGGGGACCCGGACTTCTAAGGACTAAAAAGGCTCTAAAAAGGTAATGGAAAGGGCTAGAGGGCTGCAAATGGCAGCAAAATGTGGATAGGGAAATAACTTAAAATAACATAAAAAAATAAAATAAAAAATAATAATCTTGACCTAGGAGGACGAGGTCCATATGGAGTAGGAGGTTGAAGTGGCGGTGGATGTGGCTGTGTAGGTGGAAGCGGTGGTGGAGGAGGACGAGGTAGCCAACACTGATTCAAAAATACAACAATGGCTGTGTAATGCCGGTGATGTGTCGAATTCTGTCCCCCGTCAAATAGTGTCCACCCTGTACTGCGCTTGCTCAGTATTAGGGATGAGCCGAACACCCCCGGGTTCGGTTCGCACCAGAACCTTCGAACGGACCGAAAGTTCGCGCGAATTTTCGAACCCTATTCGTTATAATGGACGCGAACGTTCGAAATCAAAATTGCTAATTACAACGGCCAATATGCATGTTAATGTCATAAAACAGGTTTGGGGACCCGGGTCCTGCCCCAGGGGACATATATCAATGCAAAAAGAAATTTTAAAAACTAAAGTTTTTTCGGGAGCAGTCATTTTAATGATGCATAAAGTGAAAAAAAAAAAGTGAAATTTTCCTTTAAATATGGTACCTGGGGGGTGTCTAAAGTATGCCTGTGAAGTGGCATGTGTTTCCCGTGTTTAGAACTGTCCTTGCACAAAATGACATTTGTAAAGGAAAAAAAGAAGCCATTTAAAACCACTTGCGGCTTTAATGTCATGTCTTGTCCTGGCCGCCATATGGCTGAAAATCCTTGAGAAAAATGGCATGGCTACCCCATCACCCCCCCCCCCACCCCAGCCCCTTTGGGTCTTGTATGGATACTAAGGGGGACCCCGCACCCAAAATAAAACCCTATACCTACAACCCTATATACTCTGAACAGCAGTATATAGGTGGTGCAAACAAGACATGGACTGTAGGTTTGTTCTTAAGTAGAATCTGAACAGGTACATTATGAAGTGTAGCTACATCCCAAAAAAATCAATTTTTAAGCTTTTTGGAGAACATAGGGAGGGGTTATCACCCCTGTAACATTTGCTGTCTTTGCACATCTGTTCAGAACATGTCACCTCACTTTCCGTCCCAATGACAAATGTTTTTGGAAAAGTGGGGTTTTAATTGAAACAAGGATTGGTGATAAAGCATCAGTAGAGAGGAGATACCTTTTTCCCAAATTAAATCTAACAGGATAGAATTTTCCTTCCTAGGGGTAGATTTCCTCTCACTTCCTGTTTTCTCTTGCCGTTTGCAAGTAGGAGTCGTTTGTAAGTTGGATGTTTGAAAGTAGGGGCCTGCCGTATATACTCTGCAGAAATTTGCCCTATTAGATGTTGGTGTAGCCACAAGACTGGTGGGCACAGGAATGGGCCCTGCTGTGAGTTAATAGATCAAGATTTGTACTTGCATGCACCTGTTGAACCGGGCAGAAAAATTGGGCCTTTGGTGGTGGTGGTGGTGGTGGTGGACGGTGTTGCCACAAGACTGTAAGCCCTCACAGTTACTCTTGGTGGGTGCAGGAATGGGCCCTGCTGTGAGTTATTAGATCAAGATTTGTAATTGCATGCACCTGTTGAACAGGGCAGAAAAATTGGGCCTTTGGTGGTGGTGGTGGTGGTGGACGGTGTTGCCACAAGACTGTAGGCCCTCATAGTTACTCTTGGTGGGCGCAGGAATGGGCCCTGCTGTGAACTATTAGATCAAGATTTGTAATTACACGCCCCTGTTAAACAGGGGCTGAAAAATTGTGCCTTAGGCATTGGTGCTGGTGCCACAACACTGCAACCCCTCACAGATACTGTACTTGGAGCACAGCAGTCACACCTGTTGCGAAGCATCTTTTTAAAAAATTGTAATTACACGCCCCTGTTATACAGGGGCTGAAAAATTGTGCCTTAGGCACTGGTGCTGGTGCCACAACACTGCAACCCCTCACAGATACTGTACTCTGAGCACAGCAATGAGACCTGTTGCAAAGCATTGCCTAAAAATTGTAATTACACGCCCCAACAGGGGCTGAAAAATTGTGCCTTAGGCACTGGTGCTGGTGCCACAACACTGCAACCCCTCACAGATACTGTACTCTGAGCACAGCAGTCACACCTGTTGCGAAGCATCTTTTTAAAAAATTGTAATTACACGCCCCTGTTATACAGGGGCTGAAAAATTGTGCCTTAGGCACTGGTGTGGTGGCATGGATCATTGAGGAGGAGGAAGAGGATAGTCAGTGAACATAACAGGACAGTCACTCAGCATCAGCATAGGCAGTCTTGAAGGGATGTGACATTATAAATTATTCCGTTATATCCGCTTCAGGTGTCTGGTAGCTGGTGGTGATCCAAGACTGATTCATTTTTATGAAGGTCAGTCGATCAACCGAGTCGGTGGACAGGCGCACCCTATGATCGGTGACAAATCCTCCAGCAGCACTGAATGTGCGTTCGGAAAGAACGCTGGATGCAGGACAGGCCAGTAGCTCAATTGCATACTGTGCAAGCTCTGGCCAGTGATCCATCCTCAGGACCCAGTAAGCCAGAGGATTTTCGGTGGGAAAGGTGTCCAAGTCTGACCTTGCCCCTAGGTATTCCTGCACCATGTATATCAGACGCTGGCGATGGTTGCTGGAACCGATCATACCTTGGGGCTGCGGACTAAAAAATTGTCTGAACGCATCGGTCAGACGTCCACCTTCCCCACCGCTCCTTCTGCTACTGACCGAAGCCTCAGCAACTCGTCGTCCAGGACCAGGAGTTTGTAACCTCCCAGTTTCTGGGAACGCGTTGCACAGACCTTTCTGCAAGGCCTCCCTGAGATGTCTCATCCTCTGCTCCCTCTGCGACGGCAAGATAAGGTCCGCAACCTTACCCTTGTACCGTGGATCAAGGAGAGTGGCCAGCCAGTAATGGTCACTCTCCTTGATCCGAAGAACACGAGGATCCTTCCGCAGGCTTTGCAAGATCAGGGAGGCCATGCAGCGTAGGTTAGCTGAGGCATTCGGTCCGGAGTCTTCTGGGTCACTGAGGATGACATGATCGCCAGCCACCTCCTCCCAGCCACGTACAAGTCCACTGGTTTGTTGGGACTGTACATCATCCCTAAAAGACTGCTGCTGCTGATGCTGAGTGCCAGGCTCCACCTCCATGCTCACACAATCCTCCTCCTCCTCCTCCTCCTCCTCCTCTTCCTGTGTGATGGGTGGGACAGAAGGAACATTGTCTGGATAAAGGGGGCCTTGAGAGACAAGGAAGTCCTCCTCTTCCTGCCTCTGTTCTGCCTCAAGTGCCCTGTCCATTATCCCACGCAGCGTATGCTCCAACAGGTGGACAAGAGGTACAGTGTCACTGATGCATGCACTGTCACTGCTCACCATCCTCGTGGCCTCCTCAAATGGTGAGAGGACAGTGCATGCATCCCTGATCATGCTCCACTGGCGTGGGGAAAAAAAGCCAAGCTCCCCTGACCCTGTCCTGGTGCCGTAGTCGCAAAGGTACTCATTGATGGCCCTCTGCTGCGTGTGCAGTCGCTGCAGCATGGCCAACGTTGAGTTCCACCTGGTGGGCATGTCACATATTAGGCGGTTCTTGGGCAGGTTCAGCTCCTTTTGCAGCTCAGTCAGCCGAGCACTGGCATTATAAGATCGGCGGAAATGCACACAGACTTTCCTGGCCTGCCTCAGGACATCCTGTAAGCCTGGGAACCTGCCCAAGAACCGCTGCACCACCAGGTTGAGGACGTGAGCCATACAGGGCACATGGGTGAGCTGCCCCTGTCGCAGGGCGGAGAGGAGGTTGGTGCCATTATCAGAAACGACCATTCCTGGCTTAAGCTGGCGTGGCGTCAACCACCTCTCGGCCTGCCCCTGCAGAGCTGCCAGAGCCTCTGGCCCAGTGTGGCTCCTGTCCCCCAAACACACCAGTGCAAGCACGGCATGGCATCTTTTTGCCTGCGTACTTGCGTAGCCCCTTGTACGCCTACGGAGCACCGCTGGTTCCGAGGACAGAGCACTCGAAGAGGACATGGAGGAAGAAGAAGAGGAGGGGGTGGAGGAGAGAGGTGTGTCACAACCAGTAGTAGCATTTTGGAGGCGTGGTGGCGGAACAACCTCCAACACTACTGCACCTTGTCCTGCATCCCTCCCAGCTGCCAATAGAGTGACCCAATGGGCCGTGAAAGAAAGATAACGTCCCTGTCCATGCCTGCTGGACCATGAGTCAGCGGTAATATGCACCTTACCGCTGACCGCCCTGTCCAGCGAGGCATGGACATTGCCTTCCACATGCCAGTAGAGAGACGGAATCGCCTTCCGTGAGAAAAAGTGGCGTTTGGGAACCTGCCACTGAGGAACCGCACATTGAACAAACTCACGGAAGGGGGCCGAGTCTATCAACTGAAAAGGCAGCAGTTGAAGTGCTAGCAATTTAGCCAAGCTAGCATTCAACCGCTGGGCATGTGGATGGCTGGGAGTATACTTCTTTCGACGGTCCAGCAGCTGGGGCAGGGAAATTTGCCTGCTACAATCGGACGTCGGTGTACTGCAAGTACTTGGTTGTGACACACCTAATTCTACACCTTTAGTCCTCTCAGAGCAGCTTTCAGAGAGGACTGAAGATATAGTGGGGATGGAGATCCCAGCTGATGAGGAGCAAGGAGAGGTCCGCTTTGTTCTTTGGTGTGGGTCTTTTATGTGTGCTTGCCAACGAGCTGCATGGCAGGTCGACATATGTCTGCTCATGCTTGTGGTGCCCAAGCGGCTGATGTTTTGGCCACGCGAGATACGCTTGAGACAAATATTGCAAATAGCAGTGGTGCGATCTGATGCACTCGTCTCAAAAAAGGCCCACACCAAAGAACTTTTGTGATAACGTGCAGAGGCAGCGCCCTGCACAGGCGGAGCTCTGCGGTGTGGTACAGTTGCTGTGCTGGCCTCTAGCTGGCCTCCAGGGGGCATCCTGCCTCGTTGGACATGTGACGCTGTATCCTCCTCCTCCTCCTCCTCTCTCCCTTCAGGCACCCACGTGGAGTCAGTGACCTCATCATCCCCTCCCTCTTCACCACTAGAGCAAACCTGGCAGTAAGCTGCAGCTGGTGGAACACTACTGCCAGATTGCTGTCCTTCAGCATCCCCTCTCTCTGCGCGCACACTACTGACTTCCTCAAGCTGGGTATCATCATCCGAGCCTTCGAATCGTTGGGCATCCTCCTGGAGCATGTACCCAACACTGTGCTCAAACAGTTCGGGGGACTCCTCAGGAGGACATGGTGGGTCTAGGGAAGGGGTGGCTGATGATGCCATTGAGTACGCGTTGGCAGCTGCTCTGACAGTACCCTGAGCCTGGGTGAGAGAGGATGAGGAGGATGAGGAGGGCTTGGTCATCCATTCTACCAAGCCTTCGGCATGATGCGGCTCCACATGTCCAGCTGCCGAAAACAAAGACAAGCGTGTCCCATGGCCACGTGCTGATGACGATGCACGACCACGTCCACGGCCAGCACTGTTGTCTCTAGAAACAGAGCCTGCCTGCCCTGTGTTCTTGCCTCGGCACGCTCTGCCTCTCCTTGGCGGTCTTCCAGCCATTGTAGTCGGTAGTGTATATAGTATAAAAAATAGAACTCCTATGTGTGCTCACAACACACTGTAGGTCCTATGGGTGCTGACACTAACACACTATAGGTACTATGTGTGCTGCTGACAAGAAAATATAGGAGCTCTGTTTGCTGCCACTAACACACTAGAAGTCCTATGGGTGCTGCTGAGAAGAAAATATAGGAGCTCTGTTTGCTGCCACTAACACACTAGAAGTCCTATGGGTGCTGCTGAGAAGAAAATATAGGAGCTCTGTGTGATGCCACTAACACACTAGAAGTCCTATGGGTGCTGCTGAGAAGAAAATATAGGAGCTCTGTGTGATGCCACTAACACACTAGAAGTCCTATGGGTGCTGCTGAGAAGAAAATATAGGAGCTCTGTTTGCTGCCACTAACACACTAGAAGTCCTATGGGTGCTGCTGAGAAGAAAATATAGGAGCTCTGTGTGATGCCACTAACACACTAGAAGTCCTATGGGTGCTGCTGAGAAGAAAATATAGGAGCTCTGTTTGCTGCCACTAACACACTAGAAGTCCTATGGGTGCTGCTGAGAAGAAAATATAGGAGCTCTGTTTGCTGCCACTAACACACTAGAAGTCCTATGGGTGCTGCTGAGAAGAAAATATAGGAGCTCTGTTTGCTGCCACTAACACACTAGAAGTCCTATGGGTGCTGCTGAGAAGAAAATATAGGAGCTCTGTGTGATGCCACTAACACACTAGAAGTCCTATGGGTGCTGCTGAGAAGAAAATATAGGAGCTCTGTTTGCTGCCACTAACACACTAGAAGTCCTATGGGTGCTGCTGAGAAGAAAATATAGGAGCTCTGTTTGCTGCCACTAACACACTAGAAGTCCTATGGGTGCTGCTGAGAAGAAAATATAGGAGCTCTGTGTGATGCCACTAACACACTAGAAGTCCTATGGGTGCTGCTGAGAAGAAAATATAGGAGCTCTGTTTGCTGCCACTAACACACTAGAAGTCCTATGGGTGCTGCTGAGAAGAAAATATAGGAGCTCTGTTTGCTGCCACTAACACACTAGAAGTCCTATGGGTGCTGCTGAGAAGAAAATATAGGAGCTCTGTGTGATGCCACTAACACACTAGAAGTCCTATGGGTGCTGCTGAGAAGAAAATATAGGAGCTCTGTTTGCTGCCACTAACACACTAGAAGTCCTATGGGTGCTGCTGAGAAGAAAATATAGGAGCTCTGTTTGCTGCCACTAACACACTAGAAGTCCTATGGGTGCTGCTGAGAAGAAAATATAGGAGCTCTGTGTGATGCCACTAACACACTAGAAGTCCTATGGGTGCTGCTGAGAAGAAAATATAGGAGCTCTGTTTGCTGCCACTAACACACTAGAAGTCCTATGGGTGCTGCTGAGAAGAAAATATAGGAGCTCTGTTTGCTGCCACTAACACACTAGAAGTCCTATGGGTGCTGCTGAGAAGAAAATATAGGAGCTCTGTTTGCTGCCACTAACACACTAGAAGTCCTATGGGTGCTGCTGAGAAGAAAATATAGGAGCTCTGTGTGATGCCACTAACACACTAGAAGTCCTATGGGTGCTGCTGAGAAGAAAATATAGGAGCTCTGTTTGCTGCCACTAACACACTAGAAGTCCTATGGGTGCTGCTGAGAAGAAAATATAGGAGCTCTGTTTGCTGCCACTAACACACTAGAAGTCCTATGGGTGCTGCTGAGAAGAAAATATAGGAGCTCTGTGTGATGCCACTAACACACTAGAAGTCCTATGGGTGCTGCTGAGAAGAAAATATAGGAGCTCTGTTTGCTGCCACTAACACACTAGAAGTCCTATGGGTGCTGCTGAGAAGAAAATATAGGAGCTCTGTTTGCTGCCACTAACACACTAGAAGTCCTATGGGTGCTGCTGAGAAGAAAATATAGGAGCTCTGTTTGCTGCCACTAACACACTAGAAGTCCTATGGGTGCTGCTGAGAAGAAAATATAGGAGCTCTGTGTGATGCCACTAACACACTAGAAGTCCTATGGGTGCTGCTGAGAAGAAAATATAGGAGCTCTGTTTGCTGCCACTAACACACTAGAAGTCCTATGGGTGCTGCTGAGAAGAAAATATAGGAGCTCTGTGTGATGCCACTAACACACTAGAAGTCCTATGGGTGCTGCTGAGAAGAAAATATAGGAGCTCTGTTTGCTGCCACTAACACACTAGAAGTCCTATGGGTGCTGCTGAGAAGAAAATATAGGAGCTCTGTTTGCTGCCACTAACACACTAGAAGTCCTATGGGTGCTGCTGAGAAGAAAATATAGGAGCTCTGTGTGATGCCACTAACACACTAGAAGTCCTATGGGTGCTGCTGAGAAGAAAATATAGGAGCTCTGTTTGCTGCCACTAACACACTAGAAGTCCTATGGGTGCTGCTGAGAAGAAAATATAGGAGCTCTGTTTGCTGCCACTAACACACTAGAAGTCCTATGGGTGCTGCTGAGAAGAAAATATAGGAGCTCTGTGTGATGCCACTAACACACTAGAAGTCCTATGGGTGCTGCTGAGAAGAAAATATAGGAGCTCTGTGTGATGCCACTAACACACTAGAAGTCCTATGGGTGGTGCTGAGAAGAAAATATAGGAGCTCTGTTTGCTGCCACTAACACACTAGAAGTCCTATGGGTGCTGCTGAGAAGAAAATATAGGAGCTCTGTTTGCTGCCACTAACACACTAGAAGTCCTATGGGTGCTGTTGGGGTGCAATGCTGTGCTAACAGCACTGCGGTTGGTACTACTGCAATACTGTACTAACAGTAAGCACGCACCAGACTAATCCCCAGCAGCAGCTAATAACACACTAACTGTGCAATCAGCAGCAATGAACGATCAATGACTTAGGTAGCAATGGTTTAGCAAAGAAATAGCCAATGGTTTAGCAAAGAAGAGCAAATCTTTCAGTATCAAGCAAAGACAGAATCAGCAGACTAATCTCTCCTAAAGCCGGAACTCATGTGACCGGGGCCGATGGCGTGGCGGCCTTTTAAATGGTGGGGCGTGTACTAAAGCCCCTGAGCTGTAATTGGCTACAGGCGTCCTGCCTGTAGCCAATTATTGCTCTCCGAGTTTCGGGCGCTGTGATTGGCCAAGCATGCGGGGTCACAGTGCATGCTTGGCCAATCATCAGCCAGCAATGCACTGCGCCGGCCGCGCCGGCCGCAATGCATTGCGGGGCCGCTCGCATCACACGAATGTGATGCGAACGGCCCAAATAGTTCTGGGCTCGACGAGCGAGCGAACGCCCGATGCTCGATTCGAACATGGGTTCGAATCGAGCACCGGGCCCATCCCTACTCAGTATGTAGGACAAGGGGATTTCTAAAATCTCCCAAGACGAACGGCGCCTGCGTGGTGAGTTCAGGTGAAGGCCACACCATCCGTGGTTCAAGACGATCCAAGTGAGGCCGTGCCCGAAGCGTGGCGATCGAACCGAGCCCGTGAGGGGCCCTGTTACTATGTGCTACCGTATGTCCACTTGGATGGTGGGGCTTGAACCTGCACTCACAGCGCAGGCGCCGTTCATCTTCGGAGATTTTGTGAATCTCCTTGTCCTCTGTACTGCGCAAGCGCTGCGCCTTCACAGTATGGGCCGGACACAATCCGATGGCCGGACAGTTTTTGTCACAACACCGGTATACATGTCTATTCTGCACAAGGTACGGACAAGTCCTGTGGGATCCATGCCTGGTTCATTTTAATGAACGTGAGCTTGTCCACATTGGCTCTGGACAGGCGGCTGCGCTTGTCTGTGATAACGCCCCCTGCCGTGCTAAATACACGTTCAGATAATACACTGGCTGCAGGGCAGGCCAGCACCTCCAAGGCATAAAGGGCAAGCTCAGGCCATGTGCCCAATTTGGAGACCCAGAAGTTAAAGGGGGCAGACCCGTCATCCAGTACGTGTAGGCCTGTGGACACATACTGCTCAACCATGTTGGTGAAATGCTGCCTCCTGCTCAGACGTTCCATCTCAGCTGGTGGTGCTGGTTGTTGTGGCGTGCTGACAAAGCTTTTCCACATTTCAGCCATGCTAACCCTGCCTTCTGAGGTGCTGCTGGTGCCCCGGCTGCGTTGGCGACCTCGTCCTCCTCCTCTGCCTTCGCCTTGTGCTTCCACCGTACGCCCGCTGTCAGGTGGGAATGCCACCAGCAGCGCGTCTACCAGCGTGCGCTTGTACGCATCTTACGATCCCACTCCAGTGAGGGAATTAAGGACGGTACGTTGTCCTTGTAACGGGGATCCAGCAGGGTGGCCACCCAGTAATCAGCACCAGTTAAAATGTGGGCAACTCGGCGGTCATTGCGGAAACACTGCAGCATGTAATCGCTCATGTGTGCCAGGCTGCCCAGAGGCAAAGAAAAGCTGTCCTCTGTGGGAGGTGTATCGTCTGTGTCCTCTGTATCCCCCCAGCCACGCACCAGTGATGGCCACGAGCTGGTCTGGGTGCCACCCTGCTGTGAAAATGCCTCCTCTTCCTCCTCCTCCTCCTCCTCCATCTCCTCCTCCACCTCGTCATCCTCCAGAACTGTGCCCTTTCTGCCGGACAATTGTGTACCTGGCGTTTGTTGGTGCAGGAACCCACCCTCGTAGCCACTTGTGAAAGACTGCCCTGAAAGCCTTTGAAATGATCCCGCTTCCTCCTCCTCCTCCTCATCCTCCTGTGCCACATCCTCTTCCATCATCGCCCGAAGTGTTTTTTCAAGGAGGCATAGAACTGGGATAGTAACGCTAAGAACGGCGTCATTGGCACTGGACATGTTGGTGGAGTACTCGAAACAGCGCAACAAGGCACACAGGTCTCGCATGGAGGCCCAGTTATTGGTGGTGAAGTGGTGCTGTTCCGCAGAGCGACTCACGCGTGATTGCTGCAGCTGAAACTCCACTATCGCCTGCTGCTGCTCGCACAGTCTGGCCAGCATGTGCAAGGTGGAGTTCCACCTTGTGGGCACGTCACATATGAGGCGGTGAGCGGGAAGGCCGAAGTTACGCTGCAGCGCTGACAGGCGAGCAGCAGCAGGGTGAGAACGCCGAAAGTGCGCACACACAGCCCGCACTTTCTGCAGCAGCTCTGGCATATTGGGGTAATTTTTAAGGAACCTCTGGACCACCAAGTTCAGCACATGCGCCAGGCAAGGGATGTGCGTCAAACCGGCTAGGCCCAGAGCTGCTACGAGATTTCGCCCATTATCGCACACCACCAGGCCGGGCTTGAGGCTCACTGACAGCAACCACTCATTGGTCTGTTGTTCCATGTCCCTCCACAACTCCTGCGCGGTGTGGGGTTTTTCCCCCAAACAGGAAAGTTTTAAAACTGCCTGCTGTCGTTTACCCCTGGCTGTGCTGAAGTTGGTGGTGAAGGTGTTACGCTGACCGGATGAGGAGGCGGTAGAGGATGAGGAAGCGGAGTAGGAGGAGTTAGCAACAGGAGGTAAACTGAAGCGCCCTGCAATCCTCGGTGGTGGAAGGACATGCGCCAAACTGCTATCTGCCTCAGGCCCAGCCGCCACTGCATTTACCCAGTGTGCTGTTAGGGAGATATAACGTCCCTGACCGTGCTTACTGGTCCACGCATCCGTAGTTAGGTGGACCTTGCCACAGATGGCGTTGCGCAGTGCACACCTGATTTTGTCCCCCACTTGGTTGTGCAGGGAAGGGATGGCTCGCCTGGAAAAATAGTGGCGGCTGGGCACGACGTACTGTGGGACAGCCAATGCCATCAGGCTTTTAAAACTCTGCGTCTCCACCAGACGGAATGACAGCATTTCAAAGGCCAGGAGTTTTGAAATGCTGGCATTCAGGGCCAGGGATCGCGGGTGGCTAGGGGGGTACTTCCTCTTCCGCTCCAATGTTTGGGAGATAGAGAGCTGAACGCTTCCATGGGACATTGTGGAGATGGTTGATGACCCAGGTGATAGTGTTGCTGGCAGATCCTCTGTTTGCGGGGTGGCAGGTGCCACTGTCACTACAGAGGTGGATGAAGAGGCCGAGACTGCAGCAGAAGAGGAAGCAGGAGGAGCCAGAGACCTTTCTTGGTTTTTGAGGTGTCTACTCCACTGCAGCTCGTGCTTTGCACTTAGATGCCTGGTCATGCAGGTTGTGCTCAGGTTGAGAACGTTTATGCCTCGCTTCAGGCTCTGATTGCACAGCGTGCAAACCACTCGTGTCTTGTCATCAGCACATTGTGTGAAGAACTGCCACGCTGGGGAACTCCTTGGACCTGGCTTTGGTGTGCTCGGTCCCTTGCTGCGTTGGGCAGTAGCAGACATACTGTCTAGCTGACAGACGCTCCGCTTTTGCACCCTGCTCCCTCTTCTGCTGTGCTGGTGGCTCTGTGCGACCACCGCCTCTTCCTCCAAACTACACTGGTCACCTGCATAACGTTGATTCCATGTGGGGTCGAGGACCTCATCGTCCTCCACATCATCTTCCACCCAGTCTTCACCCCTGCCCTCCTTGTCTGTCTGCACAATTGCGAAAGCAGCAGCAGTTGGCACCTGTGTTTCGTCATCATCCGAGACGTACTGCGATGGTCCTCCCATGTACTCATCATGAAACATAAGTGGTTGGGCATCGGTGCACTCAATCTCTTCCACTTCTGGGGCAGGGCTAGGTGGATGGCCCTGGGAAACCCTGCTAACAGAGTCATCGAAAAGCAGAAGAGACTGCTGCATGATTTGGGGGCCCAGACTGCTTGGCTGATTTGCAAGGGGGTGAGGTGAAAGACTGATGGACATGGGTTTCAGGTGCCAACTCTGTTCTTTCATCAGACGAGTGGGTGGGAGACAATGTGAAGGAACCCGAGGCACTGTCAGCAACCCAATCTACTATCGCCTGTACTTGTCCTGGCCTAAACATTCGTACAGCCTCATTAGGCGCGACAAAATACCGCCGCAGGCTCGGTCGCCTACTCGCACCTGAGGAAGGTGTTTCACTTGTGCGTGTATCTGGCACAGATCAACCACGTCCTCTCCCTGCAACAGGAGCTCCACCAGCAGCACCACGACCGGGGCCACCACGTCCCTTTGACCTTCTCCTCATATTTTCAAAATTTAGGATCTTGCCCTAAATGGGTGTTTTTGGAAGAGCAGAACACACCCACAGTACGTAACCGCTAAATCGCACAGCTACAGAACTGCAGAAAATGCTATTCAAAAAAAATGTTGTTTTTTTAGTATAGCACAGTAGGAGAAAACTATATAGAAATTGTTTATTTCACACACCTCAAAATATGTATAACACACTGCAAACTTTTTTTTGTGCCACTAAATGGCGTTTTTTGGAAGAGCAGAACACACCCACAGTACGTAACCGCTGAATCGCACAGCTACAGAACTGCAGAAAATGCTATTCAAAAAAAATGTTGTTTTTTTAGTATAGCACAGTAGGAGAAAACTATATAGAAATTGTTTATTTCACACACCTCAAAATATGTATAACACACTGCAAACTTTTTTTTGTGCCACTAAACTGCGTTTTTTGGAAGAGCAGAACACACCCACAATACGTAACCGCTGAATCGCACAGCTACAGAACTGCAGAAAATGCTATTCAAAAAATTTTTTGTTTTTTTAGTATAGCACAGTAGGAGAAAACTATAAAGAAATTGTTTATTTCACACACCTCAAAATATGTATAACACACTGCAAACTTTTTTTTGTGCCACTAAACGGAGTTTTTTGGAAGAGCAGAACACACCCACAGTACGTAACCGCTGAATCGCACAGCTACAGAACTGCAGAAAATGCTATTAAAAAAAAAATGTTTTTTTTTTAGTATAGCAACGTAGGAGAAAACTATAAAGAAATTGTTTATTTCAAACACCTCAAAATATGTATAACACACTGCAAACTTTTTTTTGTGCCCCTAAACGGCGTTTTTTGCAAGCGTACATTAAAGTGCAAATTTTTTTTTTTTTGCCCTAAACGGGTCTTTTTTTGCACGAGCAAAATAAAATGTTTTTTTTTTTTTTGCCCTATGGGTCTTTTGGAAAAGAGAACAATAAAGTGCCTTTTTTTTCCCCCTATAAGTTATATTTTCTCTGACACTGGGCTCATGGCAGTGTAAAAAGACTGCACTGCAACACAAATAGGTAGACCTATGCAGATCGCTGATTTTAATCTCTGAATCTGGACTCCTATATAATATTCTCTCTCCCTGAAAGCACCAACACAGGAACCTGGCCCTACACTACACTATCTCTCTATCTTTTCACTCAGATTGTAGAATCAGGACTACCTCATCTATCTCTCCCTAAAAGCAGCAGCAGCAGACTAGATCCTCTCCCTATCTATTCTGAAGCAGAGTGTCATGTGTGCTGTGTGCCTCTAGCTTATATAGAAGCTTGGTCACATGTTGCACTGACCAAACACAGCCATGCCATTAGTAGGCATGGCTATGATGGCCTCTAAGGGCACACCAGCTAATCAAAAGGTGATTGGCTGGCCCCTGAAGCATTTCTAAATGCGTTATTAGATTGCCAAACCCGAACCCGAACCCGGACTTTTGGGCAAGGTCCGGGTTCGGGTTCGGGAAAAAGCTAAAGTTCGGTACGGACCCGAACTTTACAGTTCGGGTTCGCTCAACACTACTAATGAGGCAATTGAAAACACATGCACAGTCCATGAAACACCCAAAATGCAAGTTCACTCAATGTAGAGACTGAAATTCGAAGTGGGTACACCTGTTAAGGATGTCCTTCAATTACTAACCCATAAAAACACTCTCTGAGCATGCCCAGAAATACCCAGGTGCTGTTCACACACAAAAAGCACACAAAAAAAACTAACTGGCTGGGCATGTGCAGAACAACACCAATGCAGCTAGCAAAAAATAACCCCCCCCTCCCCCCGTCAAAAATTAAGCACATCATCCAGCATGCTACAAAATTAGAGATGGGACAATCACCCCTCCCCCCACCAACAAATGCCATTACAGTCTATGGGAACTGACTTGTTAATTTTGCTAGTCACCACTTGGCTGGCTTATCTTCTAGTTATTGGCCTTAAAATGGGGGCCCAGGTCCCACCCTAAGGGACATATATCAATGTCACCAATTTGGAAAACACCAAAAACAAAACAAGGAGAAGTGCCTTTAAATATGCCAAATTGCTTAAGGGCCATTTCACACCACATGCAGTGCATTGCGTTTTTATGCATCCAAAATGCATGGAAAGTTGGTTATATGGTTCTAAATGGCAGTGTTTGTTCCAGTGCGTTCCAGTTCCACCAAAAAAGTAGAACATGCTGCATTTTACCTGCACTGGACTGTACTGGAACGCATCAAAACGCATCATAAACGCACTGGAACGCACAGGAACACACCTAAATGCACCAAAAACGCACTGGAACACACTTGTCCTTATCTATGGTTAACCACTTAACAACCACCTGCCGACAAATAACGTCGACAAGGTGGTTGCTTAACTCTGGGAGGACGTTATATAACGTCCTCCCAGAATCGCGCTCCCGCGCGCCCCCTGGGGCGCGCACACGGGAAACTCCGTGACCGCCGGGTCCAGAGGACCCGGCTGATCACGAATCGCGGTAAATCGCCGCTGATAGCGGCCGTTTACCACGTGATCGCTCCGTCAAATGACGGAGCAATCACTTGTAAACAGACCGGCGTCATTTGATGACGCCGGTTCCTCCCTCCCCTCTCTGTACCGATCGGTACAGTGTGAGAGGGGAGGGGGAGGGAGGGGGAGGGAGCGGATGGCAGCAGCAGCACTGTGGGCTGGATCTGTGACAATTGCAGTCACAGATCCAGCCATCCATCCATCCCTGCTCAGCCATCCCTGTGCTATACCCTGCCAATACTCTGCAATACACCCTGCCAATACTCTGCAAAATACCCTGCCAATACTCTGCAAAATACCCTGCCAATACCCTGGTGCAATACTCTGCAATACCCTGGTGCAATACTCTGCAATACCCTGGTGCAATACTCTGCAATACCCTCCACAATACTCTGCAATACCCTCCACAATACTCTGCAATACCCTCCACAATACCCTGTGCAATACCCGTGCAATACCCTGCCATACACCGCAATACCCTGCCATAGTCCGCAATACTCCACAATGCCCTGCAATACTCCGCAATGCCCAGCAATACTCCGCAATGCCCGGCAATACTCCGCAATGCCCGGCAATACTCTGCAATAACCACTTCCCGCCCTCCGGCCGTCATATGACGTCCTTGACTTTGTGCGGGGATATCTGAATGATGGGAGCAGCTACAGGCATCATTCAGATATTAGCTTTTTCAGCCGGCGATTCCCTACACCATAAGAACAATCATAGCGGCTGTTCCGCCGCTTGATCATTCTTACGGGAGGCGAGAGGGGATGTCCCCCCCCCCCCCCGCCGCCCTCCGGTGCTTCTACCGACTCACCGCTACGATCAAAGCCAGGATTGTTGTTTTTTTTTTTGTTTTTTTTTCAGGCTTCCCAGCCTAGAGGTGAGATGTGGGGTCTTATTGACACCCCCCCCATATCTCACTGTAAAGAGGACCTGTCATGCCATATTCCTATTACAAGGGATGTTTACGTTCCTTGTAATAGGTATAAAAGTGATCAAAAAAATGTTTAGGGCGGAAAAACATGTCAAACTAAAATAAATAAAGTAAAATGAAGAATATTTTTTTTTTTAAAAAGCACCCCTGTCCCCGTGAGCTCGCATACAGAAGTGAACGCATACGTAAGTCCCGCCCACATATGAAAACGGTTTTCAAACCACACATGTGAGGTATCTCTGTGAACGTTAGAGCGAGAGCAATCATTTTGGCCCTAGACCTCCTCTGTAACTCAAAACATGTAACCAGTAAAAATATTTAAAGCGTCGCCTATGGGGATTTTTTAAGTAGCGAAGTTTGGCGCCATTCCACGAGTGTGTGCAATTTTTAAGGGCGACATGTTAGGTATCTATTTACTCGGCGTAACTTCATCTTTCACATTATGCAAAAACATTGGGCTAACTTTACTGTTTTTTTTTTTTTTTAAGCACAAAACATTTTTTTTCCGTAAAAAACGCGTTAAAAAAATTGCTGCGCAAATATCGTGCGAGATAAAAAGTTGCAACAACCACCATTATATTCTCTAAGGTCTTTGCTAAAAAAACATATATAATGTTTTGGGGTTCTATGTAATTTTCTAGCAAACAAATGATGATTTTTACATGTAGGAGAGAAATGTCAGAATTGGCCTGGGTGCTCCAGAACGCCTGAAGGTGCTCCCTGCTTGTTGGGCCTCTCTATGTGGCCACGCTGTGTAAAAGTCTCACACATGTGGTATCGCCATACTCGGGAGTAATAGCAGAATGTGTTTTGGGGTGTAATTTGTGGAATGCATATGCTGTGTGTGAGAAATAACCTGCTAATATGACAATTTTGTGAAAAAAAAAAAAGAGAAAAAAAAAATCTTGATTTTGCAAAGAATTGTGGGAAAAAATGACAACTTCAAAAAACTCACAATGCCTCTTTCTGAATACCTTGGAATGTCTTCTTTCTAAAAAGGGGTCATTTGGGGGGTATTTGTACTTTTCTGGCATGTTAGGGTCTCAAGAATTGAGATAGGCCGTCAGTACTTCAGGTGTGATCAATTTTCAGATATTGGCACCATAGCTTGTGGACTCTATAACTTTCACAAAGACCAAATAATATCCACCAATTTGTACTTATTTTTACCAAAGATATGTAGCAGTATAAATTTTGGCCAAAATTTATGAAGAAAAAATAGTAATTTGCAAAATTTTATAACAGAAACGAAAAAAAAATCATTTCTTTACAAAATTTTCAGTCTTTTTTCTCTTATAGCGCAAAAAATAAAAAACCCAACAGTGATTAAATACCACCAAAAGAAAGCTCTATTTGTGTGAAAAAAAGGACAAAAATTTCATATGGGTACAGTGTTGTATGACTGAGTAATTGTCATTCAAAATGTGAGAGCACCGAAAGCTGAAAATTGGTCTGGTTATTAAGGGGGTTTAAGTGCCCAGTGGTCAAGTGGTTAATAAAAAAGAGGGGTGAAAAAAAAGCACTGGACTGCATCAAAAACGTACCAAAAATGCACTGGAACGCATCAAAAACGTGCATGCAGAAAAGCACCTGGAACGCATCCGGATTGTGTTTCTATGGTGTGAACTGGCCCTAGTTCACACCATAGAAACGCAGTCTGGGTGCGTTCCAGGTGCTTTTCTGCATGCGCGTTTTTGACACATTCCAGTGCATTTTTGATGCGTTTTTGATGCAGTCCAGTGTTTTTTCCCCCTCTTTTCACTTAGGACAAGTGTGTTGCAGTGCGTCTTGGATGCATTTAGGTGCGTTCCGGTGCATTCCAGTGCATTTTTGGTACGTTCCGTTGCGTTTTTGATGTGTTTTACTGCGGTCCAGTACAGTTCTGTACCTAAAAAATGCAGCATGACCAATTTTTTTTTTGCTTTCTGAAACGCACTGGAACGGACTGCAGTGGTGTGAACTATGCCATTGGCATTAATGTGATCAACTTTCTTTGCGTTTTTCAGGCATCAAAAAAACGCACTGCACTGCATCCGGTGTGAACTGGCCCTAAATATCATACCGGGGGGTGTCTATAGTATGCCTGTAAAGTAGCACATGTTTTCCATGTTTATAACAGTTGGAGAGCAAAATGACATTTCTAAAGTAAAATAATAGTCATTTAAAAGTCCTTGCGGCTGTAATGAATTGCTGGTTCCCGTCAATACAGATAAAAGTCATTGAAAGTCTTTGATTACACAAAAAAAAACCTGGCCGGCCGCAGGGGAAAAGGGGGGGACGAGAGCGCCCCCCCTCCCTCCTGAACCGTACCAGGCCACATGCCCTCAACATGGGGAGGATGTCCCCATGTTGATGGGGACAAGGGCCTCATCCCCACAACCCTTGCCCGGTGGTTGTGGGGGTCTGCGGGCGGGGGGCTTATCGGAATCTGGAAGACCCCTTTAACAAAGGGGACCCCCAGATCCCGGCCCCCCCCTGTGTGAAATGGTAATGGGGTACAAATGTACCCCTACCATTTCACAAGGAAAGTGTCAAAAATTTAAAAAAACACAAGAGCCGGTTTTTGACAATTCCTTTATTAATGTCTTTTCCTTTCTTCCATCTTCTTCTTCCTTCCATCTTCTTCTTTTCTCTATTCGGGTTTCTTCCTCCATCTTCATCTTCCTCTTCATCTTTATCTTCATCCTCATCTTCATCTTCATCTTCATCTTCCTTCTTCCTTCGGTCTTCTCGTCCGCATCTTGCTCCGGCGTCTTCCCTTCTTCTTTCTTCTCCGGCCGCTCCGTTTGAATTGGAGGTTCGCGCTGTGCGACGCTTCAGTTCTTCAGTTCCCCTCTGGGTCCGCTTACACCCGGTGACCCCGCCCCCCTCTGACGCACATGGATTTCACGGGGACTTTCCCCGTGGTGTCAGAGGGGGGCGGAGCCACCGGGTGGCAGCGGACCAAGTGGAGAACTGAGGTGTCGCTCAGCGGGAACCTCCAATTTAAACGGAGCGGCCGGAGAAGAAAGAAGAAGGGAAGATGCCGGAGCAAGATGCGGACGAGAAGACCGAAAGAAGAAGGAAGATGAAGATGAAGATGAAGATGAAGATAAAGATGAAGAGGAAGAAACCCGAATAGAGAAAAGAAGAAGATGGAAGAAGAAGATGGAAGAAGAAGGAAGAAAAGAGAAGACATTAATAAAGGAATTGTCTAAAACCGGCTCTTGTCATTTTTTACATTTTTTGACACTTTCTTCGTGAAATGGTAGGGGTACATTTGTACCCCTTACCAATTCACATAGGGGGGGCCGGGATCTGGGGGTCCCCTTTGTTAAAGGGGTCTTCCAGATTCCGATAAGCCCCCCGCCCGCAGACCCCCACAACCACCGACAAGGGTTGTGGGGATGAGGCCCTTGTCCCCATCAACATGGGGACATCCTCCCCATGTTGAGGGCATGTGGCCTGGTACGGTTCAGGAGGGAGGGGGGCGCTCTCTTCCCCTGCGGCCGGCCAGGTTGCGTGCTCGGATAAGGGTCTGGTATGGATTTTTGGGGGGACTCCACACCATTTTTTTTAAATTTGGGGTGGAGTTCCCCTTAAAATCCATGCCAGATCTGAAGGGTCTGGTATGGATATTTGCGGGAACCCCACGTCATTTTTTTTTAAAATTTTCAGCGGGGTTCCCCTTAATATCCATTCCAGACCTGAAGGGCCTGGTTATGGAATTTGGGGGGACCCCCACGCTTTTTTTTTTTGGTTAGCAAACACTTTCAATGACTTTTCTCTATATTGCCGGGAGCCGACAATTCATTATAGCCGCGGCTGCTTTTAAATGCCTTTTTTTTCCTTTAGAAATGTCATTTTGCTGGCGCAATGGAAAGTTCAGAGCTGCGCCTGTTCAACTTATGCAAATTGAGTTATGTGACTTGACATTTACTAAGATTTTGCCGGCGCAGTGTCCCGGCGCATTTGAACCATTGAAATTCCCGCGCTGAGCTCAAAAAAACCTCCCACAGCTCGAATCGTACTTGCCGGCGCAGCGGGCTGGTTTTGAAAAAGTTACTTTATCACTCAATTTTGGCCATGTTTGTTATTTGGGCAGGTGTCACTACACTTCCTCACATCACCCCACATCACCCCCATTATATTCTCACTTCCAACTTCTTTATATTTATATTTTAACATGCCGTGCACCAGGTCCCTAGTGGCGCACTGAGCGCCTCCTCCCGTCCGCCGACAACACTATAGTAAATGGGAAATAGGGCTGCGCTACAGTCGCTAATGTTTTGTAAATACCAAAACAGCCATTGCGCACGCAGATGTGCCAATACTCATTTTTTTTGGACAGCAGTGGCTTCCTCTGTGGTATCCTCCCATGAAATCCATTCTTGTTTAGTGTTTTACGTATAGTAGATTCGCTAACAGGGATGTTAGCATATGCCAGAGACTTTTGTAAGTCTTTAGCTGACACTCTAGGATTCTTCTTCACCTCATTGAGCAGTCTGCGCTGTGCTCTTGCAGTCATCTTTACAGGACGCCCACTCCTAGGGAGAGTAGCAGTAGTGCTGAACTTTCTCCATGTATAGACAATTTGTCTTACCGTGGACTGATGAACAGCAAGGCTTTTGGAGATATTTTTATAACCCTTTCCAGCTTTATGCAAGTCAACAATTCTTAATCGTAGGTCTTCTGAGAGCTCTTTTGTGCGAGGCATCATTCACATCAGGCAATGCTTCTTGTGAAAAGCAAACCCAGAACTGGTGTGTGTTTTTTATAGGGCAGGGCAGCTGTAACCAACACCTCCAATCTCATCTCATTGATTGGACTCCAGTTGGCTGACACCTCACTCCAATTAGCTCTTGGAGATCTCATTAGTCTAGGGGTTCACATACTTTTTCCACCTGCACTGTGAATGTTTACATGGTGTGTTCAATAAAAACATGGTAACATTTAATTATTTGTGTGTTATTAGTTTAACCACTTCCCGCCCCGTCAATAGCAGATTGATGACGTCATATGACGTCCTGCGGGATAACAGCCGCCGCGCGCCCGGGGGTGCGCATTGCGGCGATCGGTGGAGCGGTGGGTCAGTCTGACCCACCGCTACACTGATCTCGGTAAAAAGCCTCCGGCGGAGGCTTTTTACCACGTGATCAGCCGTGTCCAATCACGGCTGATCACGATGTAAACAGGAAGAGCCGTTGATCGGCTCTTCCTCACTCGCGTCTGACAGACGCGAGTAGAGGAGAGCCGATCGGCGGCTCTCCTGACAGGGGGGGTTCACGCTGATCGTTTATCAGCGCAGCCCCCCCTCGGATACCCACACTAGACCACCAGGGAAGCCCCCCAGGACGCCCCAGGAAGCCCCAAGCATGTGGATGGCCCCCATGGCCATCCAGATGTAATTAAAAAAAAAAAAAATTGCCAATCAGTGCCCACAAATGGGCACTGACTGGCACTATGATGGCACCACCACAATGTGTGGTGGCTGGCATTTCTGGGCATCAGTGCCCATCCGTGCCACCTATCAGTGCTGCCTATAAGTGCCCATCAGTGCCGCCTATAAGTGCCAATCAGTGCCGCCTATGAGTGCCAATCAGTGCCGCCTATGAGTGCCAATCAGTGCCGCCTATGAGTGCCAATCAGTGCCGCATACCAGTGCCACATATCAGTGCCCATCAGTGCCGCCTATCAGTGCCCATCATCAGTGCCCATCAGTAACACCTCATCAGTGCCACCTCATTGGTGCCACCTCATCGGTGCCCATCAGTGTCGCCTTATCAGTGCCCGTCAGTGCCGCCTTATCAGTGCCTGTAATTGAAGTAGAAAAGGTACTTATTTACAAAAAAAATTAACAGAAACAAAGAAAAACTGTGTTATTTTCAAAAATTTCGCTCTTTTTTTATTTGTTGTGCAAAAAATTAAAATCGCAGAGGCGATCAAATACCACCGAAAGAAAGCTCTATTTGTGGGAACAAAATTATAAAAAATTTGTTTGGGTACAGTGTAGCATGACCGCACAATTGTCATTCAAATTGCGACAGCGCTGAAAGCTCAAAATTGGCTTGGGCAGGAAGCTGTATAAGTGCATGGTATTGAAGTGGTTAAGCAGACTGTGATTGTCTATTGTTGTGACTTAGATGAAGATCAGATCACATTTTATGACCAATTTGTACAGAAATCCATATCATTCCAAAAGGGTTCACGTACTTTTCTTTGCAACTGTAAGTATAACATGTTTGTTATTTAACCACTTAAGGACCGGACCAATACAGACCATAATGACCAGAGGTGATTTCACAATTTGGCACTGCGCTGCTTTAACTGGAAATTGTGCGGACATGCAATGTTGTACCCAAACGAAATTTGCGTCCTTTTCTTCCCACAAATAGAGCTTTCTTCTAATGGTATTTGATTGCCTCTGTGATTTAAATTTTTTGCGATATAAACGGAAAAAGACCGAAAATTTTGAAAAAAAAAACATATTTTCTACTTTTTGTTATAAGAAAAATCGAATAAACTAAATTTTAGTCATACATTTAGGCCAAAATGTATTCAGCCACAGAAAAAAAAATGTCAATAAGCGTATATTTATTGGTTTGCGCAAAAGTTATAGCGTCTACAAACTAGGGTCAATTTTCTTGAATTTACACAGCTTTTAATTTATGACTGCCTATCTAATTTCTTGAGGTGCTAAAATGGCAGGGCAGTACAAACCCCCCCCCCCCCAAATTTTGGAAAGTAGACACCCCAAGGAAATTGCTGAGAGGCATGTTGAGCCCATTGAATATTTTTTTTTTTTGTCCCAAGTGATTGAATAAAAAAAAAAATTACAAAATGTTGTCACTAAATGATATATTGCTCACACATGCCATGGTTATATGTGGAATTGCACCCCAAAATACATTTTGCTGCTTCTCCCGAGTACAGGGATACCACATGTGTGGGACTTTTTGGGAGCCTAGCCGCGTACGGGACCCCGAAAACCAATCACCGCCTTCAGGATTTCTAAGGGTGTAAATTTTTGATTTCACTCCTCACTACCTATCACAGTTTCGAAGGCCATAAAATGCCAAGATGGCACAAAATCCCCCCAAATGACCCAATTTTGAAAAGTAGACACCTCAAGCTATTTGCTGAGAGGCATGGTGAGTATTTTACAGCTCTCATTTGTTTTTGAAAATGAAGAAAGAAAATATATATATTTTTTTTTTTTTTAATTTTCAAAACTTTGTGACAAAAAGCGAGATCTGCAAAATACTCACCATACCTCTCAGCAAATAGCTTGGGGTGTCTACTTTCCAAAATGGGGTCATTTGGGGGGGGGGGTTTGTGCCATCTGGGCATTCCATGGCCTCCGAAACTGTGATAGGCAGTGAGGAGTGAAATCTCCTCCTCACCTCCTCACTACCTATCACTACCTATCACAGTTTTGAAAGCCATAAAATGCCAAGATGGCACAAACCCCCACACACATGAGCCCATTTTGGAAAGTAGACACCCCAAGCTATTTGCTGAGAGGCATGTTGAGCCCATTGAATATTTTTTTTTGTCCCAAGTGATTGAATAATGACCAAAAAAAATTGACAAAAAGTGTGTGGGACTTTTTGAGAGCCTAGCCGCGTACGGGACCCCGAGAACCAAGCACCGCCTTCAAGATTTCTAAGGGCACAAATTTTTGATTTCACTCCTCACTACCTATCACAGTTTCGAAGGCCATAAAATGCCAAAATAGCACAAAACGCACCAAAATGACCCCATTTTGGAAAGTAGATGCCCCAAGCTATTTACTCAGAGGCATGTTGAGTCCATGGAATATTTTATATTTTGCCACAAGTTGTGGGAATATAACAAACTTTTTTTTTTTGCACAAAGTTGTCACTAAATGATATATTGCTCACACATGCCATGGGCATATGTGAAATTACACCCCAAAATACATTCTGCTGCTTCTCCTGAGTACGGGGATACCACATGTGTGGGATTTTTTGGGAGCCTAGCCGCGTACGGGACCCCAAAAACCAAGCACAGCCTTCAAGGTTTCTAAGGGCATAAATTTTTGATTTCACTCCTCACTACCTATCACAGTTTTGAAGGCCATAAAATGCCAAGATAGCACAAACCCCCCCCCCCAATAACCCCATTTTGGAAAGTAGACACCCCAAGCTATTTGCTGAGAGGCATGGTGAGTATTTTACAGCTCTCATTTGTTTTTGAAAATGAAGAAAGAAAATATATATATTTTTTTTTTTTTTTAATTTTCAAAACTTTGTGACAAAAAGCGAGATCTGCAAAATACTCACCATACCTCTCAGCAAATAGCTTGGGGTGTCTACTTTCCAAAATGGGGTCATTTGGGGGGGGGTTTGTGCCATCTGGGCATTCCATGGCCTCCGAAACTGTGATAGGCAGTGAGGAGTGAAATCAAAAATGTACACCCTTAGAAAGCCTGAAGGCGGTGCTTGGTTTTCGGGGTCCTGTACGCGGCTAGGCTCCCAAAAAGTCCCACACATGTGGTATCCCCGTACTCAGGAGAAGCAACAGAATGTATTTTGGGGTGCAATTCCACATATAACCATTGCATATTTGAGCAATATATCATTTAGTGACAACTTTTTGTACATTTTTATTTTTTTGTCATTATTCAATCACTTGGGACAAACAAAAAATATTCAATGGGCTCAAAATGCCTCTCAGCAAATAGCTTGGGGTGTCTACTTTCCAAAATGGGGTCATTTGGGGGGGGGGTTTGAACTGTCCTAGCATTTTATGCACAACATTAGGAAGCTTATGTCACACATCATCCACTCTTCTAACCACTTGAAGACAAAGCCCTTTCTGGCACTTTTTGTTTACATGAAAACATTTTTTTTTTTGCAAAAAAATTACGTTGAACCCCCAAACATTATATATTTTTTTAAAGCAAAGGCCCTACAAAATAAAATAGTGGGTGTTGCGTTTTTTTTTCCACACAGTATTTGCGCAGCGATTTTTCAAACGCATTTTTTGGGGAAAAAATACACTTTTTTTATTTTAATGCACTAAAACACACTATATTACCCAAATGTTTGATGAAATAAAAAGAGGATCTTAGGCCGAGTACATGGACACCAAACACGACATGCTTTAAAATTGCGCACAAACGCGCAGCGGCGACAAACTACATACATTTTTAAAAGCCTTTACAGGTTACCACATTAGATTTACAGAGGAGGTCTACTGCTAAAATTACTGCCCTCGATCTGACCTTCACGGTGATACCTCACATGCATGGTGCAATTGCTGATTACATATGACACTAGACCGACGCTTGCGTTCGCCTTTGCGCAAGAGCAGGGGGGGACAGGGGTGCTATTTTTTTTTTATTATTATTTATTTTGCTTTTTTTTTTTTTTTTTAAACTGTTCCTTCCATTTTTTATTTTTTTTTACCATTTTTATTGTTATCTCAGGGAATGTAAATATCTCCTATGATAGCAATAGGTAGTGACAGGTACTCTTTTTTTGAAAAAAATTGGGGGGTTAGACCCTAGATCTTTCCTCTGCCCTCAAAGCATCTGACCACACCAAGATCGGTGTGATAAAATGCTTTCCCAATTTCCCAATGGTGCTGTTTATATCCGGGGGGGGGACATTCCCTCCCACTGCTTGTAAAAGCAGTCTAGAGGCTAATTAGCCGCTATAATTGCTTTTACATGAAAGTCGACCGCTGGCTGAAAATAATGATACCAAGATGATACCTAAACCCGCAGGAATCATTCTGGTATAACCATTCAAAGTCCAGCAACATACCAGTACGTTGCTGGTCCTTGTTGAACATGTATTGTAATCTTTTTTTTCATGCAGCCTGTTGGCTGAATGAAAAAAAGATTGATCGGTGGGTATGTCCACCATTAGAATACCTCCCTTCATCCACCCACTTCTAATGATGGGCATACATGCACCATTTATATATGCCGAAGCATGGGGGCATCCTCCCGCAAAAAAGTTATGCCACGTACATACGGTCAGACTTTTTCACGGGCAAGCCTCCGTCGGAATTTCGACCGTATATACGCGGCATTAGGAGCAAAATCGCTCCTCCGCCCCTGCTTTCCCCATGCTTCGGCATATATGCTCTTTTTTTTTACTGTGGTGGTGAAATCACCTCCTACAGCGCTGGAGTCGCGGCTTTATGTATCGTGGGAGCAAACGCTGTTGCTGTCAAGATAAATAAATCCGCGCTGCAACTGAATGGCGTACCTGCTAAGCAAATGATGGTTAACATTAAAACAAAGTAACATTACAGTATAACAGTAAGACCTTACCATACCATACCTGCAAAGCAAATACCAAAAAAAAAACTAGTAAAAAATAAAAAAAATGTTTTAACGCAACCTGTGCCTAAAATATATATATGCCGAAGCATGGGGGCATCCTCCCGCAAAAAAGTTATGCCGCGTATACACGGTCGGACTTTTCCACGGGCAAGCCTCCGTCGGAATTTCGACTGTATGTACGTGGCATTAGGAGCAAAATCGTTCCTCCGCTCCTGCTGCCCCCATGCTTCGGCATATATGCTCTTTTTTTTTACTGTGGTGATGAAATCACCTCCTACAGCATTGGAGTCATGGCTTTATGTATCGTGGGAGCAAACACTGTTGCTGTCAAGATAAATAAATCCGCACTGCAACTGAATGGCGTACCTGAAAACAAAAAGTTACATACCTGAAAAGCAAGCATGATAAAACATTGCAGAATAGAATACAGTAAAAAAGAGCAGAACAATAGAGAATATAGAAAATAGAGAGAGAGAGAACAATAAAACGACTATTTTTGTTTTTTTTATTTTATATTTTTTTTGTGTTTTGTTTTTTACATTTTTTTTTGTTTTTTTTACACTTTTTTTTTACTCAACTGTAACGGTTCGGGTCTCTCAAAATGTGATGGCATCTTGGGAGACCCTGTGTAAGTGTGTCCTCTTCTGTGCAATGCTGTACCCTACGCTAAAACTTCACTTTTGTGTGGTAGCGTTCAAAACATTTACCAATGCACAGACCAGGATTGTCAGGACAGAGTGGACAAAAATCTGCGCTTGCTACAGACATGACATCTTTTTTGGGGGGCTCGTTGGGTAGGGGTACTCTCAAGGACATACAGATAATGCCTCTCATGCAGCCGGCTTACTGCATTTGGTAGGGGATGGTGAGGTGCAGAACCGCCTGGATACAGGAGTTCTGTGACTATCTCATCCTGGAATTTTAGGAGAGATAAAGTCCCGCCTGAAGCACTATATAGCACATGAGCGTTCAGCAAAGCCAATTGAAATAAGGATAGAGACACTTTTTTGTACCAGCGTCTCGCCTTACGGGCAATGTGATACGGCACCAACTTCTGGTCGTTGAGGTCCACCCCTCCTATATTTTGGTTATATTCGTGGACACAAAGGGGTTTCTCCACAACACCAGTCGCCGTACGAATTTGGACTGTCGTGTCTGCATGAAGGGAGGTAAGAAGGAAAACATTCTTATTATCCCTCCACTTCACAGCGAGCAAATTATTACACTTCAAGCAGGCTCTCTCCCCCAGCCTAAGACGGGAATCTACAAGCCGCTGGGGAAAGCCCCGGCGATTAGGTTGCACGGTGCCACATGCTCCAATCTGATGATCAAACAAGTGACTAAAAAGTGGCACGCTCGTGTAATAATTGTCCACATACAAGTGGTACCCCTTTCCGAATTAGGGTGACACCAAGTTCCACACTATCTTGCCAGCGCTCCCTATGTAATATGGGCAGTTGACCGGCTCAACCTGACTATCTTTTCCCTCATAAACCGTAAAGCTCCATACATAGCCTGTTGCCCTGTCACAGAACTTATAGAGCTTGACCCCGTATCATGCACGCTTGCTGGGAAGGCACTGTTTGAAAGACAAGCGGCCAGAAAATTTAATCAGGGACTCATCAACGCAGACAACTTGATCGGGAATAAACAAGGCTGCAAAACGTTCGTTGAAGTGGTTTATGAGGGGCCGAATTTTGTAGAGCCGGTCGTATTCAGGGTTTCCACGTGGACGTCAATGTTCATTGTCGTTGAAGTGCATGAACCGCAAAATCTGCTCGTATCGTTTCCTGGGCATGGAGGCAGAGAACACGGGCATGTGGTCAATTGGGTGCGTGGACCAATAAGCACGTATTGACGAAAATGTATGTGTGCCCATGTTGAGGGAAAGGCCCAGAAAGGTCTTAAATTCAGAAACCGTAATTGGTCTCCAATACCTGGCAATGGAAGGCAACTGGGGATTAGCGGCGATGAATTGACCAGCATATAAATTACTCTGGTCCACAATAGATCTATAGAGATCTTCTGTGAAAAACAGCAAATAAAAATCAAGTGGCATAAAATCAGCTGTTTCCACCTGAATACCGGGTTGGACAGTGAATGGGGGAAGTACGGGTGCTGCAGAAGTGGTGGGGACCCAATCAGGATAGGCAAATTCTGCAGGAAGGGCACTATGGGCACGACGGGCCTGCCTTTGTCTTCTTCTTCTTGGTGGCAGCGGGACACTACTTGTGCTTGCCACCTCGCCAGCTTGAACTGCACTTATGGGACTCGCCACGTCACCACGTGATACTGCAGTGCTGGATGTACGCCCAGGCTGTACTAGGCCACTGGTGCTTGCCAGTTCACCAGAAGGAATAGCGGCGCTAGTACTACTACATGATATGAGAGACCTGCGGTTCTTGCTCCTCAACAACCTCAGAAGATCGGGATCGGGTGCGCCTGACCTTAGCAGGGACCTCATCATCTTCGTCGCCCGGGCTATCTGACATGGAGCCGCTGTCTTCTATGGGAAGGTATTCTGAGCCTGAATCTGACAGATCCGTGACCTCCTCTTCACTATCTGTCATGCTCAGAATCTCGTAGGCCTCTTTACTAGTGTACCTTCGATTTGCATTTTGGGCTCTAAATTTAGGGGTACACTAGTAAGATTTACAGGAAAAAAAGCACCTGACTGTCGTCAGCAAATATATCAAACGCTACAAAAAAAACTGTTAGCGATCGCAGGGATCAGGCCTGACTCTGCGAATGCTGCAGTTATGTGTGTTGTGTTTGGTAAGTTACAGTGATCGATCGATACTGCACTTGGGTGGGCTGGGCTGGGCGGAGGGGCTAAACGCAGGTGCTATCAGGTATCTGGGCTGATCCCGCTAACACTGCGTTTTTGGGAACCCTAAACCGCTGGGGACGCTAGTATAGATCTGATCAGATATTGATCTGTTCAGATACTATACCACTAAGGGAGGTGTATGCTTTGCACGTGGGTGTTAGCGTTACTGGCACTAACCTAACGCTGCCTGGGGCGACGCAGACCCTCTCTGGCGCTAAAACCTAATTGATATCACCTGCCAGGCAATCAGGGGGTTAAACCTTTATTGGGTTATATATGGCGGGTGCCCTGATGCTATAAAAAGCAAACTAACCAACCAGCGTCACCCGTAACACTTATACGGTGATCACTGGTGAAAGGGTTAACTAGGGGCAATCAGGGGGTTAAAACCTTTATTAGGTAATATATGGGGGTACCTGGCGCTATATAAAAACCTGACGGGTAACCTAAATAACTAACTGGCTAACCAGTGTCACCAGTGACACTTATACAGTGATCACTGGTGAAAGGGTTAACTCTAGGGGCGATAAAGGGGTTAAACCTTTATTATATAATATATGGGGGTACCTGATGCTATAAAAACCTGCGGCGAACCTAAAAAAAATAACTTGCTACCTAGGGGCACCACCAATACTAATACAGCGATCGGAAAAACGCTAGCTTAGTGACGCTGGCGATAGGGGATGAAAGGGTTACCTGGGGGGCAATCAAGGGGTTAAACCTTTATTAGGGGGGGGTTAGGGGGCTACCCTGGACCTAAAGGGGCCTAAACCTAACTGCCCTGCAACTTTTTACTGTCACAGATGACACTAAATGCAGCGATCAGTAAATAAATGATCACTGCAATCAATCAGTGACACTGTGACTGGGGGCTGGGGGGTGACCTGGGGGGTGATCTGGGGGTGACTGGGGGGTGAAATGTGTGCCTATGTGTACCTACGTGTCAGTGGGCTGTTGGTGCACTAACCTGTGTCTTCTCTCCTCGGCGCTGCGGATGAAAAGACTGCCACGAGGAGAGATGACATCACTTCCTCTGCCTGTGTTTACATTTACACAGCAGAGGAAGCATATCATTCGCTGGGAGCGATCGCGAGGGGGTGGCCAGAAACGAATGGCCGCTCCCTCATCACGGATCGCTCCCGAACGGATAACCACCACTCACTGTACCGGAGGGGGGTCCGATCGGACCCCCACCCATACGAAGGCAGTCACGTACAGGTACTTGATTGTGCCTGTCCGTGCCATTCTGCCGACGTATATATACAGTGAGCGGTCGTTAAGTGGTTAAAAAAAATATATATTTATTTATTTACAACCCCATTAACTGTAGAGCAAAAAACTTGTCAAATACTGAGAGGCACCAGTGGTTATGTCCAGGGCTTTTTTTCAGCAGGGACGTGGGGGAGCACAGTTCCGGCACCTCCAGCACTGAATGTATTTTATGGCAAGGTCTGCTGGGGTGTGCTGGAAGGTCTATTGACGCTGGCTGCTGGGGTATATATTTGTGTGTTTTTTTTTGTTGCTGGGTAGGTCTATTGTTGCTAGTGGGGGGAGTCTTATGTTGCTGGGACTGATCTACTTTTGAGAGAGAGGTCTAATGTTGCTTGCTGCTGGAGGATCTATTGATGCGGGCTGCTGGGGGGATCTATTATTGCTTGTGGGGATCTATTTTTGTGTGGGGGGGTCTGTTGTTTCTGGGTGAGTCTATTGTTGCTGGTCTGGGGGCTTATGTTGCTGGGAAGGATCTACTGCTGAGGGAGAGATCTATTGTTGCTGGCTGCTGGAGGATCTATTGATACTGACTGCTAGGAGATCTGCTGTTCCTGGTAGGGGTCTATTGTTGCTGGGGTGGCATTTTGATGCCAGGGGTCCATTGGTGCTGGGGGGCAGGTCTGTTGTTGTGTGGAGTAAAAGAAAAATTAAGAAATACCGCGCTGCCGCTTTAAGTAATGAATAGCAGCCAGCACAGCAAACAGACAGTTGCAAACAAAAAGTGACAAAATGGAAGTGCAGCGATAAGGAAACGGTCTCTGGATAAACGAAGACCATATAGTGATCATGTAAATCTCAAACATGTATTGCAAATATGTAAAAAAACATGGATTAGATATGTCCACAATAGTAATAAAGATGTGTACAAAAAATTAACATAAAATCCACAGGTAAAGAAACCAAACGTGTGATAAGTCCAGACACATAAACTGAATTCTCATAGCATCCTCCTGGCATAAAAGATGGCAACAGGTGTAGAGAAAGTTGCGAGTAGAATATCCACCACCAATTAGATGAAAGGCTTACCGGAAAGCCTGGACTCAAAAGGACGTACGCCCAATGGGTCAACAAAGCTTGTGGTGAAGTGCACAAAAAGTTGAGGGCATCAGTGTAGGCGACCTCTGGTTTTGAAGTCAGGTGTTCCCACGGTTCTTCTGATGGTTTTCAAGAGCAGTGACCCTCAGGGTAGACAATCATGGATCGGGGTGGATGAATTCTCCTGTATGTTCATATATATGATTTAGAAAGGAGAAGAGAATGTCAAAAGGGTATTTATTAAAAATAAGGAACTCTCACATTTATGCAGGTAAAAAAAAGCACTTTGATACAAATATAATGGCAACAGCGGAGCCCATCTCGACACGTTTCGTCTATCAAGACATCATCTGGGGTGATTTGTACCAAAGTGCTTTTTTTACCTGCATAAATGTGTGTTCCTTATTTTTAACAAATACCCTTTTTACCTAACGGAATGACACTATGTGACATTCCGTTCTCCTTTCGAAATCATATATATGAACATACAGGAGAATTCATCCACCCTGCTCCATGATTGTCTACCCTGGGGGTCACTGCCCTTGAGAGCCATCAGAAAAACTGTGGGAACACCTGACTTCAAAACCAGAGGTCGCCAACTACCAACCACCTAAGGACCCCTTGCTTCTTCTGTTTGGATGTACAAAGATGAACTTAAAACCTTAAAGCTCCAGAACAACCACCAGTGGACTCGCATATGTCTCCTAGTTGCTTGTAGAAACATCTTTAAGCATTGGATCTCTGCAACGACACCCACCATCTTGGAAATCAAGAGAGACCTTAAAAAACTTCTATTTAGAGAAAAACAGGACACTACAACGCAAAAGGTCAGCTGTATCAGATGCTTTGAATCCAGATGTCGCTCCCTCATTGATAAGAGAGAGCCTAATGACATCTGAGGAATCATCACTACAATCTCCATTCATATTTGCACCTAGTGGTATTATGACTCTTACAGCTAATTCCCCATAATAAATTAATCAATCAACAAGTTTTTGTATTTATTAAGTGATCTGGTCACCCATTTATATATCGGTATTAAATTAAATGTACTGGCAAGAACGTTTTTGCATCCTAAAGTCTGGTAGTCAATTTTGCACTTTACTCGGACTGTTAGGCAAGTTCCTTTTATTTTATGCTTCCCTGTACCACTTGTTTTGCACCCCACTTATCCCTATTGTATACTCAATGTTTCTTTTTGCCATATGTGAGAGTTTTTCTGTTTTGTCTTTTTTCAGAAAAAATGAAATATTTTGAAAGTAAATTAAATGTACTGACCATTACTTGAACTTCTGGCCACCTGGTAAGCTCGGGAGGCTTTTGGTCCAAGATATTCTTTCTCCTCTGCCTCCTCCTCCTCCTCTATTTTCTATTCTATACGTTCTTCTACTTCCTATAAGTTTTGTTCTTATATTTGTATGTCAACAGTTACAGTTCATAACATACTTTATTCTACTTTGCCATTTGAAATACTCAATAAATATATATATATTTATATATATATATATATATATATAAAACAAAAAACTGGATGGACAGAAATAAAAAATCTTTTGGCAGCTAAAATATATCTCATATACTATATATATTTTCAGCTTTAAAGTAGACCTAACTTTAGTCTACCTAAGCACAGTCATCATATGCCAGATTCAGACCCCCGCCGTGATTAATTTGTGATATGGTGATAAAAGGATTTTTGGGAAAAAAAATTAAAAAAAAACCCAATGCAGTTTGGAAGTGTGTATAGAAAATATGCTCTTTAAAACAAAATTCTTGATACCAAACTTGGCCAAACTTCAAAAGTACATCTGTATGCAAAACTATTCTAAATATTTAACAGCTTGACATAGTTTTTTGATATTACCCTTACTCATTTATAGAAATACTAGAGGGTTTGTGAAACATTATATATGATCTCTCTCTGTTGGTATTCCTTATTTAATGTCAGCCACTTCTGTACCATCCAGATTAGTCTAACTCTTTCTTCTTTTTGCCAACTGTGATATTATTTGACCTGTTTGATCTATGTTCTCTGTAATTCTTTATTTATAAAAGTTATTTTGCTCCTCCTGAGCTATGAATAAACAAAATTGCCAAAAAATACAGACACAGGTACCCAAGTCTAGAACACATACTACTACAGTAAATAACATACACAGTCAATCACTTTGGACATACACACACTCAGAGGCGGCTCTAGGCTTTGTGAGGCCTTAGGCAAAACTTAGACATGAGGCCACACTCACGCCCATAATGGGAAAAATAACTCAAGCAATAAAAAAATAAAGGTGTGCCCCCCCTACAGCGCTGCCGACTTCCCTTCTCTGCCCTCCCGCTGACTGCTCTGCCAGCTGTGGGGGATCTGCAGGATGGAGGCCGGAAAAAGGCCCCTACTTTTTCTAAAAGAACACAGTGAGTGATTGGAACTGATTTGTGTTTACTAAGCTTTAGTTTATGAATTAACAGGAGCTTCTGTCTCCTGTTCATTCATCTGCAGTGCAGCTGAGGCTACAGAGAAAGGAACTGGGGAATGCGTTTCCTCATTTTCTTTCTCTGTCTCAAAAGTGAGACTTCAGGGGTTTGTTTAGACCCCTGATATCTCAACAAAGAAACCAAAAAACTCTCACCAAAAAAAAAGGAAAAAATAAATAAAAATAAAAAGATTGTAAAAAAAAAAAAAAAAAAGACTACAATTTCTAATCAAACTAAAAAGCCATACCCAATAGTTAGCATAATTTAGCCACACATACAAATGTTTCTGTATGGCACGGGTCACCCTCTCCCTAGTAGGGGTCCCTACTGTACAATAGCGGTAAACTTAAGTAGGAGAAGGGTGCAGAGTGTATGGTGGGGTAGTATGTACATGAGAGGGGTGCAGAGTGTATGGCGGTGGGTAGTATGTACATGAGAGCGGTGTGGAGTGTATATAGGTGGGTAGTATGTACATGAGAGGGGTTCAGAGTGTATATAGGTGGGTAGTATGTACATGAGAGGGCTTCAGAGTGTATATAGGTGGGTAGTATGAACATGAGAAGGGTGCAGAGTGTATATAGGTGGGTAGTATGTACATGAGAGGGGTGCAGAGTGTATATAGGTTGGTAGTATGTACATGAGGGTTGTGGAGTGTATGGTGGGGGGTAGTATGTACATGAGAGGGGTGCAGAGTGAATATAGGTGGGTAATATGTACATGAGAGGGGTGCAGAGTGTATATAGGTGGAAAATATGTACATGAAAGGGTTGTGGAGTGTATGGCGGGGGGTAGTATGTACATGAGAGGGGTGCAGAGTAATTATAGATGGGTAATATGTACATGAGAGGGGTGCAGAGTGTATATAGGTGGGTAGTATGAACATGAGAGGGGTGCAGAGTGTATATAGGTGGGTAGTATGTACATAAGAGGGTTGTGGAGTGTATGGTGGGGGGTAGTATGTACATGAGAGGGGTGCAGAGTGTATGGTGGGGGGTAGTATGTACATGAGAGGGGTGCAGAGTGTATATAGGTGGGTAGTATGTACATGAGAGGGGTGCAGAGTGTATGTAGGTGGGTAGTATGTACATGAGAGGGGTGCGGAGTGTATGGTGGGGGTAGTATGTACATGAGAGGGGTGCAGAGTGTATATAGGTTGGTAGTATGTATATGAGAGGGGTGCAGAGTGTATATAGGTGGGTAATATGTACATGAGAGGGGTGCAGAGTGTATATAGGTGGGAAATATGTACATGAGAGTGTTGTGGAGTGTATGGTGGGGGTAGTATGTACATGAGAGGGGTGCAGAGTGTATATAGGTGGGTAGTATGTACATGAGAGGGGTGCAGAGTGTATATAGGTGGGTAGTATGTACATGAGAGGGGTGCAGAGTGTATATAGGTGGGTAGTATGTACATGAGGGTTGTGGAGTGTATGGTGGGGGATATTATGTACATGAGAGGGGTGCAGAGTGTATGGTGGGGGGTAGTATGTACATGAGAGGGGTGCAGAGTGTTTATAGGTGGGTAGTATGTACATGAGAGGGGTGCAGAGTGTATATAGGTGAGTAGTATGTACATGAGATGGGTGCAGAATGTATATAGGTCGGTAGTATGTACATGAGAGGGGTGCGGAGTGTATGGTGGGGGTAGTATGTACATGAGAGGAGTGTATATAGGTGGGTAGTATGTACATTAGAGGGGTGCAGAGTGTATATAGGTGGGAAATATGTACATGAGGGTTGTGGAGTGTATGGTGGGGGTAGTATGTACATGAAAGGGGTGCAGAGTGTATATAAGTGGGTAGTATGTACATGAGAGGGGTGCAGAGTGTATATAGGTGGGTAGTATGTACATGAGAGGGGTGCAGAGTGTATATAGGTGGGTAGTATGTACATAAGAGGGGTGCAGAGTGTATATAGGTGGGTAGTATGTACATGAGTGGGGTGAAGAGTGTATATAGGTGGGTAGTATGAACATGAGAGGGGTGCAGAGTGTATATAGGTGGGTAGTATGTACATGAGGGTTGTGGAGTGTATGGTGGGGGGTAGTATGTACATGAGAGGGGTGCAGAGTGTATGGTGGGGGGTAGTATGTACATGAGAGGGGTGCAGAGTGTTTATAGGTGGGTAGTATGTACATGAGAGGGGTGCAGAGTGTATATAGGTGGGTAGTATGTACATGAGAGGGGTGCAGAATGTATATAGGTCGGTAGTATGTACATGAGAGGGGTGCGGAGTGTATGGTGGGGGTAGTATGTACATGAGAGGAGTGTATATAGGTGGGTAGTATGTACATGAGAGGGGTGCAGAGTGTATATAGGTGGGTAGTATGTACATGAGGGTTGTGGAGTGTATGGTGGGGGTAGTATGTACATGAGAGGGGTGTAGAGTGTATATAAGTGGGTAGTATGTACATGAGAGGAGTGCAGAGTGTATATAGGTGGGTAGTATGTACATGAGAGGGTTGCAGAGTGTATATAGGTCGGTAGTATGAACATGATAGGGGTGCAGAGTGTATATAGGTGGGTAGTATGTACATGAGAGGGGTGCGGAGTGTATGGTGGGGGGTAGTATGTGCATGAGAGGGGAGCAGAGTGTATCGTGGGGGTAGTATGTACATGAGAGGTGCAGAGTATATATAGGTGGGAAATATGTACATGAGAGGGTTGTGGAGTGTATGGTGGGGGGTAGTATGAACATGAGAGGGGTGCAGAGTGTATATAGGTGGGTAGTATGTACATGAGAGGGGTGCGGAGTGTATGGTGGGGGTAGTATGTACAAGAGAGGGGTGCAGAGTGTATATAGGTGGGAAATATGTACATGAGAGGGGTGCAGTATGTACATGAGAGGGGTGTGAAGTGTATATAGGTGGGTAGTATCAAATACACCACTGACCACTGATGCATTAGTGACCAGTGGCAGTAAATAACCCCTTTGTGCTGCATTAGTGGCACCGGTATCAGAGTTTGTGAACCCTTTGATGCTGCACCATATAGGGGTTAATTAACTCTGATACCGGTACCACAAATGCAGCACAAGGGGGTTAATTAACCGCTAGTGGTCACTAATGTATAGTAATGCAATAACCCCCTCCATGCTGCATATTACATATACTAATGTAAACTCCCCTCCCCCCAAAGAGTTAAATACTTCAGGCAGGTTGACACAGCTAAGCCACTGTGACAACGCTGCCTTTTTAGCTTCTGCAAACTTACTTGTACTTTTGCACAGGGCTTCACTGGCTCCTCGCAGGTCTTCACAGCAGCTCTCTGTTCACCTCTTTCTTCCCGCCTCCCGGGGCCGGTCTGAATGACATCACGCCGAGAAGGACTAGGAAGCTCCTGTCGGGCGGAGATCACTCTGTCTGACAGGGAAGTAATTGCGTTGGTCGGTCGGGTAACTCACATCATACTCGCACCGCTCTGGTGCAGACAGTGTACCGGTGGCCGGCGGGTGTCACGGCTGTCTTCGAAACAAGCGGCATTTTTAGCCTCCCCTGCCCCCCCGCTCAGTCCGCCCCGCCCCCTACCTCCTGGCGGGTTCAGCAATGGCCGGCCCTGCAGCTCCGCCTCCTCTACACCGCTGCGATGTAAAAGGAAGATGTCGATCCTTTACCGGCCCGCTTACCCCGCCAACTTGGGGACACTGACCGCGTGAGGCCCCTGGCAGTGCGGGGCCTTAGGCCCCTGCCTTTTTTGCCTAATTAGAGAGCCGCCTCTGCACACACTTTATTAGGTACACCTTGCTACCGTGTTTCCCTGAAAATAAGCCCGGGTCTTATATTAATTTTGGCAATAAAAGACACAGTAGGGCTTATTTTCGGGGTGGGTCTTACCATGTAATGTGCTGTATTCTCTCCCCCTCTCTCTCCCTGTGTGACAGGAATCCCCAGTGTGTTCTGAGTTAAAATGCTTGAAAAATCCTATAATCCACTCTATTACAGTAGTATATAAAGCACAATGTGTGTGTTTCTGTAATATAATTGTGCCAAATACCTCCGTTATAGCACCACTCTGCTCTTGTGTGACTCGCCGGAGCTCTCTTCCCCTCAATTATATTACAGAAACACACAAATTGTACATTATATACAGGTGATACTCGAAAAATTTGAATATCGTGCAAAAGTTCATTTATTTCACTAATGCAACTTAAAAGGTGAAACTAATATATGAGATAGACTCCTTACATGCAAAGCAAGATAGTTCAAGCCGTGATTTGTCATAATTGTGATGATTATGGCTTACATCTCATGAAAACCCCAAATCCACAATCTCAGAAAATTTGAATATTGTGAAAAGGTGCAATATTCTAGGCTCAAAGTGTCCCAATCTAATCAGCTAATTAAGCCATAACACCTGCAAAGGGTTCCTGAGCCTTTAAATGGTCTCTCAGTCTGGTTTAGTAGGAATCACAATCATGAGAAAGACTGCTGACGTGACAGTTGTGCAGAAAAAACATCATTGACACCCTCCATAAGGAGAGAAAGACTCAAAAAGTTAATTGAAAAAGAAGTTAAGAAGCACATTAATAGAAAGTTATGTGGAAGGGAAAAGTGTGGAAGAAAAAGGTGTACAAGCAGCAGGAATGACCGCAGCCTGGAGAGGATTGTCAGGAAAAGGCCATTCAAAGGTGTTGGGGACTTTCACAAGGAGTGGACTGAGGCTGGAGTCAGTCCATCAAGAGCCACCACACACAGACGGATCCTGGACATGGGCTTCAAATGTCGTATTCCTCTTGTCAAGCCACTCCTGAACAACAAACAACGTCAGAAGCGTCTTACCTGGGCTAAAGAAAAACAGACCTGGTCTGAAACAAAGTTCAACTCATGTGATGAAACATGTGGTTGCCATCATCCCTTGTGTGTTCAAATTGAAAATAACCTCTATTTGATGAGATTTTTTAGGCAACAAGTAGGAAACAAATAGTAATATCCAAAATAATTTATTATAGAAAAATTGAATGTGAAACAAATATTATACAAAATATGTTAAATATGTTAAAAACATGGGATTTTCCAATGAACATCTTAAAATACGCAAAATTATTTCCAAATTCTGGCCAATCCTTACTGAGGATCCTATCCTTAGGAAATTGGTGAAAGATAGGCCACAAATCACCTTCAAGAGGGCCAATTCACTCGGGACCATGTTGGTCCAGAGCGAATATAAGGGAACATCAAGGAAAGACCCCTGCAAGACCTAGGGTACTTTCCTGTGCGGGTCCTTTGCACAATGTGGGGTGATAGGTAGAAGGACTACACTGGCGCTGCCTAATGGGGATACTTTCACTTTGAGACATTTTGCGAATTGCAGAACTCGGGGTGTTGTATACCTCATGCAGTGCCAGTGTGGTGCCTTCTATGTGGGCAAAACCAAACAAGAACTGTGGAAACGCATGGAGAAACATGTACATTCCATGCGTATTGGCAATCTCTACTTACCTTTGGGTAGGCATATTGCCAGACACCACAATTATAGGATGCCCACAGTCAACTTTACTGTGCTGGACAGGATCCACATTCCGGTCAGGGGGGGGGGGTTGGAATAAGGTGCTGCTCCAGCATGAGATGCACTGGATCAGGCACCTGAAGGCCACCACACCCCCTGGCCTGAATGAGGCAGAGAGCTATAGGCCCTTTTTAGAGGGATTTAGCTCTGGGAAAACAGATTTATTTCCTCCTGTCCAGTACAAAGCACTTCACCCCTGTTTTCTTTTCATTGATTTGGCCAATTTGGCCTCCTTTTTCTGATCCTTAGGGCACGGAATATTGGGGTCCTATATATTCCACACTAGGGTTGCTCCTTTTTCCTCCCTGGGATAGAACATTATCCTGGGTTGGATACTTGGGAATCATTAGACAGAGTGGGGATACATAGATGGGAGGGTTTTTGTTTATATATGTTTAATTTGATTTGTAGGTTTTTTGTTGACATTTGTATATATATATAATTATGCACTTGCCTGCAGATACCATTGTCAATTTTTGTTTAAATTATTCATGATTACCTGCGGCATTCATGTCCCGAATGTAAGAATTGTGTTCCTGTTTTTCTGTGGATTTGCACTTCCTCTGGCATTGGCATTTATGTTTTTACGGGTATTTTGGTTGGGATTTTTGTTCCCCCCCTGCCTCCCTTGGATTTTTTTCAGTTGCTCCATCTGTACTTTCCATCCATTGCCGGGGGAGATCTTGGAGGTTTTTTCCTCCATCAATGCCCCTGGGTGCATTTCTGTGCCCTTTGGGGTAATCCCTGGCAACGGTGGTATTAGCCTCTTTTGTTGTTTTTAGATCCACTCTAGTACCATCTGTGGTTTTTAAAAAACAGGTTTTTGGAGGTTTTTCTCCTTTAATCACTGGTTCCCCTATCCCTTGTGGACTCACATGACTTAGTCTGTGGTTTTCCATTATGGACCTATTGTTCAATCTCGGCTGGCAGAATCTCTTGTATCCCTCTGGTTTGCTGGAGTTTTTTGCCCTTTTTTCAGCCGCAATAGCCCATATCCAAGATGGCTACCGACCAACTTCCGGGTCGCCGGAAGTGATGTCATCACGTGCCGTCTGAGTGACGGCTCGTACGATCGGTCGCCCTGCGATGACGTGGCACCATGCGCCACGTCCTCACCACGCGGGCGCAGGAACATGGCGAGACACGCCGTCATCGCTTGGAGCCAGTGAGTGGTGAGTATAAAAGAGCGCCAAACTGTCATTTCCCCCTGCCATTATTGGAGGCAGAAGGCACTTGGGACTCTGCAAAATTGGATGGGACATATAGGAAGGACCCTGAACCGTGGAGCCCTCTCTGTATTTTCCTGACCCAGCAGTCTCTTTCTTTATCTGTGGGGCCCTTTTTTGATGGACAAGGCGTCTCTATCCTTTGGACATTTGGGTGAGTTATCATTATTAGGTTTCTATCCTGGAACACTCCGGAGAGCCATCTCCCTCTAACTGAGCATTTTTTTGCTTTTTATTTTTAATTGCATTTATAGTTGTCCCCCTTTTACTTCAAATGCCACTTGGATTGGAATTCTTTTCCTGTACATTTATGGAGAGTGGAGACAAGGAGCGACATATTTTCCAGTTGGGAGAATTGAGGGAGGAATAATTCCCACTACCTGTGCCTCTGCTTTGGAAGTGTATTCATGGATCCTTTCTGGTGCACATGATTGAACACAAGTGAGTCTCCATTTTTTGCTACACCCCTTTGGGTGGGGGGATGGTGATTTTTCACTTGTTTGTTGTTTAATAGAAATTTGTATTCTGATTTATTTTAGACTGTGATACTACAATATCCCTTGAAGAAGGATGCTCTGCATTCGAAACGCGTCGGATATACATCACTGTTCATCGCCAGTTGATCTGGTGACATATCATTGATAATGGATAGTATTCCTATGTCCAGTTCAATCATGATCCATGTTTTTAACATATTTAACATAATTTGTATAATATTTGTTTCACATTAAATTTTTCTATAATAAATAATTTTGGATATTACTATTTGTTTCCTACTTGTTGCCTAAAAAATCCCATCAAATAGAGGTTATTTTCAATTTGAACAGACCTGGTCTGTTGCTCAGTGGTCCAAAGTACTCTTTTCTGATGAGAGCTAATTTTGCATCTCATTTGGAAACCAAGGACCCAGAGTATGGAGGAAGAATGGAGAGGCACACACTGCAAGATGCTTGAAGTCCAGTGTGAAGTTTCTACAGTCTGTGTTGATTTGGGGAGCCATGTCATCTGCTGGTGTTGGTCCACTGTGCTTCATTAACCACTTCCTACCGGGTCATAGACATATGACGCCGGCAGGAACCCTCCCTCCCTCCGGGCGGACGTCCTATGACGTCCTTTTTTCCCGGCCGTCTATGGGGCGCGCGCGCGCCGCCGGCGGCGTGCGCGCGCACCCGCGGCAACGCTCGTGACCCGGTGAGTGTGCCCGGCGGTCGCGATGTCCGCTGGGCACCCGCGATTGCCCACGATCACGGCAGAAGTGTGGATCTGTGTGTGTAAACACACAGATCCACCTCCTGTCAGAGGTGAGGAGACCGATGTGTGTTCCCAGTACAGAGGAACACAGATCGGTCTCCTCCCCTTGTGAGTCCCCTCCCCCTACAGTTACAATCACTCAATAGGGAACATATTAACCCCTTGATCGCCCCCTAGTGTTAACCCTTTCCCTGCCAGTCACATTTACACAGTAATTAGTGCAGTTTTATAGCACTAATCGCTGTATAAATGTGAATGGTCCCAAAAACGCGCCAATAGTGTCCGATGTGTCTGCCGCAATGTCACGGTCACAATAAAAATCGCAGATCGCCGCTATTACTAGTAAAAAAAATAAAAAAAATAAAAATGCCATAAATCTATCCCCTATTATGTAGACGCTATAACTTTTGCGCAAACCAATCAATATACGCTTATTGCAAAAAAAAATTACCAAAAATATGTACAATACGTATCGGTCTAAACTTAGAAAAAAAATTGTTTTAAAAAAAAAAAATTGTGATATTTATTAAATCAAAAAGTAAAAAATATTGCATTTTTTTCAAATATGTCGCTCTTCTTTTGTTTATAGCACAAAAAATAAAAACCGCAGAGGTGATCAAATACCATCAAAAGAAAGCTCTATTTGTGGGGGAAAAAGGACGTCAATTTTGGTTAGGTTCAACGTCGCACGACCGCGCAATTGTCAGTTAAAGCGACGCAGTGCTGCATCGCAAAAAGTGCTCTGGTCAGGAAGGGGGTAAATTCTTCCAGGGCTGAAGTGGTTAATTCCAGGGTCACCGCAGCCGTCTACCAGGAGATTTTAGAGCACTTCATGATTCCTTCCGCAGACAAGCTCTATGGGGATGCTGACTTCATTTTCCAGCAGGACTTGGCACCTGTCTACACTGCCAAAAGCACCAAAACCTGGTTCAATGACCGTGGGATTACTGTGCTTGATTGGCCAGCAAACTCACCTGACCTGAACCCCATAGAGAATCTATGGGACATTGCCAAGAGAAAGATGAGAGACGTGAGGCTGAACAATGCAGAATAGCTGAAGGCCGCCATTGAAGCACCCTGGTCTTCCATAACACCTCAGCAGTGCCACAGGCTGATAGCTTCCATGCCACGCCACATCAGGGTTGCCAACTTTCAGTAAATTTACGAACAGTTTGTAAAATCCATAATTGTTGCATCTGTCCATGAATGTCAGTTACGGACATGCAGCCTACATGTCCGTAATGGACATTCAAGGACAGATGCAAAAAGTACAGATTTTACAAACTGTTCGTAAATTTCATGAAAGTTGGCAACCCTGCGCCACATTGAGGCAGTAATTGCTGAAAAAGGGGCCCAAACCAAGTACTGAGTACATATGCATGCTTATACTTTTCAGAGGTCCGATATTGTTCTATGTACAATCCTTGTTTTATTGATTGCATGTAATATTCTAATTTTCTGAGATTGTGGATTTGGGGTTTTCATGAGCTGTAAGCCATAATCATCACAATTATGACAAATCACGGCTTGAACTAACTTGCTTTGCATGTAATAAGTCTATCTCATATATTAGTTTCACCTTTTAAGTTGCATTAGTGAAATAAATGAACTTTTGCACGATATTCAAATTTTTCGAATATTACCTGTAATACAGTAATAGAGTGGATTATAGGATGTTACAAGCATTTTAAACAAGGGGTTATTTTCAGGGTAGGGTTTATATTGCAGCCCTCCTGAAAATAGCTCTAGGTCTTATTTTCAGGGTAGGTCTTATTTTCAGGGAAACACAGTAGTACCAGGTTGGACCCCCTTTGCCTTAAGAACTGCCCTTATTCTTCTTGGCGTAGAAACATTCCTCCAGAGATTTTGTTCCATATTGACATGATAGCATCACACAGTTGCTGCAGATTTCTCGGCTGCACATCCATGATGCAAATCTCCCATTCCACCACATTCCAAAGGTGCTCTATTGAATTGAGATATGTTTACTGTGAAGGCCATTGGAGTACAGAGACCTCATTGTCATGTTCAATAAACCAGTGGTGAGATGATTTGAGCTTTGGGACATGGTGCATTATCCTGCTGGAAGGAGCCATCAGAAGATATGTACACTGTAGTCATAAAGGGATGGACACGGTCAACAACAATAACAAATTAAAAAAGGTAGGCCGTAGCATTTAAAAAATGTTTAATTGATACTAAGGGACCCAAAGTGTGCCAATAAAATATCCCCCACACCATCATACCACCACCAGCCTGAACCGTTGATACAAGGCAGGATGGATCCATGCTTTGATGTTGTTTACGTCAAATTCTGACCCCACCATCTGAATGTCGCAGCTGAAATCTGGGGACCAGACAATGTTTTTCCAATCTTCTATTGTCCAATATTGGTGAGCCTGTGCGAATTGTAGCCTCTGTTTCCTGTTCTTAGCTGACAGGAGTGGCACCCAGTGTACTCTTCTGCTGCTGTGGCCCATCTGCTTCAAGATTCAATGTGTCATGCGTTCAGAGATAGTATTCTGCATACCTGGGTTGTAATGGATTTTTTTTGAGTTACTGTTGCCTTCCTATCATCTGGAACCAGTCTGCCTATTCTCCTCTGACCTCTGACATAAACAAGGCATTTTCCTCAATATAACTGCCACTCACTGGATATTTTCTCTTTTTTGGACCATTCTCTGTAAACCCTAGAGATGGTTGAGCGTGACAATCCCAGTTGATCAGCAGTTTTTGAAAATACTTAGACCGGCCCAACTGGCACCAACAACCATGCCACGTTCAAAGTCACTTAAATCCACTTTCTTTCCCATTCTGATGCTCGGTTGGAACTTCAGCAAGTCGTTTTCACCAAGTCTAGATACCTAAATGCATTGAGTTGCTGCCATGTGATTGGCTGGCTAGCAATTTGTGTTACCAAGCAATTGAACAGGTGTACCTAATAAAGTGGCCGGTGAGTGTATAAGGGCTTGTGCACCCGGGTGTATAGCACAACCTCTGGCGTATCTTCCCATCATGAAGCCCGCAAGTGTTACCTACAGCCACGCATTGAAGTCGATGGCTGTAACCAGCTATATGCAGGTATAGGCAAGTACTTGCGTAAACATGTGTACGTATGTATAAGGCATGCTACTCTGGACGCAGACAGTCTACATCTGGAGTTGTACAGTACACCCGTATGCATAGGCATGTTTATGTAAGTAGTACTTAAGTATACATGTGTACAGCCACGTACAGCCATTGACTTCTATAGACACTCTGCACAGAGCCGATTTGTTGCACGGCCCTGTACCATGTTATTGCTGCGATGACCAATTACAGCGATCGCTCATGTAAACAGTGTAGTGTTTACATTGCTAAGATTGCCTTTTCCTCGTACAATGGAGAAAAGGGGAGAAATGAGGAAATAATAAATTACTTAATCAGATTACAATGGGGTGTCTACTTTCCAGCAGGGGTCTTTTATTTTTGCGGGGGGGGGGTTTGTACTGTCCTGATATTTTTATTTGATATGTTTAACCTATTGTCAACCGGCTGCCGTCAGGAAGACACTGTTATCCTGGGCGGATGTCATATGACGTTGCGCCTTTAAAATCCACTAGGGGGCGCGCGCACGCCCACCGCTTCACTGGGCACCCGCGATTGCCCAGTAACCGAGCAGGACCGTGGATCTGTGTGTGTAAACACACAGATCCACGTCCTGTCAGGGAGAGGGGACCGATGATGTGTCCCTTGTACATAGGGACAACCATCGGTCACCTCCCCCAGTGAGTCCCCTCCCCCCACAGTTAAAACACATCTAGGAAACATATTTAACCCCTTCCTCGCCCTCTAGTGTTAACCCCTTCCCTGCCAGTCACATTTATACAGTAATCAATGCATTTTTATAGCAGGGATCGCTGTATAAATGTGAATGGTCCCAAAAATGTGTCAAAAGTGTCCGATGTGTCCGCCGCAATATCGCAGTCACGATAAAAATTGCTGATCGCCGCCATTACTAGTAAAAAAAATAAATAATAATAAAAATGCTATAAATCTATCTCCTATTTTGTAGACGCTATAACTTTTGCGCAAACCAATCAATATACGCTTATTGCGATTTTTTTTTTTTTTACCAAAAATATGTAGTAGAATACGTATCGGCCTAAACTGAGGAAAAAAAAATGGATATTTATTCTAGCAAAAAGTAAAAAATATTGTGTTTTTTTTTCAAACTTGTCGCTCTTCTTTTGTTTATAGCGCAAAAAAATAAAAACCGCAGAGGTGATCAAGTACCAGAAAAAGAAAGCTCTATGTGTGGGAAAAAAAGGATGCAAATTTCGTTTGGGTACAGCTTCCCACGACCGTGCAATTGTCATTCAAAGTGTGACAGCGCTGAAAGCTGAAAATGGCTTGGGCAGGAAGGGGGTTTAAGTGCCCAGTAGAGAAGTGGTTAATAATAGTAAATAAGGGAAATATTTTTTTTTTTTCAAATTGTTTCTCCTTCATATGGTATATGTTAGGCCCCTTTCACATGAGTGATCCGATCAAGTCCGTCTGTCAGTTTTTTAGGCAGACCAGATCTGAAGGTCCTATGAACAGGCAGGTGTAAATGGTGCCTGCCTCCAGGTCCGATTTGGTATATTAAAAAAAACCTGAATGGGATCCGTCCTCTTCTGTTTAGGCAGATCGGGGATTGGAGGTAGCGAGTTATGAACAAACAGCTTCACCCTTAAGGCAATTCGTCGGGCTATCAACTTCTTTTGTGAGGAGCAATGTGCAGCGCTAAAGGGATTGAAATAAATGGGAATGGGCAAGGTATACTTCTAGAATGGACACCTGTGACATGTGCCATAAATTAAAACATGTGAGATATACCTAGAAGTCAAGTATAGTGAAATACTGGTTGTGCATAAAAAGATATCATGTGAAAATAAACCTAAAAATCATCTAGAGAATAACACTGAAACATGATATAAACACTGATTGTGCACAAAACTCATGTAAATCAAACAGAAATGGTGACTGTATGCAAGTCCAGAGAAGTATAGTGACACAATATAAAGAGGAGTCCAATGAAGATTGTACATATGCTGAAATTGGGAACTCAGGGGTTAAGAGTGATAAGCTAAAAACAGCATAGTGTTTCCAAACATAATATAGGATGGGACACCAATGATTGTCTCTTAAAACAGGTATGTAAAAGATGATTCCTGGAGTTCAGTAATATTATCACCAATAAAGGGCTGTGATTCCACCAACTAGGGAAGAGGTAGGTACTCTTACCATGAGTTGTGGACCCATCCACCGATCAGTGGTGAGTCAAGCAGGCAAGGGCAAGGGTATCTGTACTGTAGTCACGGTTTCCTCATGCGATCATCGAAAATGGATTCCAAATTCCTCCAGATGATATCAGGAAGGTAAAGCCGGTGACTCTCACTTCTTGGAGCTCTGTGATGCATAGGAATCCAACACTGGTTAATCACCGTCCTCCAGTCCCGGTGTCTCGTCACATTCGGCTCCCCATCACAGATTGCTCCGGAAGTGACGTTCCGTCGCCGCCATCTTGCTACACCCCACAATCCTGTACAGTAATGATAGAGTGAGAAGGGGGCAAGCGGACATCTTATTACACCCACCGAAGTTTTAGATTTCACAGTTATTTTCAACACAAAACGGAGCTTATATGCTTAAATACAGTATTTGTAAATCCGACAGACTGTTTACATGTTAAATGTGAAAATCAGAGGTGTTCTGTCACATTAGCAACCATGTAAGGTCAGTAGGTTTGCTGCTGCTTTTAAAATTTAACATCTGAACAGTCCGTCGGATCTCCAAATACTGTATTTAAGCATATAAGCTCAGTTTTTGTGTTGAAAATAACTGTGAAATATAAAACTCCGGTGAGTGTAACAAGATGTCTGCTTTCCCTTCTCACTCTATCATTACTGTGCAGGAGTGTGTGGTGTAGCAAGATGGCGGCGACGGAACATCACTTCCGGAGCAATCTGTGATGGGGAGCCGAATGTGACGAGACACCGGGTCTCAGTCGGGTCTTATGACCAAATGCGATAAAACGCATTGGGGTGGAGCCAGTCCATGTGTGTCACTGAGTTTAGCCATCTGTGTACAAGCAGCAGGAGGAAAACACTGTGTAAAGACTGGGATACGACCGCTGGGGATGAGAGAAAGACACAGCATCTTTGGCTTTGTGTACACGTGTTTTTAATGGGATTTAATGTGAGTGCAGAATGTTTTAATGAAGGGATTTTACGTTTTTAACAAAATTATGCCATGTGGCATTTTATCATTTTTTTTTTACTGGGACCCTTTGCATGTGTAGCGGGTATATGCTTTTCTCTCATGTTTGAATTTGGTGGGGATATCTGTGATGTGTGGTTCCCTGGGGCTCAGCAGGTGGCACTGTCACTTTGGGCCCGGGGACGAGCCATCGTTGCAGTGGCATACCCTTTTTGGCGTCTCGCAGCATGAGTACAGCAGGGCGGGGGCTCCGCTGGGCTTGCTGGGGGAGGGTATAAAGGGGTCAGCAATTTTGGTCACGGGGTCGTCGAGTCCCAGGCACCTTCAGCCTGAGGGCTGTGGTTCGTGGTCGGTGTTCAGGCGGCCTAGGCCTGGACACCCGGAGCGCGTGTTCCACCCCGGGCACCTTCAGCCTGGGGTGAGGTACTCGGTTGGAGGCCTGGGGCCCAGTGTCCTCCGCTGGGCTCCGCGAGGGAAGGATATCCTAGGGGACCTCGGGAGTGGGGTACCCGAATCCAGAGGCGTAAGGGACCGGAGGAGCTACTCACCCGAAGACCTGGTGCAGCAGATTGCCGGTGCCGGGTGAGCCTCAGGAGGAAGGGGAGGGGTATCTTCCCAAACAGGGGCCGAGTGCAGTCAGGAGGAAGGTTCACTGTTCATCTGGTCGGTGGCAGCGACCAAGATTTTCAACAGGTGGCATAGATTATGTGCCAAACCTATTCGCTGATAGAGGAATAGGAGAGTTCATTGTGCCTGGGCCTACTCGTATCCACACCCACCCTGTCTGTTCGTTTGAGGGAGTCCAACTGATTGTGTTTCATCCTGGCATTGAAGAATAAAGGAGTGTTGGACTTTGATTGGTGTGGGGCTCATTTACTGGCAGACACTATTCCACAGAAGAGGCGGAGGCTCCAAACTCAGAACACCGACCCGGAGGTAAAGGAACTTTGCTTACACCACACAAACATCTGCGGTGGAGGCTTGGCGTGGTGACCCCGCACTCTCTCCTCCAAGGTACCCCTAGACAAGCAGAAACCAGCCAGCAGTGGAGTGAGAGAGTGGAGGCCGCTACACATGTAATTATGTTGATTGGATTTGGGGAGTCTGCAGTGTCAGAGTTGAATTCATCCTAAAGCCTCGTACACACGATCAGATTTTCGGACGACGGTTCGTCTGATTTTTGTTGCATGCTAGTCTCATGTCGAAAGTGAAGAGGTTACTCACCATACGAAAATTCTCGTATGACAGAATACAACTTCAGAAGTGACGTAATGTGTTGATCAGTTTTGTATGTATTCTTTTGTTTCTGAGCATGCATAGTCTTGCTATTACGATTTTCTTTGTACGAAAACCGTACTAATTAAACAAAAATCGGACGTTGAGTTCACATCCGACAAAATTTTTATAGTCAGCAGATCCAGCTTTTTTCTGACGAATAACAGAATCTGTTGTCGAAAGCACCATAATAACGATCCGAAAATCTGCAGATCGTCGGACAAAAGTTTACTTCCGATTTTCGTATAGTGTGTGTGGGCCTTTAGAGTTGTATAGTGCTTGTGTGCCCTACTTGAGAGAGTTGGGCAATAAAAATCTGTGAGTGTATGTCCATTAAAAGGTGGTGGGCTGAACTTGGTGATTATACACAACTGGTTGGTAATTAGACATGTACGACTGATCCATTTCGTTATAAAATTCAGATAAAATTGTCATTATTCAGAGATTTGGATTTATCTGAATCTCCCAATCACAATATTAACGGATTTGAATGAAACTGAAATAATAATTTGTAAGACAAGATGCAATAGTTTGGGTCTTTTGTTAAAGTGGTTGTAAACCCACTTTGCAAAAAAATAAATAAAATCTAACACCTGCAAGACAAAGGCATAATGAGCTAGTATGCATAGCAATACTAGCATGCTAGCTCATTATGTAATACTCACCTGGGATTGAAGCCCCCACCTTATTATAGGCTTACCTGTAGCATAAAGTGTGTTGTAAGGGTTTACAACCACTTTAAAGTGATTATAAAGGCTTTTTTTTTTTTTAATAACAAACATGTTATACTTACATCCTCTGTGCAGTTGGTTTTGCACAGAGCAGCCCGGATCCTCCTCCTCTTGGGTCCCTCTTTGCTGCTCCTAGTCCCTCCCTCCTTTGAGTGCCCCTCAGCCAGCAGCTTGCTACAGGGGTCACCCAAGCCGAGTCAGAGCTCCGTGTATCCATTCAGACAAGGAGCCCCGGCCTGGCCCCGCCTCCTCTCTCCCCTGATTGGCTGACTGACTTTGATTGACAGCCGTGGGAACCAATGGTGCCGCTGCTCTGTCTCCGCCAATCAGGAGGAGTGCCCTGGATGGGTGAGGGAATCGTGGACATCGCTGGAGAGAGAAGGGGCTCAGGTAGGTAATTTGGGGGGTGCTACACACAGAAGTTTTTTTTTTATCTTAATACATAGAATGCATTAGGATAAAAATAAAAAAAACTTCTGCCTTTACAACTACTTTAATGTTTGAAGCATCCGAAATAACATAACGACACAACAAATGATCTGAATTGTATCGGATCCTTTTATTTTATTCGGATGAGAGAGTTGCGTTAGGTAGTCTTTGACTCTTGGATAATCAGGTGATTCTTTTTGCATTATCATTTTTCATCATTATAAAAAAAGCACAACATATGGAATAAAAACATATTGCAGAAAATATACTATGGTATAAATGTGAAATAAGGTAATGACTCCGACTTATTGTGTTTGGGTTGGATAGAGGTGGATCCATCAGAATCTCCGAATCATAGCATATTGAATGAATCCAAATTTTTCTAGCAGAGATGACAGAGTGCATAAGTAAAAATAACAAATAAACATGTTAAAACGAATATAGCCAGTCTTCCGAAATAACTTGCGAAAATATGAATCAGTTCAGAACAACATATATATACAAAGTGAATCCAATTATGGAAAACAAATTCCAAAAACGAATCATTCTAACATAATGAATATGACGGAAAAAAAATGATTTACTTAAGGAATAAACCCGAAATGAAACACATTTTTCCATTGTGTACATCTTTATTGGCAATAAACATCATTGAAATGTCCTGGCTGGAGCTGATCAAGAAGATTTCATGTTTCTTTATGGATACGTTGCTTATAAGAGAGGCTGCTTTTATTTTGTTTCACTGAGGAATTGAGTGGAGTTGATGTTAATTTATGTTTCAATTTGTTACTATGGATAACAGTTTGGGATTTGACACAAGGTTTTTTAAATACGGCTTCCTATATTGTTTAACATTTTTTATCACTAGTGGATATAGCTTTATTTTGGGTTAAAGGAGAGCACCATAAGCGCAGGGTGGGGATATAATTTAATTCCTCCTTATATAATATAAAAATATAAAGCCCAGTGGTTATTAATTGCCACCAAAAGAAAGCTCTATTTGACTAAAGAAATTATATAAAATTAAAGAGGTTGTAAAGGCACAAGTTTTTTTTATCCTAATGCTATCTATGCAATAAGGTAAAAAACCTTCTGTAAAGAAGTGCCCCACCCTCAGCCCCCCTAATACTTACTTGAACCCCTTCTCGATCCAGCGATATCCAGGAGAGCCTTGTCTCTCCGGGGACTCACACTCCTGATTGGCTTTTTGCAGCAGCAGGAGCCAATGGCTCCCGCTGCTGTCAATCACAGCCAGTGAGCCAATCAGGAGATGGAGGGGTGTCTGAATGGACACATAGAGCAGCGGCTTGGCTCGGGTGCCTCCATAGCAAGCTAATTGCTGTGGAGGCACTCGGCAGGAGGGAGGGGCTAGGAGCGCCGGTGAGGGACCAGAGAAGAGGAGGATCCAGCAGGTAAGTATAACATGTTTGTTATTTTTTTTTATATAAAAAAATAAGACTTTAGTATCACTTTCATTTGGGTACAGTGTCAGACAAAGTATCACAAAACTAAAAAATAGCCTGGTAATGATTTGGTATTACAAACTGATACTCAAGCAGTTAGTGTATCTCAGGGCACAAAACATACATAGTAGTAGTACATATTTGGACAATGAAGGGGGGATTTTTGGGACTTTAAATGAAGCACAATTGAGTGCCTCCATCCCTGGTTCAAGTAGATAAGAAAAGGGAATTTGGGACTTTGAATGAAGCAATTGAAATATGGAGGTAGAAATAGTTGTAAAATGTTTTATTCGTAACATAGATATAAATCCAGTAAAAAAATAATTATATATATATATACAGTATATACATATAGCATGCACGTGACATAAGCATATTGAAAAATTGAGTACATACATATCAACACATACTGTAATCATAACAAATGCATGGTAAATGATGTAAATGTAAAGGTGGCATGGCCTACAGATGCCAGCGGAAGCGTGCCCGATACTTGTATCTGTGTTCACATGATATATAGAAATATACTGGGTTGTATATTGGTAGCATCGTCAAACATGATAGGTAGTAGTTAGGTAACATTCCATATATGGTGTAGCTGTGCCATCATAGCTAGATGCGTTTCGTGGATGTCTCCACTCATCAGGAGCAGATGCGACAGGAATTCCTATGAAATATATAAATATAATAAACCACACTCTGAAAATAGAGGGAAAATATCAAGAAAGATGGATATATGTAGATGGTTAACCAACCACACTTACCAACAAAGACAGTGAATGCGGCATGTGGTAACCGGTACAAGGTGAGCCGAGAGCATGAACTTCGTCATGGGAGCTGAGGTGGCAAGATATAAAGATGCAGCATTGGAAAGTGTTAGGAAGTGCATGAATATAAAAGTGATCTCCATGTGGCAAAAAAAAAAATATATTGCCTATACTATCATGTTAGGGTTGTCCATTCATTGGCGAAACACTCATTAAGATTGGCACCTCATCCCAAAAAATTATTATAAAAAAGAGGTAGGATGAAAGGGATTTTTATGGTGCAGAGGTTGATCAAAGAGAGAGAGCTTCTAATATGATATAATTGATAATTTTATTAATACAAAAATAGACAGAAGGAATATAAAATATATAAAACCAATCATGGGTTTTTAGGTACATATACAGTATTATACATAGGTGGTGGTCATAATGCATAGAGTTTGGATGAACATAAAATCGCATTGAAACCCAACATGTTTCGCTTGAAACAGCTTCCTCAGGGGTTTGCGATGACCATCCGCACTTGTCAAAAATGACTATACAGAAGAAAAAAAGAAATATACAGTTATACATTGAAATACATTACATATCATATCCAAACAAATTAGGTATGAACAAGGTCTAATTGTTATGCTGGACCCCTCCCATTGCTACTTACCCTGCCGTCTGTATTGTCTGCTGCTCAACACCGAAAAACGCAGGATCAAGAGCAAAAGTCACCCCGTATATAGAAAATGCGGATAGGTGACCACAGTGGACACTATATAGGAGACCGGCTGAATGCCAAAAACAGAAAAACAGAGATCAGAAAGGAAGAAAATAAATTTTGAGTTTAAAGTTCTAAATTATGAAAACGATGGTGCGCAATTAAGCAAACCATACAGAGACGGAGAAGTCTGTCTACTATGCAATAAATAAATAATTGCAATAAATAGATATGACTTACGTAGAGCCAAGTAAACAAAGATATGTTCACTTGCTGAGATGGAGAGGCTGTCTGCTTGCAAGAAACCACAGATGGAGATTGTGGAGGCCACTAAAAGAAACCACATTGTTTGGAATTTGTTTGCATATAAAGGTTAGTATAAATGACATGGTGTGCCTATATCCCCCAAAGAAAAATTAGGCACACATAGTTTAAAAATTAAATTAGTCAGGCAGTTTAAACGACTAGATGTATATGAAACATATATTAAATTAGATAATGATCTTGTAAATAGATATTTATTTTAATAAAATTATATTATCTATTCGTTTGAAATTGCTTTTGAAGTTAGTTCCATATCAAAGTGGAACGTAGTGGACAATAGTCTCAATAAATGGATATGACAAGATCAAATAGATGGATTAAAAGTAATACTAATTCTAAAGCCCAACAGTCCAATGTGGAAAGAGGGACAGACCCACTTTAGCCTATGGCAGCTATATCCTATATATTGGGTGCAGTTCCACATTGTTAAGTACAGCCTGAGATAAAGAGGTTATAATCATAAAGAGTATCAACGGGCAGAAAAAAGAGCAAGAAGGTATAAGACTATTACCTTTGAATAGTTGAACCGCCAGCCAGAACTCCACCAACCCACAACGCTGCGAACAGTGTGTGAGCTGGTTATATAGTGTCCACCCATACGGTCGGCGTCTGACATCACCGACCGTAGAGCGGTCTACGGTCGGTGATGTCAGACGCCGACCGTATGGGTGGACACTATATAACCAGCTCACACACTGTTCGCAGCGTTGTGGGTTGGTGGAGTTCTGGCTGGCGGTTCAACTATTCAAAGGTAATAGTCTTATACCTTCTTGCTCTTTTTTCTGCCCGTTGATACTCTTTATGATTATAACCTCTTTATCTCAGGCTGTACTTAACAATGTGGAACTGCACCCAATATATAGGATATAGCTGCCATAGGCTAAAGTGGGTCTGTCCCTCTTTCCACATTGGACTGTTGGGCTTTAGAATTAGTATTACTTTTAATCCATCTATTTGATCTTGTCATATCCATTTATTGAGACTATTGTCCACTACGTTCCACTTTGATATGGAACTAACTTCAAAAGCAATTTCAAACGAATAGATAATATAATTTTATTAAAATAAATATCTATTTACAAGATCATTATCTAATTTAATATATGTTTCATATACATCTAGTCGTTTAAACTGCCTGACTAATTTAATTTTTAAACTATGTGTGCCTAATTTTTCTTTGGGGGATATAGGCACACCATGTCATTTATACTAACCTTTATATGCAAACAAATTCCAAACAATGTGGTTTCTTTTAGTGGCCTCCACAATCTCCATCTGTGGTTTCTTGCAAGCAGACAGCCTCTCCATCTCAGCAAGTGAACATATCTTTGTTTACTTGGCTCTACGTAAGTCATATCTATTTATTGCAATTATTTATTTATTGCATAGTAGACAGACTTCTCCGTCTCTGTATGGTTTGCTTAATTGCGCACCATCGTTTTCATAATTTAGAACTTTAAACTCAAAATTTATTTTCTTCCTTTCTGATCTCTGTTTTTCTGTTTTTGGCATTCAGCTGGTCTCCTATATAGTGTCCACTGTGGTCACCTATCCGCATTTTCTATATACGGGGTGACTTTTGCTCTTGATCCTGCGTTTTTCGGTGTTGAGCAGCAGACAATACAGACGGCAGGGTAAGTAGCAATGGGAGGGGTCCAGCATAACAATTAGACCTTGTTCATACCTAATTTGTTTGGATATGATATGTAATGTATTTCAATGTATAACTGTATATTTCTTTTTTTCTTCTGTATAGTCATTTTTGACAAGTGCGGATGGTCATCGCAAACCCCTGAGGAAGCTGTTTCAAGCGAAACATGTTGGGTTTCCATGCGATTTTATGTTCATCCAAACTCTATGCATTATGACCACCACCTATGTATAATACTGTATATGTACCTAAAAACCCATGATTGGTTTTATATATTTTATATTCCTTCTGTCTATTTTTGTATTAATAAAATTATCAATTATATCATATTAGAAGCTCTCTCTCTTTGATCAACCTCTGCACCATAAAAATCCCTTTCATCCTACCTCTTTTTTATAATATTGCCTATACTGTTTTCATTCCCTTTCACTCTTATTACTTTAGTGCACACACATATTTAGGATCTGCCAATTACCTTTTTAGACACAGGCTTATTAATAATCACTGGCATAATCTTCACCACTTTCATCGCTCTTCATGGAGTTATACTGGGTTCACTACTTACTAATTATTTGTAACTCATTACTCTCATTACTGTCATCATTACATACACATTTAATTGAATTTTTTGTTCCCAGATATCCATGTCTGATGAGCCATATATCTTTCATTTTTTTTGTAAACCTTGTACCGGTTACCACATGCCGCATTCACTGTCTCTGTTGGTAAGTGTGGTTGGTTAACCATCTACATATTTCCATCTTCCTCTCTGTTCAGAGTGTGGTTTATTATATTTATATATTCCATAGGAATTCCTGTCGCATCTGCTCCTGATGAGTGGAGACATCCACGAAATGTGTCAAGCTATGTTTGATGCCACAGCTACACCATATATGGAATGTTACCTACCTACTACATATTAGGCTTGGCTACTGAATCACTGAAACGAATCAGTGAATCAACTCACTACAGAGTTTGAATGAATCGAATCATGAAAGTGAATCTGATTCAATTCATTGTCAAAGATCCTCCCCTTTCAGGATGTGTAGGGAGCTGAAAAAACAGCTCATGATTTGTAAAATTAGCTATAACATGATTATGTGAGCCTTCAAGACTTCAAGTTCCTGAATAAATCACAGAGCACACAAGGTTCTCTTTTGTATGATGTCTGTGTGTGAAGCAGGCAGCAGATAGTCAAGTCAAGTCCAGTCTGTGATGTCTCACTCAGGAAGAGAGCACACAAGTATCAACATTATGTTTTGTAACATGAGCTGCCTGTGAGAGCCAGCAGCATGGCTCCTGAATGTATGAGTGACTCATGTGAGCACATTATGAGTTTTGTGAGTTAGTGAGTTAGTAGAGCAATATAACTCCTGAATGTATGAGTGACTCATGTGAGCACATTAGGCTCATGTGTTGTGTGAGTTAGTAGAGCAGTATAACTCATGAGTGACTCACCTGAGCACATTAGGCTCATGAGTTGTGTGTGAGCCAGGAGAGCAGTATAACTCCTATGAGTGACTCATCAGTAGTGATGAGCCGAACACCCCCGGGTTCGGTTCGCACCAGAACCCGCGAACGGACCGAAAGTTTGCACGAACTTTAGAACCCTATTAAATACAATGGATGCGAACGTTCGAAATCTAAAGTGCTAATTATAACTATTATGCATGTTATTGTCCTAAAAAGGGTTTGGGAACCCGGGTTCTTCACCAGGGGACATGTATCAATGCAAAAATAAGTTTTAAAAACGGCCGTTTTTTGGGAGCAGTCATTTTAATGATGCATAAAGTGAAAAAAAAAAGTCAAATATTCCTTTAAATATCATACCTGGGGGGTGTCTAAAGTATCCCTGTGAAGTGCCACGTGTTTCCCGTGTTTAGAACTGTCCCTGCACAAAATTACATTTCTAAAAGAAAAAAAGCCATTTAAAACTGCTTGCGGCTTTAATGTAATGTCTGGTCCCGGTAATATGGATGAAAATCTTTAAGAAAAATGGCATCACACCCCCCCCCCCCCTACCCCAGCCCATTACCAGCCACTTTGGGTCTTGTATGGATATTAAGGGGAACCCCGCACACAAAATAAAAAAAGGCCCTATATACTCTGAACAGCCGTATACAGGCGGTGCATACAAGACAGGGACTGTAGGTTTGTTCTTATGTAGAATCTGTTTGTAATTTTGAACAGGTACATTGTTTAAGTGTAGCTCCAGCCCAAAAATCTATTTTTAAGCTTTTTGGAAAACATAGGGAAGGGTTATCACCCCTGTAACATTTGTTTTGCTGTCTGTGCAGTGTGCACCTGTTCAGAACAGTTCACCTCACTTTCCGTCCTAATGACAAATGTTTTTTGAAAATTTGTTTTTTTATTGAAACAAGAATTGGTGATAAAGCATCAGTGGAGAGGAGACACTTTTTTTCCCATATTAACTCTTACAGGAGAGAATTTGCCTTCCTAGGGGTAGATTTCCTCTCACTTCCTGTTGTATCCTTCCGTTTGCAAGGAGGAGTCATTTGTAAGTTGAATGTTTGAAAGTAGGGGCCTGCCGTATATACTCAGCTGAAATTTGCCCCTTACATGTTGGTGTTGCCACAACACTGTGAGCCCTCACAGTTACTCTTGGTGGGCGCATGAATGAGCCCTGCTGTGAATTATTAGATCAAGAATTGTAATTGCATGCCCCTGTTGAACAGGGGCTGAAAAATTGGGCCTTTGGTGGTGGTGGTGGTGGTGGTGTTCACACAACACTGTAAGGCCTCACAGTTACTCTTGGTGGGCGCAGGAATGGGCCCTGCTGTGAATTATTAGATCAAGAATTGCAATTACATGCCCCTGTTAAACAGGGGCAGAAAAATTGGGCCTTAGGCACTGGTGCCACAACACTGCAACCCCTCACAGATACTGTACTTGGAGCACAGCAATGAGCCCTGTTGCAAAGTATTGCATCAAAAATTGTAATTACACGCCCCTGTTAAACAGGGGCTGAAAAATTGGGCCTTAGCCACTGGTGCTGGTGCCACGACACTGCAACCTCTCCCAGATACTCTAGTTGGAGTGCAGGAATGAGCCCTGCTGCAAAGCATTGCATAAAAAATTGTAATTACATGCCCCTGTTAAACAGGGGCTGAAAAATTGGGCCTTAGCCACTGGTGGCGGCACCCAGAAACAAAAATGTTCTTCCAAGCTATCATCATCAATCGGATCATTGAGGAGGAGGAGGATAGTCAGTCAACATAACAGGACAGTCTCTCAGCATCAGCATCAGTCTTGAAGGGATGTGACATTTGAAAATAAATTAGTCTGTTATATCAGCTTCAGGTGTTTGGTAGCTGGTGGTGATCCAAGACTGGTTCATCTTTATGAAGGTCAGTCGATCAACCGAGTCGGTGGACAGGCGCACCCTGTGATCCGTGACAAATCCTCCAGCAGCACTGAATGTGCGTTCTGAAAGAACGCCGGATGCAGGACAGGCCAGTAGCTCAATTGCATACTGTGCAAGCTCTGGCCAGTGATCCATCCTCAAGACCCAGTAAGCCAGAGCATTTTCGGTGGGGAAGGTGTCCAAGTCTGACCTTGCCCCTAGGTATTCCTGCACCATGTATATCAGACGCTGGCGATGGTTGCTGGAACCGATCATACCTTGGGGCTGCGGACTAAAGAATTGTCTGAACGCATCGGTCAGACGGCCAACTTCTCCACCGCTCCTTCTGCTACTGACCGAAGCTTCAGCAACTCGTTGTCCAGGACCAGGAGTTTGTAACCTCCCAGTCTCTGGGAACGCATTGCACAGACCTTTCTGCAAGGCCTCCCGGAGTTGTCTCATCCTCTGCTCCCTCTGCGACGGTAAGATAAGGTCCGCAACCTTACCCTTGTACCGTGGATCAAGGAGAGTGGCCAGCCAGTAATGGTCCCTCTCCTTGATCCGAAGAATACGAGGATCCTTCCGCAGACTTTGCAGGATCAGGGAGGCCATGCAGCGTAGGTTAGCTGAGGCATTCGGTCCGGAGTCCTCTGGGTCACTAAGGACGACATGATCCGCAGCCACCTCCTCCCAGCCACGTACAAGTCCACTGGTTTCTTGGGACTGTAAATCATCCCTAAAAGACTGCTGCTGATGATGCTGAGTGCCAGGCTCCACCTCCATGCTGACACAATCCTCCTCCTCCTCCTCCTCTTCCTGTGCGATGGGTGGGACAGAAGGAACACTGTCTGGGTAAAGGGGGCCTTGAGAGGCAAGGAAGTCCTCCTCTTCCTGCCTCTGTTCTGCCTCAAGTGCCCTGTCCATTATTCCACGCAGCGTATGTTCCAACAGGTGGACAAGAGGCACAGTGTCACTGATGCATGCACTGTCACTGCTCACCATCCTCGTGGCCTCCTCAAATGGTGCCAGGACAGTGCATGCATCCCTGATCATGCCCCACTGGCGTGGTGAAAAAACCCAGAGCTCCCCTGACCCTGTCCTGGTGCCGTAGTCGCACAGGTACTCATTGATGGCCCTCTGCTGCGTGTGCAGCCGCTGCAGCATGGCCAACGTTGAGTTCCACCTGGTGGGCATGTCACATACAAGGCGGTTCTTGGGCAGGTTCAACTCCTTTTGCAGCTCAGCCAGGCGAGCACTGGCATTATAAGATCTGCGGAAATGCACACAGACTTTCCTGGCCTGCCTCAGGACATCCTGTAAGCCCGGGTACCTGCCCAAGAACCGCTGCACCACCAGGTTAAGGACGTGAGCCACACAAGGCACATGGGTCAGTTGTCCCTGTCGGAGGGCGGAGAGGAGGTTGGTGCTATTGTCGCAAACCACCATTCCTGGCTTAAGCTGGCGTGGCGTCAACCACCTCTCGGCCTTCCCCTGCAGAGCAGACAGAACCTCTGCCCCAGTGTGGCTCCTGTCCCCCAAACACACCAGCGCAAGCACGGCATGGCATCTTTTTGCCTGCGTACTTGCGTAGCCCCTTGAACGCCTACGGAGCACCGCTGGTTCCGAGGACAAAGCACAGGAAGAGGCCATGGAGGAAGAAGAAGAGGAGGGGGTGGAGGAGAGAGGTGTGTCACAACCAGTAGTAGCATTTTGGAGGCGTGGCGGCGGAACAACCTCCAACACTACTGCACCTTGTCCTGCATCCTTCCCAGCTGCCAAAAGAGTGACCCAATGGGCCATGAAAGAAAGGTAACGTCCCTGTCCATGCCTGCTGGACCATGAGTCAGCAGTAATATGCACCTTACCGCTGACCGCCCTGTCCAGCGAGGCCAAGACATTGCCTTCCACATGCCGGTAGAGAGCCGGAATCGTCTTCTGTGAGAAAAAGTGGCGTTTGGGAACCTGCCACTGAGGAACCGCACATTGCACAAATTCACGGAAGGGGGCCGAGTCTACCAACTGAAAAGGCAGCAGTTGAAGCGCTAGCAATTTAGCCAAGCTAGCATTCAACCGCTGGGCATGTGGATGGCTGGGAGTGAACTTCTTTTGACGGTCCAGCAGCTGGGGCAGGGAAATTTGCCTGCTAGAATCGGACGTCGGTGTACTGCTAGCAGAGTGCCCGCAAGTACTTGGCTGTGACACACCTAATTCTACACCTTCATTCGTCTCAGTGCAGGTTTCAGAGAGGACTGAAGGTATAGTGGGGTTGGAGATCCCAGCTGATGCGGTGCAAGGAGAGGTCCGCTTTGTTCTTTGGTGTGGGTCTTTAAGGTAGGCTTGCCAACGAGCTGCATGGCAGGTCAACATATGTCTGGTCAAGCATGTGGTGCCCAAGCGAGGGATGTTTTGGCCAAGCGATATACGCTTGAGACATATGTTGCAAATAGGGATGAGCTTCGTGTTCGAGTCGAACATACGTTCGACTCGAACATCGGCTGTTCGATCGTTCGACGAAGATCGAACGATTTGG